>OY728151.1:1489402775-1490602775 GCA_963277665.1 Viscum album | reverse complement strand
TAATTACTACATTATCATTGTGTCATAAATAAATTAAATTATTTGATGTCTAAAAATTACAAATAAAATACCATCATGTAGTAAATCTTTTTATCTTTCTAATGAATATTTACAATCGAATTTATCTTATGTATAACCCCATATTAAAAATGATTTACTTATTAAACTTTGATTTTAACTATTTTAACCCTTCTTTAAATAAATTAATAATAAATGTCCTAATCTAATCCAAGTGGGCCTAAATGGTAATATTTTATTCCTAAGTTTGTTTTTGGTCGAATTACACTTGTCCAATAGAATTAGGTCATGTGTTAGGGTAATATTAATATCATATTTACCCTTAGTTACCCTATTTACTATTAACCGCGGTAAAAAAAAGTAAAACGTTACTATTCACCAAAAATTATTTTCATCTCATTGAACCACATTTTACTTACTGACATCAACCATGTCTCTCGGATTTTTGAAATTCTATTCACAGAAGCGGTAAAATTAAGTTTTATGAAAAATTCAGTTTTTTAACTACCACTTAGTAGTTTCACTATTCATCAAAAATTGATGTTTTTCAGAACAGTGCCAAAATTTCATCCCAAGCTATATTTCATATTCCGAATTCAAAAATGAAGTCTATTTTACCAAATTCATTACATAAAAGTTGCATTAATTAATTTTATAATTAAATCCCGCTGTTATAACAAATAGCGTGTTTTTAAGAAACAATATCTATCACAAGATTGACACTTGTTTATGTCTAGTTTAAATGTGAAATTACATCCAATGACCAACATTGTATTAAATTGTAAAAATATATTCTAAATATACTTTAAAACCACTCAAATTAATGATTTATCACTATTAATTATTTCGATTAAAAAAGTTGTTTTTAATTATAATTTAGTAATTTTCACTATTCATCAGAATATGAAAGTTATCCGAAAAGTACCAAAATTTCACCTTAGGCTAAATTCGATACTCCGAATCCAAAAATGAAGTCCATTTTAAAATTTCTAAAATTTAAAAAGTGGTTATTACTATTCATAACGGCTAGTTTTAATAATATTTTAATAGCATATCATTGTTTCGTGAAACTCAATATTACCTACCACACACGCTATCGAGGAAGGTTGCGATTGCGTGTAATGCAAGACAAGTCAAGGATGGGTGTTGTGCAAGCTCCTTTTGGTGTAGCGTACAACACAAGACATTAGTGAAATAAAAAAGAATATTTTTCATAAAATCTCGGGCTGTTACAGGCTCAATCCGCCACTACCCCAAGCCCACCTTCATTAGCTAGGGCTGTCAACAGGAACCAAAAAGAATAACCTAAATGGGAGGCCTTTTCCTAATTTAACTACACATAAAATAATGACCACATCAATGTAGACATCGATAATAATAATAATTAATGTATTTAATATCTGCAGAAAAACCAAGAATTCCAAAAACCT
This sequence comes from Viscum album, assembly GCA_963277665.1. Taxonomy (NCBI): domain Eukaryota; kingdom Viridiplantae; phylum Streptophyta; class Magnoliopsida; order Santalales; family Viscaceae; genus Viscum; species Viscum album. Next base: position 1,490,601,327 of record OY728151.1, on the reverse strand, counting down.
CTTGGGTGTAAAATAATATTAAAGTGTATTATGAAAAGTAATGGGGAAAATACTTTCCCTATAAGAAAGATGTCCAAACTTGGAAAAACTAGAAATTAAAGGGTTGAGAGAACATGAATCAAGATCTCCAATATCCACCCAATGTACATGGTCCAATGCACTAGGTATAACTATGCTCCTTTTTAGTCACCATTGAACTATCCATACTATGCCTATGAAACAACTAACGTGAGAAATTCCCATGAAGGGGTTAGTATATACATACCTAGTAAAATACCCCAAAAGCTGAAGGGGGAGTAGTAGGAGGCCCAAAAGGAATAGATAATAGAAATATCCACCTAATGTAATAAATTAATAATACCACAACATGGATATCGATAAATATATTCTAAAAAAACCCAAAAATATAGAATGAGGATCCCTATATCATAGCCTAGCCTAGGAAAGTGTTCCATCCATTGTAGAAGTCCATCAATGATGCCCAAAATCTAATGCATATATCTAATGATAAATACAAGTCAAGCCTCAAATTTCCATTGTACTGAACAATTGATAGGCCACAATCTCTATGTAGAGGACCCATTTCCTAGTACAAAATGTGGGTTCTATTTAGTAGATATCTAGAGGACTCATTCGCTGTCCCGAAAATAGGGTATCACTCAAGTAATTAGTAGAGGACCCATACCCAACCAAACTATAGGGTTTCATTATAATAGAATATAGCGGACCAATGCATATACTAGCTAGAGGATTCCACATTAGTTGTTAATGGAGGGCCCATTCCCATCCTAGCTGGAGGATGAAACTCTAGCAGTCGAGGACCCATTCCTAGATACAATAGGATGGTTTCACTCGAATAACAGATAAAGGAATAATTCCCAGGTTAGAATAAGGGTTCCCATTTCATAATCTATAGAGGAACCATATGCAACCCAGCCAGGGGTTCCGCTCCAGTAATTGATCAAGGACCCATTACCCTCCTAGTAGGAGGGTGTCACTTTGATCCCTCTGATGATCCTTCTTAATCACTGTCATCGTCGAGAATTTCATAAATAAGCATCATGCCTAGAACATCTTGAATTATATCTCGAAATAAACTATAGAGGAAAACATCATGTTCTACATGAAAAACCACTTAGGATAGGATTCATTGATGCCAAAATCTGAGTCCAAATGAAGGATATATGAGAGATTGAAGTTTACTAAAAATAAAACAAGGGGAAAAACATGTAAGGGGACTCAAACAGTTTGTAGTCACACTTATCTGCCTAGTCTTATCCCTAATGGTACACATGTCTCTTCTCGTGTATCACTACATGATGTGTAGGTAGAATGCACAACATACCTCATCCACTTGGAGTCTTGACCGTGCCTCTGGCCAATTATGTGTACTTTGGTACATAGAATGTACGAGCTATGCTAACACTCTGCATGTGGAACCTTGTCAATATCATATAATCTTTGAAGTACATAGTATATCTACCACCATACATGGTGTACAAATCCACCTTGGTTCCTAGACACCTACCCTCTATACACGTCGAGCAATTCAATTATGGTTACTTGCTTTGAGGTACCTCCACATGGTGTTTCATATTTAACTCCTAGAGATCCCTAGAAACCATAGAATCTAGTTTAAACAGTTTTTGTTATTCAAACTACATTTTGTGTAGTTGGTATTTTCATAATATCATAGATCTGATCTTTCTGTGCTCGATCTCGATGCCTTACCTGTAAATCAATCATTTGACCAGCCTAAAATGTTGGATTATTCCTATGAACATCATTTTTGGACACTGAGTGGCTGGAAATTGGTTCCTAAATTCACTTATAAAAACCCATATGCACACTCCCACTCACTAATTCCTGTAGTGCTCATGTTTTCTCACTAGATCAATAAATCAATTGTGAAATCACCCATATCTCAAAAATCATCTAAAAGTGTCCCTGAGTATTAGTTCCATTCACCACACATGAATCTATATAATTATAGGCATATAATTGGGCTCAGTCCCATTGAACAACATCAAATTGGGAATCCTTAGGCCAAATGGAAAAGAACACAATGAATTAATGGAAAAAAGCACAACAATAAGGGTGTAACAATCAGTACACAATATTTATTGGACAGTTAATAAAAATGATGATAACTAGGATGTGATAAACTAAATAATAAATTTAAATCCATTTAGAGATCACATGAAAAGTATTACTTAGCACAAATAAAGGTAAAAAATTTCTTCATGCTCAATCAGATTAAATAATTAAGGCAGAATCCCCAAATTGAAAATTATTACCTAGTTTTGGATATTTTTCCATCAAATAATGTATAGACCAACAAATGAGAGGATAAAGGTGCCTCTCCATGATCCTAGTGTTATGATACTAGCCCTAGATATCCCTCCAAAATTATTTTTAAATAGGAAAAATAAGGATTAGGTTAATTAATTTATTGGGTAAACTTTTTTTTAATTAACTAGATGAACATACATTTAAGGATTATTTTTTCTGAACACCTCGTTCTAACCAACTTTAGGTCAAACCAAGGGTAAACATCATGCTTTGGAATCATCCTAGATCTTGTATTTTTAATTCAATACTCCGTTTAAGTGTTATCTAAATTTATGAAAGAAACCATGTTTTTGTAATATAATGTTTTTAATATTTCTATAAAATTAATTTCAGGAATATAAGGACTCAGAACCCCATGACACTAAAGTTCATGGATCCAAAAAACTATCTAGATGTATTTCAATGTCATATAAGAAAAAAAGGGTCTTTACATAATTCCGTCCATTATTATTTTCATCCCTGAAAATAAAACATAAACAAAATGATCTGGATAATATGCCCGCATCGGGATCTCCCTCTCCCTAGATGTCTTCTGAATGCTCTTGTACTACCACAACTCATAAACCAAACGGATGGTCTACCTAAATAGTGTACTCTCAGACCATTCCTCATTTTCTACCAGTTTCTCCGCATAGGTGGCTCCATCCTTGATTACCAATTGACCCCAGTCAATAACATGCATGGGGTCATTCACATATTTCCTCAGTTGCAACACATGAAAGGTGGCATCCATCTTATCATACTATGGAGGTAGGTATAGGTTGTAATCAACCCCGCTAACCCTCTACAATATCTTGAATGGATTGATGAACCTTAGGGATAGATTAGCTCCCTCTAAAGACCTCCACAATCCTCATCATGTGGAGAATCTTAGAAAAACATGGTCTCCCTACTCAAAATACATGTCCTATGATATTGATATCTCTAAGATTTATACCTATTATTGGCTATTCTCATTCACTCATAGATGACCTAGACCTTCTTCTATGTCAACTACACCATCTCTAGACACAAAAGGGACTATTTTCCAATCACTATTTAAAACAAGGATGACCTGTAAGGCCACCCACATAGGTCCTCAAATGGTTTCATGCTAAAATTATAGTGGTAGCTATTATTTTATACAAACCCAAACATGAAAAGTAACACTCCTAGTTTCGGTCTAAGTATAACATGTAATCCCTATGTATATCCTCCAAAATCTTGATAGTGTGCTTATTATTCCCATATTTCTAGGAGTGGATGATTGTACTCATCCTCATATGGGTCCCTAATTCCTTTTGAAGGACACTCCGCAACCGTGATAAGAAATGAAAATTATGGTCTGAGACAATAGTCAAGGTAACCCCTTTAAGTAGAACAATCACCCATATGTACAACTTCCCCAAACCCTCCATCAAACTCTTCCCAATGATAGAAAGGAAGTGCATCAGCTTCATGAGTCCGTTAACTATCACCTAGAAGACATCATAGCCTCTCAATATCCATAGAATCTCTGTCACTAATTACATGGATATTCCATCCAATTTCCACTCCAGGATCTCAAGAGGATATAAATAACCTACAAAAACCTTGTTCTTATCCTCCACCTACTGATAAGTGAGGCACTATGAAATGAACATTTCCATGCTCTATCTCATGTTTCCCCACCAAAACTACCATTGAAGGTATCTATACATTTTCTACACACCAATATATAAAGATAAAGTTTAGGTGTTAAAATATTTCATTACCTCTTTATGAATCATAACTTGGACCACAATCCACATCTAGAAAAGGAAAATGAGATTCACTCCTTTAGAAAATCCCTCAGATGAATCCTTTGAGAACTAATGGTTATGAAAGACCTAATAGTCGATGTCTCCCAACTAGTAATATCTTAAATGCATAAGGATTAGATGAGTTAACAAAATAGAAGGAAAAAAAGATGTACCCTCTTTATTAACTAGGGTCACCTACAAGGAATTCAACTGCTCAGAAGCTTCATACACCAAACTATCAAGAGACTTCTTGGTAAGGGAATCTACCACTATGTTTCCATCCCCATGAGTATAAACTATCTAAAAGTAGTATTTAATGAAATCTGACCCAAGCCTCTAGCTCAGATTCAAGTATCTCTATGGGAAGAGATACTTGAGACTCTGATGGTTTGAGTAAGAAACAAAGTGATCTACCAAAATATAGTGCCTTCATACCCTCAAAGCGAAGACTACTTCTACCAAATCGCAGTCATAAGTCTTATAGTTCTTATCCTGGGATCTCAACCTCCTCAAGAAATATAAGATAACTACCTATGTCTCGTTAAACATGAATTCAAGACCAGTTCATTTGGTATCACAATACACTATTTTCTCCACATCATCCTCTCTTAGTCTCAATACAAGAGAAATCATCAGCCTCAACTTCAACTCCTCGAAGGCCCTGTAACACTATTCATTCTAGCTTAATAGATTACCTTTCTATATAAATGTGGGTCAAATGGTATTCAACCATAGTGAAGTCTTCTATAAACCTCATATAGTACCCCCACTATGCTATGAAACTCTACACCAATGAGATGATTTTATGTGGAGTCCACGAAAGCACTACATCAATCTTCAACGAGTCCATTTAAAAACAATGCTCATAAATTAAATTACCGAGGAAATGAACCTTGTGGATCAACAATTGGAACATTAAGATCATACTATAAAGATAGTTCTCTTACCAAAAATCTAGGACCATCTTCAAGTGCATTTATTGATCCTCTTATAACATAGTGTATATGAGTATTTCATCAATTAAGACAACCAAGAGCTAGTCCAAGTGTGGCTGTAAAATATATTTCATCAAATCCATATACATGATGGGGGAATTATTCACACCAATGAGAATCACTAGAAACTAATATAGTCTATAATTATATTAGAATGCATACTTCACAATTTCATACTCATAAACTCTCAACTGGTGGCAGCCAGACTGAAGATCAATCTTCTAGAACCATCTATTTTATCTCAAATAACAAAGAGGTTTTGAATCCTAAGTATGATTTACTTATTATTTATTGTTAACTGGTTCATGAAACCATAATACATTCATAACCATAATATATCATCCACCATTTCAAAAACATCACTGGAGAGTCCATGGGGGACACACTAATCCATATGAAACCCTTCTCTCGAATGTCCTCAAACTATAATCTAATCTCTCAGAGATTAGTTGGGGCCATCCATTATGACACGGAAGATAAGAGAGAGGTAATGATATGTAATTCGATGAAAAACTCCATATCCCACCTTGAAGGTTGTTCCAAAACATCCTCGGGGAAAACATCTATAAAATAATCCATGATTAAAAGAATATATATTCTTTAAAGGACTAATACACCAAGGGTTACGCTCCCCAACTGAGGAGTGATTGAATGCACGATTCTTCTTGAAATTTTGACTCTCATTTCCTTGGGATATCTCTCACCCATAAATGAGAATTTGTTCCCATATCTATGAAGAAATTTCACTCATATGTGGAGTAAGTCATCATAGGTTTTGACTACGGACCACTAATCCATTCCTAATATGACATCATAAAGTTCCATTTCGATGACCAAAAGTTCCCCTAAGAACCTATATCCACTTAGAGATAGATCAAAATTCTTGAAAAAAGATATAGAAGAATATTTCCTCATAAAAACCTCAAGATAATGCTATAGGGACATCTCCTCAATTATGAGGTCCATCTCATGAAATAAGAATAAATAGATGAAGTAATGAATCACACATCTATCTAATAATAATGAGGTAAGAGTATAATAATCCAAATCCATAACACTAATAATCTTGTGCGGTGCTGGACCATAAGTATCCATCGCATGTAACTATCCATGGCCCTCCCTGAGCCTGATGTGTACTGCCTATTGGTGGTGGTGGAAGGATATAATAGCATAATCAACCACCCATTACTCATAATCTTGGATCTCCAACTACACATCCTCTACCTCCACCTCCCTAGGGTCCTACATGGCCTCTCCTGTGAGATCCATAATAACAATAGTACCTCTTCCCTGGAAGTCTATTAGCAATCTTGATGTGATCCTAGGAACACATGGTTAGGAAATCATGTTCCATGTGACCTCTCCCATCACATGCATATCACAACCACTATCTGGGATACCCTATTACACTCCACTGCCACTTAAATATATGTCTGATCCTAATATTATGAAAATTTTCTATGCCGAGATACTATCAACTATCATCTTCTAGCCACTACAAATGAATCATCCATATAACATCAAATTCTTGCTTTATTTGTCTGACATCCATATGATAAGAATATATCCATCATCTGTTCCCACTCCAATACCCCAACATTGGTGGGAATGAACAATGGTATTGCATTGGATCATATATCTATTAAGAGACCCTTCATAAACTTCTGTGATTGAAATTTTCCATCTCAGATCATATCAAAGGAGTACCACATATGGTATATGAACCTCATTGACTACTCAACAAATTTTATCCCTTCATGTTGTAACTTCATTAGCTATCTAAACCGATCATAAATAGGATGGGTAGTACTCCTCATAGGATAACTACTGGATGTCGTGTAAAGACCCATAAAATTCAGGGGAAATTTTTTCTTAATTTTCTTTGGAATTTTACGAGTACGCAGTTTCTGAAGGCACCTGATTCCGAGGCCCGGTGTGCCCGAAATATTTTTCCGAAGTGTTGTTAAGATTAAATTAACGCGCGTAAGCAGTTTTACTGAAAAATTGTAATCACTCTTAAATGTTTACTCGGATCAGAAATCTGAGGGCACCGTTGTGCTCAGGATGGCGGGTTTACCCTAGGTGCGACTTAAGTTTAGCTGGTGTGGGCCTCCTATGAGAAATTCTAAAAATGGCATAACCGTAAATAAAATAATTAAATACATTATTTTATTTTTCAAATGCTTATAACTCACAAACGGAAGCTCGAATTAAAAATCTGAGACAACTGCTGAACTCGTGAGGGCATGGTTTATTTAATCAGATACTAACTTTGGCCGGTGTAGGCCACCATAAAAAGTTAGTTTCTGGCCGCAAATAAAATAATTAAATAAAAATTATTTTATTGTAAAATTCGTGTCTTTTAAACGGTAACTCGGATTGAAAATCCGAGAGTACCGTTGAATTTGTTGGGGCGTGTTTCACTTAGGCAGAGCCTGATGTTGACCGGCGCGGGTCAACGGTGACTGATAATAATTTTCCAAACTTTTTTTCAGGTACGTTCAGTAAACGTACGTGTGGGTTTTCCTATCTTTTGAACCAGTGCTCAGAATTGAAATCCGAGGGCACTGATGAACTCGTAGTGCCGGTATTTTCTTAAGGGGACCTTTACCGCAGTTGCGTTTTATGAGGGTTGAATGTAACACCCGAGACTTTTATGTTATATAAATCAGCAAAGGAATCTTTTTCTACACAACACTTGCTTGGCTTGCTTTACACGAAATCGCGACCTTCCTCGATAGCTTGCGTCGTACGCAATACTGAGTTTCACTAAACAACGATATGCTATTAAAATATTATTAAAACTAGCCGTTATGAATAGTAATAACCACTTTTTAAAATATTATAAATTTTATTTTTCAAAATGGACTTCATTTTTGGATTCGGAATATCGAAATTAGCCTAGGGTGAAATTTTGGTATTTTTCTGAAAACTTTCAATTTTTGATGAATAGTGAAACCACTAAGTGGTAGTTAAAAAAACTGAATTTTTCATAAAACTTAATTTTACCGCTTCTGTGAGTGGAATTTCAAAAATCCGAGAAACACGGTTGATGTCAGTAAGTAAAATGTGGTTCAATGAGATGAAAATAATTTTTTGGTGAATAGTAACTTTTTACTTTTTTTTACCACGGTTAAAAGTAAATAAGGTAATTAATGGTAAAGATGATATTATTATTATCCTAACACATGTACTAATTCTATTGGATAAGTGTAATTCGACCAAAATCAAACTTAGGAATAAAATATGACCATTTAGGCCCACTTGGATTAGATTAGGACATTTATTATTAATTTATTTAAAGAAGGGTTAAAATAGTTAAAATCAAAGTTTAATAAGTAAATAATTTTTAATATGGGGTTATACATAAGATAAATTCGACTATAAATATTCATTATAAAGCTAAAAATATTTCCTACATAATGGTATTTTATTTGTAATTTTTAGACATTAAATAATTTAATTTATTTATGATACAATGATGATGCAGTAATTATCTTATTATTGAAATATTGACATAATTGATGTTATAAACACAAAAATAAATGAAATTTGAAACTTTTTATGAATCCAACTAATTTTATAGGTTAATATGACATGTTATTATTGATTTAATTAACTTGGTTCAAACTAATAATTCTGTTATGATTTTCACAAAAATCAATTACTAAATAGTGTCAAAATTGACATAAAATAGTTTATAAAACAAATATTATATTGGTAATTGTTATTTTATTCCTAAAAAATCTAAGGTTCGGCCAAATGACTTAGATAAGGTTATATATATTAATAATAAACAACTTGGGGTTCGTTTGGCTGCTTATAGTAAGTTTATTAACCTTATAGTATAAGAACACAAGAAGACACGGTAAAAGTAAAATTATTTAACTTAATGTTAAATCTAAATGATAAGGTTAAAATAGGAACCTAAACTTGTCTAAATTCTATTGGATGAGAGGATTTCGACCCATACCCACCTTATCTTCGAAATATATCAATTTGGAGCTATTTAAAACCGAACTTGACTTTATAATAAAATAATATTTTTAGTTTTCCCAAAGGTGCCCCTCTCCTCCCTTATAAAAGGGCACCTCCTCCCCCTCTTCCTCACACCACTTTGAGCCTTCAATCTCGGCCAAACCCTGCCAATTACTCCTATACACTTCCCTAGAGACATCCTAGAGGTCATGGTGTTCTTCAAAGACCAATTTTAGTGCCCTAAAAGAAGGTCTCAAAGAAGCACTTCAAAGAAGAGGTAATGTCCGTTACCGATTCTTTCATTTTATTTCTTCTTCCACTTCTTCTTCTAAGGTTGTTTCATTATGAAGTAATAACATCAGTATAACTCATATACTGATATGTTATTATAAGTATTAAACAACCCTATTTCACCATCTATCCATCCTACGGAAAAAAAAATCACCGCGCGTGCGTACGTACGGAATACCGTCTCCACGCCGTGGTGTAATCTATTTTCCACCACCACCTTACTTGGATGGGTATAATGGTTTAAATAATGACTATATATAACTTTTATAAAGTTATATTGATTCTAAAACAGTATATATATACTCCAATACAATTCCACGATCATAGGAACGATATCATCACTCGTGCGTACGTACGGAATACCGTCTCCACGATGTGATGCGACTCGTTCTACATGATCTTCATTTCATAATGATTATATAAATGAATTGAATGAATGAATATGATATATATTACACTAATACCATTCTGGAAATGAGGTATCTATAACTTAAAGAGAAGAATAATAATTTATTCGACAAAACACGCATAAGAACAAAAAGTTATAAACACCCGAATAACAAGTAGCAATGAAATATTACTACTAAGAAGCTAAGAATATGACCATATACGATATCATAAAAATAAGTATGATTCTGGAATAAGTCAATAACATTATTTAAATCATTATACAGGAGGTTTGGACACTTACAAAGCAAGTCGGACCTAAGGTAAGGGAAAATATCACAATCTCATTTTTATCCGAGATTGTTTATACTTTGGTATTTACTGGGGTGTATTTTATCATCCACATCAATGTTCCCTCAATATGTAATATTGTTTCCATCCACTTTTAAATCCAATTTTACCCTTCAGTGAGTTTTTAGTAAAGAATATGAAAGGAATTTTTTGTCATTTTTCGTACGAGGTACTTTTTGACTTTTCCGACAAAAGTACGAAGAATGTTTTTTTTAACTTATACGGAATGAATGGATTTTTAAAACATTATTTCTAAGAAGAATCCTTTACAAGTTTTCAAGTTTATTTTTAGTCAACTTCTTTTAGTTTAAAGTTTTATGACATGTTAAGAAAGGAAAAATGTTTTTGAAGAAGAAAGGATATTTTCCTCAAGAATGGAGTTCAAGTGTTTTATCAAAATTATTTTCCATCTAAGATAATAAAGGGTTCTGTTTTTATCCCTATTATTATATTGATTTGATTATGTTGTGATGGAATTATTTTTATGAATTCCTTTATCTTATATGAATTATTTTATGATGTCATGATGTTTAAGATTCCCATTTGTATTACATGGGTTATGCAATGATGTATGATTTATGATTTTGTGTCACACATAAGAATGGTATCATTATGAGATGGGTGGCACCTATATCTCCCTCCAATGAATTGGGTAAAGATTTTATATCTCATGAGATAGACATGGCTGGAACGGTAGGTTATACCGGTTCAGAGAAATAGGACTGAAACGAGGGTGACTCGGTTCAGAAAGGGACTTTATCCACTAAGATAGTCTTGGAAATGAGTCTTGACTAACAAGAAATGATTCTTTATGATTATGTGTGTATGCCACAAAGTTTCATGTTTTAAGTTATGATTATTGTGATTACATTTCACTACCATGATTTATCCCATGTTATGAAATTATGATCACTTTTGCAGGTTAAGATTTCCAAAAGTTATGTTCTTGTGTATACGATGTGATTGATATTTCTTTTGTTTACCCTTACTGAGCATTTGAGCTCACCCTTTTTGTATGTTTTCTTTCCCCAGGTTAGGAAGAAGGTTATTAAGTAGGATATGCCAAAAAGGGACTCTAGATTTGATGAAATAAGTGGGAGGCAAATTTGATGCTTTATGAACCAGTTGTTTATGTTTCCCAGTTTCTAAAGACACTATACCTATACGATCCTTTCATGGTTTTTGTTATATGTTGTAATAAGTATGCTTCAATTTTGAATTATTAACAATGTATGTAAAGTATGGGTTGTTATATTGAAAGTTAAAATTTGGGGATTAGTCAAAAAGTTAAATAAAATTGTTTAGAACAATTTTATACACTATGGTGGTTAAATCCTACATGGGGAAGTTAATGGTGGGGACCACCCCCACATAACTTCCCATGTGTAGATATTTGTAAGGTGGGTCCCACACGAGCCCCAACCTTTCATCTCCCTTGAAACCCCCATTAAACTCCCTTGCTTTTATTGTGACAACCGTTATCTTTGTTAAGTTTTTTAAACTCTTCACCTTTCTCCCAAATAAATTGCCAACACATTATAATTAATTAAGGAGATTATCCAATTAATTAATTATAGTGTTTGATTCTTAAATCAATTGTTGTTAGAATAAAATAATAGGAAGAGCTATTATTTTAGTTGGGAAATTGTGGTGTTGGAGAAAACTTGGGAAAGCTCTGGAGATATAGATAAAGAAAATGTTCTTCTCTTCGACGAAGAACGCCTCCAACGAAGAACGAAACCCTCTTCTCCGCGATTCCGGTTCCAAGAAGAACTCCGATGCGCCTTCCTTTCTATTCTCCGCGACGCCGTTCTTCGCGACGCCCTCTACCGCGGTGTTCGTCTTCCACGGATCGATGACATGCGACGTCTTTGCGAGGTAGGGGAATATTGTATATTTCTCATTTATGTGGTTTATACCCTCGAGCTTGAGCATTTATTTGTAGGATTTATCTTTGTGGATTCCTTACCTCGGTTTAAATTTCTCATGATGAACATGAATTAAATAAATTAATTCCTGGATCGATAAACAATTGATTGAATTAATTTTCTTATTGTTTATCTTGAATTTGAAATTCTTGAACAATGATAAATATTTAATTTCCAATTCCCCATGTTCTTGACTCTCAAAAACGATGGCCAAACTAACATGGCTATCGATACACACTTTGACCGTGATCTTTTCTAATTCATTGTCCGCGCATTCTTCGCGTGTTCTTCATCCCCAAATAATTAAGCGTGCTGGAAACTCAATGTTTCCCTGAGCACGACATACGGACGCGAAGATCTCGACCCGAGGATCATGGATATGCGTTCATATCTTTTTTTTTCGAGTTAAATAAAACTCAGAATGGAGTGCGGAATGATCTCGTGGAAAGAGTAGGGCAGTCTGGCGGAGCACAGTTGGTAGGCCGAGGTGGAATCCGTGGGTGCCGCATGTTGGAGGCGCTGTTTTGGGGAAGGAGAAATTAGATTGGATTGGGGAGAGAAATTGAAGTTATAAAATAATAAAGTAAATAATAATAAAAACCATAAAGGAAAGGAGGGTTGGGCATGCCGCATGGAGGAGGCGCCAATGTTGGTGCGTGGAAGATTTGGATATTATAATTTAGTAAATTAAAATTTAAAATAACAATAATATAATAATGTTATTATTATTTTCATTGGGAAAACCGTATTTTGACGGTATCTTCTTCGTGCGGCCTCGGTTTCAAGAACCGTCTGCAGTAATGCGACCCAGATTCTGAGACGAACATTATGAGTCCAATATTGGATGTTTTTTTTCGGGTTTTTGGATCAGGTACCCGAAGCTCTTGAAAAATAATAGATTTAATATTATTATTAAATCTTCGACCCACCATAACTCATGCGTGCGACGTCCGATTGCCTTGCCGTCAGTGGCGATATAATCCAGTAATTAATACGGTCGATTCAAGTCTAATGTTGGATACTAAATTCTAGTTCGTGGTGCAGGGCCACGAAACACCGAATATTATTATTATTATTATTATTATTATTATTACGAGATCTTGTATCAGACATATCTCTCTCATACGGTGTCGGAATGACACACCGTCTGTGACGTTGCGACCCTAGAATTACGACGGATGTTTCAAGACTAATTTTGGATATTTAAGTCGAGGTTGAGGCGCAGGCCCCACAAGGCCCTGTTCGCGCATGATGCGGTGAAATGCAACTTCTTCACCGGCTATCCGTTTGGGACCAATGGGTAGTCCATCTCGTGTATTTTTCTGTATGGATTGAAATGGTTTGACCGGTTTGGTTAACTGGTGTCATTTGAAATAAGACTTGGCTTGATCGATCATGAATCCAACCGGGCCCTCTGAGCGGAAACACTTATAACTTGAGCTCCGGATGTCCGATTGACGTGTCGTCGAATTTGTTAGATTCCTCTTGATGAGATGGAACTTTTGGTATACTTTGCCTGAGGTTTGGACGCTATTGGAATATGGTTTGGTTGGATTGTACCTGAAATCCAACCGGGCCCCTAGAACGGAAAAGCTGATAACTTTCAGACTGGACGTCCGTTTGACGAACCATCAGCGGCGTTGGTGATCACGTTGAGAAACGGTCCATATGAGTATACCCTATGAGATCTCGGGGTACAGTTGAGATACGGCCGGGTTGGTTCGCACACGAAACCAACCGGGCCCCTGGGACGAAAATGCTAATAACTCACAGACCAGGCGTCCGATTGACACGCCGTCTGTTGCGTTGAGACCCCTATGAAGAGGCGGTACTTTGAGATACTTATTTATGGGACCTTGTGATACTTGGAGTATCGACCTGTAGCTCGTGGAGCGGACCCTCCTGGAGACGAGAATACTGAGTACGGAGACCATGTAGCTGGCTGTGACTGATGACTACTTGTCCGATTCGATTCGGAGTGACAAGAATAGCCCAGGGGGGAGCACTACTTTGTGAGGTGGCAGACCCATGGTGGAGGAGCACTACTTTGTGAGGTGGCAGACCCGCGGTACTCGACAGGAGGAGTACCTCTGTAGGCTATGAGGGGGAGCACTACTGTGTGAGGTGGCAGACCCATAGCGGTGGAGCACTACTATGTGAGGTGGCAGACCCACGGTACTCGACAGGAGAAGTACCTCAGCAGTATTAGGTTAGTGAGCAGTACCTTGGAGTCGTGACAGGACCACTGTACACTCCAGAGATGAGACTCTTCAGCAGTTACGATTTCGATAATGAAAATCCTGGTTTGAGTTGAGTCTATGACAATTGTGTTTACCTCATGATTGAGATGTGTCACTTGATAACTTAGGTATATGTATGGGCATATATCTAAGTAGTGGTTATCCGTTGATTTCATAACCTTTGTGTTTCCTCATTATTGAGATGGGTTACTTGATAGCTTAGGTATTAGTGTGGGCTTATACCTAAGTAAGGGTTATCTATTGAGATCTTCTTTGTGGTTAACCTTTTTGGACTTAGTGAGACCTTGAGGGTCTCGGGGTCCCTACTAAGTATTGTTATACTCACCCCTACATGGGCTATGCCCGCACCTCATTGTGTTGGTTGTAGACGACGGGCAGTGAGATAGTATCCGGTGGTGGACTTCATGACGAGACGACACTCGGAGGAGGTTGACAGGAGAGAGAGTTGTGGAGGCTATCTGTACCTACCCTTCAGGTAAGATCCATGGTGGACGATCCAGGAGCTGTGCTATCTATACCTACCCTTCAGGTAGGATCCCTGGTGGACGATCCAGGAGAAAAACTATCCATACCTACCCTTCAGGTAGGATCTGAGGAGGACGACCCAGGAGCTGTTTCTATACTTCCAGCTGTTAGTATTTTCTATTGTACTTCCATTCAGTTGTAGCTATACTTTTCAGTTGTGTTTGTATTCTAGCCCTTTTCCTTTTCAACACTTCTTTTGTACTTAGTGATTACTTCTACTTGTACTCTGTGGTGTTTTTTTACTTTTATAAAGGCAATGCCTTCCCAGTTATCAGGATTTACGCCTTTGGTGCTAGTCGCCAGCCCCTAGCCTATGGAAGTCGGGCTTGGGGTAGTCATGGCACAGGCCCCGAGGATGGGTCGTGACAAATTGGTATCATAGGAGTTCGGTTCTACCGTAGAACTAAGGACTCTGATCTTTTTCTATGTGAAGAAATAGTGTTAAGGGTACCAAGTGTGGTCTTCAGTTCAGGGAGTCCAGTGTTGGTGCGGTGGCTGACGTATCCGTACACCAGGACCCTGACTACTGATTTCTGACTTTGTACACGAAAACAATGATTGTGTGTGTGTTTCCAAAGTATTATAGTCATCTCAAACCAGGTCAGCTCACTAGGTATAAATGTTTACCATGTCGCATCTATTCAGTATGTCTCCACGCAGACAGTCAGTTGGAGTTCCGAGAGAGTACTCGATGACGGCCCACCGAGCGACGAGGCTCCGGTGTAGGGCCCTTTTTACTATGTTGGCACCCTCGGGTGGTGTACCAAAAACACCACCACCTGTTGGGAAGCAGATGCTACCAGCCATACTAGTGGATGGTGCACGCTGGCAGAGCGCGTTGCACGAGTTCTAGCAGCAGAGGCCTCGGAGGTTACGAGGCGAGACAGATTCCCAAACAGCAGAGCACTGGCTGGAGGTGATTGCAAGAGTTTTCCGCCTAGCTGATACATCAGTAGACTATATGGTGGACTTGGCCACTAGTGTTTTCCAGTGAATGACCATGAGGATGGTCCGCATAGTGATGAGGATTCAGTACATGGACTGATGCCTGAGATAGTGCCTTCGGGTAGTGTGTCAGCTATACATCACTACCTGGTCGTCAGCAGTTACAACCGGCGGTACCGGTAGGTGACACATGTAAGCTTACTGCCTTACACGTGTTCTAACATCAGATACCCTCAATTTCCAAGGCGAACCTGACTCATAGGCGGCTGAGGACTGTCTTGAGGAGGTGGCTGAGAGTTTTCTAGAGCTTATACAACCTCGGCAGGATGACGCGTCGGTAGCTGAGAATTCATTGAGGCGTACCAAACATTCCGGGTACTCGATGAATATGATTCGAGCCATCACTTTTTCCACTATGCATTCCTACTCACATTAGGATTCTAGAGAGAACCTTGAGTTTTAATGTTCTTTGGATGAATGAATACAACTAGGGAATGTTAGAAGTTGGAACGCAGCAACCTGGTGCCAGTCTCAGAGACTTGGGCATGCGAATGTTTCAATAAGAAGAATTGTTAAAGACAATAAATCTGTAGAGCATCAGACGTGGAGGCAGAGCTAGGAGAGAAGCATGAGGTGGTGTACATTTCAACATATTATAACCACAGTCCTTTGTTGTCCCCTCCAGGCTCAGGGAGCTGGAGGGAAGGGGAAAAGAGTAGCTGCATGCGGTCATGGAGTGCGACCGAAATGGCTCTAAGGATGATTCGAAGTGTGGACTTTGTCTTCTACTAGCTGCCGTATCCACAGACATCGATACGAATCATCCCTTCCTTCCATGAATCTAGTCCCAGACCTAGAGTTTCCGGTTAAGCCGTTTACTTGACCCTCACGTCTGGAGATACTGTTGGGAGGAGACTCGATATTCACACTTATGCCGACGGTGTGATCTGACCCTTGAGGCGAGAGTCTCGATTGGGACCTCTTGGTGGCAGCGTCGAGGCCTTACGACGTTAGTTTGAGAATGGATTGGGAAATCACTGCTCATACTGAAATTGACGGTATTAGGAAAATGTCGGGATGGGTTTTCCTTGGTCAGTGAAAAGGAAACCCCAGGAAGCACAAGATAAATTCATGCATGGGAGGGTGTTGCCGATCATTCTTGGGTCGGCCAACCTTACCCTCGTGGCAGCATGAGTTTTGAGTTTCAGTTCTAATCAGGAAATGGAGACCTCTAGAGTTCGAGGATGGCGATCACGTTCTTCTACGGGTCTCACCTCGACGAGGTTTACTGGGATGTAACCGAGGCGATGAGATATCTCCGAGGTTCAATGGACCTTTCTAGGTCCCCAGCAGGGTAGGCGAGGTGGTTTACCACTTCACCTTTCCACCTCAGTTGCACCGGGTGCATGAAATCTTCCACGTACCTCGGCTGAGGAGATACATGCATGATCCTTCACACATCATCGACCTCAGGGAGTTGGACGTCGATGACAAGGCGACTTGCACGGAGGTTCCAGTGGAGATTGAGGATCGACAGGAGTGGATCCTATGAGGATGGTAGATTCCTTGGGTGCACTGTCACTGGTAGTACGTGAACCTCCAGGTGAGCTCATGAGAGCGGAAGGCTCAGGTGCATGCTCAGTACCGCTTTTGTATCCCTAGTTTGTGTTAAAGCTTTACGAGGATGTAAAGCCCTGAGGTGGGAGTAATGTAAAGACCTGTAAAATTCAAGGAAATTTTTTTCTTAATTTTTATTGGAATTTTACGAGTACGTAGTTTCTGACGGCACCTGATTCCGAGGCCCGGTGTGCCCGGAATATTTTTCTGAAGTCTTGTTAAGATTAAATTAACGCGCGTAAGCAGTTTTAAAGAAAAAGTGTAATAACTCTTAAAAGGTTACTCGGATCAGAAATCTGAGGGCACCGTTGCGCTCAGGATGGCAGGTTTACCCTAGGCGCGACTTAAGTTTAGTCGGCGCGGGCCTCCTGTGAGAAATTCCAAAAATTGCATAACTGTAAATAAAATAATTAAATAAATTATTTTATTTTTCAAATGCTTATAACTCAGAAAAGGTATCTCAGATTAAAAATCCGAGACAACTGCTGAACTCGTGAGGGCATGGTTTATTTAAGCAGATACTAACTTTGGCAGGGGTGGGCCACCAAAAAAGTTAGTTTTTGGCCGTAAATAAAATAATTAAATGACAATTATTTTATTGTAAAATTAGTACCTTTTAAACGGTAAATCGGATTGAAAATCCGAGAGTACCGTTGGATTCGTTGGGGCGTGTTTCACTTAGGCTGATCCTGACCTTGACCGATGCGGGTCGACGGTAACTGATAATAATTTTCCTAACTTTTTTTCGGGTACGTTCAGTAAACGTACGTGTGGGTTTTCCTGTCTTTTGAACTGGTACTCGGAATTAAAATCCGAGGGCACTGATGAACTCGCAGCATCGGTATTTTCTTAAGGGGACCTTTACCACAGTTTTGTTTATGCGGGTTGAAAGTTAAAATTTGGGGATTAGTCAAAAAGTTAAATAAAATTGATTAGAACAATTTTATACACCATGGTGGTTAAATCCTACATGGGGAAGTTAATGGTGGGGCCCACCCCCACATAACTTCCCATGTGTAGATATTTTTAAGGTGGGTCCCACATGATCCCCAACCTTTCATCTCCCTTGAAACCCCCATTAAACTCCCTTGCTTTTATTGTGACAACCATTATCTTTATTAAGTTTTTTAAACTTTTCACCTTCCTCCCAAATAAATTGCCAACACATTATAATTAATTAAGGAGATTATCCAATTAATTAATTATAGTGTTTGATTCTTAAATCAATTGTTGTTAGAATAAAATAATAGGAAGAGCTATTATTTTAGTTGGGCAATTGAGGTGTTGGAGAAAACCTGGGAAATCTCTGGAGATATAGATAAATAAAATGCTCTTCTCTTCGACGAAGAACGCCTCCAACGAAGAACGACACCCTCTTCTCCGCAACACCGGTTCCACGAGGAACGCCTATGCGCCTTCCTTTCTCTTCTCCATGACGCCGTTCTTCGCGACGCCATCTACCGCGGTGTTTGTCTTCCACGGATCGACGACGTGCGACGTCTTTGCAAGGTAGGGGAATATTGTATACTTCTCATTTATGTGGTTTATACCCTCGATCTTGGGGGTTTATTTGTAGGATTTATATTTGTGGATTCCTTACCTCGGTTTAAATTTCTCATGATGAATGCGAATTAAATAAATTAATTTGTGGATCGATAAACAATTGATTGAATTAATTTTCTTATTTTTTATCTTGAATTTGAAATTCTTGAACCATGATAAATATTTAATTTCCAATTCCCCATGTTCTTGATTCTCAAAAACGATGGCCAAACTAACACGGATATCGATACACACTTTGACCGTGATCTTTTCTTATTCATTGTCCACGCATTCTTTGCGTGTTCTTCATCCCCAAATAATTATTCGCGCTGGAAACTCAATGTTTCCCTTAGCACGACATACAGACGTGAAGATCTCGAACCGGGGATCAGGGATATGCGTTCATATCTGTTTTTTTGAGTTAAATCGAAGTCATAATGGAGTGAGGAATGATCTCGTGGCATGAGTAGGGCGATCTGGTGGAGCACAGTTAGCAGGCCGAGGCGGAATCCGTAGGTACCGCATGTTGGAGGCACTGTTTTGGGGAAGGAGAAATTAGATTGGATTGGAGAGAGAAATTGAAGTGATGAAATAATAAAGTAAATAATAATAAAAACCATAAAGGAAAGGAGGTTTGGGCATGCCGCATGGAGGAGGTGCCAATGTTGGTACTTGGACGATTTGGATATTATAATTTTGTAAATTAAAATTAAAAATAATAATAAAATAATAATGTTATTATTATTTTCATTGGGAAAACCGTATTTTGACGGTATCTTCTTCGTGCGGCGTCGGTTTCAAGAACCATCTGTGGAAATGCGACCCAGATTCCGAGACGGACATTACGAGTCCAATATTGGATGTTTTTTTGGGTTTTTGGATCGGGTACTCGAAGCGCTCGAAAAATAATAGATTTAATATTATTATTAAATCTTCGACCCACCATAACTCATGCGTGCGACGTCCGATTGCCTTGCCGTCACTGGCAATATAATCCCGTCATTAATACGGTCGATTCAAGTCTAATTGTAACGCCCCGACCCCAGTTACCCAGAGTCGGTGCATTAATTACATAACATTGGCATGATCACAAGAAAGATCAAATCTCGAAAGACCGATTGGTTTAGTAGCCTTGGAAACACTAGATATATTCATAAGTTTTACATTACATCATAAAATGAAAAACTACTACAACAACATAATGTTTCCACAATCCACACTATTAACCCCTCATAAAATCCCTGCAGGTCATTCATAACTTACTTCTTCACATCCTGGGAAAAATAAAACATAGAAAAGGGGTGAGCTCAAATGCCCAGTAAGGATAACAATATAGCGGAAACTTTCATAAATAAGAATAAACATTTAAGGCAATGTATAACTAAAACAAAAGCCTTTTAAATATGAACTTTCAACATGGTATGACATAAATAAAATGAAATAATGCCATTTACTTATTCACAAGGATATTCTACTAATCGAATAATCACATGCAAAAATCAATAACCACTTTCATAATGTTGGAATGCATAATGCCAGACTATCATAACCACATAGTCAAGGCCTCGTGCCAAGACTACAAATAAGATTTTGTCAAGGCCTTGTGCCAAGACACTAGTTTGTCTCATGAGACCTACCGATGCATCGAGGAGCTATAGCGGGCTCCACTCGTCACATATTAAGTCCAATGCATTCCCATATGAAAAGGTTTAAACAGAACATAAACATTCATATTAAAACTAGCATATGAAATGTCAATACTTTCACCATAAACTATGAATGGTATAAAAATAGAACATCCACAGTCAAACATATCACAAAACCTTCAATACAATATAGAAGTTTTGTATCACAATAAATCAACTTCAAATAATCTTAAAATCCATCAAAGGATATTGTCATAGATGAAATCAAAATTCTTTTTAAAGAAATATCTCCTTTTATTTTGAAATAATTTAAGATCCATATAAAATAAAACATTTTCTTTGAAAATATTCTTATAAGCTTGTAAGGGAAGCTTTGAAGATTTTATAACGGCGGAAAATAGCCGCACCCGCCGTATAAGTTAAAAAACATTCTTACCTTAATTCTGTCGAAATGGTTAAAAAGGACCTTGTTTTGAAAACCACCGAAAGATTCCTTTATAAACCACTTATAAAAGTCAAAAAGGGTATAAATGACTTTAACTCATATTCTAGTAAATAGTAAAAATGTTTTGAAATGCATTTTTAAGAAACATGGATGTGGATGATAAAGAGATCCCAATAGATTATTACGTATAAACAACCTTGGATAATGAAGAGGTTGTAAAGTAAACCCTTACCTTGTACTTTTCCTTGGTTGGGGTAGGTTAACCTCCTGTATAATGGTGAAATAGTTGTTATTAAATTATAAAAGAATCATATATAATAATATGATATCATATATGATCTTTTAACATTGATTTGTTAATAATATCTTAGAATTATCGTCGTTTCGGGAGTTAACTTACTCATTTTCTTTTATATGTTTAGTTACATAAGCCATGGTTTTTGTATCTTATTCATATCCATAATGATATCTAGTCCTTAAACATCATTTTTAAATCATCAAATGATAATTATACTTGAATGGATACGATGGAGAATGAATCTCATCGCGTTCGTGGAGACGGTAGTCCGTACGTACGCACGAGCGACAATATCATTCTTTTGATATTAAAATAATATATAAATGGATGGTATATCATATATACAGAATCATTAACATGTTATATTTATTATTTACATGAGTTACACATCATTATTATACCCATCCAAATAATATTATATTGAATAACAATTACACCACGACGTGGAGACGGTAGTCCGTACGTACGCACGTATGGTGACATGTTATTCAAAGGGTGGATAGAATACTGAATATGGTTGTACCATATTTATAATAACATCACAGTATATGTGAGATACTGGAGTTATTATTTTAGAATGGTAAGAACAAAGGAAGAAGAAGTGGAAGAAGAAATGAACTTGGAGAAGGGTGGTGAAATCATTACCTCTTCTTCGGGTTCTTCCTTTTGATTTGATCAAAAGGGCTCCTTAGGTTGGCTTTCTGATCAAGCTAAGGCCTCTAGGTTGTAGTGAGGGATGTTGGGAGAGTATTTGGGCAGAGTTTGGCCGAACCAAAAGGCTTTGAAGGTGTGAAGAAATGAGAAGGAGGAGTTCCCTTTTATAAGAGGGGTTAGGGGCACCTTTGGAAAAGCTAGAAATATTAATTTATAATAAATTCATATTCGGTTTCTAATGGCTCCAAAGCTTATTATTCAACGGTTAAGGTGGGGATAGGTTGCAAACCACTCAACCAATAGAATTTAGACAGGTTTGGGTACTTATATTAACCTTATCTTTAAGTATTAACTCTAAGTTAATTAGTTTCACTTTTACAATGTCTCTTTGTATTTTTATATAATATGGTTAATAAACTTACTATATACATCCAAGCGACCCCCAAGTGGTACATTAATGATGAACCTATCATGATATAAGTCTCTTGGTCGAACCTTAGATTTTTATGAATTTAATATCAATTAATAATATAATATTTGTTTTAAGAACTCTTTTATGTCAATTTTGACACTATTCAATAGTTGATTTTTGTGAAACTCATAACAGATTGATTACTTCGAACAAAGTCAATTAAATCAATCCTAATATATCATAGTATCCTCGAAAATTAGTTTAATTCATTAAAAGTTTCATATTATATTTATTTGGGTATTTATAATATCAATTATTTTAATTTTTTCACTATTATAGTAATTACTGCATCATCATTGTGTCATAAATAAAATAAATTATTTAATGTCTAAAAATTATAAATAAAATATCATTATGTAGGAAATCTTTTTAGATTTCTAATGAATATTTATAATATAAAAGACAACATATATAACCCTATGTAACAATTGTTTTTCTAAAAGATATATGCTTGTGTCATTTTTGTATTCATTTTAACTTAATTAAAATAAAGTGTCATTATCACTTACAAGTGGATCCATGGGGTCCCAAAATAGACCCAAAGATTCCCATGGTCGACCATGTATCAACCAATAGGGTTAAGACACGTTTTAGGGTAATTTAGTATTATTATAATATTATTTTTAACCCTTATTTACCGGATTTACCCTTAACTATGGTAAATAAAATATTTACCGCAGTAATTATTCAAAATGTCTAAAAATAAAAGTTACCTATTTACACAATTTGAAAATCCTTATTCTAAATATGGAATCCATTTTCCTAAATTCAAAACACAGAAGTGGCA
This sequence comes from Viscum album, assembly GCA_963277665.1. NCBI lineage: Eukaryota > Viridiplantae > Streptophyta > Magnoliopsida > Santalales > Viscaceae > Viscum > Viscum album. The sequence goes on along the minus strand of OY728151.1, from coordinate 1,490,578,093 downwards.
GAAATTAATTTAAAATTAATTCCCGCTGTCAAAACAAAAAGCGTGTTTTTAAGAGATAATAACTATCAAAAGATTGACACTCGTTTATGTTCGGTTTAATTGTAAAATTATGTCCAATGACCAACATTATATTAAATGGTAAAAATATATTCTAAATATACTTTAAAACCACTCAAATTCATAATTTATCACTATTAATTATTTTGATTAAAAAAGTTGTTTTTAATTAAAACTTAGTAATTTTCACTATTCATCAAAATATGAAAGTTATCCGAAATGTACCAAAATTTCACCTTAGGCTAAATTCGATATTCCGAATCCAAAAATGAAGTCCATTTTCAAATATAAAATATATATAATTTTAAAAAGTAGGTATTACTATTCATAACGGCTAGTTTGATTGGTTGTGGTGTGTGTTAAAACTCAAGGTTGCGTACAACACACGCTACTGTATTATTCAAAGAAAGTGTACCGTGGAAGCTTGGGATGTTTCATTTTAAATTTTTGATGTCCCCATTTAGTCAAAAAGATTAAAATATTGTATTTAAAAAGGGTTCACTATTAAAAGTTGATAAAAGTGCAATACTGAAAATGAATTTGTTCTTGCATTATATCTAAGAAACTCATAATATGGATTCTAAAATTATAAGGATTATATAAAGTTTAAAATTTAGATAATACTATTCATAACCTCTTTTGAATGGATTTTTTTTGTAAGTCATGGTGTGATTGAACTCAGTGTTGCGTGTAGTGCAAGTTATTGAATTATTTTGAAGAAATAACACACTATGAAATCTTGGGGTGTTACATTCTCCCCTCCTTCAATAAATTGCGTCCTCGCAATTTGAAATTGTTCTTCGAAAATAAAAGGTTGAAAATAGAAAATATATTTGTGGGAAAACCCACATCGGAAATTGGGTTACTAAAATTTAGTCTTAATATGAGGAAAAGAGAAATGAAAGGGTCACCACCAAATTATGATCTTGATTAGGAGAACATTGGTGGAAATTAGAGACATATAATTGGAGGAAAAACGTAAATATTTATAGGTAGTGATTGAGGTCATCAATCACAAAAAAGTATAAAATTGAGGTCCTTAAACTCACCAATCTATGATGATTTGAAGTACCATCGGTTCAACAAAATATAGGGTATTGGGATAACACATTTTTGACGTTTCAAAATATCTTAGTTGAAATCCCACATCGAAAAATGAATTAATGAGGCCTCTATTTAAAATAAAGAGTGGAAAGTATGAAGATTACCGAAAATAACACATACTAGGGTTCCATGTAGGAAAATATGGATATGGAGGAGAAATATAACCATCAATTATCTGATGGAGAGTGGTAGAGAACATGGCTATGAAAAGGCCAACAATCCCAAAGCCATAAATTAGTGACGATTTAAGGTACCATCTAGGGAAACATTTTTGTTCTAAGTTCCTTTTATTAATGTTGAGGAATTTATTTATGAGATTGGCTAAGATCATAAGGAGATATACTTACTTTATAATTAGAGTTTTATCCATTAATAAGTTTCTACCACCAACTCATCTTTCACTCTAAAAGATAATAGAATGTAATTTTTTATTTATTTATACTATTCGTACAGGGTTCCAAAATAAATGAATTTATAATTCATCTACCAGATCTTAATAAAAACTACATTATTTAATCCAGGACATCTCATGGGCCAGTGGTAGGTGATACACCCTTGTCGCCCTTCAGTTGCGGGTTCAAGTCTCACAGCCTTGCCGGACGCGACGGGTTACCGCCCATCCTCCGGGTTTTCCTTTTATGGTAATCCAAAATAATCCAAACTAGAACTATCCAAAATACTTCTGTCCAAACTCACAGTCCAACATTTATAAGGAAGGTAAACATAATATAGATCCTTTTTACCCCGCAATAGCATATGAATACCTTCATCTTGTATTCTTTTAATAAACTGAAACATCTTGAATTACCATATTCCTTATTGATTACATTCATGCTCCCCTATTCCATATAGAATGCTGGATATACTTCATTAATCCAATTTTTTTTTAAACCCCAACAATGATGGAATATAAAAATCATTAATTAGTTCCAAGGTAGTCAAGAATATCCAATATATTTTATCCAAAACAATCACATATTATTCCAAAATCACTACCTCAGTATCAGAACTATATTATGATTTATCATTCTATCAACCATATATTTTCCAAAAATTTATCCTGCTATTGAGTCACATTTCTTTGTTCCACATAATCTCAAGTCCTTAATGAAATAGTACTGCAATACAATCCTTATATACTCCATAATTATTATAACAAGTACATTGTTGATACAACACTCAATTGACATAATCAACATAAGAACTCTAATCATTCTTCTTCATCTGTGGTAGTATCATAACTTGATTATTATCCAATAGCATCATTTGTGGCATAGTCTGATGACTGGGACATAGGTTCGCGTAGTGTCCAAACTCCTTGCAAATGAAGCATTGTACATTTGAAACCATTTTCTTACCCTTGCAGTCATGTACTTTGTGCCCTTTTCCTCCACACTTATAACAAACTCCCAATCCTTTCAGGCAATTTCCAGGGTGTTTCTTTCCACAGTTACCACATATGGGAAAATTCTTCTTTTCCCTCTTCCCTTTATCCATTTTTCTCTCTTCCATCCTTTTCTTCTCTTGCTTCCCTTCAAAGACATAGGACTCAGTAAACCCTTTACTTATCTTATCAACACATGATATTATTTCTTCATATGATGATAATACATGGGAGACTATTTCTCTTATCAATTCTAGCTTAAAACCATGAAAGATATGATCCTTCCTTCTCTTTGGATCATGTGCATTTCTGGAGTTCTCATTCCTTCTACGGGCGCCATTTCTAAACAATGGCATAAACTAGATCAGTTTATGAATCAAAATACATAATCCCATACTTATAAAACACTTAACATAAATTGAACTATTTATGGATATAATCTATAATCATAAAAATGTTTTCTTTGAGGAAGTATATACTCATAAACCCTTCATAATGATTTGTAAAGAAAATGAGAGTTATCCTAAGCATATCCCCCGGGAGTGTCGTAACCAAGAGTGCAGCAAGGCCCGTTGTCGTGCACCAGTTCCCGTTCGAGTCTAGCTCAAAGCGGTGTTTTCGGGTTTTACCCCTAGGTACATCTGTGCCAGAGCCGCCTCTACCTGCTCGTATCCAGACAGGGATGTATTGCTTGGAAAACTCACAAAATCTCTACAATACCAAAATTCTAGGAAGTTCTTCTATACTAATCCTCAAAGTTCATCTTAGGTCTACGTGCTCTAATCAGAGTTTATCTAAATCTAGCTTCCAAGGTTTGTACTAAACTTCCTCTGATACCAACTGTAACGCCCCGACCCCAGTTACCCAGAGTCGGTGCATTAATTACATAACATTGGCATGATCACAAGAAAGATCAAATCTCGAAAGACCGATTGGTTTAGTAGCCTTGGAAACACTAGATATATTCATAAGTTTTACATTACATCATAAAATGAAAAACTACTACAACAACATAATGTTTCCACAATCCACACTATTAACCCCTCATAAAATCCCTGCAGGTCATTCATAACTTACTTCTTCACATCCTGGGAAAAATAAAACATAGAAAAGGGGTGAGCTCAAATGCCCAGTAAGGATAACAATATAGCGGAAACTTTCATAAATAAGAATAAACATTTAAGGCAATGTATAACTAAAACAAAAGCCTTTTAAATATGAACTTTCAACATGGTATGGAATAAATAAAATGAAATAATGCCATTTACTTATTCACATGGATATTCTACTAATCGAATAATCACATGCAAAAATCAATAACCACTTTCATAATGTTGGAATGCATAATGCCAGACTATCATAACCACATAGTCAAGGCCTCGTGCCAAGAATACAAATAAGATTTTGTCAAGGCCTTGTGCCAAGACACTAGTTTGTCTCATGAGACCTACCGATGCATCGAGGAGCTATAGCGGGCTCCACCCGTCACATATTAAGTCCAATGCATTCCCATATGAAAAGGTTTAAACATAACATAAACATTCATATTAAAACTAGCATATGAAATGTCAATACTTTCACCATAAACTATGAATGGTATAAAAATAGCACATCCACTGTCAAACATATCACAAAACCTTCAATACAATATAGAAGTTTTGTATCATAATAAATCAACTTCAAATAATCTTAAAATCCATCAAAGGATGTTGACATAGATGAAATCAAAATTCTTTTTAAAGAAATATCTCCTTCTATTTTGAAATAATTTAAGATACATATAAAATAAAACATTTTCTTTGAAAATATTCTTATACGCTTGTAAGGGAAGCTTTGAAGATTTTATAACAGCGGAAAATAGCCGCACCCGCCGTATAAGTTAAAAAACATTCTTACCTTAATTCTGTCGAAAAGGTTAAAAAGGACCTTGTTTTGAAAACGACTGAAAGATTCCTTTATAAACCACTTATAAAAGTCAAAAAGGGTATAAATGACTTTAACTCATATTCTAGTAAATAGTAAAAATGTTTTGAAATGCATTTTTAAGAAACATGGATGTGGATGATAAAGAGATCCCAGTAGATTATTACGTATAAACAACCTTGGATAATGAAGAGGTTGTAAAGTAAACCCTTACCTTGTACTTTTCCTTGGTTGGGGTAGGTTAACCTCCTATATAATGGTGAAATAGTTGTTATTAAATTATACAAGAATCATATATAATAATATGATATCATATATGATCTTTTAACATTGATTTGTTAATAATATCTTAGAATTATCGTCGTTTCGGGAGTTAACTTACTCATTTTATTTTATATGTTTTGTTACATAAGCCATGGTTGTTGTATCTTATTCATATCCAGAATGATATCTAGTCCTTAAACATCATTTTTAAATCATCAAATGATAATTATACTTGAATGGATACGATGGAGAATGAATCTCATCGCGTTCGTGGAGACGGTAGTCCGTACGTACGCACGAGCGACAATATCATTATTTTGATATTAAAATAATATATAAATGGATGGTATATCATATATACAGAATAATTAACATGTTATATTTATTATTTACATGAGTTACACATCATTATTATACCCATCCAAATAATATTATATTGAATAACAATTACACCACGACGTGGAGACGGTAGTCCGTACGTACGCACGTATGGTGACATGTTATTCAAAGGGTGGATAGAATACTGAATATGTTTGTACCATATTTATAATAACATCACAGTATATGTGAGATACTGGAGTTAATATTTTAGAATGGTAAGAACAAAGGAAGAAGAAGTGGAAGAAGAAATGAACTTGGAGAAGGGTGGTGAAATCATTACCTCTTCTTCGGGTTCTTCCTTTTGATTTGATCAAAAGGGCTCCTTAGGATGGCTTTCTGATCAAACTAAGGCCTCTAGGTTGTAGTGAGGGATGTTGGGAGAGTATTTGGGCAGAGTTTGGACGAACCAAAAGGCTTTGAAGGTGTGAAGAAATGAGAAGGAGGAGTGCCCTTTTATAAGAGGGGTGAGGGGCACCTTTGGAAAAGCTAGAAATATTAATTTATAATAAATTCCTATTCGGTTTCTAATGGCTCCAAAGCTTATTATTCAAAGGTTAAGGTGGGTATAGGTCGAAAACCACTCAACCAATAGAATTTAGACAGGTTTGGGTACTTATATTAACCTTATCTTTAAGTATTAACTCTAAGTTAATTAGTTTCACTTTTACAATGTCTCTTTCTATTTTTATATAATATGGTTAATAAACTTACTATATACATCCAAGCGACCCCCAAGTGGTACATTAATGATGAACCTATCATGATATAAGTCTCTTGGCCGAACCGTATATTTTTAGGAATTTAATATCAATTAATAATATAATATTTGTTTTAAGAACTCTTTTATGTCAATTTTGACACTATTCAATAGTTGATTTTTGTGAAACTCATAACAGATTGATTACTTCGAACAAAGTCAATTAAATCAATCCTAATATATCATATTATCCTAGAAAATTAGTTTAATTCATTAAAAGTTTCATATTATATTTATTTGGGTATTTATAATATCAATTAATTTAATTTTTTCACTATTATAGTAATTACTGCATCATCATTGTGTCATAAATAAAATAAATTATTTAATGTCTAAAAATTATAAATAAAATATCATTATGTAGTAAATCGTTTTAGCTTTCTAATGAATATTTATAATCTAAAATACAACATATATAACCCTATGTAACAATTGTTTTTCTAAAAGATATATGCTTGTGTCATTTTTGTATTCATTTTAACTTAATTAAAATAAAGTGTCATTATCACTTACAAGTGGATCCATGGGGTCCCAAAATAGACCCAAAGATTCCCATGGTCGACCATGTATCAACCAATAGGGTTAAGACACGTTTTAGGGTAATTTAGTATTATTATAATATTATTTTTTAACCCTTATTTACTGGATTTACCTTTAACCATGGTAAATAAAATATTTACCGCAGTAATTATTCAAAATGTCTAAAAATAAAAGTTACCTATTTACACAATTTGAACATCCTGATTCTAAATATGGAATCCATTTTCCTAAATTCAAAACACAGAAGTGGCAGAAATTAATTTAAAATTAATTCCCGCTGTCAAAACAAAAAGCGTGTTTTTAAGAGATAATAACTATCAAAAGATTGACACTCGTTTATGTTCGGTTTAATTGTAAAATTATGTACAATGACCAAAATTATATTAAATGGTAAAAATATATTCTAAATATACTTTAAAACCACTCAAATTCATAATTTATCACTATTAATTATTTTGATTAAAAAGTTGTTTTTAATTAAAAATTAGTAATTTTCACTATTCATCAAAATATGAAAGTTATCCGAAATGTACCAAAATTTCACCTTAGGCTAAATTCGATATTCCGAATCCAAAAATGAAGTCCATTTTCAAATATAAAATATATATAATTTTAAAAAGTAGGTATTACTATTCATAACGGCTAGTTTGATTGGTTGTGGTGTGTGTTAAAACTCAAGGTTGCGTACAACACACGCTACTGTATTATTCAAAGAAAGTGTACCGTGGAAGCTTGGGATGTTTCATTTTAAATTTTTGATGTCCCCATTTAGTCAAAAAGTTTAAAATATTGTATTTAAAAAGGGTTCACTATTAAAAGTTGATAAAAGTGCAATACTGAAAATGAATTTGTTCTTGCATTATATCTAAGAAACTCATAATATGGATTCTAAAATTATAAGGATTATATAAAGTTTAAAATTTAGATAATACTATTCATAACCTCTTTTGAATGGCTTTTTTTTTGTAAGTCATGGTGTGATTGAACTCAGTGTTGCGTGTAGTGCAAGTTATTGAATTATTTTGAAGAAATAACACACTATGAAATCTTGGGGTGTTACACTAATGTTGGATACTAAAATCTAGTTCGTGGTGCGGGGCCATGAAACACCGAATAATAATAATATTATTATTATTACTGGATCTTGTATCAGACATATCTCTCTCATATGGTGTCGGAATGATGAACCGTCTGTGATGTTGCGACCCTAGAATTACGATGGATGTTTCAAGACTAATTTTAGATATTTAAGTCGAGGTTGAGGCACTGGCCCCACGAGGCCTGGTTCGCGCATGATGCGGTGAAATGGACCTTTTTCACCGGATATCCGTTTGGGACCAATGGGTAGTCCATCTCATGTGTTTTTCCGTATGGATCGCACTGCTGTGACCGATTTGGTTAACCGGTTTCATTTGAAGTACGACTTGGTTGGATCGATCATGAATCCAACCGGGCCCTTGGAGGGGAAACACTTATAACATGAGCTCTAGACGTCCGATTGGCGTGCCATCGACTTTGTTGGATTCCTCTTGATGAGACAGAACTTTTGGTATACTTCTCCTGAGGTTTGGACGCTGTTAGAATATGGCCGGGCTGGATTGTACCCAAAATCCAACCGGGCCCCTGGAACGGAAATGATGATAACTTTCAGACTGGATGTCCGTTTGACGAACCATCAGCGGCGTTGGTGATCACGTTGAGAAACGGTCCCTATGAGTATACCCTATGAGAGTTTGGGGTATAGTTGAGATACAGCCAGGTTGGTACACACACGAAACCTACCAGGCCCCTGGGATGAAAAGTCTAATAACTCACAGACCATGTGTCCGATTGATGCGTCGTCTGTTGTGTTGAGACCCCTATGACGAGGCGGTCCTTTGAGATGCTTCTTCATGGGACCTTGTGATACTTGGAGTATCGACCTGTAGCTCGTGGAGCGAACCCTCCCTGAGATGAGCATACAGAGTACGGAGACCGTGTAGCTGGCTGTGACCCATGACTGCTTGTCCGATTCGATTCAGAGTGACTAGAATACCCTAGTGGGGAGCACTACTTTGTGAGGTGGCAGAACCATGGTGGAGGAGCGCTACTTTGTGAGGTAGTAGACCCGTGGTACTCGACAGGAGGAGTACCTCTGTAGGCTATGAGTGGGAGCACTACTGTGTGAGGTGGCAGACCCATAGCGGTGGAGCACTACTGTGTGAGGTGGCAGACCCGTGGTACTCGACAGGAGGAGTACCTCAATAGTCTTAGGTTAGTGAGCAGTACCTTGGAGTCGTGACAGGACCACTGTACACTCCAGAGATGTGACTCTTCAGCAGTTACGGTTTCGATAATGAAAATCCTGGTTTGTGCTGAGTCTATGAGCATTATGTTTACCTCATGATTGAGATGTGTCACTTGATAACTTAGGTATATGTATGGGCCTATATCTAAGTAGTGTTTATCCGTTGATTTCATAACCTTTGTTTTTCCTCATGATTGAGATGGGTTACTTGATAACTTATGTATAAGTATGGGCTTATACCTAAGTAAGGGTTATTTGTTGAGATCTTCTTTGTGGTTAACCTTTTTGGACTTAGTGAGACCTTGAGGGTCTCGGGGTCCCTACTGAGTATCGTTATACTCACCCATGCACGGGCTATGCCTGCACCTCGTTGTGTTGGTTGCAGATGACGGGCAACGAGACAGTATCCGGTGGTGGACTTCACAATGAGACGACACTCGGAGGAGGTTGACGGGTGAGAGAGTTGTGGATGTTATCTGTACCTACCCTTCAGGTAGGATCCGTGGTGGGCAATCCAGGAGTTGTTCTATCTATACCTACCCTTCAGGTAGGATCTGTGGTGAACGATCTAGGAGAAACACTATTTGTACCTACCCTTCAGGTAGGTTCTGAGGAGGATGACCCAGGAGTTGTTTCTATACTTCCAGCTGTTAGTATTTTCTATTGTACTTCTGTTCAGTTGTAGCTGTACTTTTCAGTTGGGTTTGTATTCTGGCCCTTTTCCTTTTCAGCACTTCTTTTGTACTTAGTGATTACTTCTGCTTGTACTCTGTGGTGTTTTCTTTACTTTAATAAAGGAAATTCCTTCCCAGTTATCGGGATTTACGCCTTTGGTGCTAGTCGCCAGCCCCTGGCCTATGGAAGGCAGGCTTGGGGTAGTCACGGCACGGGCCCCGAGGACGGGTCGTGACATGTCGGGCCATGATAGTGTCGACTCATCATGTATCTGGGTAACAAGATTCCACCAGAACCTAGATTCCTTGGGGAAAATGATAGCTTCCAGTGTAGCCACATGATCCGTTGGTGTCCCGATAAGAATGATAACATGGACTACCGACTCTGAACATCCTTCACTAACTAGTGATCTATCTAATTGTGGAACCTTAGTGACCTCTGGTGTTATAACTCATGGAGTGCTCTAAACATGTATGCATCCTCAACCTATCCCATTGGTATGATATTCTAATTATCAATTTGGGGTGATACTACCATTCCAGTTGAAGGAAGGATCTCATAGGATGGAACCTAAACTGAGGTTTTAACACTATTAGATTTTCATCATGATGGGACTCCTAACCTTGATGAGAATCATCATGGAGTCATACTAAAAGACAAATCAAGACATACCATGGTTAGATGAGCATATGTATATATATACAATGCACATCTAAATCATTAAGTATATTCAAAGTATCAATCAAATATGATAAATATAAAATTGATCCCTATAACCAATGTCTCTTTATGCCGAGCCGATGTTCCAGTAGTCAAGGTCATAGTGAATGGAAACTTCGGTAACTACACCAAAAATGGATTACCTGGCCTGAATATATCACACAACACACTTTGGACTTATTTCCCTAAGTCCCAACCAAATCATCATATGGAAACTACTTTGAAAACCATCCCAAGGAATGAATAGCTATGATACTAATTTTTCATGAAACAACCCAACGAGGATCTATATGAAACTACCACAACCCTACTTCCATAATCAATGGGTGGCCACAAGATCCAAAAGGCATAACCTAAATGTGATGTCTTTTCCTAATGTACATGTATGCACACACCTAACCATATCTATAAAGAATTGTAGAGGGGTAATAGTAAAAAGATTTAATAATTAGGGAATAACCATGCATACCAAAAGAAACTCTATGGTGTACATGAATAAGACAGTGTAAATAGAAAAGTAGAGGATGAAAATAGATGCCCAATAAAATAATATGTCAACACTAGAAAAAAATAGAATGTAATGTGATGAGATAACATCACTCCATATCTCAAAGCTCCAACGATTGTACATAGTCTGATGTAGGATGTATCCCTATCCTCTTATGTAGTCAGAACTGACCTATCAGTCAATTTCAAAATACAAAACACGTGTAAGAAATTCCCATGTAAGGTTGAGTATATACATACCTAGTAGGATGCCCTGATAGCTGAAGGTGGAGTAGTAAGATAAAATAAAGGAATATAAATTAGACTGATCAACCCAAATCAATAGTGTATAAATCCAATAACATGGATATATATATATATATATATATATATTTGTTCGAACCAAAAAATTGAAAATGAGAGAGAAGGGGGATCTCCATCTCACAAGACAACCTAAGAAAGCATTCCATTAGTTCTAAAAGTACCTCAATAAATATCTATTATCTCATGTGTCTCTCTAAAGGGACTTTCAAGTCACACCACACCTCACCACTATGACACATAACTGACGGGCCTCAATCTCTAGGTTAAAGACCATGTCCCACTACAATATGAGGTTTCAACTCATTAGATAGCTAGAGGACCAAAGCCATATCCTGACAGGAGGATGAAACTCAAGTAATCGATAGAGGAACCATGCTAGAAAATATAGGTGGTGCCACTCTAGTTGTCAGTAGAATACCCATTCCCAGCCAAGCTGGAGGGTGAAACTCAAGTATTTGGTATAAGACCCATTCCCAACCCAGCTGAAGGGTTCCACTCTAGTGGTCGATGAACCATTCCTGGATAGAATAGAAGGGTTACCCAAGGATAGCAGATAAATGTCCCATGCCATAACCAGTAGGACTTTACCACTCTCGTATTCAGCATAGGACCCCTTCCCATCACAACTGGAGGGTTCCACACTTATAATTGATCGAAGACCCATGCCCTTCCCAATAAGAGGCCAACAATTTAATCCCTATAATGATCCTTCCTAACGAATACCATTGTAGAGAATTACATAAATAATATCCATGCATGGAAAAACTCACATCATATCTCAAAATTCAATATATTGGAAGACATTAGGTTATATGTGGAGAAAAACATTAGATATGATATTCATGGGCCAAAATAAATGTCCAAACTAATGAGATATGAGAGGTCAGGGTTTACTCAAATGAGAATTTTAGGACATTGTGTTTAAGGGGACCCACACAATAATTGGTCCCACTTATATACTAGGACATGTCCGTACTAGTATATGGATCTCATCTCTTATAGAACTACACAGTGTGTAGGTTGATGACATAGTGTGCCTCAACCACATGGGGTCTTGTCTGTGCCTTTGGTCGTGACTGTGTAAGGGTTTATTGTGTCCGTGTACTTTGGTACATAGTATTTAAGTGTTAGGATGGCGCTTGATGTGTTCTTCCTACTAAATCCTATGTACTATTTGATGTACATGGTTTTCCTCCCACCATACATGGCATGAAATATCACCTAGGCTCCTAGGTGTGCACCCTATGTTCATGCTGAGTTGGTTAGCCAGGGTTAGATGGCCTATGGTCCCTCTACAAAACATATCATTTTTAACTCCAAGGTAAACCCTAGATTCCATAGAAACTAGACTACAAAAAATGTGTTATTGAAAATACATGACATGTTGTCTAGATTTTCAAATAACCTTAGACTAGATCTATGAACTCCAGATCAGTCCTTGATTCATCATCCTATTTCCACCTGTGAATATTTTATGATTTAGTAGGTCCTATCAGGCTTGATCCCACTATGCAATTTCGAGTTGAGATGTTGTAAACCAAAAAGTGAAGAACATGAATAGTTAATGGGAGAAAATCAGAAGAACTAGGGTGACACAATTATTAGACAATCATTTTTTTCCAAAAAATACAAACAAGGATAACCAATGAGATAAAAACTGAATAATAAATTTAAATCTATTGCAAGGGAACATGAAAAGGATTAATTAACACAAATAAAATGAATAAATTAGATGATTCCCAAATATTTTAACAAATTTTTGTTGAATCCACAAATTAATTGTGTCCTACACAGTTTTGGATCATTCACTATCGATGAATGTTCTCTCAAATGAATGATAAGAAGATGAATCTTCTCCATGTTAATTGGGTTATGAAGCTAAACCTAGAGATTCCTCCATAATGGTGTTTAAATAAGAAAATATAAATTAGGTTAATTAATTTATTAATTAAATTAATTATTTAATTAACCTACTAAACTTTTTGCAAACATTCATTTTATCTGAACTCCCCACACTGACCAACATTAGGTTAAAACTATAGTAAACATCATGTTCCAAACCCAATCATGATATCATATTTATAATTAGAGATTACATTTAATATCTATTTAATTTTATTTAACAAATCAGGTGTGTGTAATATAAAATATATTTATTATTTTTATAAAATTAATTATAGGCATACTGGGCCTTGGAATCCCACAGTCATAGCTCCTGGCTCTGAAAATTTATTTTGAAATATTTTAAAAACTTATAAGTAAAAACGGGTCTCTACATGACTTATTCTAGTTAAATATATAGATTTTATATTCGATAAAACATTTTGAAATTCATCTAATGGGTTTTACTATACATGAAATGAGAATAAATTCATTTTTGTCGTCAAAAATGTATTTTTTCTAAATACAGATTTGGTTATTTATTATGAGATTTTTTAAAAATTAAATACTACCACTTACCAAAATTTGATTTGATAATATCTTTTCAATATTTTTAATATTAATTTCAAAATTTTATAAATAGGTAAATTTTATTTATTTCAAAAAGAATATAAAAACTAGTTAGAAACCTATTACCACTATTATGGTTAAAATGTGTATCAGGGGGGGGGGGTTAAAGTAAGAGATATGTGTATAAAAGGCACATAATCATTAATTAATGATATCAGTTAAATATATTTTTTCCATATACTGTCATAACATTGAAATAGTTTCCATTTTATGAAGCATACACAAGAAAATGACTTTATAATATTTATTTTTTTAACTAATTCCATGTGTGTCCCCCTGACTTATAATTGTCCCTTATTCACAAACCTTGAGCACTATATCTTTGGAAATAAATAAAATAACACCTTCCTACATTATTTCCCTTCATTATTACTCTTATATTATTACCCAATGACAATGCTAAAAAGTGTTAAGGTGGAAGGCAAAGGAGGGCTCTCAAAGAAGAGGTTGTCATATTACTGACTCATTCACTTTTCATTTCTTATTCTACTTCAAGAAAATATATTTTATATTTAGAAAACATATTTAATATATTATAATAAATATATTATAATGGTATTATGATTACGGGATAATCATTTTCCCTCTCCTTTCTCATCCAATGGGAAATGAAAGCATTTTTTGTGCATATATTTGAAGTACCATATCTGCAAAGCATTGTATTGAATTTTTCCGTACAAACATTCATGGATGGTTATTAAGATGTATTAAATTTTTTAATATTATATTTATAGAATAATAATAATTATTTAATTATAATATCTTATCTCCCTTCTTACATTACCATCCTTTGGAAAACAATAACATTGCTCAGGCCTAGAGTTGATTTCCACCTCAACAAAGCGATGGGATTTGTTTTTAATTTATTATTTACATAGAAAGAAAGAAGGGTATATTTAATGAATATATATATATATATTATATTCATGATAGAATAATTATTTTTAAATGTCGAATTATTATTTACCTTTATTTCTTTCCCCCCATTAAATTCTGGAAGCATCACTCATTTGTATGTTTGGAGTACCATTTCCATGAAGTGATGTGATTCATTTCTCAACATATTTTTTTTGAGTGGTTATAAAAGTGTATAAAATAAATAAATATTATATTTCTATGATTTTTTTTTCAGATAATTAAACCATTAACATGGTGCATGAATATGAATTGTCAAACAGAAACAGGCATGGAAAGAAGACTTGCATTCAGCTGAAAAATGATTTTGATGAAGAATTATTAATAAAAAGGGTAATTAGAAATTATAATGGATTTATATATAGTAATATATAATAATATTGTGATTTTATAAATTTATAATAGATCTATATATATTATACAAGAGGTTTTAAGTCATTCAAAGAAGGAAGAGACTTCAGGTGATGGAATGGTGACACAATCCAATTTTTTTTAAGATTTTCTATGTTAAAGTTCAATTAGGGGAAATTATATGACAATTATCCCCCAAACCCCTTACATTTTATTATAATAAGGTTATTTATATGTTTTTCTTGTTTAAATTTCATTATTCTCTCTTTGGTACATTAAACGATTGACGAAATATTTTTATGAAAAGTTAACATTATTTCCACCTTGTCTGATGAGCTTTTTATTCTATATCTATGTCCATTAAAATGTTTTCAAGAATTTAATTATATAATATAAGATTAATATTCAATTTAATTTTTAAAAATATTTTACTTCATTTTAAATTTTTTAAAATGAATCATCTTTTTTCTTTTTGAATGAGGGTTTTCTGTACATTTTATCAAAAGTGTGAAATGAATTTTTTAGTTAATGTTAACATTACTAAATGATTTTATTTCCATAAAAAATATTATTTTATTTGAATATTACTTTACGTTTTTTGTTTTTTATTTTCAAATAATGTATTTTTACCAATATTCTTTTTTTTGTTTTAAAGATACTGATGGAAAATGAGATTTTCTATTTTTTCCAAAGAAATGTCAAAATAAATTATTAAATGATTTTTTATTCTATATTAACATAATTTTATTTATATAATTAATTAATATGTTTATGATCATATTATACCATATTTTTTATTTCTTTATATGTATTATGATTATGGGATGATGAAATGTTTTTGATTCCCATGTCTTTTCCATGGTTTCTTCTATAATTAAATGATTAATTTTGAATGATTTGTAGTAAATATATTTATGATTTTCATTATTTGATGGGTGGGACATTTCAATACCTCAAATGTATTTGGTAATTTTATATATATATAACATGAGATGATGATGTTAAGAGGTTAAATGATTTCAAATGGATATACTCACATATTTATGTGTGAGTATTATTTCTTATACCTATGATAAGAGGATTATTTGTGGACATGATTTTCAATAGATATGTTAATAATATTATGATTTCCAATGATAATGATGCCACAAGACTATGTTTTAAATACTAAATGACTATTTATTCTTTTAATCCCTTATTAATAATCCTTATTCATATTAAATTATTTTTTATTTTATTATCTATGATTTTATGCATATAAATATTTTACATTGATAACATACTCTTGATTATGTTATTATATCCTTATTATCATCTTATGTTCACTTATGGTTGATATCCCTCATGTTTACCCTTACAAATCATCAATTCTTACCCTTTAATATATGTTCCTACCCAATGTTTTGATATAAGTTACTATATTTGATATGTATAGAAGAATACTAATATAAAAAATGATTATCGGAGATGTAGAGGACTATTCATAAATAAGTGGTTTAGGTATCTAGTCTTAAAGACACTAAAATATTACAATTATGAGGAAGCTATAATTGTGATATGTATTTAATATTGAAATAAAATGATGTAATAATTTTATATGTTATGCTCAAGTATCCTTAGGGACTCCATGGTTTTTAATATAAATATGTTTCTGACTAAATAGACTCTTTCCCTATGATAGATAGAAACTATATCACAAAGGTCTTGTGTAAGAGTATATTCAATCTACAAAATAATTATTGAGGAAAATCACACCATTATAGACTTGAACATACGAAAATGGGTTTTACAAATAAATAATCAGTTTTCTGTCAAGAATAAGTTTTTTACTAGTAATTAATGAAGAAAAATTATAGTAGAGGTAAGGGTGATTATAATTCGATTATTTTTGGATCATATTTAGAGGTCAAATTATAAAAATGAATATAACACCATAAAATTCTTATATATGCTAAAATGTGAAGGACATATAATTTTTTAGTTTTATTGGAAGGCTTATGTTATTCCATGAAGCATGGATTATTATGTGGTGTTTTGATTTAAGATATATTTATAATGTTTGAACATGATGTAAAACATAGATTCAATGATATTATTTTCATAAGTATTATAAACTTATCCATGATGGTGATTATCACACTGTGATGATGTAAAAAATAAAATAATCTTCATATTTTATATTCCTTTTGGTCAAGACACTTCTACCATGATGGTAGTTGTCACACTGTAATGGTTTCATGTTCTATTGATTAACATGATTTAAAATCTCTATCATTAAATAGGTAATCATTTATTCATATTATGAAGTTGATTATGATTAGTTTTTACCATTGTAAACATGGAAAGAATGAGATCATAAATAATGGAAACTATATGATTATCTAAATATGAAATATATATATTAATTTATAAAAAAGGAATATGATCTTGGATCGAATTGTCTATGGGATTCTAGAAAATTTCTTGAAAGAGTAAGAATGATATAAAGTTTACCACTCCATATTTTATCTTTTAAATTAATAGTGTAGAATATTTCAACAATATCATTAATATAAATCTCATTTTTGTTTTATGAAAGATCACATTACCACTTGATAGACCAGTGACATTTCTTGGTGAGGAGAGTAGTGATCTCTCATTACATTGTTAGAGTTGTAAAATGGGATAGTTAGTGAGATAATTTTTAACTTTTAACTAACTATAAATACACTTATTTAATTTTACTACATCGATAAATTTCCATTTTATTCTACTTGTACATTACCCAGTGTGGGTGAACAATGTAATCATATCTTATGACTCCCTTTTGTGATTTTTCACAACCATATATTTTCCCAAACAGAGAGAATGAGTTTTTTCTTAGAATTGTAATACGGTCATTAGGAAGGGTTATTTAATATTAAAACAACTTGATTCTTCTCCAAAATCACGGTGTATTCCCTGAAAATTAAAAATAATCATATTAAACAAAATAATTATAACAAAATAGGATAATAATCATTATTTTTCAACTAATTATCCCAAATAAATTCCACTAAGAAAACTCGTCTCTAAAAAACATGATCTAAATTAATGGAATTATAGCATATCACCTTCTACTGGTGTTCATTAATCTCAATAGTATAATCTAAAAAACATCACATCCACCTCAAAACCGAAATTTCTCCAATCAATTAAATGTGAATTATTATGAAGATACATTTAATGATGTGAAACATGGAATATTTCATGAATACAATATATTTATATTGGTTGAGATACCTGATATTCCTCCGTGTTAAAACTCTCTATAAAAATTTAAAGTACCATAAAGTAAATAGAAATATTACTAGTTCTTTTATGCCATTATTTTGTATAAAAGGATAAAATTTTAGAAAAACTGGATCATTGAAAATAAACTCCAAACATCTCCTACTCTGATTGATATATAACATTAGATGGTCCAGAGAAACCATAATCCACTCATGAATCATTTTTAATTGATCCATTGAATATGGTAAAATCTATGATAAAAGAGTCACCAAATATCTATGCCTAGTTTAGTAAAATGGAGATATGAATGATGCATGATAATATTTTTTTGAATGGATCCATACCAATGTATGAGTGATGGTTATTATTATAGGAAACTAAGCCAATGGTATGTGATTCTCCCATAATCCTCAAAAATCAATAACCAATATTTTAAATATTTTAGGAAGCCCTCCATCCATAGGATCCACTTTTGGGATGGAAATAATGAAAGAGAGATAAAAAATATCGAGTCTCACCTTTAGTAGGACATTGGTTGGCTAATTAAATCAAGGTCATAAAAATATAACTCAATGAAGGTGTTAACATCAAGGGATAAATTATAATCATTACATAGGATACTAATCAACAATAAAATCCATGGAATAAATAAAAAGGGAAACAAAAACCATACAATAATGAATATGTAAAGTAAATATATATAGAGTGTCTCTAAATAAATTCACAAAAAATACTAATGTTGTGACTTAGTAAAAACATCAATGTCCTAGAAAATAATGTCCAACGTAGTCCCCTAAGTCATCCTAGACATCTGAAAAATAGTTTTTATATAAATGGGGTGAATATAACATGTATAATTAATAGAATCATACCCAAGGTCTCTTGTGATCATGGGAAAAGGTAAATGTAATGAACTAGTAGATAAACAACAAAAAATGAATTGCACCTAAGTAGAAATAATAAATAATACCATACTCACTATGAATTCTCACTAGATAATGAATCTAAGTATAATAAAAATATATATAAACCATATCGATAAAAATGTTACACCCACAAAACTTTCATATTTATTTTCTTTTCTCACACCCAAAATGTATGCCTTGACACTCCTATCCCTTCCATAGAATCCTTCGAAGACATTAGGGAAACTACCATCCTACGAATTAGCCTACATGTGAATGGTCATCAAATCCCAACCATAGACACTTGGGATACCCAATCCTTCCATAACCATTTCCATATATCTAGGTTAGTGAGGTATCATACACATAAAGAACATCAACCTCATTCCATAACCCTATAGGAAAAACATGCACTACAAACCACCTCATCCATATAATCGACCAAAATATAAGTTCATAAGTACAAAAATTCATCACAACCCATGTATAAGTACCACACTTAGATGAGATTGTAAATAAGAGGCGGTTTCCCACCATCCTTTCTCACCATCTTTGAAATTGGAAAAACATCCCCCAAAACATTTGTGTATAGGTACATAATGATCAATTCAGTTGGGGTGTGTGTAATATTTACAATGAAAATAAAATATACTAGACACACACAGAATCCCAACCTATGTGTTTATAATAAGAGGACCACTAAAACTCAAAACATTTCCACATGACCTCACAATATATATATATAATTCATAACCTCTTAAAAATGAATTATACAATAAAATTAATACACAATCTTTCATTTAATTCCAAGTTAATAAATTTCCATATATTCCAATTATCAACCATATCCCTTTATAAATCCCATTCATTTAAAATTTACCAATAACCACTTTAAACATATTTTCCATTTTAGTGAAAGACTTTATCATCAATTCCAACTCATACCATTTCAGTTTTTTCCTTAACATTTCATTTTATCACCACTAAGAAACTAACCCAACAAAAAAACACAAAAATCCATCATCCTCATTTCAAAATGACCCATACTTAACCACCACACATCACAAACAACAAACATAACAACAAATTCCCATAAAAAACATCATATGACACATTCCAATTTTAAAAAATGGATATAATAATACTTATCTCAATGTTTTCAAGGTAATTATCATACAAATCCGATATTCCATGATAAACCCATTTATTAACTTGATACCCATTCCATGCCATTTTCATGTGTTGTGATTCTATCAAAAAGAACAAAAATATTCACCAATTTCATTAGTTTCAAAAACAAAATGAGAACTAAACATAATTAAATGATATAAATATTAGTAATCATTATTAACAATAGAGGATAAATCACATGAAGAAGTAAAATTAAAAATTTTTCTTTCCATCATGTTCAATTTAATTTAAACCAATTAATTATCTTCATTAAGCCTGTGCATACTATCCACCCAAGGGAAGGAAAAATCATGACATTCCCACATGTACATATAAAGTGGGAAAGGTGAAGGATCCACTATATAAATGAATATTCATGGAAGAAACAAATGAATCCAATAGATCAAAAATCACCTATCTCAATAGAATCACTATAATATTCCTATTCATAATGTGCCACCATAAAAAACCCCCAAAATAGAGGATAACTCCCATAATAGTAGACTAATAGGTAGAAAAGTATGAGGAGGATGGGATAAAATGGGATAATAAGCGGGGAGATCATTCATCAATTAAAAATACTCACGCAAATTATCCAAGTGACTAAGATTCAAAATATAATGACTAGATAAGTTTGGGGGCTTTGATATTTCCTAGAGTTGAAAGGAGGAAAAATAATTGAAAAAGGAGTCAGAGCCTATTATTTATAAGTGAAGCCCAATGTGCTCCACCATGGAATGTTGAATGACCAAAACTTTTGTGTTGGATTTGTTCAATCTGTGATATGAAACCCCCACAAGTGATACCTATTTTACCACTCATTTTAAAATAAATTCTTAAAATCCTTGATGACCTTGAGCATGATGTTGTCCAAGTAGTGGTGGTTATTTAGTCTTATTGCATTACTATATTCCATTACCTAGAACCATTCACCTACCTGTGTAACCCTATCCAAAATCAAGGATACAACGTAGTGAGCTCTAGTTTTCTACATCAAATAGGTTCTTCTACATGGAACCATTCTTGACACCACACCCAGATTGGGAATTTCATGGCTACACATGGAACACAAGTATAGCTTTAGGCTAGAAAACCTTTCACCATGACTTATATAGGGTGTTTTCTCATAGTAGTTTTTTTTCACAGGGGAACACACATTCCTAAATACCCTTCAAAATAGCTTCTTATAGAATTTCACATGCAGTAGTGCCCCTAAAAAGGCCAAAACACAACCTAAAGCCTCTAGATCCTCCCCAAAACTCCCACAACATCTCCAAGACATGGAAGAAAAAAAATAGAAAAGTTTGAAAGGTCCAAACCACTACATGAGATACCTCCTAAATAATTCCAAGTCTTAAGAATCAAAACTATATCCATAGTCTAGAAATGTTAAAAAGGGTCCCAGAAACCATCATACAAGATTCCTCTTAGGGATATTATCACAACTAAAACACTTTCACCATCTCACACCATCAATAATCCAGGTATTTTCCACCCCACCATCCAGAACACCATTCCAAAATCTTTATAAACTATGCTCAAGGGAACTATAACTCTCCCAAAACATGTCCTCATTTATATAAATTTGGTAAATCCACTATACGAATCAAGATGTTGTATTCCTTGGGTAGAATTGACTCAACCACATTATTTTAAAACAACAATTAATATAATGAATCATGGATAAGGTGTGGTTTTAAAATTTTCATATGATAGAATCATTAACACACATCATTAGAAAAAATGGAAAATTTCATAAATCAACAATATTAAATCATCACACCATCAATGAAAAAAAATTATGGAAAAACTAAAAACAACATATGGTATTAGGTGTACATCTACATCTCAAACCCCTACGTAATATCTTAAAAGATACATTTTCTCTAGAGAATATGAACCAAGGGAATGATTTTTCTATGAAACACTTTCTCTTAGCGATCGTAGATTTAAAAAGGGTGCTCCCTGAACATTGTGTCATCAGCATTATATGTTTATTCCCTATTAATGACATGGGATTCATCATGAATATATCAATGGAGTTGAGACATGTGGAAGATTTAAGGGATATTTATATATTTATGGGAAGTTTAAAGAAATACGTGACTTTAAAAACATTCTCCAACATCATGAATGGCCCGAACATCTAGGAATAAAGCTTACACCCCCTTAAAAACCTATCTTTCCGATGTTGAATAAAAACCTTGTAGAACATGTAGTCCCTGAACAAAAATATGAATGGGTTCCTCATGTGATTGGAATATGATTTCTCTTAGTCATGTTCTCCCTTGAATATCTCATGAAAATCCCAAACCTTATCTATCATTTATTTCACAACATACAAGATGAGAACTAATTGTTACACATCCTCATACCAATATAATGAAGAATGAAATGTCCAACCATTCAAAGCCTCAAAGAAGACAATATCAATGAATGAGTGGTATATTTTTTTAAGTGATCACAAAAAAGTAATTGTCAATTCTCATTATTATATGAGGTCCAAAAACTAAAATATGTAACATATCCTCCAATGTGAGGATTTTCTAAACAACCTATAATATTTTCTAAGGGTGGAAAGGATTTTTGAGGCACACTAGAGTTCCAAAAGGATGATAAAATCATCTGTATATTCCCAATGTAAAATAAGAATCTTGTTATGATACAATAAACCTTGAAACTACTTTAATATGAATAACCTCATCCACACACCTCATTTTAGAAACATCCATAGTGATCAACTCCTTGATTTCTAAGAATTGTGCCTACTTCTTCAGTCGATCCATGATTTCCCTGATAGTATTGTATCATATTTGAACTCAGTGTAATCCTATGTAAAATTCCATTAATATTCCATCTTAATTAAACTTGATAACATCCATGGGATACAAAAATATAATAGGATCATGATGATCTACCTTCACATAATGACAAACTAGACATCAATCCATAAACACTAACACAACCCATTTCATCCTGGCCCACCATAATTTTTTCATAAAAACATAGTAAATGATATATTGTCAAAGGTGAACCACTAAAAGTGATTTTTTCAAACTCATTAAGGACTTCATCTGGAATCATTATTGGGATAAAACCCTCATATGGAATAACATCTAGTTTTGAAAATCCTCCAATCATCCGCATAGGGAATCAACATGTACAACTTAATCATGTGTCACCTCAAACTCTGAGTCTCTAAAATAAGACTATTACACCTACTTCAATTTGGAAGGCTTAATGATCATATAAAACAAATAAACTCTACCATAAACCAGTTCTTTATCTTGATGCATGGTCATAAAATCCTCCACCATTATCCAAGAATATCCAAACACTTGAACAATATCCATTTTATGTTTATTATCAGTGAATTAGCCAAAAAATTTACCTTACTAGAGGCGTAGGAGATATCAAATTCATAGTATTGAACAACCTCTATCAACTTCTATTTCATTAGATTTAGGTCCTAATGAGAGAAGATTCACCTCAATATTAGGTGATTGGTAAAGACCACAACACATTCTTCGATGAGGTAATGGTTACAATGATTTAGCTTGACCACATCATCCTCTAGCTCAAGATCTTGGGTGATATAGTTACACTCATGTGGAAGTAAGTTCATCATCTCAAAATAGATCACCATATTCTTATACATCAAGATGCATCATATGACTAGATGGTAAGCATCATTGAAAACCTCAAAAATCACTCCTTTTGGAAGTTGATGTAATCGATATCTTATCAACATCCCATTCAATTAGTCAAATGATAAATAAAAAAGATTATTACAGATAAAAGGTTGATATTTACTTGTTATTGTTTTCAACATGGAATCATTCCTTGGGAAATTGAACATTCACATTAGGTAATATCACATAAGGCTGGGGAAACTATAAACCTCTTCCAGATTATTTGGTGCAACATAAGAAACAAATTCCTAGATCATTGACTGGTCCATGACCAAACCCTATTAGGACACCACTTACCCATGGAAATGAACCTACTATGTGAAAAACATACACTTGGAAAACATTCCATAGAACAGGTTGTGTCAAAGGACCTAAACATTAACTCTGAGATGATCAACATACTCCACCACTAACATCATGTAGATTAATATGTACTCAATTTATATGACTAAAAAATAGTCCATAAATTTTAAAAACATGGACTTAATTATTACCATGATCAGAACCAGTGTATTCATGGAAATGAACTCTAAGATACCTTTCATATATTATAAGGAATTGTTTGTGATTTCTTCATCCATTACCATCAACTGGTAATATAAAAAATAAGAATTTATTTTAAATAATCAACTAGTTCCTCTCAAATGGTTAAAAATATCATTAATAATTAGAAGAGGGTAAATATTCATTATCATCACATAATTCAACCTTTGGTGGTCTATAAAAAAAATCACACTAGAAATTGAATTCTTGGATAATAACACTAGAGCACCCCGAGATGTAAAAATGGACCAGATATAACCCTAAAACATCAGATTATCTATCTAAATTCTCATCTCCTACAAAATAGGGTGTGTGATCAGATAGTGATCCATGGAATCAGTGATACACATGGATAGAAATCTATAACAAAATCAACGTTACATAATGGGGAAAGAGTCAAAACATCGTTGGGGGAAAACATCCAAAAAAATATTTGATGACTCTAAGAGCATCCACCAACCGAGTTCCCACTAAATTAACTGATAAATCATCCATCAAAGATTAAATGTGATATATACATCTACCATCCATCCGAAAACCTCATTCTACGATGAATATTTTCCATGAGTCTCCACATATGAGAACATAAAATTCCTTTTAAAGTAGTTAATAATCACACTTGTCACGACCCATCCTCGGGGCCCATGCCGGGACTACCCAAAGCCCGCCTTCCTTAGGCCAGGGGCTGGAGAATAACACCAAAGGCGAATCCCTGATAAAAAGGGAAGGCATTGCCTTTAAACCTGTAACACACATAGACTCAACACAAGTAGTAGAGGAAACAAGTGCTAAAATAGAAAAGTAAGGTGTGCTAAAAGTAAGTGGGCCAGTATACGAACCCAACAGAACAACAAGTACAAGTAAAAAGGGAAAAAATCTCATGGATCATCCACCGGAGGATCCTACCTTAAGGGTAGGTACAAAAATTGAACAACTCGTCTCTGCGGTACGTCCCATCTAGTCCAGATCCGAGAAGCCTCCCATCCGTCACTCTCAGCCTCGATCACTCCTATCCGTCGTCTGCACAGAACACAACAAGGTGCGGGCGAAGCCCGTGTAGGGGTGAGTTTAACAATACTCAGTAGGGGACCCCGAGACCCTCGATGGTCTCCCATAATCCACAAAGGATAAACCACAGTATAAAGATACAATCACGAAGTATCAACCAACCCTACTTAGGTATATTCCCATACATATACATAAGTTATCAATCACAGTCCGACTCAAAATCTCGAGCCCAAGCACAAACCATTCAAAAAAATAAGTAAAGTCAATCACCACGATGATAATGGTTGAAAGACATGACTCAGTTCACACAGGTATACATCTTTCATAGAGTGATAGTGATGATCAGATGAAGTCACTGATTCATCTAAGCTGTCGGACCCACATAGGATACAGGACCAGCATAGCTATCAGACCCACACAGGATACAAGAACAGATATTCTGTCGGACCCACATAGGATATAGGAACAGTAGTCAGAACTTTTAGACCCATGGAGGATCCCAGTAAAGTAGTCATCGCTGATGAACAGACGAAGGATTATAGTACAGTAGTCGTCGTAGTTAGCCCTACGGTTCCCTCATACAGCACGCTCGATTCCAGGAGGGTCCTCTCCTCGAGCCAAGTTTCAATACATCAACTATCACTAAGTCCTGAGTTGATGTATCCTGTAGTTCCGTCTCATCATAAGGAACCCAATGCGACAGACGGCGCGTCAATCAGACGCCCTGTCTGAGAGTTATTGGCATTTCCGTTCCAGGGGCCCGGTTGGATTTTACGTTCGATCCAACCCGACCATTTTCCAAATTTACCCAAAACTCACTTAGAGTATTGAAAATGGAACACCTCGTCACAAGGGTCCCAGTACTGTAGACGGTGCATCAATCAAATGCGCGGTCTAGGAGATATTCACATTTAAGCGAAGACCGGATCGACCCCTCAACCCCAGTGGGCTGGCGGGTCGGCCCCACCCGGCCCGGCAGGTTTGACCCAGCTGGTGGTCGACCCGGCCCAGTGGGTCCCATCCTACCTGCGGACCCAGGCCATGCTGCAGGCCAGTAAGGTTTTCCCAAAGTCGCCAAGCAGCGCTGCCTCCTCCTCTGCCCGACCGGCTGGTTTGGCCCAGCACACGCGGCCCGCGTTGCGGGCCGCCTTTCTCTTCACGCGGTGCCTGCAGGCGCCACAGTTCTCATGCCTGACCGACACATGATGACCAGTTCTCCCAGCAAATCATCCCATAGACACGGGTTGCGTCCTCCTCCATGCGGCACCTGCGGGCGCCGCGACTGTCCAGCGGGCCGGCCGGTCATCCCGCGGTCCGGGTCCACGGTGGCCCGCTGAAGAACCGCGGTGCCCGCAGGTGCCGCATGGAGGAGGATGCAGCCTGCCTCCGTAGGCCACTCGGCTGGGTGAACCGGCCAGCCGCGTACCGAGCTGGAGTACCGCAGTGCCTGCAGTCGCTGCGTGAGGAGAACCGCAGCCCGCAGCGCGGGCCACGTCCGCTGGGCCGAACCGGCCGACTAAGGCCGGTCAGGGAGAGGAGGAGGCAGCGACTCCAGGTGAACAAGACCTGCCCGCATTGCGGGCCAGGTCCGTAGGTGGGCTGCGCCCCATCGGGCCGTGCCGACCCGCCATACCACTAGGCTTGATGGGCTGTGCCGACTCGCCATCCCACTTGGCTTGACGGGCCAGGCCCGTCTTCGCTTAAATACGAATATCTCTTATACCGCGAATCTGATTGATGCGCTGTATGCGGCACTAGGACCCTCGGGACAAGGCGTTACTTTTTCGATACTCTAAGTGTGTTTTCGATAAATTTGGAAAATGGCCGGGTTGGATCGAACGTAAAATCCAACCGGGCCCTTGGAACGGAAATTCCAATAACTCTCAGACCGGGAGTCTGATTGACGCGCCGTCTGTCACATTGGGTTTATTATGATGAGACAGAACAACAAGATACATAAAATCAGGACATAGTGATATTTGATATAAGGCCCCAGCCTTAAACCTTACTTAATCCAGAATTAAATGAATAATTCACGTTGCAGATCTTTTCAGGTTTAGAGTTTTAGAGAATTAGATCTTAAATCATGTATTACATTCCACATTTAAACAAAGTGGTTAGATAAAAGATAGTATTCATTTTTTCCCATAAACGGAAACATATTTAAAATAAAACATGGATTTTTTCTTGACACTTCCTTGACACTATCATCATATCAAGTACCTTTCCCATTACCTGTGAAAAACATTTCAAAAACATGGGATGAGCATAAAAAGCTCAGTAAGGGATATAAAAATATGGAAAGGAAACATGAGTACATGTATACATAAGAATCAATAAAATCATACTTTACTCATAAAACATAATCACTTTAACATACCTCGTCAAAACATGAATAAATCATAGAAATCATAAGACATAATGGTAACTTGAGGCATTCATAACATTCTTACGTAGGGAGTAACCCTCTTGGTTATGTTTGGAATACCCATCACAGTATATTCCCTAAATATCTTCGGAGAAACCTTAACGTTTAACCCCTTCACATTACCCAATGCATTGGAGAGCAATAACGGGCTCACCCACCCTTAGTTTATCACGGAACCACCCGTCTTCATAATAATGCCCAAGAACCATAACATAATCGTATCACATAAAACATGAATAAAGGAAACATAACATTTCCACTTTTCAATCAGAAGATATCAATATAACATATTGATATAAAAACATTATGAAAACCATTTTCAATACCAAAATAAAAGAAAACTAAAACATGGTATTTATTTTTCATTTAAAAAAAGGTATGTCTTGTAGAGGAAGCTGAAACTCAAATAATGGTCACAGTGGTGGAGAAGTCGTTGTCGCCGCATACGTACGACCAAAACATTCCCTTTTGTCATTTAGTAAAATGCTTCATATAAAAAATATTTCTTTTGGATAAACAAAAAATTCAAAGGGGTTTATACATCATATAAAAGAAGGTTGTGTATAAAACAAAATATGCCTCAATGAAAGGGGATCGCGACAAAGTCCCATACAAAGATGGTATCCTTGGATTAAGGATAAATCAATTACATAATTATGTGTGACAAATGAATAAAACAAATATAAGTGGATATTAAGTCTAAAAAAATCAGAGGTTATTCAAAAATATTCATAGAATGACATATTCAAGGAGTACAAGTTTATCCCAAAGAATCAAAATTGGGTTATGAAGTTCCCTTGCAAAAATTCGACAGCCTAACGGCGTCACTTCAAAATTCAGAAAATGAGTCGATGAGAGATAAAAAGGGTATCTCATCACTTGGACATAAAATTTACATCAATAATGATATATAAGAACAAATCCCAACATAATATTATGTGAATTAAAAGACATAACAAAATAAGTCTTTTAAAAAGAGGAGGGTGAAAGGTTCCCTTACCGACTTGGGTAACTTTCAAAACGTACAACCCATTGAAGAAGGGTCATACAATGAATATGTAAATACCCATAAATGAAATTATATTACACAAAGAGTATAATAGTGGGCAGTACGTACACAACTCAAAGGAAATGGTGGAAAATGTAGCACAAATCTCACGATAATGAAAGTGAGATGAAAAATCCCTTACGAAAACTCGGCAGCCTAACAACGCCACTTAAATCTTCCAAAAATGGATTGAAGAGATAAAATAGGGTCTCTCATAATATTAACATAAAATTTACATCAAGAGGAATATTAAATAACATCCCCCAACATAACAAGGAGGATATTAAAAATTGTGACATAAAGGAGAGTACTTAAAAAAAGAGAGGGGTTGGATCTCTTACGAAAATTCGGCAGCCTAACGGCGCCATTCAAAACTTCCAAAATTGATTGATGAGAGAAATTAGGGCCTCTAATCATATGAAAATAAAAGTTACAGTAAGATTAATATAAAATAACATCCCAATCATAAAAAATATGAACTTAAAAGGGATGACATAAAAGAGTGCACTTAAAAATAAAGAGAGGGGTAGGATCCCTTACCTCAAGTCCGACTTGTCTTGTTCATTTCTTTATATTCCTGAATAATAAACTTTGGTCAATTTATAATTTCCTAAGGATCTCCTTTAAAGATTATTATTCAGTTCATATCACATATTATAATTTTATAATAATTATTTAATAATGTTAGTTCATATCAGACGTTTTTGCCGATGTTTGGTACATGAGTCAAAAATGAACTTGTTTGAAAAATGATTTCCAATGTATTTATAATTAAATAATTTATAGAATAGTATTAATGATTAAAATTTCATATATATCTAGTACATATTCATTTTATACTATTCCATATCATTTTGAGATAAAAAACGAAAAGCATCGTTCATGGAGACGCTAGGCCGTACGTACGCATGAACACTACTTTCATTTTTTTGTCATATTAATGGAATTAAAAATAAATTATATATATATATATATATATTATAATTAAAATATAATATATATGTTATATATGTCACATATTTTCATTAATTTCATTCTTTATACATTCCAAGTATTGCATGAACGAGTCACATCACTTGAGGGGGTGGTAGTCCACACTTCCTCATATGAAATTATCGCATTTGCACAACATGCATAGAATAAAGGTATGTTTTAAATATAAAATACAAAAGCATATAGAAAACATAAATACCATATATATGATATATAAAATACAGTGACATCATAATGGCCACCTTTAAAGGTGTTAAAAGAATATTGAACAACCATCATTTCGTGAGGCAGTAATTCGCCAACCATAGAAACGGTATGTTATTTAACCATTAGACGGATGTGTGTGTAAGTGTAGCTCGAATCCATATTATAAAAACATCCATGTATATTTAATATACTGTTGTTTTTACAAAAGAAATGAATAAAAAACATTTAGGGGGTTGGAGAAGCAAAATAAAACGAAAGAACACTATGGAAGACTTTACCTTTAAACTGGGTAACTCTTTTTGATTTGAGCTCAAAGGCTTATTTGGAAAGACTTCTGCCAAAAGTGAGGCCTCTTGGAGTAAGATAGGGATGTTTAGAGACAAAATGGGCAGAAGTTGGCCGAGCCAAAGGCTTTAGAGGTGTGGGTAAGGTGGTATAGGTGGGGGCCTTTTATAAGAGGAGAGGAGGGGAACTCTTGGAAGGTCTTGAAAAGTAACATTATTATAAAATGATTTTCGGATTTTAAAGGTCCCAAAATTATATATTTCGAGTATACGGTGATAATAGTTCGAAATAAACCCATCCAATAGGTTTTTTACATGTTTAGGTCTTGGAGTTTACATTATCTTTTCATTTTATTTAAATCGTTAAATAATGAGGTAATCACTGCATCATCATGATGTCATAAATAATTTAATTTTATTAATGTTTAAAAATTATAAAAAATACTATGATGTAGGAAATCCTTTTATATTTCCAATGACTATTTATAGGAAAAAATTGGACTTGTATAACCCCATGTAAAAATTGATTTGGTAAAACAATACATGTTTGTGTCATTTTTACTTTTACTTTAAATAAATGGCATTAATGTCATTATCTTACCCAAGTGGCTCCATGGGGTCCCAAAAATCGTCCCATGGGTTGTCTTGGTCGGCCATGACTCATCCAATAGGTTCAGGACAAGTGTCAAGTTATTTTCAATTTATTATAAGATCATTTTTATCTTAAATCACACTAATTACCTCTAATCGCGATTAAAAACATACAAGTTACTATTCACCAAAAAAATTATTTTAATCCCATTGAACCACATTTTACTTCTTACTGAAAACCATTTATGTTGGATTTTTGAAAATCAAATCACATAAGTGGTAAATTTTCATTTAAACGAAACAAATTAGTTTTTAAGTACCACTTAGTGGTTTCACTATTCATCAAAAATTGATGTTTTTCAGAAAAATACCAAAACTTCACCCTAAGATATATTTGATATTTCAAGTTCAAAAATTATGTATATTTTACAAAATTCAAAACATATATGTTACATTAATTAATTTAATAATTAATTACCGTTGTCAGAACAAATAGTGTGTTTTTATGAAACAATATATATCAAAAGATTGACAGTAGTTTAAGTCCAATTTCAAAGTGAAATTAATTACAATGACCACTATTGGATTAAAGGGTAAAAATATATTCTAATTTCACATTAAAAACAATTCATAAGATAATCTAATCATATAAATAAATTAGATTAAAAAGAGGTTTTGAATTAAAATACAACATTTTTCACTATTCATTAAAAAATAAAATTTATCAGAGAAATACCAAAAATATACACAAAGTAAATTTTGATGTTAGAATTCTAAGGAAGAATTTTATTTGGTTCAATAGAAGGTATAAGAGTGACCAAAACTATATTTAATGAAGGTTCTCCATCAAAAGGCGATAACTGGACCTTTAGTGAATATTAGAGTATATATGCCTAAAATTGAATTCTTTTCGTATTTTAAGCCTTTATCCTTTATTGGATAAATGTAAAGACATTTAACAAACATATATAATCATATTTTAGTTATTTCTATTCATTCCTACCAATACAACAGCTACGTGCTAACTACCATTTAAAATAATATTATTTTATTATTAGAGTGCAATGTAAGATTTCAAAGACACTCATTGTTACGTATTGGGTACGCCATAGAGCACAATGTTCCCTTTAAATTAATATTAACATTTTATTCACAAATAGGGATAAATATAAAAATGTCATATTCTTTATTTACCTGAGGTGTTACATCCTTCCCCCCTTTTGGGAATTGCGTCCTCAGAATTTTAAAATTGGGCTCAGAAACATCATTGAAAGTCCCACATAAGAACAAGAGTCGGTAAAACAATCACATTAAAATAAAGAAAGAGAAGTACAGAGGTCACCCGAGTTAACCCATTCTAGGATTCCATTTAGTAAAACATGGATATGGAAGAAAAAGAAAAGGTTCATGTTCTGAGTGAGAGTGACAGAAAACATGTTTAGGAGAAAGTTAACCACAAGAAAATCACAAACTTGTGGTGGGTTAAACGGTATTCGATTCCCCAATAGGAAAAGTTAATAGACAACATTTTTGTTTTAAGTTACTTTTAATTGAGGAATTTATTTTTGATCTTAAGGAAAAATATTTACTTATCATGTTGACTTTCAACTTTTACTAGATTTCTTACACAAAATCATACTTTCCCCAAATGATGACTATTTAGGAAGACTTGTTCACACTAAGAGTACTATAATCAACTTCTAGAGAATCATCTAATCCAAAAAATAGGACTATATATTTCCCATGTCTTTAGACCCTTACCAAAACCAAAATTATCAGAACAAGATCAGATAATCCAGAAAAGGATAACCCTTTATAAAAAGAAAATCTATTCTTAATCACCAAAAAAATTTCAACAAAACCCAAAGTTCAACAAAGACCATTCGATAAACAATATGTCCATAAAATTCTTCAAAGTAAACCAAACTACGATTGAAACCCAAATATTTGAAGGATTTAATCACATAGTCTTCCAAGGTACAAATTAACACTTATCTCCAAATAACAGCAGTTTCTCTTAAAGTATCATATTGAAATGTAATTAACCTAAACACATATCCTCCATGATCTGTTAATAATTTCCATATATAACCCAAAATCAACTTACTCTTAATTCATAAAATCATCTAACTAAAAAGAATACATCGTAGGAAATAAATACCACTCACACTTTGGTTGTGGGTTTGATTCCCGTAGCTTTGTCCGATGCGACGGGTTGTCACACGTTCTTCATGTTGTCCTTTTTAGAAAACTCCAAAAATAACCCTAACATGTTTTAACCTGAATAGTTTCCTTATACCTCTCATTTTCATCCAAATTCGTTACGATCTCAACATCTTAATTCTTGATGTCTTATTTCACCACCATAAGATAAAATAAAATGATTCCCAAAATTAATAACATCATACCTTGATCATGGCGTCCACTCGGTTTCATCATCATATTTCTCACGTAGGTATAAGTCCCATGCATTACAACAATGATTTAGGGTTCCTTAAAAATCATTTGCTTCCTCCATCCAAATACACCTTGTACAATATGGGTCATATGGGTGTTCACAGAAAAACAGATTTGGAAAATAATATTGTATGATATATAATTCCAAAACACCTAATAAAACATGATTTCTATAAAATAGTTGGACATAATTTGAGTTGAAAATTTCTATTATTGGTCCTTTTAAAATACCATAAGTATGTGCTGAGAGAGTATATTTTAAAAGTAAATATAAATAGGTTGCGCAAGGTTCTCCTTCCTCAGCACCATTTTTAAAATAATAATATGCTTCAAATTCTTGTGATAAGGTAAAATATTTGAAAATACCTTGATAATATTTACATTTCTTGAAAATATGAGAATATTGTGAAAATAGTAGTTGTCTAAAAACAACCCATGATCCACGATGATAACGAGGTATAGTGGAGGTGTTTGATATCTTAAACAACTGCTTTCAAGTGAGTTGTATGCTAGAAAAAGTTTCACAATCATCCGAACATGACTTTGCAATAATTATTGCAAGCATGTCATCAGGAAGAGATAGGAATGTCATTTGAGATCCTTCTCCTTCCATTTGTAACTGACTTTACTTGACCTGAAAAAAATTTATAAACAAGGATTTAACTGAAATAATAGATATAGGGACTAACCATGTTTCTATCAAAAACTCCTAATCCCTAAAGTTGTCTAAACTGACCTATGATACCAACTATAAGGCCCCGACCTTAAACAATACTTAATCTTGAATTAAATGAATAATTCACATTGAAGATCTTTTCAGGTTTATATTTTTAGAGAATTAGATCTTAAATCATGCATTACATTCCACATTTAAAAAAAGTGGTTACATAAAAGATAGTATTCATTTTTTCCCATCAAGGGAAACATATTTAAAATAAAACATGGATTCTTTCTTGACACTTCCTTGACACTATCATCATATCATGTACCTTTCCCTTGACCTGTGAAAAACATTTCAAAAACTTGGGATGAGCATAAAAAGCTCAGTAAGGGATTTAAAAATATGTAAAGGAAACATGAGTACATGTATACATAAGAATCAATGAAATCATACATTACTCAGAAAACATAAGCACTATCACATACCTCATCAAAACATGAATAAATCATAGAAATAATAAGACATAAAGGTAACTTGAGGCATTCATAACATTCTTACGTAGGGAGTAACCCTCTTGGTTACGTTTGGAATACCCATCACAGTATATTCCCTAAATCTTTTTGGAGAAACCTTAACATTTAACCCCTTCGTGTTACCCAATGCATTAGAGAGCTATAACAGGCTCACCCACCCTTAGTTTATCACGGAACCACCCGTCTTCATAATAATGCCCAAGAACCATAACATAATCGTATCACATAAAACATGCATAAAGGAAACATAACATTTCAACTTTTAAATTACAAGATATCAATAAAACATATTGATATAAAAAAATTATGAAAACCATTTTCAATACCAAAATAAAACAAAAGTAAAACATGGTATTTATTTTTCATTTAAAAAAAGGTATGGCTTGTAGAGGAAGCCAAAACTCAAATAATGGTCACGGCGGCAGAGAAGTCGTTGTCGCCGCGTACGTACGACAAAAACATTACCTTTTTTCATTTAGTAAAACACTTCGTATAAAAAAGATTCCTTTTGGATAAACATAAATTCAAAGGGGTTTATACACCGTATAAAATAAGGTTGTGTATAAAACAAAATATTCCTCAATGAAATGGGATTGAGACGAAGTCCCATACAAAGACGATATCGTTGGATTAAGGATAAATCAATTACATAATTATGTGTGACAAAAGAATACACCGAATATAAGTGGATATTAAGTATAAAATAATCAGAGGTTATTCACACATATTCATATAATGACATATTCAAGGAGTACAAGTTTATCCCAAAGAATCAAAATTGGGTTAAGAAGTTCCCTTGCAAAAATTCGACAGCCTAACGACGTCACTTCAAAATTTAGAAAATTAGTCGATGAGAGATAAAAAGGGTATCTCATAACTTGGACATAAAATTTACATCAATAAGGATATATAAGAGCAAATCACAACATAATAGTATGTGAATTAAAAGACATAACAAAAAAAGTCTTTTAAAAAGAGGAGGGTGAAAGGTTCCCTTACCGACTTGGGTAACTTTCGAAACGTACACCCCATTGAAGAAGGGTCATACAATGAATATGTAAATACCCATAAATGAAATTATATTACACAAAGAGTATAATAATGGGAATTAAATTCACAACTCAAAGTAAATGGTGTAAAATGTAGTATAAATCTCACGGGAATAAAAGTGAGGTGAAAAATCTGTTACGAAAACTTGGCAGCCTAACGGCGCCACTTAAAAATTAAAAAAATGGATTTATGAGATAAAATAGGGTCTCTTATAATATTAACATAAAATTTACATCAAGAGTAATATAAAAGAACATCCCCCAAGATAACAAAGAGGAGATTAAAAGAAGT
The DNA here is from genome assembly GCA_963277665.1 of Viscum album. Classification (NCBI taxonomy): domain Eukaryota; kingdom Viridiplantae; phylum Streptophyta; class Magnoliopsida; order Santalales; family Viscaceae; genus Viscum; species Viscum album. Next base: position 1,490,542,301 of record OY728151.1, on the reverse strand, counting down.
GACATAAAGGAGAGTACTTAAAAATAACGAGAGAGGTTGGATATCTTACGAAAATTCGGCAGCCTAACGGTGCCACTCAAAACTTCCAAAATTGATTGATGAGAGAAAGTAGGGCCTCTCATCATATGAACATAAAAATTACAGTAAGATTAATATAAAATCACATCCTAATCATAAGAAATATGATCTTAAAAGGAATGACATAAAAGAGTGTACTTAAAAAGAAAGAGAGGGGTAGGATCCCTTACCTCAAGTCCGACTTGTCTTGTTCGTTTCATTATATTCCTGAATAATAAACTTTGGTAAATTTATAATTGCCTAAGGAAATAATTTAAATATTATTATTCAGTTCATATCACATATTATAATGTTATAATAATTGTTTAATAATTTTAGTTCATATCAGACGTTTTTGTCGATGTTCGGTACATGAGTCAAAAATGAACTTGTTTGAAAAATGATTGCCCATGTAGTTATAAGTAAATAATTTCCATAATAGTATTAATGATTAAAATATCATATATATCCAGTACATATTAATTTTATACTATTCCATATCATTTGGAGATAAAAAATGAAAAGCACCATTCATGGAGACGGTAGGCCGTACGTACGCATGAACGCTACTTTCATTTTTTTGTCATATTAATGGAATTAAAAATAAATGAGATATATATATATATTATAATTCAAGTATAATATATATGTTATATAGTTCATATATGTTCATTAATTTTATTCTTTATACATTCCATGTATTGCATGAATGAGTCACATCACTTGAGGGGGCGGTAGTCCACACTTCCTCATATGAAATTATCACATTTCCACAACATGCAAAGAATAAAGGAATATTTTAAATATAAAATACAGAAGCATATAGAAAACATAAATACCATATATATGATATATAAAATACAGTGACATCATAATGGCCACCTTTAAAGGTGTTAAAGGAATATTGAACAATCATCATTTCGTGAGGCAGTAATTCGACATCAATAGAAACAGTATGTTCTTTAACCATTAGACGGATGTGTGTGTAAGTGTAGCTCTAATAATTATTATAAAAACATCAAAGTATATTGAAGATACTGGTTTTGTTACAAAATAAAGGAATAAAGAAACTTTATGGGGTTGGAGAAGCAAAATAAAACAAAAGAACACTAGGGAAGACTTTACCTTTAAACCGGGTAACTCTTTTTGATTTGAGCTCAAAGGCTTCCTTGGAAAGACTTCTGCCCAAAGTGAGGAATCTAGGAGTAAGAGAGGGATGTGGAGAGACAAAATGGGAAGGGTTTGGCCGAGCCATAGGCTTGAGAGGTGTGGGTAAGGTGTTAGAGGTGGGGGACTTTTATAAGAGGAGAGGAGGGGCAATCTTTGAAGGTTTTGAAGAGTAACATTATTATAAAATGATTTTCGGATTTTAAAGGTCCCAAAATTATATATTTAGATTATAATGTGATAATAGTTTGAAATACACCCATCCAATAGGTTTTTTACATGTTTAGGTCTTAGATTTTACATTATCGTTTCATTTTATTTAAATCATTAAATAATGAGGTAATCTCTGCATCATCATGATGTCATAAATAATTTAATTTATTCAATGTATAAAAATTATAAAAAAAATACTATTATGTAGGAAATACTTTTATATTTCCAATGAATATTTATAGTAAAAAAATTGGACTTTTATAACCCCATGTAAAAATTGTTTTGGTAAAACAATACATGTTTGTGTCATTTTTACTTTTACTTTAAATAAAAGGCATTAATGTCATTATATTACCCAAGTGGCTCCATGGGGTCCCAAAAATCGACCCATGGGTTGTCTTGGTCGGACATGACTCATCCAATAGGGTTAGGACATGTTTCAAGTTATTTTTATTGTATTATAATATCAGTTTTACCTTAAATCACACTAATTACCTCTAATCGAGATTAAAAACTTAAAATTTACTGTTCACCCAAAAAAATATTTTAATCCGATTAAACCACATTTTACTTCCTAATGACAACCATGTATGTCATATTTTTAAAAATAAAATCATAGAAGTGGTAATTTTTCATTTAAATGAAAAAAATCAGTTTTTAAGTACAACTTAGTGGTTTCACTATTCATAAAAAAGTGATGTTTTTCAGAAAAATACCAAAACTTCACCCTAAGCTATATTTGATATTACAAGTTCAAAAATGATGTATATTTTACAAAATGCAAAATATATAATTTACATTAATTAATTTAATAATTAATTCCCGTTGTCAGAACAAATAGCGTGTTTTTATGAAACAATATATATCAAAAGATTGACACTAGTTTAAGTCCAATTTCAAAGTGAAATTAATTCCAATGAACACTATTGGATTAAAGGGTAAAAATATATTCTAATATAACTTTAAAACCAATTCAAAAGATAATATAATCATATAAATAAATTATATTAAAAATAGGTTTTGAATTAAAATACAACATTTTTCACTATTCATTAAAAAATGAACTTTATCGGAAAAATACCAAAAATTTACACAAAGTAAATATTGATGTCCCGATTCTAAGGAAGAATTTTATTTGGTCCAATAGAATTTATAAGAGTGACCAAAACTATATTTAATGAAGGTTCATCATCAAAAGACGAAAAGTGGACCTTTAGTGAATATTAGAGTATATATGCCAAAAATTGAATTCTTTTCATATTTTAAGACTTTATCCTTTATTAGATAAATGTAAAGACATTTAACAAACATATAAAATCATATTTTAGTTCTTTATATTCATTCCCGCCAATACAACGGCTACGTGCTAACTACCATTTAAAATAATATTATTTTATTATTAGAGTGCAACGTAAGATTTCAAAGAAACTCATTGTTGCGTATTGGGTACGCCATCGAGCATAGCATTCCCTTTAAATTAATATTAACATTTTATTCACAAATAGGTATAAATATAAAAATGTTATATTTATTATTTACCTAGGGTGTTACATTTGATGTATCGAAACTTGGCTCGAGGAGTGGGTACTCTCGGACTCGAGCGTGCTGTGTGCGGGAACCCTAGGGATGAGTACGATGATTACTGTACCGGAATCCTCTGTGGGTTATTCATCAATGAATACTGTACTAGGATCCTCCATGGATCCAATAGTTCTGACTTATATTCCTTTATCCTATGTGGGTACAACAGAATAGCTGGTCTTGTATCCTGTGTGGATCTGGCAGCTTAGCTGGTCCTATATCCTGTGTGGGTCCGATAGCATAGATGAATCAGTTAGTACATATGATCAGCTCTATCGCTCTACGGATGATGTATACCTTTGTGTTATGAGTCATGTATTTAAACCATTATCATCATGGTGATTGACTTTACTTCCTTTGTGGAATGGTTTGTGCTTGGACTCTAGAGTTGGAGCCGGAATGTGATTGATAACTAAGGTATATGTATGGGAATATACCTAAGTAGGGTTGGTTGATACTTCTTGATTGTATCTTTCTACATTGGTTTATCCTTTGTGGATTCTGGGAGACCATCGGGGGTCTCAGGGTCCCCTACTGAGTATTTTCGTACTCGCCCCTACACGGGCTTCGCCTTCACCATGTTGTGTTCTGTGCAGACGACGAACAACATTGATCGAGGCTGAGGGTGACGGACAGGAGGCTACTCAGAGCTAGACTAGATGGTATGTACCGCAGAGATGAGTTGTTCGAGTTCTGTACCTATCATTCAGGTAGGATCCCCCGGTGGAAGATCCAGGAGTTGTTTTCCCTTTTTTACTTGTACTTGTTGTTCAGTTGGGTTTGTATACTGGCCCACTTACTTTCAGCACACCTTACTTTTCTATTTTATTACTTGTTGCCTCTACTGCTTGTGTTCAGTCTGTTTATGTTATAGGTTTAAAGGAAATTCCTTCCATTTTTATCAGGGATTCTCCTATGGTACTAGTTGCTAGCCCATGGCCTATGGAAGGTAGGATTGGGGTAGTAACGACATGGGCCATGAGGACGAGTCGTGAAAATTGGTATCGGAGCACGTCGGGTCTCGCAATCAACGTCCTCATGTTGTACCTCCTTGACTTGCTGAAGAAGTGGGGGAGTGACTGTAATGGACTATAGGAAAGCTGATCCATCTCTATCCACAAAGGATATCTGCAAAGTAGTCAGCTGCTCTGTCACCTCACCTAGCAGATGTATACCAGATATCCTACTGAGAGCATCTTCTACAACGTTCCACTTCCTAGGAGTATTGACTATCTCGAAATCATAGTCCTGGAGGAACTTGAGCCATCATCGCTATCTCAGGTTTAGGTCTTTTTGAGGGGAGATATACCTAAGAATCTTATGATCAGAGTATATGGTAAAATGTTCTCCCTTAAGATAGTGTCATGAAATCTTCAAGGAGAAGTCCCATACTACTAACTGTATGTCATGGGTAGCATAGTTCTTCTCGTGTTGTCTCAGCTTCCATGAACCATATGCGGTCACTACTCGCTCCAGCATCAGGAAACACCCGAGTTCGGTCCCTGATGCATCACAATAGACTACATACACAACTCCCTCCACTGGTAGCTTCAAGATGGGTGCACTGGTCATCCTCTGCATCAACTCCTGAAATCTCTGGTGGCATCTCTCTGACCACATGAATGGTTGCCCCTTATTTGTCAATGATGAAATCAGTGCTGCAACTTTGTGGGTAGTACTGGACACACTCCGAGAGCACCAGCTTTATGGTAAGATCTCAAAGTTCCAGTTCTGGATTCGAGAGGTTCACTTCTTGGGACATGTCATCTTAGAGGCTGGAGTTGCAGTGGATCCAGCGAAGATCGGGGCAGTACTTTCTTGGGAGCCACCCAGGAGTGTGATAGAGGTACGAAGTTTTCTTGGACTAGCTGGGTACTATCATAACGGGTTCTAGGGGATGGGTCGTGACAACACATATGGAATTAATCTAATATAGTTCGAGGATGAAATTATACAACTATGTCTATTGTAGGACAATATCCCTAAAAAATAATGTTTCACCATCATCAATCCACACCCCCACATAAATTAAAAAAGTTATCATGGCATTTGACTAGTAGAGGAAACACATGGGACATGGGAATCCACTCCATGTCCATTCCAAAAAATGCAGACTAATTTCGGTGAAACAATGGAGTGTGAGGATACTAAATCAAGAAAGAGACAACAAGGGTAGAAGACTAGGTGATAATACCTTTAATGATATTTTCTACCTCTGGCACTAGAACCTCCCTAACATGGAACTTCCCATGACCAAATACCTTTCCTCACTTCAATTGGCCACATCTATGGATACACTTTGGTCAGGGTCTTTAATGTTCACAAACACCTGGAGGTCATCCCCTACCTACCCCATCTTTTTTTGGAAGAGAATCTGCCTACTTCCATTACCATTGAAACAACATCTCAAGTAGTTTCTATAGAGGATAATATTGAAAATTATAACCTTTTTTATGTTGAGATCCAGGAACCAATGGGCATTGGTGTGGATGATTTAAATGAACCCCATAAACATAACATACTAGTAAATATTATCTAGAAAAATCACAAAATCTATTAGCCCTAGAGAGATACCAAGAATTCAACTGGGGTCACTATTGGAAGACGACCATTTAACCATAGTTTTCCAAAATATATGGGTATATGTAATAGACGAAAACCTATAACCCTGGTTCTAGAATACCATGGGTATATGATCAAAATTCGAAGATATACCACTTGTTTTGAAAAAACCAAGGGTATATGGTTTTTATCATGACCTATACCCATATTTGTTTCAAAAAATGCTGGAATAGGTCAAACCTATACACATGATTTTGTAAAATTGAGGGTATAGGTCATTCATATACACATTTTTATGGAAGACCATGGGAATAGATTTCTCAAATTATGGCGGGATAAAAATTTCAAAGGAAAAAAAAATCTACGAGAACCCCTATTGACATAGTTTTCCACCTATTTCCACGATTTAGATAACTATATATTTATATACCTCTAAATCAATGTGGTACAGTGGTTAGGAATGCGAATTTTATCTAGGTGGTCATGGGATCAATACCCACAACATGGGATTTTCTAAATCCAATTGCCATAGTTTCAAAACCATGGATATGGGGTTAATGACACTGTACCGTACACATATTCACATGGTTTTGAAACTATGTGTATATAATTTTCAGACTGTGGGTATATCTTATAGCTATACCTTCATCTTAAAAGGACATAATTACCAAAATTTTGGGTATAGGATATACCCATGGTTTTTGTGGACATACAAATGGTTCAAAATCATGGGTATAGGTGCCTTTTCAAGTAGTTAGTCAACACCATGGGGGTAGTAACCTATATGGCCCTAGAGGTTGATATTTTCTACTAAAAAATTTTATCCTCAAGGAACCCAACCAGATTCCCTCTAATTATAAACCTCCTCATATGTGAAAATTATTGATAAGTTCCAACTTGTTCTATGCCTCGAAATATGTGAAAAATGAAAAATGAGTAACTACATATTGTTTAGAAGGGTGGAGGGCCTCCCTAAGAAAACATGTGTGAGAAACCTAATCACAGTGAATATAGATGGATAAAACAAAAATTTCATTGATCTTTATCACTTGATCTAGAATAAAAATATAATCATGATGAAGAGAAACAATCTCTAACTTATTTAATTCTTTCTTGATGAACGATTGGAATTCAACTTGGTACTCCTTCTAGTTTCCTGCCCAAGAAAATTTTGTCTCCTTTTACAACCCAAGATTGAATGAATGCAATTAATGAGTTGAAACATTAATATAAAATACCACTAATGGGTCCCAGTACTATTATAGGTCCAAAATAAGCTTTCAAAATATCCCACATGCCTCCAACCAGTACTCTTTGTATAAGGAAAAGATGATACCCTTATATTTTGGAAAACCTTTTTACAGAATGGGATGTAATTTCTTCTTCTACTAATTATCCTCCCCAAATGGGTTAATCATCCAATAGCCAATTATTATTGTCTAATAATTATCATTGTCCTAAACTACATCAAACTCATATACGAGATCCATAACTAAAAAAAGAAAATAGTGATTACCTAATATCAATAATATGGAATGTTATTAAGGTTAATTAAATAATTTTATTTTCATTTCAAAATATAACCGTATTAAAATTAGAATGCATGAAATCATGATTTATGCACCTCTAATAGGTCCCTATACAATAAGAGGGACCACCTCACTTGGTCATTTAGTAGAATCAGAGTTGTTGTCTCAGATCCTATGGGGACCTAAATGGTTATAACCCAACTGGACTCCTTAGACTACGTCATGCACTATGTTTGAATAGAAACATTATCTACCAAAAAATCAAATACTCATAATTATTACCTCATGTCATTAAACAATTTCTCATCCTAATCCCTCTGATATAACTCTGTGATGACCCCCTCCCCCAATGGTACCCTTACGAGGCTAATTATGGGATGATAATGAAGTAATATATATTATGTCCCCTTCTTCATTCCTTAAAAAGTCCATAGAAAGTTGAAATGATCAGAATTTATCAAAATATCACTTTTTAAGGAATTATCTATAATAGATAATTTGGATGAGGAGATAGGATACCCATAACCAAGTAACACCATGAAAAAAAAATAAAAATGGAAAGAAAACCCATCCCAAATTCATTAACAATCTATACATGTATCAAGAGTCTCAAAAATAGATACCCAAAATGATTCTTAACACAGTGACATAGTAAAAACTCTAATTTCCATGATAGTAATTTCCATATTGGTCCCTGAAATAAAGGGCCTAATAAGGATCTATGTGATCACAGAGAGAGTAAATGGGTGAATTAGTGATCTCTTTTTCATTTATGTTTTCTTTCTTATAAAAAAACCTTTTCCTCATATTGAATAGTGATAAGTTTAATGAAATCAAAATCACATCCATAACCACTAGAAAAAAATAATTTACAAGGTTTACTAATCAATAGGAGAATCTAGTCCTTATAATGGTTTAAAAATTATATAACACCACACTATCCCCTAGAATGATGTTTTCTATTGTGGTTATTTCATGAAGGGAATATCCTTTCAATTTCATTTTACAATTATCAAAAATAGAGTGAATTTGATTTCTAAACAAATAATGAAGTAAAAAATATTTCATAATAACTTTAGAATCTATCTCTATCACAATGAACATGTATTAACTATTCTTCTTATACAAAATTCAGTTTTTCTCTTCTTGTAAAACACACATTATTCACTTTCTTAACTAAAAATTGGTTTAAAATTCTCTCTTCTTTATACGTAAGGAATTTTTCCATCCATAAATTTTATTTTTGAAATAATTATATCCAAAATTTACCTTTCTAGTCTTTAGAATTATTACTCAACTATGATATTCCTTGGATGGAAACATCCTATTCAATACTTTATTTTACAATTTCCTTTAGAATTTCTATCTGAAACTAATTCAGAAGAATTTACACATCATTGAAAATAAGTTTATTCACATATACATAAATTAAATTGACTAATTATATAGTTTCAAGAAAAATATCTAAGTAGGGAACTCCAATTTATTTCTCGGCTTTAATGAAATCATGAATTTCAGGACACCCACTCATACAATTTTCAACATGAGACCTTCACAACCTTCCATCATGATTCCATAAAACATTTTAAGGATTTTGATTTTACTAAATATTTTTAATAATAGAAACCAACTCAAAATAATCACATTTGATATATTTATGAATATTTCATAATGAAATTCACATCATAAAAAACTCATATGGAAAATGTTTTTCTGAAATTTTCTTGTGAAATGTTTGTACAAAATGTTTACTTTTTGGGTAAAAAAATGTTCCTTAGAAATTTTCTCATTGTTCATCCTAAAATATTCATCTAAAATGTTCATCTGAAATTTTCAATTTTTGCCTCTCAAAATTTGTTTCAAATTTTTTCATTTTGTTTCTATGAAAATGGTTATATAAAATTTTTACCTTTTTCTGAAGCTTTCGTCTATTCTTGTACATCAAAAATATCGATCAAAAAATTAATAATATCATATCATCCAAACATAATATACTTCGTAAACATCCTAAACAACATCACTCAGCCACAAATCTATCTATATTTTTACACCTAATGAAATATATCTCCTAATATTTAAAACGACTGGTTCATGAGATATTGTAACACATGGATTTAGAAAGTTTTTGAAATAAAGAAGAATCATGGTATTTGATTCCCACCACCTTATGAATTCGGTATCTTTCTCCTTATAATATTCTTATGGAATCATCATATTCTTTTTTACACAAATTTATTAAGTAATGTTCATCTAACATATTTCCAAAAATGTCTTATGGAATGTTTAAATAATATTTTACAGTTTCTTAAGAAAATTTTTTCAATTATTTTTCCTAAAATTTCTTATGGAATGTTCATGTGAAATTCTTCCACAAAATTCTTAGGGAATGTTCATCTGACATTTTTCCACAAATTTCATATGAAATGTTTTTTTGAAATTTTTTTCATCCGATGCCGTATCTATATAATTATCATTGTAAGAAAACTTGACCATGTGATTTTATTTTTGGTAATACCAAAAAAGGAATAAATTTTTAGTAATCCTTAAATTAAAAAAACAACCCAATGAAACTTCTTAAAAATAAATAATAGTAACATAAAAATATCCTTCACCCGACAAGGTCCAAACAATATCCCTCTTTGATATCGTTTTCAACGACAAAACATAAATCCATGAAACTTTGTAATATAAGATATGGATTATTTATCCAATAGTTATAAGACTATGATCATGAATTCAATGAAGGAAAAAAGAATCATTAAATATTAAAATCACACTGTCCATAGATAGAGACTCACAAAACTTTTCCTTACACACTTCCTCAGAAAGGTTTTCCTCAAGCCTTCAACATTCAAAAAAATTTCTATTTTTATTAATAAAAATATGTTTATTGCAGCCACTTAAACAAACTATTAGAATATTACAAACTTTTTGGAATCAAAACATGTCCCTTTTAACACCCACTTAATATATTCCTTTCTTAAAAAGTATAAGAACATATTAATGTACCTATTTATGTTACATCATTTATATCCCCCATGAAAACACTAACCAATTATGTGATGATATAGGGGATGGAAATCAAATACCTTATTATCATTACCAAAAAAGATAATATCATCAATAAAGACAATCACAATGTTGGAAACATCATGATTTTATTGGATGTAGAGGTTAATATGGAATCTTCCTTTCTTAAAGTTCAATTTCCAAAGGTAAGAATAAAATTTCTATTACCATGATCTCATAGGTTTCTTCAACTTATACAAATCCTTTTTCAACTTACACATATAACTTTAATTTCTCTCACTTTGGAAGCCACACAATTTTTCAATATAAATTTATTCATCATTTTACCAGTTAGGAAAAATGTTTTTAAATCCATAAAAAATTTTACAACCTCATTGTGCAGTGATAATAAGAAATATAATCATTATTTATAATCTTTTTAAAGGATAAAAATATCATAAAAATCAATTCCATCAATTATTGAGTAACTGTTACAAACCATTTGTGCCTTGTTTTTTATCACTTCACCTTCTTTATCAAACTTTTGTGTAATACTCACTTTTTTAGAATAAAATTATTAGTATATGATTTTGGTATTAGTTTTTATGTATAATTTTCCTCAATTTGATCCAACTCTTTATTAATATAATCAATCTATCCTTGATTCTCAAAAGATTCATTAAAATCAATTTTATCAACTTTTTAATATTATGAATTATGTGAAAATAACCTTGAGGTTCTTCTAGTTTAAATATATTTTGATGATCACCAATGATATTTTGAACATCCACCTTCTTTCTTAGCCTAGGATGAGATGTAAAAATTTATTCCTCATCACTTGATATAGCTATGTCAGAATGTTCATTGTGAATAATGTATTCACTTTTCTAAACTAAAATATCCTTATATTAATTATCATTCATATCAAAATATAATTCAAAAAATTAATTATCAAAAATTTCAAGAACTTTTACATTTAAAAAATATTAAATAATTATTTTTTTCTTATTAAACCATATTTATTCTATAACATTATAAGAATTTATAAGAAATATTCCATCAACACCTCTCTGATCAATCATTTCATTATTTCTATCCTTGAATTTTATATTTAAATTGATTATAATAACCATTAGATTATTTAAACATGGTGTTTAATTATAAAAAATTTATTAATAATTTATATAAAAGTATGGTCTATAGAAAAATTAATTTTGAATATAAACTACTTTACTGATAACCGGTATCTAAAAAAATTGGAAGTACCTTTCTCACCCATCATCATTCAATCCATGTCCACCAAACATCTATTTTTTATTTCATAAACACAATTATTCTATGTTGTATACGATTTAATAAACTCATAATGAGTTCCATGTTTTGAAATATAATCTTTCAACTAATCATTTTTATATTTTACAGTGCTGTCTTTTTGTAAATTCTTCACAAAATATCAACATTATTTTTATTCTATTATCATGAAACATTAAAAAAAATTAGAACCTATGATTTATATTTTAGAACAATAATACATGTAATGTGAGTATAATCATCCACAAAATAAGAAAAATAATTATATATTTATGTTTATTTCTTACTCATTGGGACACATATATAGGAATGAATAATCACTAATGGATGAGTTGCATGTATCTCATCATTCTTATAAAGTGATTTTATTGTATTCCCTTTTTAGAAAAATGAACTACACAAATATATTATTCTTTTAAATAAATATTTTCATGAATAATATATCTCTATATTAAATTTCTCATTTTCCTTAGATACATGTTACCCAACAACATATTCCAAAGTTTATTTTCTTCCCTCATGATTAGATAACATGAATATTCTATACTACCAACATGAAACAAATTTCCATTGGTTAATTGACCTTTCTAAAGAAATTTTCTATGTACAATTATTTTCACAAAGAAAATAATATTTTATGGAAAAAAATTTATCACCTTCATTAGAATTTTGTGAAATAATTAATAGGTTTCATCTCACCCCATAAATAAAAAAGGATGTTTTGGGTTTCAACTTTTCTTCCTCAATTATTTCTAATCCAATGCCTTTTATTATGAGTGAATAATCTTTTATAAAAATAATTTTACCTTATTTAAAATACTTCCCATTATTTATAATATCAAAATATACTTTCATATGTGAAGTGAACTAACTATATAACATCCAGGTTTATTCCCATTTTGTAACTTTGAGAGTAGTTTCAAAAAAAAGGGACTTTGTTGCATTAATTTTTCATTTTTCATATAAATATTTTGATATTTTTAATGAAAAAAATTGTTCTATAAAATTGCTAAGGAATAGTTTTTAAAGATTCCTTGGTTGTTAACATATTTAATAAATAGTTTCTATGGGTTGGAATCTAATTTCAATCTTCACCCCAAATTTTCCATATTTCTGTATATGAATGGGTTGAATCCCCCTCAATATTTTCCTCCATCTTCCTATGGGTTCCCAATAATTTTGATGGTCAAATATATATATATATATATATATTATTCTAAAATCCATCAAAATTATAAGAGTTATCATAGAAATAATATCTAAATTTTAGATCATAAGATGTTGGGAGTTACTTTTCTTATCTTCATAAAAGTTCTAATGTTTTTATTTAGTATTTAGATACACACCTATGTTATGGTTACTTCATTATATTTTATTATTAGTAATAACAAAATCAACAGTAGTAGAAAGTGTTGGTTAATTTTTTTTATCCTAAAAACTTTATGATTTATAAATTCACTTGTTTTAGCTACAAACATGGGTTTCTCACCTTTAATAAGTTTTCACATATCAAAACATTGCGTAACATTGGTAAATGAGTATTACAAAATTTTAATTCCTTACTCAGCTTTAGAAATTTTTCATATAGTAACTTCTATCCCTTCCTCTATTACCTTAAATTTTTATTCAATCTTAAAATTGAGGTTTTTCTTCTCACCAACCAACATTATCAGATTATGAAACGATATTAGAAAAAATATTATTTCTTCAAGAATATATTCTTTATTGTTTTCTACAGAATTTTACTTTTTCAATTTTTATCTCAGTTTCATATCTTATAATATTTTTAAGATATTATTTTAAAACTATTTAAAGCCTAAACTCAAAATGATTTTATTCTTATTCTAAAATATTATTTTATCATTAGTGAACGTTTCATCATTTAATTTATCAATATAAGCATTTTTAGTTGTTTTATAAATGATGTTTTCATATTATTATTCACTTTTTTTCATATTCTTAATCATTAGAATAAAATATCATCCTTTTAGACTTAGAGATGTTTTTATCTTGACCTTTAAAGTAAGAATTGGATTTTTCTACATTCTAATAATAATATCAACTTGGTTTTCTATCAAATCTATTACATTATATGTATTTATTTTTTTTACGACAATTTGTAGCAATGTTCCCAATATCCCTATGGAGAATACATTTTAGTGGTTAAATAAATTTTTAAATTCTTATGTCCCTTTTCCAATTTAAAAAAAACTAGGATATAATTTATTAAATAGTTTTTACAATTTTCTTCAGCATTAGATTCCCTAAATAATTTAACATTAAGAAATTTATTATAATTTTTTGGAATCTTTGAAGGTAATTAATTAATCATACTTTTCATTAATCTTGAAAATGTTCTCAATTCCAATTTCTTATGTGATAATAGGAACATTTAGATCATCCAAATATAGAGTTCAATGATCTCTATATTTAAATGATGAAACATTAGAATAATAATTACCAGGAAGAGTTTATTATAACATTTCAATTATTGATGAATCTTCATACATCTCACCATGAAAATTATATGTGATTAAAATATTATTCACCCTTGAAAAGAAATATACAATAGATTCTTAATCACCCTTTTTTTATATCTTTATATTTCAACCTCTAGATCTGTAACTTTCCTTTCTTATATTTTTTATTTCCTTCAATGGTTTTCTTCAACTTCTTTGAAATGGATTTAGTAGTTTTAACTAAATTAACTATAAGGGACTCAATTTTAGATAGTGAATATATTAAATCATTTCTAGATCACTCATCATTCTCTAAATATTTATTATCAGTAGATATAATATGGAAATTTTTTACACTAGGTGGGAAGCCAACTGTTGTAGCTTCAAGAACATCATAACCACATAAAATAAGATATAGTAACATTATATATTTCTAAATATTATTTACTCATTCTATAAAAGACCAGAACACCCTAACATCTCATAGAATTATAAACATTCATAGAAACACCGTTTTTCATCAAAATTATGAAAATATCCAATGAAGGAAACTCTAAGTGATATCAATTGAAACTCCCAAGTAGGACCCATGTGATCATTGGGATGGATAGGGGTGAGCTAGTGAAGTTTTATTATTTTTTATGAAATAACCTTCATATCATATTAAATAGTTATAACTTTTTTGAAAACAAAATCACATGCACAATCATGAGATCAAAAGAATTTAGATGGTCATTTATTAATAAGATTTCTAATCCTTGGAATGGTTTGGTATCAATTGTATAACAAACGATACTCCAGAAAACAATCGTATTTTTACATAAATAAGGTAATATCCTTACAATTTTGTTTCACTATTATTTAAACTATAGTGCAAGTAATTTCAATAAAAATATAAATGTAAAAAATATTTCATAATGATTTTAAAAAACCCGACTAGAAGGATCATAATTATAGAATTATGCTACTTATACAAAATTCACTTTTCCCCTCCTACAAAATGCTTCTAATTCAATTTTTTACGAAACATTAATTATTAATTTACTTCTTGTTTCTCCTTATTTAATTTTTATTTATATAATTTTTTCATCCAAATTTTCTCTATATGATCCTGAATTCTCCATCAAACAAGATATTTGTTGGTTGAAAACATATTACTCAAAAAAATATATTAGATGTTTATCCATTATTTATGTCATAAAATAATTCTTTTAAATTTTAAACATTTTTTACATTAGAGAAATTGCACATCTATACTCATACATTCACCCTTTATATAGTTTTTCTTGAAATTGAAATGTTTAGAACTCCAATTTAAATTCCTACATAATTAAAAACACAAATATTAAAACTCATACTCAAACAATTTAAAATTTTCGACATTCACAACCTTCCTTATAATATCCTTAAAACATGGAATGAATCATGATTATCATCAATAATTTTTAGAAGATTATTAGAATAGTTCAAAACCATCAAATTTGATATCATTATGAAAAAATCATAATGAAATTCACTTAACATAAGAGTTATCTAGAAAATATTGGCCATGAAACTTCATCTAACATGACCATAAAAAATGTACAATTTTTTCATCTTGAATTTTTCATATGAGTTTTTAAAATTTCTCATCAGAAAATGTTCATCTAAAATGTCCATCTGAAATTTTCATATGAAATTATGACATTATTTTCAAGAAAATGGTCATATGAAATTGGCACATTTTCTTTAATAAATGTTCATATAAATTTTTTACTTTGTTCATAAACATTTCTCTATAAGATATAATTCACAAATATCCATCACAATCAGAATTCTTCTACTAATTCCAAGAATTATAAACTTTATAAACATTGGAAACAAATTTTCATAGAAAAAAATATGTTTGAATTTGTATACAAGAAAGAATTTATCCCCATTTCTTAAAAATTCATGGATAATGTGATTTTGTAACTCATGATGTTGGGTATTTTCAGAATATAAATGTATCATCTATTTTTAATTTCACCTCACTCTACTAATGATAAATTTATACTCATAATATCTTTAAGGAAGTTATGTTTA
This sequence comes from Viscum album, assembly GCA_963277665.1. Classification (NCBI taxonomy): domain Eukaryota; kingdom Viridiplantae; phylum Streptophyta; class Magnoliopsida; order Santalales; family Viscaceae; genus Viscum; species Viscum album. Next base: position 1,490,526,349 of record OY728151.1, on the reverse strand, counting down.
ATATTTTTAGAAATTTATTTTTAGAAATCATCATTTGATATTTTTTAAAAAATTAATTAAAGAAATTACATCTAATATTTTCCCATTTAATATGAAAAGTTTTTCCAATCCTTTTCCAAAAATTTATTATAAATTTTTTTTAGATCATTTTCCAAATTTTTTTAAGGAATATTCATCTAATATTTTCATACATATTTATTAATAAATGCTCATCCTGTATTTTACCATAAAATTCCATATTCATCTAATTGTATTTTTAAGAAATAATCACAAAGTGTTATATTTTTATGAATACAGAATAATAAAATTTCAAAAAAAAATTTTATTACAGAAACATGCTAACCAAAAAAAATTAAAACAACTTTTACTAACCTAAAAAGGTATACATCAAACATGGTCATCTCAAAAAAATGTCCTCCTAGAAACTTGAAAATAGTTTTTATATATATGGAGTGATCATAACATGTATACTCATTAAGATCATACATAATGTGTTTATTTAACTTGTCAAAATATTATAATAATATACTTGTTGATAGGGAATAAAAAAATCCACTAAAATAGGATAACTAACCAATCTCATCCTCACTATGTCATGATCACTAAATATCTCATCAAAGTATAGTAACATTATAGGATTTGATTAAATAAAAGGGTACCCACCCCCATTTTACAATTGATTTTCCACTCTCAAACCCTAACTTCAAACATCTTTCCACTCCCATCCCTTCTATAGAATCCTGCCAAAAGAAACCCAGGAAATGATATCATTCCAATCACCCCATTTGAAATTGGTCATCACATCCCATACAAAGACAATTAAAAAACCACATCCTCTAATAACCACTATAATATATCAAGATTATTAAAGTGACATTAATATTATGTAAATAAAATGTATTCCCTCCCCTTACATTCATATATTATACTATAAACCACCTCATCAATCTCATCAACCGAACTGTAAGTGCAATATATCCACCATCCATCACAGTCGTGCATAATAGAATCACATAGAAGAGAGAGAGGGGGAAATATTGGGTATCTATATATACATACTCACTATCTTCCAGGTTGTCAAAAATACCCCCTAAACATTTTTTCTTTAGAACATAATGCTCAAGGAGGGTTATCTCCATTTACAAACCATAATGAAAATATAATACCCTAGTCATGCACAAAATCCCAAACTTTGGGATTGTAATAAGATCACAATAAATAATAAAAATATATACCAAAGGAATAAAAACCTATACTACATTATCTTTTATATATAAATTCTATACACTAGATAAGAAATCCAAAAACACAAGATACATCTATTATTTTATTTTAATGTTAAAACATTTAGTTATTTTCATATTACTAGACACTTCCTTTATGAAGCCCATTAATTTCATGTTTAACAATTGACACTTAAAAAAACATACAATTTTAATTTATGCGTTCATTATACATTAAAACTCATTAAATTTTGGTTTTCTCATTATCATTTCATTCCATCACTATTGAGAAACTATCCCAACACAATACATCAAAAACAGTCTATCTTCATCATGTTATGAAACCCCATGTCTCAACCAGTACAAATAAGAAGCATCACACATCGTAACCACCACACATCACAACTACATCTTGTCCCTTTTGAATTTAAAAAAAGAGTTTCATCATATTTACCTCAATGTATTCAAGGAAATTTTCACAAAATTATAATATTCCATGGGTGACCAATTTATTTACTAGAAAACATTCTTTTCCATTTTCATGTCTGGTTAGTAAATCAAAAATCATGATTAGATTCTAAAATTTCAGTAGCCATAAAAATAGTAGAAAATCAACATTATTCAATTCCATAAATATTATTAAGAAATATCCATAATAATTGAAAAATTAAAATCATATGTAAATATCATAAAATTTATTCCCTCCCTATACAACGTCTATTAAACCAATTAATTGTATTCATTGCGTTGGTGTATACTATCTACCCAAAAGAATGAAAAATATTGATAATCACATATGTACCTAAAACTAATGAAATATTAAGATCACCTAACTCAAAAAAAGATAAATAATAAAACACACAAAACAAAAGGATCAAAAACCAATAATCTCATAGGAATAACCATTAGATTCATATTTACAACAATAAAAAATCAATAGACTCCCCAAATAGGGGAGAAATACACTCCCAAATAAATTACTAGGTAGAAAATGATGAAAATAAACTGATAATTGGGAATATGAATACGTGTGATCACAACGTTATTCAAAATACTAGATCCAATGTTCCAAGGGGGTACAAATTAAAAAGGAATGACTAGAGAGGGCTGGGGGTATAGAAGTCACCTAGAGGATGAATAAATAATATTGGAATAAAAAAGAGGACTACCCTTTTAATTATAATTGAATCCCATAAAATTACACTATAATGTGGTGGGAAAAAAAAATTCCCATGTGTTATTCTGTTCAATGTGTGATCCCTAACTCCAATGAGAGATCATCAATTTCCACTAATTTTAAAAATGAAATTAGAATACAACAATGAACTTTTCCATAGAGTATTTCAAAACATGGCTGTTATTCCATATTATTGCATAACTTTATGACACAACCTAGAACCCATCACCCACCTTTTTATCCTCACCATTCCCAAGGATAATATAGGGCATGCTTGGGTTTCCCATTTCAAATTGGTTCTTTTACTGGGAATCATTCCTAGTCACATATCTACTCATGGAATTTCAGCACTACCTGTGGTGTATAGGTAGAGCTTCAATCTAACATGCCTAACATGAAACCATATACTAAGTATGGTTTCATGGATCATTTTTCATTCAAGTACAACCAAGAAAAAATTCCCTCCAATGTTGTTTTTAAATCCATTTTACATGTTTTGGAGCCCCCAAAAAATGAAAAAAAAACATCTCAAACCAATGTGTCACCACCAAACAATCCCACAACATCTCAAAACCTTGAAAACACAAAAACGGAAAGACATGAAGGATGAAGAAATTACACTATATTTCCATCAAAAAAATGATCACAACTATAGTAGAATGTATATATAAGAATTTAATGTAGTGCTATGGAATAATTGAGATGAAAAAGAACCCTAACGACTCTTCCATGCTCATGATATAAAATAGGGATCCAAATAAGATATAATCATTATTAGAACCTCATAAATCATCTACACCTCTTCCTTATAAATCCTTACCATATAATTCACTACACTAGACTCATTTATGGTCAATAAATGATCTTAATTTTTCAATTGGTCTATAATACGCCAAATAGAGTAATGTACACATAATGTTCAAGAATAGCTGGTTCTGAAATCTATTTCTATATCTTGTTATTTTCCCATGGAATATTAAATACAAAAAAACCTATTCAAAATATTTTCTAAGATTTCATCCATTGATAATAAAATAACATAGACAAAGAATCTTTTACAAACCTCTTTATACCTGACTACAAAAATTGATCCTTTAAATAATGATAAATCATAGATATAACAGGATGTAAAACTAATGTTGAGGTATGAAGCTCATGCAGGAATTACTATTTCATTTCCATTATAACAAACAAATAATAATGAAAAAACACTAAATTCATATCTTTTTCTAAATATCACTTATGATTATATCTCCAAAAGATACATTCTTACCATATATCCACATTAAGATCTCCCAAATTTTGAAACTTACACCTGTTAAAAACGGGAAGAATGAAATTTAGTCTAATATAGGAATAATTCATCACTAAACTCTATAATATCTAAACACAGAGCCACAAGATCATATATCATCTTATATATATCCCTATATTCTCAAGAAATATCACCATGTAACTTCTATCATTGCACATCAACCACCAAATTTATTTTTTCTAATGTAAACGAGAACTAAAATTAATGATCATTCAAGAACTAAATCCATATCTGATGATAAAAATTGATATCCCATTGAGAGAAAATTTTTCCTATTATATTATAATCTATTATAACCACCAAAAGCAATCCAATTAATTAACATCATAACTATTTTAGGGAATGTACAACCACCAAATTATCAATATTTTAGGTGAAAAAATAATTCTCATGAGGATAAAGATAATTAGAACTATAATATATCACTACTCAATATTACATTTTAACACAACACAAAATATTATGATAAGAATAAAAAATAACTTAAATATAACTCCCTCTTTCATTCACTGAAAATATATAGTACTGATCAAATTTTTCTTCTACTCACAAATTCCCTATAATACTAACCAGACTATACAAAAACATGGTTCTTCCTAGTAAAATCATTCAAGGGTTCAACAATATGATAAAAATTCGATATGAAACTCATATAAGAGCCTAAATGACCTAGATAATTACTAACATTCACAATTCTCTTAAGGAATATCCATGATAAAACTACCTCAATATTTTTTTAATTGAACAAAACTACTCATTAGAAATTGCATGCTCTAAGAAATTCACCTCACAAGTCCAAAAGATACATTGGGATAAATTCCCATAAATCTAATAAAATTAAAGGGTTTGTGAGAAAAAACCTAAATAATTAACATAATAATATTTTTGACATCCAATATTATATAATATCATTGATGAAAACCATCAAAAACTGATATAGGAATTCATAGAACCCTGGTTTTATCTACCTATTAAATATAACTAGAATATTTATGACACTGAAGTTATTATCTATAACACAAAAGGGTTCATAAAAATTCCTAGAAGTTTTATTTAGAATAATTTCCACCTTTACCCCCATTCAATAATATCCTGATAAAAAATTCCATCATTATGAACTAGATAATTCCATTTAATTGATCAATAAATTCTTTAATATTTTAGTTGGGATAGTGTTTCTTCATTGTCACTTGATTTAATTTATATTAATCATTGAAAAAATGAAAACTAACATATTCATTCTATAAAAAATACAATAAAACACACCATGGTGATACAATAGTTCTAATGAAAACATTCATTAATATAACATAAATTTAAATCTATAACTCTTTCAACTCAGAGGGAATTATTTTATATTGGGACATATAAATCTTGGAGACTCCATGTTAAATCTGTAGCCTAAAATCATTGTCACATTGAGTGGGTAGTTCTACAACCTCTTCAAGGAAAATTTCTGCCAATTATTAATAACTCCAAAAATACATAATTATTGTGATACTATTGAACTCAATATCAATTATTATAACTAAGGTAAAATATTATATATGAATCTATGACTAATTTTATAATCACTATTTAAGAAAATATGCCATTTTTTCTTCCATATAAAATAATATAACTATCATATGATAGTAATGAGTAATAGCCTACAAAGATTGCGTCCAATCTATTCTATAGATGAAACCATGGGGATTTATCTACAGAAAAATAACACTCCCCAAGACTAATACTACAACATCATCAACTCACACCCCTAAAACACCTCAAAAAGATAAACTAACCTAAAATTAGTATAATCTTCACTAAGGTAATTAGAATTCTATACACTTTGAGTGATAATTCCTAAAATAAGGAAGGTTTTATATAGGATTTCAAAGCACTAAAATTATGTATAGTTGAAAATAGAATGGGATATAAATAGTTGATACCTTGAATGACTTAATTTGAAACTCTTCATAATCACCTAGAAAATTAATCCATTACCCACAAGTTCTAACTCTTATTATTTTATACACCATTGGAATCCATTAATCCTTCCTCATGTGAATCAAATTAAATGAAATATCATGATTCTCCAGCCACTTATTTATCTATTTATCTGAGATAGTCCCCTCATACTTCGGTCAAAATTGATGATAAAAATAATCAAATTCTTTATTATAAAAATCATTTTCACCATGATCATATATCCTATTCTCAAATATTGTATCCTACTGCACCATCCCAACCTGAAACCGAAAAGGAATCCAACAAATATCAATCACTAGAAACATAAAAAACATAATCCAAAGAAATTAAAATCATTTAAAAGTGTTTTAAATAAATTTATTTTAATATTAATAGATTATCATCAATTAAAATATAGGCACAAACAAGCGTTATGTGTGTATCACAACCATGATTGTTCCCCAAAATTAAAATAATATCACTATAGAATATTTATTAAGATTATGGTCCTTAAACATGATAATAATGGTCCTTTCCATGTATAAGAAAGTAACCTTTTCCTACATCACAAGATAAAAATGAAGGATACTATTTATCCACTAAACCAATACAATCCTCACTAGTACTAATCTCAATAGTCCATTTCAACTCTAATAAAATGAACTGATACTACTATTTCACAACCCATCTATGTTGGAATAGGTTCCTGGCCAACAAAGAACCTGAGTAAGACCATGTATGCCTTTTTTACAATAAGAAATTATTAGGAAACTAACATTGAACATACAATAATACAATATAGGGGGTATTAACATCAAAATTCCTAGGAATAATTAAATCATACCCAAATAAAATATTTCATCACAAGATTAAATAAGAATAATCTGAAATACACACCTTTTATTTCATATTGAAATGAATGAAAATTCCCAAAAAAAAAATAAATTATGTGATAGTGAATCCCACACAAAATGATCACCATGCACTTATCCAATAATGTATTGACCGACCACACATTCCATTAAAAAAACTTCACAAATAAAATATAAAAGAATGGTGAGAATAAAATAATACTTATTATGGTTTTCCCATAAACACTTATGTAAATAAGGAATAATCACATTAAATCCTTAGTGAATGAAAAATGAAACCAACTCATTACCTATACTAAGGAAAAAATATTCGAAACATCCTCAATTCCCTCTCAATAAATCCAAACACACATAATTTAATATAATAATCATGAAAGTATATCTAATAAATGTACCCTCCATCTACTTCACCATGGATCTAGTCTCCCTCACATCCCAACGACAGAAAACTGGTGCTCATACCAATTTTATATTTATGTGTCACAATCTCACAACACATATCTATAACCATATAACCTCATCTGTACCAAAATAACCATAATTATTCAACCATATATGTACAATTTCCTTACTACAACCACATAAAACATATCAAACCCATATACCTCATCATAAACTCATCACTAGAACATCATCCGTGTACTTTGATATTACTGGATCACAATAAAACTCTAATATGTCGAAAAGATAAAGTAAAAGAGAGTGAGTAACTATTTTTCTATATCACCAACATCCTGGATATTAGAGATACACTAAGAAACAAAACCTTATATGGGTATTGAATGAATTGCATGACTCAAATGATAGTGTGTAAGAAATAATAATACTACAATGTATATGATAATATATATATATATACCAACCATGATCCAACACCCCATTGTAACACCTTTAAGACTATTTCCCTTTACACCATCATCAAACCAATATAATAACAATCAGAAATATCTATTGAGATGTTGACTGGAGATGATTTTGAGAATTAGATTGTTTGTGACTTTGGATAGTTTTTTGAGACTGATAGGGAGTTTTTAGGTTAGACAAAGAAGGATAATAATTTGATAAGATAATAAGTGAATACCCTTCTTATGATGTGTTTTTTATCAATACATAAATCATATTCAAAATCACGTGTAATAAGGTGGTTCAATTTAGGTTAAGTTCACTCAATGATTTTGGAGTGATTTAAATAATATGTAATGATTTTTTATAACGAATAAAGGCTATTTATAGGTCTAGTTATATATAGAATATGTTAAGAAGATATCTATACGATGTTTGGTTTTTAGTAAAATTGGCCTAAAAAGTGGTAAATTATTTCATTTTTAATATTTTGTTTTCGTAAGTAAGTCATATTTTTCTATTAATAGTATAGTTTATAGAATTAAAAGTTACCAAAGAAACAGTTCTTTGAGTGATACATAATATACTACGAAGATACATAAAATATTACAAGGAAATATTATATGATATTTGGAAAAGGGAAGGATTTAAATATTATACATAATATATTTGAGATGATACATAATATATTCCATATGATGTTTATAATTTTTCCTAGTGATATGCGAGATCCATTTAGTTTCAAAAATGACAAAGCACTCATAATGTATGTTTTTGTATACATTGATACCTAATGTTTTCTCTCTAATTGTAAAATTGTTAAATCCATCAAAAAGTATGTTCCTTTCATAATATGATATGTAATGTTTTATCTTCGATTAATAAATAATAAAATTTCATAAAAAAGATGGGTTTTCAGAAAATTACACATAATGTTTTACATACATAATATTTTTATCATTGACATGAAATGATTTTATCTAATACTAAGGATTATTACTTTCCAGAAAACTTATTATAAAGATGATAAATCTATTTCCTCTTTGATTTAACATAATAAAGAGAAATCATGATAATACCAATAGTATAATATTGATCATGATGAAATTTAGGGTATCAAATCATAATCTTATAGAACTGAAGAGAAGAATAGAAGTCTTGTTTTATGAAGAGGTTTATCATAATCCTGAAGGAGAAAGATTTAATGAAATAGTTAGAGGAACTATTTTATATTTATAAAATTTAAACAATCATTCCATAATTTATGCTAGAGTAAACATAGATATATCCAAAGACAAAATAAGATGAATAAAAATTGAATTGTAGTTAAATAAATTCATTTTATTTTCTTATAATTTGATATTCTAATATGAACATGAATAAAAGTCTCTTACTCTAAAAGATATATGAGAAAAGGGATATTAAAAGACTAATTAAGGGATATAGTGGGATAGGGACTATGAATGAGTGTTTACAGTGAGTTTTTTATAGGAAAAGATAATATTTGAAATATTATAAGAGTAAACAATGGTTTGGTGTAATCAACAGACATGTGTTGGTTGAGGAAAAAGGAAGAGGTCCCACATATTCAATATTATAGAATAGAAGGATAAATATAAATTTTCATGATATAATCAAATAAAATGATGAAGGATAATCCTTATATCATCAAATTATAAGAAATAATGAAAGAAATCAAGAGGCTTATATAGAGACAATATTTTTATATTTTTGAAACTTGAGTTTAAGGTTATACCAAGCTAAATGAATATAGAATTAATATTTTATTGGAATTTATAGTCTAAGGTGATTTCAAATCATCCCAGGGAGAAGATACACATTTTGAGTGGTGAATCATATACATTAGGAGTTATCAATTTTTTCTACCCTTAATTTTTGAGAGTTTAGCAATAAAATCATTCAGTCTAGTAAGTGTTGATGACTGACTTCAAAATAATTCAAAATATAGAAAAATATAATTATATTAACTAATTCACCCCCTCCTAGTGAACCAAAAACATCCCTAGTTCAATAAAAAGTGGTATCTAATCATCAAAGGATTCCTTCTAAGATCAAACTTTTTTGATGTTTTTTACAGTGTTGTCTAGTTATATAGTTTTGAGTTCTTATCTCTCTTTGATGACTGAGGGAGTGTTGGAGTATTTTTGTTGATGATTTTTAATAAAGATGGTGTTATGATCTAGTATTTTATATTGAATATATATAATATAAATTTATTGAACATAAAAATATAACCCACATTAAAGGGAAAAAATTTCTATAATTGGAATGAGAGAATATTACCTGACTTCTTTTTATTGGGTATGGATGTTCTAGAAACTATAAACAAAGTTTTTATACCTATTAAATAAGAAGATATTTTGAATCATGTTTCTAGAAATAATTTAGAGATCTATAAGAAAGAAATTAATTTCATTGTATATAATATTTTATTGAAGTTGTTTATAAATGATATTGGAAATAATGCTGCTAATGACATTTATAACTAGATAAACAATTTCTATAAAGGGAATTCCAAAGTTGAAAATAGTAAATTACATATTTAAAAACAAAATAATTTCGATATTCCTCTTCAAAAAGGCGAATAAACTAATAAATTATTTATAATGTTTAATGAGTAGTTGATATCTATTAGAGTATTGAGAAACACTATTAAATTTTAAATGTTGGTTGGGAAGATACATTGTAGCTTAATAAATAGTTTTGACTCAAATGTTTTATCTATATATGATATTGTCCTGAAACACATCTTTAGATGAGTAGAAAAATATAATGGGTATACATAGGATGAGAAAGGTATTCAATTTGAATAAGAATATCATAATAGGTTTTAAGTTGGAGAAAGAAAATAGGAGAATGAATAATTCATCCAATTTTATTTAATTAGAAAAGGAGGAATTTAGAAAGATAGAAATTGATTTATTCATATGTGTTGAGTGAGTAAGAGAGTTACTCACCAATATGAAGAAGAAATTTAAATTTTTAAAATTAAATATTATTTCAATGGAAAAATAACTTCAATCTCTCAAATAGGACACTTTAGAGAACTATAATTCTATAAAACTTCATAGATATTATTTTTATAATTCTATGTATCAAGTGTTAGATAACTCAAATAAAGAGAAGTGGGTTGTGGATGAAGTGATAATTGAAGACATTTATTATCAACAAATATATTACCAATGATTTCAAAATATAACAGAATCCATAGAGAAAAGGATTAATTTCAATAGAATTTTAGAAATGTGATGGTATGAACTCAAGCAAATATAATTTAAAAAATGTTTCTTCTGAATATGTTGACCTTGAATGAAAAAGAAAATATTTCTTGAAATGAAGAGAAATTGAAAAAAGTATAAAATAAAGGATAAAACTTATAGATAATATTGGAGTTCTAGTTTGTCATATAGAGGTAAATAAAGATTTATGAAGACTAAAATTCATAAATGAATGACTAAAAGACACACTTATAGTTTAGGAAGAAGATTAAAATATTATGGCTGTTATTGTTTTTTTAGTGGATATATGTATATAATGAGATTTTTATGGTTTATATGATTTAAATTTTATTATATTAATATAAATGGATGGAACAAGTCTATTGGCTAAAAAATCTTATTTTAAAAAAGAGTATATCATGATGATATTAAAAAAATCTATCATGTAGATGAATTTATTTGATGGTTTGAATGAATTATATAGAAGATGTGAGAAATAATGTCATATTGATGAAAAGTGTATCATGATCTTACCAAGCCACCAGTTTCAAAAGAATGATGTGTAAACTATTTTAGGTGAGAAAAGTGTAAAGAAAGATTAATTTGTATGTTATATGGATGAAGTAAATTATATTTAATTTATCCTAATTTTAAAATGGGAATTAAAGAATAATTTGGCTAATCAAATTGTTTTTTAATAATAGGGGGAGGTGAATATGAATCCATGGAGGTTAAATACTAAATCAAAGTCTTCAATCATCAAAGGATAAGGTATAATAAATTTTTATCCGTTATCACCTTTTCTTTAAGGGGAGGATATATTTATAATTAAATTTTAAAAGGGTTAAATTTTGAAGTTATCATGGTAATGTGAGTTTTGATCTAATCTATTTTTTAAAACATTTATATAGAAACTTGTTATACATATGTTTATATAATTTTTTTGTGAAGTATAAATTTTTTTTTCAATAATTTGATATCAATTTTTTTCTTTTGTTATGAACAAGAATATATAAGGAAATTTAATGGATAGCAAGACATTATTGTCCAATATTTGTGTTTTATTCACTAGTTTCACTCACATAGGCATAGAATAATTGAATTATTATTCATTTCTATGTGTAATGAGTTTGAAGATTATTATATGATAAATTGTTTATAACAAAATAAAATGGGTGATATTTTTGAGACCATTAATAAAGAATATATTGATATATACCGTGTTTTTTAGTTTGGATATCTATAGTGCTTATTATTTCCAGGGAGAGTTTTTTTATTATAGAAGTAAAAGAATAAAAGGTGGAGAATATCATAACTGGATACAATTATTTTATTGTCAATCATTTTTAACACATAAATCAATATCAAACTCATGTGTTTTATTTTATTTCATTTAATGTGGAGATCATTCTATGGTATGAGAGTCATTGAAGAATCATGGCCGAAGTTTTGTTATTTAAGAAATTTATTTTATAATTTTAGAGTTATTGGTATGAATTTTCAAAAATTTCTAGAAGATGTATCATTATGATAAGAATTGGTATAGAAGTATTCAATTATTTCAGATGTAAGATTTAGTTTTTATATAGAAGATATATTTTTGATTTTTAATATCTCATAGACAAGTTAAAAGTTTCAAATAACTAGATATCCAAGTGATGAATAAGATATTATAAGGATAAGTAACATTTTATATGGGAATAATATCATATATTTAAAAAAGGGCAGGCTTAAACTGTGATATATAATATATTTAAGAAGACAAATAATTTATTCAATGTGATTACTATGTTATTTTAGTGTGAAATATATGTACTTTCAATTTATGAAAAATAGAAATGTACTCAAAATGTGATGTTGTTCATACTATCATATCTACTATTTTCTCTATGATTTGAATGTTAGTAACGACCTTATAACACAATATTTTTACATACTATTATATATTATGTTTTTATTTTAATTATGATATTTATAAAGTCATAAGAATATAATTTTTCCATAAAATGATACCTATGGTTTTATATACATAAGATTTAAATTTCTGTAATATAAGGATTTTCTATAATACATAATGATTTTTTACGTTTCTGAAAAAATAATTTCAAAATGATGAATATTTTTTTCATAGAGTTATCATCACCATGATAGATGATGATATAAGAGATTGGGGAATATAGATAACACTATAATTCATGGTATCATGACTCCATCTTGCTGACCCAGTTAATAGATGATATGTTTTAGACCATAATGAATTCTTTAATGTAATAAATAGTGTAATAATTTATGAAACATTAAGGGAAATTATTTTATCACAAACAAATTCATATGTGCATGTTATTATTTATTATAGAGTCCACCTAGATAAATTGAATGACATAATAATTTGAGGATAAAAGGGTAGTTGAAGGATGTTGATAATTTCAGTTCAGATTTGAAATTAAAATTTAGACATAAAAAATATATTATAGTGAAATATTTATACGAACATGGATCATAAATTAGTATTTATGATAAAATTGGAGAAGGAGATTGGGATGTTGGGTGTGCATAGAATTGTTCATAGAAGAAAGATAAAAATAAAAAGAATAAGAAGAGTACACACTAGTTTGTGTGTGATCATCACACGTGGGACCTATGTGGATGATGAAAGAAGAAGTCATGAAACTTATATTTTGAATATATGTAGAAGAACTATATATTCGAAGGATATAATAGAATTATGGAAGAAATATTATCCCCAACTCATCAAAGTAAAAGACAGTAGTGAAACATTTAAAATGACTTGTTATGCTATAAAATTATTGTATTCTTGAATCACAAGTTTGTGGAAATAACCTACACTTTTTATATAAAATGATTAATCTAGTGTAATGTATGGTCACATGTTATTCTAGATCAGACCAAGGAGTAGCTACTCATTTTGAGAAGTGAACCTCATATATCAAGTGTTCTTTATTTATGTTTTCCTTAATGAATGATAGATTATAAGTGAGATATTTCACTCTAAAAATTGATTGAGTTTTATTTAATAATATAAAATAAAACAAAAAAGAAATATTGTTCATGGATTAACCCCCCTCTCAGAAACCCAACATCATTCATGTGACCCTCACTACACCTCTAACCACACAAAAAAATCCTACAACACTATAGTAAAACCATATATTTTATGAAATTTTATCAAATTAGTTTAATTTTTTTAGATAGAATTCATTATATGAAACATTGAATTTCGATTATGTTAAAAAAGCAATTAGTTTCTTCATTTACATTCATGAAACACAACCCTGAGTTTCATCAAAACATGAAATAATATTTTTTTAAATTGAACTTTTATAAACTATGTGTTAAATAAGATAGTATGAATAATATTAAATACTTTATGACATATATATATATATATTGTACACAATATAAATTTAATTATAAAAACATAGTAAAAGATCAATCAATTTTTAGTAAAGTGATTATATTCACCAATAATATGCTTTATTAAAAATTATTTTATTTATTTTTATGATAAAATATAATAGAGTGTTTTAAAAATTTGTTTAATAAAATGAACTTCATTTTTGAAATCATCATAACAAATTTAACAAATGGTGAAATTTTATCAATTTTTTGAAATATTGATTTTTCAGTGTATAGTAGAAATTACCAATTTATGTAAACCAATAATTTATTTTAAGTAAAATTTTTAATTTAAATATTCAATTAGGTTTTAAAGTAACATAATATATATTTTTTAATTTATTCAATTAATTACTTTTGAATCAGTTTTATTTTTTATTTTAGTATAAGTATATATTTTGGTTTTAAAAAGTGTTTTTTCTAATAAAATTAAACTGTATAATGATTATCCACATTAAATTCATAAAATAATCCCTAAGGATGAATATTTTAAAATAATTATATAGATTATATATCACTAAAGTTTAATTTATATTAATAAAATGATTATTATTATACATTTCTTAATATAAAATAATCATTTTCTTGAAAAATACTAATTTTGAAAACTGTTTTTAATCACGTATATAGGAAAAAATTTAGATTTTATTTTCTAAAAACATATAATGTTTATTTGAAAAAATAAAATTAATTTGTTAAATAATATTTTCAAAATTATATCATATTTTTTTTATAATTATATTAAAAGATTAATTTTTTGATGGATAGTCGGAAATAATGGATTTTAATTGAAAACATTTATATTGTTTAAATTATTTATACTATTTTATTTTATATAAAATTGGTTTTAAATTAAAATTAGTAAAATTATATATCTATTAAATTGATTAAGGTCAATTTAATAATATTTATATAATGTTTTTGATAACTTTTGAAATGAGTTTGTTAAAAAATACATATTCTCATCACGTCTGTGGAAATTTTAAATATTATTTTTCCCATTTTTTAATGGATTTATAATAAAAATAATTCCATATTTTTTTATCATAATATTATATAATATAATAAGTTAAACTTAATTTTTTACTATAATTAATATTGAAAATTGTTTAAATTATTTACCTTGGTTAAGGTAAAATTGGGGTTTCTAGAGAATTGTACTAAAAGGAAAATGGTTAAAATGACCAAAAAACATTCCGAAAATATATTTTATGGAAATTTAGGAACCTTATATTTTATAATTGTCTATTATACTATGTTTCAAAGACTTTTTTAAGAAATAAATGCGGTTACACTTTTTCCTATTAAAAAAATTACAAGTGTGCCACTACCCTTATATATTAAAGGCAAGCCTCTATCTTCTTTTCTTCAAACATTGAAACACTTTTTGATCTGATGATACCTAACTAAATAAAATAAAAAATTAAATACCCTCATACTGGATTCATTACATTTGTTATAAAGTCAAACTAGGAATGATTTTGGTGAATTCCTAAGGAGGTTAGTCGAAGAAGAGGTAATCGTTTTCAATAATCATTTTTATATTATTTCTTCTTACACATCCATAAATTCATATTTAACCATGATGATATAATAATATTAATATATTACATATAATAATATGTTTTTAATTTAATCTTAGGAAATAAAAATATCTGCACATCCATCAAATGCATTATGAAATCATCGTTCATGTGTACGGTGGGGAACCACCTTAGGAACCGGTGTCATTCGTTTTCCACTACCAGCTCTCACGGTTGGGTATAATGATGGATATAAAGTATATATATATATATATATGATATTTATAACCTAATTATACCTTTTTTCATTATATCTTGTATACCATTTTTACTTTCCATTCCAAAGGGGATACGATAATTTTGCTTGAAAGTATGATGGACTAACGCCTCAGGAAGCAATGCGATTTATTTTCAATAATGCAATAAATGAAAGATAATAAGTACAAAGTAAATAAATATATATGATATTAATGAAATAAATAGTATATTAAATAAATAATTATCATTATTAAATGATAATATTCCATATTATTTCTAACCTCTTCACGCATTGAAAGATGATATCATTGTTCTTGTATGAGTGGACTATCGCATTCCGGAAGCGATGTGACTCTCTATGTTAATAGCCACAAAACATGAATGATATTTATAAGTATATTTAATGAAATAATATGGTATTTATGATATTATTACCATTATATAAATATAAAATATTTGTTACTTCTTTTCTAAAATGATCATCAAAAAATAGAAATGTTATTTATGCGTACACATAGCCTCCATCTCCATGATTGTAATGTAATTCATTTCTTAAAAACATAATTCATGATTGGTATTTAAAGTAAAATTTATGAATTAATATGATCATTATTTCCTTATTATTATTCTTGTGATGATGGAACCATGATCAAAGTAGGAGTAAAAAAATAACAAATCAAGACATATATGAAAAACATTATTGTTATTACATGAATCATGAATTTAACTTAGAATTGTTAATAAAATCATACTAGAAGGATATAAGTAAATAATATATGGTATAATACATATATGTATGGTTCTATAATATATTAATATGAAAATTATATTTATTTCTAAATTGGTTCTAATTAGTGCAAAGGAAATTGAATCATATGGTATGGGATTTTAGTATCACTTTTTACTTCTATGATACACATGACATAATAATCAACTATTTATTTTCTATAGTTTATATACGTTAGACGAATGTATTTTATGATTATTATACTTAAATTTATGGGGATTTACATATCTATTTTAGTATATATCTTTAAAGTGTATTATAGTTTAAATGTTAACAAACCAATAATAGAATTTTATCTCAATTTGCATTCTTTGAGACATATGGTAATGTTATGAATATATATTCTTTATATAGGTTTATATATAGACACTTTTACAAGTAATATCATGAATTTGTTTTTCATCAGTGTATTTTATGACTCTTAAAATAATATTCGGTTCTTGGGCGTACATTCAATGTTACCAATGTGGTGAATATTTTAGGTTCCAATCTCATCATTTATCAGGAATGTTTATTACTATGTTTTTTTTGACCAAGTATTATGATCCATCTCTCATGAAATACATGATTTTTTAATCAAATATTTATGTCTTAAGAATAAATTTTTTCCCTTCATTTTCCACTCTTCATATACTAAACAGTTCAAAATAAAGTTTTTTTATTAAAAATCAACTTTTCTGTCAAAAAACATTTTTATTCCAAAACCATGTTTCTAGAAATGTTTTGGAAAATGTTTTTAATTTTGTATAAATTATTTAGTGAAGAAAAATTTATTTATGTATTAATTTACAAAAATATTTTGAATATAATATTAATTTCATTTTTCAAAAAAATCATGTATTTCCGTTACCAAAAAATATAATGGAATTAACATATTAACTTATAGGATATGAATAAAATCTCCCATCATTATGAACATTATTTTCCATGAATCATAATTTATAAATTTTCATGTTTCTTTTTAGTGAAAAATATTTTTAAATGTTTTTGGGTTTAATTTTTTTATTGGAATTAGATGGGTAATTTTCCTTAATAAGTATTTTAAATTATTTTTAAATATCCTTTTATCATTTTTTTAATTTTTATTTTTAATGAAAAATAATTCTAATATATTTATATATTTAAAAGTTGATATTCAATAAAAAGTTATCATACATAAGAAAAGTTCCAAGTGACTTATCTTTTAAAATAATTCTCCATATATGATGAAGTCCTTCGATGTAACTTATGATTTGATGGGGATATCAACTAAGGTTAAAATTCTTATTCATTAATTAAATCATATATAATGAAAAGAGGTTTGTGAAAAATGTTTAATTTCCTTAGATTATACCATAACAAAAATCATACGAAACCTATTTTTCCCATGGGTTATTCTATGATGAAATGATGGAATGAATATTAATCATCTCTAATTTCCATCGGTTAAGATATGATGAAATGTTAGGGAACCCCATTTTAATTTTTTTTGGTTATTATATAGTGAATTTTTTATGATATTATGGATCACATATGTATAATTTTCATTATGCGATGTGTGGGACCTATATCCCCCTCCAATTCCAAGGGTAAATATTTTTTCTCATGAGATAGTGATGTATAAAATAGGGAGAGTAATCATTTTATTAAGGGACTTTGTGCGCTAAGAAGGTATTAGGAGTTAACCTGACAACTATTATGGTCTGGGGAGTAAAACCATTCAAATTTAATATATTTTCTAGTGATACTTGATGACGATAGAAATTAGTTTCTATATTTATGTATATATCACAAATCATCATCCTAAATCAATTTTATTCTCTCATGGACCATGTTCTTTTATTCCAATATCATTCATGTATTTTTAACTACAAAAATTTATTCTATAACTCACAATTATGACCATTAATATGCACGATATGGTTTTAAAATGATATTCACATGTTCACATTCCCTCATTCTCTTGTTATGATTATGTATCTCCCTTTTTTACCCTTAATAAGCATATGATCTCACTCTTTCTTATATTTTATTTACTATGTGTATGATGAATGGATTTATGTAGGGTATGTTTATGAAGAGTTCTAAATGGGAAGATATTTATGGGATACATTGAAGAAAATTCACGAATTAAGAAGATTGTGTTCTAATTTTCAAAAGTCATTATGATATTATGGTCCTGAAGAGTCTGTTGGTTTAATATAGTTAATATTCATCCAAAAAGATTTAATATCTATATATGAGATTATTGGGTCACTTATGTTTGTATACATGGCTAGTTTTAGTTGACCTTTGGAAACTGGGATGAAAAAAATTTGTGAGATCGAATGTAATATTTCTAAGGATATATCTAGGGATGTATCTAAGGATAATACTAAGGATGAGTTAAATTATAGGAAAATATACTGGAATATTTGTAAATAATAGAGAACGCGATTTCTAAGAAATTATGTCCTTTTATGGATACTACAAGATTATGTGGATCTAGTACAATGGTTCATATGGGTAATAAATCCAAAAAGGGTGCATTGAGTTGGACTGAATAGTCATATGGTGTAGGACAAGGGGTCTTTTTGTGCACTTGGCTTAGAACTCCTAGTGGATATTCTTTGTAAATTGAAAAACCATTTATGTACCATCATGAAGGATTTAAATAAGATTATGACGAAGAATGGACAAGTATAAACCTATGGGGTTCTTGATTAAAATTATGTTTTCACAATTTAGACATTTTATTAGTTATTTTTTAGTAACATGTGGCTACCCACAATGATTATTTTTTCTCACATTATTAATTTGTGTTTTAATTAATGGATTAAACTAAAATGAATCTTGTTTACAATAAATCTAATAGAAAATTAAATGACCATGAGAACCCAAATATGATGAGAATTGGAGAGAAAGATATTATGAGTAGTCTTCATCACCTTTTACGAGATGTGATTAACAACATGAACATCAATGAGATTCCAAACATATTTAAAAAAAGGTAGATGGAATTATATGAAATTATTAGTGTTAATGAATAGTGGAAAGAATATTCCCATTCTTACATGTCATGAAGGTGGGATAAAAAACCTGAAAAAATAGCTCAAATATAAGGGAAAATATTATCTATGAAAAAAATAAGGTCATAGGGTAAAAATATTAGATGAGTTTAGTGTCTTGTGTGTAGGGAACATGGGAATTACCAAAATCAATGTCATGACTAATGAATTAACTTCTAATCCAAGTGATGACTTATCCAATTCTATTCATTGAAGTGTAAAAATTGAATTATTTATATATTTTGATTCAATAATTATATTATATGAATTATGAAATATATAAGGATTATTATGTGTATGTTATGATTATGCATTTTAAGGATTATGATGAATGATATTGATGACATAGAAAAATTATATAATAGGTTTTATTTATGGAAAAAATGATTAAGGGAATGGAAACCCTTATTATTTTCATAATTGCATGTTAATGATGTTCAGATAGAGATACAATTGATTTAGATAAAGTAAAGTGGAGTTTATTTACAACCATCGAAAAAATTAATGATTTGTGGAAAAATTAGTTTATGTTATATTTTATGGAGTTTACAAAATTACTAGATTCATGGAATATATTCAATAATTAATGTTTTTATTCAAGTAATTAGGGATAATTCATGTTTTCATTGAGGTTATGTGGTATTTCAGGTTCTTACTAGGTTTCAATAGACAACATGATGAAGGTATTCAGAAGATTTTTATGTGACAATCAAGATCTAATTTATTATATATGGGGGATTAATGTTATGTTGGTTTTGATAAATTTAGTGACTTTTATAAATTTTAAATTTGCAAGGTTTATAAGTTTGATTGTTTTTTTAATGTTTTATGTTTAACTTTCACAGAGGTTTTAGATATTAACATATTAGTTCACCATAGAAACATTTTTCCATATTGGATAATCAGTGTTAACTTTATTTAATTAGAGATATAAAGAATGGATTTTCATTTTATTATGGATTTTATTTAGTGATTCATATATGAAAAAAGAAACTCTTAGAGTTAGAGATGATTTGAAAATTTATCATTGCACAACCCAAGGATGAAATTCTTCCAGTGAAATAAAAATATATCAAGTTAGTAAATTTTGATATGTTCTCAGAATAGATGGTAAATATATTCCACAATGTTATAAAGATGATATTGAAATACAATTTTATCCTATTATCATATTTTTTATGATATTAAGGACCTCCTTCACACAACTTTGGTTTATGGATTTTTTGTTGTTCAACTTCTATAGATCACCCACTTTCTTCAGATGAATGTTCTCTATCACTTTCCATCAGTGTTTGTTGGTTAGGTTTCTATTTTATCTCCATGTTTTCACATTCCACATATGTTATCCAATTTGGAAACCATGTTTATATTATTCCAGATGAATTTCAAACATCCTATATCTTTTTCAAAAGTCTTTTTTATTAATCACTTTAATGATGTGGGTTTCTATAAAGAAAGTTTCAAATGTTAAACATTTGATTAAATAGTTGAATTTTATTGGAAAAATTAATCTTACAAGGGGTAGAATTTAACAGCATGAGATTTTATAATTTCTAAAAATAATAATTTAAATTTCAAGATACCTTTAATTACAAGAAACACTAATTTTTTATTACATTAAATGTAACAAAAAGTTTCTTCGTTAGTGTGCATGACACAAGACATTAAGTTTCAATGAACAATGAAATAATAGTATTTTAAATATGACTGTTATAACCTACCCATTAAATAGTAATGTATGAATAAAAGTAAATAATTTATGAAATATAAATATAAAATTCATAAAAAATATACATTTATTTATAAATACTTAGTAAATAACTAATCAATCTTAAGTAAAGTGATTATATTAATAAAACATTTGATCATTCAAAAATTATTTTTCATGATTTTTATGAGAAAATAAAATATAATATTTTGAAAATTCAATTGAAAAAATGAACTTATTTTTTGAAATAATCATATTTAAATTACCTTATGGTGAAATTTTTGGGATTTTTATGAAAATATTGATTTTTCAGTGAATAGTGGAAAATACTATTTTTTATAAAACTATAATTTCAACAAAATAAAATAAATGATATAAATTTGAAATTTTTTAAAATAAATTAAGTATTATTAATGGATATTTATTTCACAAAATTAATTTTTCACAATATTTATATTTTATTTTTAGTTAATTTTAGTTTTGGGTTTAAAAAATGGTTTTCTAAAAAAATTTAAAAGTGAAAAATATCTCACTGATATAATTATTTGAAATAATACCAAATGTGGAATATTTTAAATGATAAATGAATTTTAATTAGTACTATTACAATTATTATTATTAGACATATATTTAATATAAAATCATATTTTATGTGAAAAATATACTTCATGAAAACTAATTTTTTACCTTGCCTTTGGGGTATGTTTTAAATTTTTTTTTCCACATTTACTAAATTAAATTGAAAAAAATTACATTATTTTTTATATCATAATTTAAAAAATTTATTTGGTTTAATTTTTTATAATAATTTGGCAAGGTTATTCTTTTCATTAATAGTGAAAAATATTAGATTTGAATTAAAAACTGTCATTTCCGTTAAATCACTTATAATGATAAATTATATATTTAATAGGACTTAAGATAAAATTAGTACAATTATATATCAATTTATCTAATTTAGGTAAATTTAATCAATTTAATTTTGATTTTTGATGCAAATACATTGTACAATTTTGAAACATTCTTGTTTGAAAACCCACTATCTTGTCGCGTTTGTAGAGGTATTTCTAAATTAAAATTTCAAACTTCTGTGAATTTAAATTGTAAAAATTAATTAATTTTTTTGAATAATATAAATTTATATTATATAATACCATAAAATTAATTTTTTAACATAATTAATATTTAAAATAGAAAAAAATATTTACCCTTGTAAATATAAAATGGGGTTACAAGGTGTTAAATTAAAACGATAAGGGTTAAAATGGCCTAAAAACATGTATAAATTATATTTTAAGACTATATTTAGACTATATCATGAAACGTTATCTATAATAATTAATTTTTAATTCTTCTAGATAGAGAAAAACATTGGGACACCTTTTCCGTTTCTAAACATTACAAGTGTTCCGGTCACCTCCGTTATAAAAGGCCACCCCTTCTCCAATGTTCATCACACATTAAAACCATTTTTGTTCTTCAAGGAAACACCCAAGTCACTCTAAATATTTATTTGGATAATATAATAATCCATATTTTTTGGAATAAATCCTTCCTAGAAGGTATTTTGATGTAAACCTATGGATGTCACCCAAAGAAGAGTTAATGTTTCTCGGTGATTGTTTGTAATTTATTTATTCTCCCCCTAGTTATATTATTATTTATCCATGATGAAATAAAAAAAATCAAAATATTAAATATAATTATATGATTTTATAAAATTGAAATTACCTACATCCATCTCTACTTCGATGTAATGTGTTACAAAATCCTCGTTCGTGTGTATGAAGGACAACTGCCATGCAAACTTATGTCATTTGTTTTTCCATTACCACCTCTCATGGATGGGTATAATAATTGATATAATTTATATATATATAATATTGATAACAAATGATTACATATAAATTCATTATATAATATATACCTCTTTTACTATCCATTCTATTGAGGATATAATAACCTTTCTTGTCTGTATGGCTTATTACCTCCTCACGAAGTGATGTTATTCATTTTCACTAATGCATTATATGGAAATAATAAAGATAATGATAATAAAAATATGTGATATAATTGAAATTATTATTTTTTTAATGAAATTTATATATCCATGAAAATATAATATATCATTTTATTTCTAATCACTTCACCCACTAAAAGATGATAACATCATTCGTGTATGTGTGGACCACCGCCTTCACAAAGCTATGTGACTCTCTATATTCATTACACCACAAGGATGTAATGTGTAAGTATATTTAGAGAAATTATTTGTTATTTATGTTATTTTTATAATTCAAGAATAATACCATATTACTTACATTCTCTCTATAATGACCGTTGAAAAATGGAAATGTTACTCATGCGTATCCATGGCCTATGGTCTCCATGGTCATAATGTACTTTGTTTATCCAAAACAAACTTTATTATTTGTCTAAATATAATTATTGATGCATAATTATGAAAACTAATTAATTAATATTATTATGTAGTTATGTATCCACGATTAATGTAAAAGGTCCAAAAATAACAATTCAATAAATATGGGAAAAAAGTATTTATTACCTGGAACATTAATTTAAATTGAATTTTTATCAAAAGGGTAATAAAAGGATGTAATTGAATCATATATGATATGATATATATACTTATTTTTCTTAAATATATTTATAATGATCTTATATTTATTATAAAGGATGTTCGAATGTGTGTGATGGAAATTGAAACTTACATTAAGGGATTTCCATCTCAATTTTTACTTATACGAGACACATACCATATTCACCACCAATTTTTTTATGTATTCTATATAAAATCCATGAATTTATTTTATTATTATTATCCTTAAAATTATGTATATTGACATTTATTTTTTTGGATATATATTTCATGTTATTTTCAGTTCAAAAGTTACCAAAGCAGTAAGGCATTTATGTCTCAATTTTCCCTCTATGAGGCATATGGTTCTGTTAGGCACATATAATCTTTTATGAGGTGTATATAAATAAAATTTGACATTTAATATTGTAAATATATTAATAATAATCATATTTTTATTTCTTTTCAGGATATTCATTCATGGGGATTATCTTTCAATGTTATCAAAGAGGTAAATATTTTATTTAATAATCTCATCGTTTACCAAGATTATTTTAGACTATGTATTTGGTCATAAAATAATATGATCTGTATCTTAAGATAATAATTACATTTATTCTCCTGTATTTATTTCATGAGAATAAAATTCTTCCCTTCTTGTTCCTCTCTTCATGTACTCAATAGTGCAAAAATAATATTTTAATAAAAAATAAAATTTTTATTCAAAAATCATTATTCTTCCAAAACCAATATTTCGAAATATTATTTAAAAATTGGGTTAAATTGTTTTAAAATTATTTATTAATGAATTTGCTAACCATTTTTGACGTTTTAAGCCAAATGTTTAATGGAATCACCATGTCTTTTTCCAAAAAAAACGCTAAATTGGATTATATAGAAAATGTAAAAGGATTATTCATTTTAATATGTACTAAATGAATATAATTTTCTACCTTCACCACTATTATATTCATTTAATCTTCAAATATTTTTTTAAAGGGTATTTTTGAAGAAAATTAATTCAAATGTATTTTATGTTTTAAAAATAGTTTTTCAATGTGAAAGGGTTATTCTTCTTAAGAAATTTCTTATATTATTTTTAATGATTTCATTATATGTTTTTAAGATTATTTTCAATGAAAATGATTTGAAAAATATTTTTAGATTTAATTATTTTTTAGATTTAAAATTTTATTTTTAAATAAAATTTACTTTCCTCAAGAAACATTCAAAGTGATTTATCTTTAAAAATCATTCAGAATATCATATAACATCCTTTTGATGTAACATATGATTTGACAGGGATATAAACCAAAGTCAAAATTCTTATTCTTAATCTCAATGTTTTATGATAACTTTTTTTATTAAACACACTTGTTTTACATGCTTTATACCATGATAAAATTCATATAAAAACTTATTTTTTTCAATAGATAATGATATAATTAAACAATGAAATGATTATGAAACCGATCTATTTTCCATAGGTTAATATATGATCATATTTTTAGGAATCCCATTTTAATTTCATGGGTTACGATATGATGATGATTTTATGATATTATGGCTCACATGTGTATGATTTTAATTATGTGAAGGGTGGGACCTATATCTACCTATAAAACATTGGGTAATGATTTATATCTAATAAGATATACAGGACATGAATTGGGTGTGAACCCAGTTTAGTAAGGGACTTTTTCCATTATTATGGTGTTGGGAGTGAACAATTACTACTAATATGGTTTGAGGAGTGAACCCATAAAACTATGATAGACTTAGTAGTGAGCCTTGAAAAATATGTAAATGACTTTATATGCTTATGTACATTTCATAAATCTATGTATTATGAAATGTTATACACTCATAACTCATTTTCTTTAAACGCATTATGATTCTTGTCTTAGGAACTTCCAATATTTTTTCCATGACTCAAGATTATGGTATTTTATATGTAGGGTATTGTTTTAAAATGTTACTTTCATGTTCTCATACACCTATTTTCATTTTATTATTTCATATCTTCCTTTTTTACCCTTAATGAGAATATGATGTCACCCATTATTGCGCATCCTTTCCCCAGTTTATTATTAAAGTCTTTTTGTAGGGTATGTTTCTGAAGGGTAATAAAGGAGAAGATCATTATGGTAGACATTGAATATTTTTCACTAATTTAGAAGATCATGTTACATGTTTCCAAATGCACTAAAATATTAAATTCATTAGGCATGTTTTTGTGTAATGTAATGAATATTCAAATAAAATGATGTAAAATACATGTATGACAAGTCTCCGTCACAATAACTACAATAAATAAATCCCCACCTCACTAAATCCATCTTTATATTTCTTAATATTTCATTAAATAGTACAATTAACCACAACATATTTTGTATAAATAATTCAATTTCCACATAATTTATTTCACAAAATTAATTTTTCATTATGAATAACACTTATATTATATACAACACTTTTCTATTCATCTAAATCAGTTGATTCATTTAACTAAAAACTACAAATATCATATTGAGTCTATGACACTAACAAAAATAACTAATCCAGGAAAACTATAAACATTCTTACAATATCCCAAAGAGACATCCTTACCTTTATAATACCAATTTTAATGGAATAAAGTTTATGTAATAGTGAAAAAATAAAATATCTTAGATTTCATGATATCCATAATATAAAAAAACAACCAACTTTTCATTTATGTAATCATTACTATCATTAATTTTTTTACACCTTAAAAAAATATTCATAATTTTTTTTAAAAAATATAAATAATAGTAGCATGATTTTTATAAAGTAATTCAACAACATATGTGAAGTAATAAAGGAAAGCAACTAAATCATTCTTAAACCTCTTCCCATTAATTTCTATTTATTATTATATTTTATAGATCAAATAGAAAACTTAACCAATTGAAAAATTAATAATTCTAACCCAACATAAACACAATAAATAATGGAGAAAGTCTAAAACACCCACCTAGAAATAAATGTTAAATTAAAACCATAATAAAAATAATGAAATTTCATAATCAAATGAAAAAAATCTCTTACGAATACACCTTAAATGCTAATATAATTCACCTAAACACCTAAAAATATAATAATAAATTTTAATCAATATAATAGATAGAGAGGAAATATAATAAGAATAATTAAGGAATAATTATCTCATTCATCATGAATCCAAACAAGATATAGGGGGATATCAAAGGTAGGTGTGTGTATGACTTGTTTAAACCTACTATGGACATCAATTTCAACTAAATCATTGAAAAAAATTACTTAAGTGAAACATTAATGTTACAAATGATTAGACTAAAACAATTATGTAATAAACAATTTGATTTATATGTGTTAAAATCAGTTCATGCTAGTTAAAAAGTATGAAAAAAATTACATGACACAATAGTGACACTTAAAAAATAGATAAAACCAAAAATATTTTTATCCAAATATTTTAGGATATTTTTAAATTATGCTAAAATAAAATTTGAAGAGTCGTGATATTGGAAGAAATTATCAATACAATATTAAACTAAAGAAAATATTTTAATTGATAAAAATTAAAATAACATCGAAATTATTCAAAGGAATTTAAAAATATGTGGGAAACAATAAATGTGGTTTGAGAATTATATTCACTCAAACATTACATATGTTTAAAAAATTTCATTATAATGAAAAATTGAAATTGGGTTTTGTTATTATAAACTATTTTCGTTGAAAAATAATCATTACTTACACTTTCAAATGTTATTTATATAATCTATTTAATCCTTTGGTTTTTAAGAAGTTTTATAATGAATAATGTTACCCAAGTCAAAAATAACATGAAAACATAATTATAAAGTATTCAGATTCTGTATTGAAACAAATAACCAGTATAACCAATATTTTTTAGACTATTCCTATCAGTTTTGACTGGTTTTTTTCTTGTTTTTTTAACATTACAGACCACTTTATAACGGTCTATTGAAACAATTTTTCAGGTCACCTAATAAAACAATATGGTATCTAAATTCAAGAAGAAAAAAAGGGATACCTCAAGAATTTATAACAAAAAATAATATCTTTAGAATAAATGTTTGATATCTAATGTTTTGATGAAATGAAGCTTGGTCAAAGGGTCTTCCAAAAAAATAAGAAAATGTCTATTTTTCCCCAGATATTATATTCAAAACCCATTTAATTTTTTATTCTTATTGTAACACCCTAAAAATATATTTTAAAATAATAATAAGTTTGATAACATTCTTAACAACTAACACTATGCTTTAAGTGAGTTGTGATATACTAGAAAAATATGATTATTTAAATGTAACAATTAAAACTATACAATTAAATTGGAGGGTATGAATATGTGTCACTAAATAAAGAAATATATGAATAATGGTCGCACTCAAAAAAAAATTATTGATAAGTGTTTAGTAAATAAGTTCTCAAATGTTAGTAAAGTCATTTTAATCTTCAAAATTTCATTTTCTTTAAAATTTATTTTTATTTATTTTTGTCAGAAAATTTTATAAATAATTTATTCCACTTTTAAAAATTGTATACATTAAAATGATATCATTTTTGAAATCAACAAATGAAAATTATATTAGGATGATTTTAGTTTGACAGTCCTCAACAAATTTCCAATATATGGAAAATTGGTTCTATTTTTATTGGATAATGACTTTAATATTATTTTAAGTTATGAATAAATCCAATATGTCTCTCAATTTTTTTAATAATTGCAATATTTTTTCATAGGGTTAAAAGGATTGTATGTTTAGTTCTAATTGTTTAAATAAAATATCTATGAGTTTTTTATAATGGTATTTTATTTTTAATTTATAGTGAGGGAATAATTATCTTAAATTGTGGTGTAATGCCATCATCGTACATGATCATGTAATAAAAAAATCAAATAGTTTTTAAAAATAATAAAATTTAAAAATTTTGATGAATTATGTAGTTGCATTTATTTTTTAGATTAATATATCATATTAGTGATGTGTTAATTTTTTTAATATAATTTAATTTTTTTTCAAGTTATCTTTATTGTCAAATTATGTGAATAGTCTCGAAAAGGATTGTAATAATTCCCTAGGTTAAGTAATATTTTATTAAATTAATTAAAATTCATATAAATATTTTCTTCCAAAAATTTAATGTGATATTTAACTACATAATCAACCATTTTTTTCACGAACAAACCCGATTTGACCCTGAACCAATCACCCAATCCGGTCTGCGACATGCCTCGAAGGGTGTTCTCAATCCCTACGGGTTGGAAACTAGTGTCGGGCATCAAGATTTAACCACTAGAAACGATTTGGCCCATGAAAAAAAGATAAATATATAAAAATGTGTCAATAAAAATAAAACTAGCAGCGGAAGGAAAGTAAAATATCACATACCTCCATGTGACCTTCCAGGTCACCACCCAACCAAAGGTAGACCATTCTATAATAATGAGAAATCCAAACAAGAGAACCTAATCAAAGGGATCCTACAATTGAAAAGAGAGAATAGTCGTGAGAATAAAAATGCTCAGTTGGGATGCCAGATGTGAACCAAAAAATTCATGCATTTTCCAATTCCAAAACATACCAACAATACTAGTTTGAACTATAATTACAATAAAAATATTTTTTTTCATATATAAAATGAATTTTGAAAACTAACAATCCCCATTCCAATTCCCATATAATTAAAAGGCAAGGAAAATAAATAAATAGGTGCACACAAATTTTTTTTAAAATAGTTACTTTGAAATGCTTTTTAAAACCAACCATACATACAATGTCTTTTTTCTAAGAAAACTCCAAAACCAAGTTCTCGGGTATGATTCTACATACATCCAAGGAAATGGTACAAATAGTTCTCGTATCAAAGGGTTATAGAAAACCTAGGAACTCGGAGGAAGACTAGAACATACTATATATGTGACTCATCCTGAAAGCATTCCCTACTCAATGACATCATAACACAATAATGCTCTACCATTGCCCCACCTATCCTTGTCGAGGGGCCCAATCCCATTGCAATAATAAAAAAACAACCCACTATTATTGGCCACTAGCCAATGTGTAATCTAAACTAGTGCAATAATCGTTCTTAGTAAACCTTCTTTATATGCTAAGTTTTCATGCTATGTTCACAAATAGGTGTGCCACACATTCAAACAAGAAGTCATATATACATAACCAAGAGTGTGACAAAACCTAGCAGAATCCTAACCACCTCAAGATTAGTCTCATGCCTAAAGATAAATATTCTCAAAAGGATTCCCATACTGAGGACCCTCCTATCTCATGATCAAACTACGAGGCAAGAGACCTAACCCAAGAGGGGTTTTCCAAACAACCCTTTTGAATATTCCAACTAGGCCTCTTGATATTTTTACAAAACCATACTTTTATAAACAACCGGACACACAAATAACATTAGTTCCAAACATTTTTTGTAACAGCCAAAGAGGTATCACATTGAGAACTTAGAATGAAAAAACATTTGAAATCACCTATAATAATTTTTATTACATGAAAATTACACTAATAAAAATCAAAATATAGTTCTAAAGATCATTAAACATATTCAATATCCTACTGGGAAACTCAACCAATGTTTAGTGGCCAAAACCCAAGAAAAGTGCACAACATGTTAAAAAAACACTTTTAGAACGATGAACAACCCAAAAAAACATCCAAACATGTTTCACACAAATTTTATAATTTAGTAAACCATTAAATCACTTTATAAAACCATTTTAAGTATCACCCAAATGCTTCTATATCAATACACACTAAAATCCCTCTTGAAATACCAAATAGATTCCAAAACCATTTCCAAAACAACAGACACCACTTTTACATAAATATGGCCAAATGGGCATTTACTTCATGAATTTACCCAAAAGTGTCAAAGTAACTTTTTATGCCAAGCTGAAACACACAAATCTTATGAATGTTGAAAATGGGCCCTTGAGTTTTGAATATACACACACCCCAAACCTTTCACAATTTCCAAAAGGCCCTTAACCTTTTCAAACACACACTAAATAATTTACATAAAAATTAATCAAAGCTTTAAATTAAATATGCCTTTATAAAACAATAAAAAATATTTATCATCAGTTATATAAACTACCTAACCAGTTTATAAACAATTTTATCACAAGCTAACTAGTTTATGAAAAATAATTATAATCAGGCCAAATAAAGTATAAATAATTTTTAAGCTACCCAAATAGTTTACTAGGAATCCTATAAAAAGTCAAATATTTTATTTTAAAAATATTTATAAACAGATAAAACAAATTACACAAACTAGAAAACACTATAAGAAACTATTTTTAACAAAACTAACTAGAAAACTCTATAGGATATTTACCTATTAATTTTAAAAGGTGCGAATCAAGTAAAAGAATTAATTAAAAACATTCCAGCATTATATGTACTTATTTGGAAAGAAAAATGTGGATTATCCAACCTCAAATCATGAGTGGATGTGATGGAACCTCAACAGATGGGCTAACAATGTCATGCGGTCGAATTGCATGCCCTAGACAATGGGAAGAATGTGAGAATCACAACTCGAGGTATTAGGATTTAGCCAAAACAAATAAAAACACAATGGATGAAATGAAGGAAACATAAATATATATATATATATATATATATATCAGAGTAGGGGTTTTGGCATGCCCAAGGGGAATGTGGCCAGAGTAGGGCCAGACGGGTTTGTCGGTATGAGTCGCAAGAGAGAGTAGGGGGTTTGGGTGCATCGCTAGCTGGAGGAAGGGAGAGCTAGGAAGGTTGGTTTACCGCTAGATGAAGAAAACGAGGGAAGGGGGTATTCAGCCATATGGAGAGGATAGGGAAACTCAAGGGTAGTGGATGGTTAGAGTGGCAAGGACTAGCTATGAGAACCGGGGGAGGGGTGCATTGTGGAGTGGCAGCTTCGGTTTGTAGGCATGCTATTGGGAAAATTGGGTATGGTGGTTAGATGGAGTGAGAGAGTGGGGTCGAGTGTTGGGGGTTGAGGATGAGAGGTGGGGGAGGAAAGGGTGAGGTTGGGTGGAGGGGAAGGGAGAGAGGGTGACATTCCACTATCGAGGCGAGAGGTGATAGTGGTCGGGGCATGGAGGGCAGGAGAGTGGAGTGAGGTCCTGGGTGTAGTGACTTGCGGGAGCTAGGGGTGAGGGAAGCGTGGTCGCACATGTGAAGAAGGTTAGGGAGGGTGAGTGCGGAGCTATAGATATAGGGCAGAGGTGGTATGAGGTAAAGGAGAATAGAGTGTCGTAGCATGGGAGGCTTGGGTTAGGGACATCCAGAATTGAGGAGAGAGGCAGAGGAGGGCTTGGGCAATGGACGCGCAGTGTGCGACAGGGTGGCTATTTGGGTAGATTAGGGTTAGG
This sequence comes from Viscum album, assembly GCA_963277665.1. NCBI lineage: Eukaryota > Viridiplantae > Streptophyta > Magnoliopsida > Santalales > Viscaceae > Viscum > Viscum album. The sequence continues at coordinate 1,490,493,984 of OY728151.1, read as the reverse complement.
ATTTTTATTTATCTTTTTTCATTCTTTTAATAATAATATTATTAAAATAATAATAATAATAGTAATAATATTAATAATTCAAATAATAATAATAATAGTAATAATAATAATAAAAAAATAAAAAATTATAATAATAAAAATTACAATAATAAAGACAACAATAACACAAATTAATAACAATATAAATAATAAAAATAAAAATAATAAAAATAATACAATTAATAAAATAATAATAGTAGTAAGAAAAATGAGCAATTGCCCAACTCCTGGGCTGACTGCGCGGCTACTGCCAACCGTGTGGTGACCGCATGCGGTTTCAAAGCCCAGGAAAAATATTAACGAAATTTTTTTTGACCCATGATCACTTGATCCATGAAGAGAGAACATGAAGCCATAAAATATTAAAATAAAAATAAACTTAAAAGTTGTGGTGTGACAATTCTCCCCACCACAGACACTTTTTTCTCCCAAAAAGTCACCCAGCCAGACAATAGAAAAAAACAACACTTCGTACCCGAATGAAACAAAAAAGAAACCACAACACAAGAGAATGAGAGAACAATAGAGGGATATCCCCACCAAAATAGCTCAACAAGTATGTAAATTTAATATTCAAACACATCACCCAGGGAAGGGGGAGATGCGAGAACTCCCAACAGATCCCAACTAACTTCTATCACACGAGCGAAACAACTCCTCTGCTAAAGCATGGAACTATCGACCCAAACCAAAAACCCTGAATAGTAGAGAAGAACCTATTAGGATAACTTAACCCAAAAACTAAACCGAAACATAACCAAAAACATCAATTATTCCACAGGCACTTACATCTCTAAAAAAACATATCTAATCCAACATCAACCCATACAAGGGCATAACACACCTTTAAGAAAAACACATGACTCTGAAAACCACATCCACACAAAAAAGACTTCTTGGATTATAATAGAACAAGTCCATCAAGACTTCATAAAAAATGGACTTACAACAACTTGAAAACCTTAAGAGAATAAAAAAAAAAGAATGGAAGGACTTTAAATGTTCCACTGCCAACATAGAACTCAAAACTCGTATAGAGACTTCAAGCCACTAGCAACTCCTGACTACACGCAAGCTTCACCCCAAGAACTGTGGATGAGGATCTGATGGTTGAACCATCTCCTCCCTCACAGACCAACACTGGAATTACTTTGGTCACATTATCTTCTTCAGGTGACACTTCCTACAAAACATCTTCAAATGATCCAGATATCCGCCACGATGAAATGTCTTCAAAGAGATGCGATATAACAGCTTCAGGTTCCAGAACCGGCCACACTTGTGGAACACCTCATAATGGTCTAATGAATATGAAGCTAGAACCACTGTAGAGGACTATTTAGAAACATTTTCATCTGGTACACCCTTCTAGATAGATGGGAAACCATCATGAGCAACTGGGTACGCTGGATTGCCATGCACCTATGCTCTGGAGACCAATTCAGCTAAGAACGCCTCATCCACCAGCTTCTCAAAATGGTGGTCCCTAGAAGGTAGAACCCGCTCCTTGATATCTGGATGAATAACCTAGGTGAAGGGAGAAGTATTAATCAAATCATGTGATGCTACCTCTGAAGAAAAGGATACAAGTTCCTTGAAATGGTCAACATATTCCTTCACCTTCTGTTAGACGTGTTGAATACACATGAATTATTACATTTTTTTCATATTCACCTCTTCAGGTATGAAACTTCAGATGAAGAAGGATGTAAATACATCCCACTTCATTCCAAAATGCATTGAAGGTGGGGAAAACAACTCAAATTTTTCCAGTGATGGACCTTCGAACAGACCCAAAATGGTTCACAATCGAACAGCTTTGGGAATTCCCAATACCCTATAGACGCACTCAACCCCTTCAATCCTCTATGAAGCTTCTAATGGACCATGATCACTGTGAAGGATATGTAATGTCTGAGAAGGAAAAAAAACTGGGAATGACATATTAGAAACCGTGTCGACATTTTTGGGTGGCATTTTTCAAAAAACATCTGAAACACAAAGCTAAAACAGAACCAAAAAAAATACAAACACAACCCAAAACTCCATTTTCATTTTAGATTTGAAAAACACCTTCCATCAAGGCCACTTTGCAGAAACCAAACCCACTTTTCAATGTAATTTCAATTTTTAAAATCTTTTCCCCTTTTTAAAATATCTTTAGAAAAAATGTCAATATTTTAATTCCAAATACACACCCCAGTAATCCCATGAAAAGTTTCAAATTTATTCATCCTCATTCATCCATATGCACTAACATTCAATTCTCATGCTTCCCCTCACATATGAAAGCATTTATAAAGAGTACTTGAGGTTTCACCCAAACCATTTCTCTACCAGTTCCAAGAAAACACCATCTTTTTTTACCAAAATATTTTGGTTTTAAAACCCATTTCACAAATTTGAATCCATTTAAATGGAATCATTCACATCTCAAAACCCCTTTTTTGTTTTCAAAAGTGCACTTAACCCAACGAGAAAAAAATAGTGCTTAACTTGCACAAAAACACCGAATTGAGGGACTTGCAGTCACACTTAACCTAGTGAAATGGTAGTGGGCAATGCCCCACGTAAGCATTAACAACTATGAGGAACTTAAACCGTGTACTCAGACTCCACATGTGAAATCACGATGTAACATCGTCTTGCCTTTGTTGTCATCCCTCAATCTAAAACAAACCAAAAAAAGACAATGAATCAATTCTTGGACTACCCCTGAAGACTAGAGGTTCGGAATGGGAAAGGGTTCATGGAGTCCTTCCCATACCTAAATCTCAAGTCCCGAAATTCCTAATCTCCATCTACTGGACACCCCAAATAAAAAGGGCCTACCTCTGATGCCATTTTGTCACGAACCAACATGGGTCGACCCTGAACTGGTCACTCAAGCCGGTTCGCAGCATAGATCAAAGGGTGTTCCTGATCCCCATGGGTGGAAAACCAGTTCTGGGAATAAAAATTTAACCACTAGAAACAATTTGACCCATGAACCAAACATAAACAGATAAATAAAAACTATGGATAAAAATAAAACTAGCGGTGGATGGAAAGTAAAACTGTACATAACTCCACGTGACCTTCTAGGTCACCACCCAACTAAAGGCCAACCTTTCTCTAATTATGTGATATCCAACCAAGATAAACTGATCCAAGGGAACCTACAACTAAAATGATTAAATATGCTTGATCGTAAAAATGCTTAGTAGGGATGCTAGAAGTGAACCACAGAATCTATGCATCTTCCAATTCCAAAACGGACTATCAATACTTGTTTGGACTACAATTATAAAAAAAATAAGGTTTTTCATATATATAATTCATTTTGAAAACTAAAAATCACAATTCCATTTCCCTTATAATTCAATGATAAGGAAAAGAAATAATGAGGGGTGCAAGACAACTTTTCCAAAATAGCTACTTTGAAATCCTTTTTATAACCAACCATAAATACAATGTTTTTTCCAAGAAAACACCAAAACTATGTTATAGGGTATGATTATATATACAATAGGGAAAATAGTATAAATAATGCTTACATCAAATGCTCATGGAAAACCTAGGAACTCATAGGAAGACTAGAACTTACTATACATGTGACTCAGCCTGAAGGCATGCCCTACTCAATGACGTCATAACACCCAAATTCCCGACCATAGCCCTACCTGGCCTGGTCGAGGGGGCTAATCCCATTGAAAATAATAACAAAGACATCCCTCTTCTGTCACGACCCATCCTCGGGGCCCATGCCGTGACTACCCCAAGCCCGCCTTCCATAGGCTAGGGGCTGGCGACTAGCACCAAAGGCGTAAATCCCGTTAACTAGGAAGGAATTGCCTTTATAAAAGTAAACAAAACACCACAGAGTACAAGCGGAAGTAAAACACTAAGTACAAAGAGAAGTGCTGAAAGGTAAATGGGCCAGAATAGAAACCCAAGTGAAAGTAGAACTACAACTGAAAAAAGTACAACAGAAAAAGACAACAACTGGAAGAATGGAAGCGGCTCCTGGGTCGTCCTCCTCGGATGCTACCTGAAGGGTAGGCACAGATGACGCAGCTCCTGGATCATCCACCACGGATCCTACCTGAAGGGTAGGTACAAATATCCTCCACAACGCTCTCGCCCGTCAACCTCCTCCGAGTGTCGTATTGCCACGAAGTCCACCTCCAGATACTGACTCATCGTGTAGTCCACCTCTGGGTACCGACTCATTGTGTAGTCCACCTCCGGGTACCGTCCAGTCCTCGAACACTCGGCCTCCGCCAGCACTGCTCGTCGTCTGCAACCAACACAACGAGGTACGGGCATAGCCCGTGCATGGGTGAGTATAACGATACTCAGTAGGGACCCCGAGACCCTCAAGGTCTCACTAAAACCAACATGGATAACCACAAAGAAGATCTCAACAGATAACCTCTACTTAGGTATAGGCCCATGCATATACCTAAGTTATCAAGTAACCCATCTCAATCATGAGGAAAAAACCAAGACCATGAAATCAACGGATAACCACTACCCATGTATATTCCCATACATATACCCTAGTTATCAAGTGACCCATCTCAATCATGAGGTAAACACAAAGGTCAAAAGTCTTAGCTCAAACCAGGATTTTCATTATCGAAACCGTAACTACTGAAGAGCTCCATCTCTGAAGTGTGAAGTGGTCCTGTCACGACTCTGAGTTATTTCTCACTAACCTAAGACTGCTGAGGTACTCCTCCTGTCGAGTACCGCGAGTCTGCGGACAACTATTGGGCGCTCCGTCCGTTGTGGGTCTGTCGCCAACTACCGGGCGCTCCCCCTAATAGCCTACAGAGGTACACCTCCTGTCGAGTACCACGGGTCTGCGGCCAACTACCGGGCGCTCCGTCCACCGTGGGTCTGTCGCCAAATACCGGGCGCTCCGTCCACTGGGCTAGTCAACTCATTCCAAGTCGAGTTGGTCAAGCAGTCGTCAACTCTCAGCCGACTACATGGTCTTCGTACTCCGTACGCTCGTCTCCGGGAGGGTCCACTCCACGAGCTACAGGTCGATACTCCAAGTATCACAATGTCCCACGAATAAGTATCTCAAAGAACTGCCTCGTCATAGGGGTCTCAACGCAACAGACGGCGCGTCAAACGGACGCCCTGTCTGTGAGTTATTAGCCTTTCCGTCCCAGGGTCCCGATTGGTTTCGTGAGCAAACCAACCTGGCCATATCTCAACAGTACCCCTAACTCTCATAGGGTATACCCATAGGGACCGTTTCTCAACGTGATCACCAACACTGCTGACGGTTCGTCAAACAGACGTTTGGTCTGAAAGATAACATCTTTTCTGTTCCAAGGGCCCGGTTGGATTTCGGGTACAATCCAACACGGACACTATCCAACAGCAACCAAAACTCGGGCGAAGTATGCCAAAAGTTCCGTCTCATCAAGAGGAATCCAACGAGACAGACAGCGGGACAATCGGATGCCCGGTCTGTGAGTTATTGGCTTTTTCGTTCCAGGGGCCCGGTTGGTTTCATGAGCGAACCAACCCGACCGCACTCCGATGGAATCCAAACCTCGAGCGGAGTAAGCCAAAAGATTCGTCTCACTTAGAGGAATCCAACAAAGTCAACGACACGTCAATCAGACGTCTGGAGCTCAAGATATAAGCATTTCCGTTCCGAGGGCCCCGTTGGTTTCGTATCTGAACCAACCTGGTTGAACCCAAAGTATTCTGAAACCTTGAGTGTGATATACCGAAACCACAGTATCTTTCCAAGGATCTCTATGCAACTGACAGTGCGTCGATCGGAGGTCCGTGGCCCAAGATATTGGCAAAAGACCAAAGAGGGTCCGAAAACGGGGGGTCTGGGCCCGGACCGACCCGGCCCAACCCCCCTGGGTCTGCCCGAACCAGGTCGACCCGACCCGGGTCTGACCCGGCTGGCGCGGCCCAGCCCGGCCGGCTCGGTCCGGCATGAACGGCCAGCCGCGGCTCGGCCAGCGCGGCCGAGCGGAAGCCGCGGGAGGGGGTGCACGGATCCCCCCCTCTTCGCCGCTGATTGAAGCCGGTAGCAAATCGCCGTCGTCGGCCTTCCAGAGGTGCGCCACCGCTGCCGGTCGCCGGCGCGGTGCGCCGCCACCGCCTTCCGCGGACCACCGGATGCGCTCCGGTGGTCCGTTTCTCCTACCGTCTTCGCCAACGGTCCTCTCAGGACCCGACCTTCACTGCGAAGGGATTCAAACGCCATAGCGGCCTGCTTCGTCGTCGCCCGTTGATCCGCACATCGATAAACAAGTTGTGAAGGGTTGTCGGGCCGTGTTTGTTCGGCCCGCGTCCTCCGCGTTAGGTGTTATCATTTGGAAAATAATAAACAGAAGATTTTAATCATTGGTGAGGGTATAATTTATCCAAAATAAATTATACGAACACCTTTTAATCAAAAACCCACGCACGAGAGTTTAAAATTTGAATGCGCGGCGTGACGATGTCGCGCATACCTGCTGCTCGATCCCGCGTGGCGTGACGATTTCGGGCATCCTTGCCGCTCGATCCCGCGCGGCGTGACGATGTCACGTCAATTTCTTTCGATCCGCAACAACAAGAAAAACAAAAAGGGAGGGGGACAACCGTGTTTGTGCGGTCCGGCCTCCTCCCGTTAACTGATATCATGCGGTCCAAATAGACGTGTATAAAAGATGGAAGAGAATCACATATAGAAAACACATAAACCCCCTACCTTGGTTCCATGAGCGGAGTCGCGGAAAGAGGATCTGAAGACGACGTCAGGTTGCGTCTGAGGAGGAAGCGGCGTCTCCTCACCTGTTGCGGTGAAGAGGAAGGAAGGCACGTCGTCGTTCTTCGTGGAAGGATGGTGTTCTTCTTCGGATACCGATTCATTCTTCATGTTCTTCGTCATTGAAGAAGATGTTCTTCAAGCCTCCCCAAATCCTCCCAAGCAACAAAGGAAGTAACCCAAAATAAATTAAGCCACACTTAATTTATTAACTCAACTTGGATTTTGAAATTCAAGTGTTTCAATTTCAAAGACTCACATTAAACTCACTCCATTAATGTCATAAGTTATTAACTTAAGTTAACAATATTAATGGTGAGTTGAGGGGGGTTAGAGGATATGAAGGGGTGGGGTTCGTGTGGGCCCCACCACCTTCATAACCTCCCAAGGGAGGTTGGGTAGTTACCTAACTTCCTTCCAAAGGATTAACACATAGAGTAAAATAAAAATTGTAGAATAATTATAAAATAATCTTCCAAAATTTTTATCACCAACTCTCGTGAAAACGCAACTCCGGAATAGGTGTTCCTAAGAAATTACCGGCGTTGTGGTCCCATCGGTGCCTTCAGAATTCAATTCCAAGCACTGGTTCAAAATTTAGAAATTCCTGCTCGTTCGTTCACTGAACGTACCCAAGATAAACTTCGGAAATTGATTCCAGGCACACCGGGCCTTGGAATCAGGTGCCATCAGAAACTGCGTTTTTGTAAAATTCCAAAGAAAAATAAGAAAAAAATTTCCTTGAATTTTACGTGTCTTTACATTACTCCCACCTCAGGGCTTTACGTCCTCGTAAAGCTTTAACACAAACTAGGGTCACAAAAGCTGTACAGAGCACGCATCTGAGCCTCCCGCTCTCATGTGCTCACCTGGAGGTTCCCGTACTTCCAGAGAAAGTGCACCCAAGGAATTGATCATCCTCGTAGGATCTGCTCCTATCGATCATCGATCCCCACTGGAACCTCCGTGAAAGACAACCCATCGCCATTGTCCATCTCCTCATGGTCGATGATATGCGAAGGGTAGAGCACATATCTCCTTAGTTGAGATACGCGGAAGTCGTCGTGCACCTAGTGCAACTGCGGTGGATGGGTCAAGCGGTAAACCACCCCGCCTACCTAACTGAGGACCTAGAAAGGGCCATTGAACCTCGGAGATAACTTGCCGCCTTGGCCACATCTCCGTAAACCTCGTCGAGTTCATACCCGTATAAGGACATTATCGTCATCCTTGAACTCTAGAGGCCTCCAAGTCCTGTCAGCATAAGGTTTCTCTCGGCCTGTGTTGTCCTCAACCACTCTTGGATGACCTGGAACTTCTCTAGTCTCACAAGAGCTACTATGATTTCTTCTTTTCCGATAAGAGAAATCCAGTCTCATCCCCTGGATGGACCACAATCATTGCCTAATACAGTCAATCCTGACATGAATGATGTATTCATGCCATGGATGACGTCGTAAGGCCTCGACGTAACTACCAAGAGATCCAACTGTCACTCTCGCCTCCAAGGGTCGAGTCACACTGTCAGCATCAGTGTGAGGTCACTAGGTCTCCTCCAGTAGAAATCTAGAAAGTGAGTTTCAAGTCAACAGTTTTAACCGGAACCACTCAGTATCAACCAAACAAAAAGACAAGAAAGCAAACATCACAAAGATAAGTGTCTTTTTATTATTGCAGCTCATAGTACAAATACACAAAGAAACTACAAACAAACATCAACAAAACTAGAAGCAACAGGATCAATAGCCTCCAGGTCTGGAGCTAGTCCCGCTCCTGTCTATCTGCTTCCGGAGCTCCATGACCATAGGTCTCAGCTGCCTGAAGCTGAGCTCTCCCATGTCCTCCTGTCCCCTGTGGTCTGCCCTGATTGAACCTCTGCCTCTGGCTGGGAGGTTCTTCATTTAACTGCTGGTCATCTACATGGCGGGTCGGACAGTCATGTGCCATGTGACCAATTCCACCGCAGGAGTAACACTGTCCACTCTCGGCACGTCTGGTTCTGAATCCACCCCGGTTTCACCGCACAACTGAACCTGAGTCGTGCAGTCGGCCACCGGTAGGTCTGGTCCTCTTGGACCTATGCGTCATCTGTCTACTACCTGCTGCAGAAGAATCTGCCTCAAGCCGGCTAGTGGTGGGTCCTGCTGCTGGAGACTACTCAGAAAGAAAACTCTCCACTAAGAGGGCTCTCTCCAACACCCATGTCTGCGTCGGAATGCTGTGAGAAACAAAAGAAGCTCTAATCTCTCGCCTGAGCCCCTGCTCGAAGGTTCGGGCCCTGAAGAAGGGGTCCCGTACCATATCTGTGGAGTAGCACGAGAGGTCTATGAACCTCGCTGAATACTATTCCACTATCATGCTACCATGCCGCAGCTGAAGTAGCTCCTATATACGCACCGCTCGAAGGGTGGCTGGTACAAAATCTTCCCGGAACAGGCTCTCGAAGTATGCCCAAAGAAGTGTCACCTCGTCATGCATCTGAAGCATTAGACTCCACCATATGCCTACTGCTGCCTGAAGAAGGCTGGCAGCACAGATCACCATGAAGTCTGCCGGCGTCCCCACTAGCCTAAAGACTCTCACCACAGCCTCTAGCCAATCCTCAGCCGCCTGCGGGTCCGTCTCTCCCTGGAACCTGGGTGGCCTCTGGCACTGGAACTCGTATAGTGCGCTCAAGCGACGTGCACCCTCTACTGCTGGGGCTGGTGGCATCAGTGGCCCAATGGGTAGTAGTACCGCTGGTGCCTCCTCTGGTGCCTCAACTAGAATAGAACCATGTACTGAGGCCACGTCGCTCGGCGACTGTCAGTACGAAAAACTCTCGGGGCTCTAGCTGGTCGTCCGCGAGGAGGCATCCGGAAAGAAACAAACATGACACGGTGAAAAGACTTATACCTGGTGAGCTGACCTGGTTTTACATGACATTTAAAAACTTATGGAAACACACACGAAATCAGTGTTTTCATGCACAAAGTCCGAAATTAGTTGTCAGGGTCCTGGTGTATGGATACGTCGGCCGCCCGCACCAACACTGGACTCCCTGAACTAAAAACCACACTCGGTACTCTTAACACTATTTCTTCACAGAAAGAAAAATATCAGAGTTATCAGTTCTGCGGTAGAACCGAATCCTCTAATACCAATTTGTCACGACCCATCCTCGGGGCCCGTGCCGTGACTACCCCAAGCCCACCTTCCATAGGCCAGGGGCTGGCGACTAGCACCAAAGGCATAAATCCTGATAACTGGGAAGGAATTGCCTTTATAAAAGTAAACAAAACACCACATAGTACAAGCGGAAGTAAAACACTATGTAAAAAGAGAAGTGCTGAAAGGTAAGTGGGCCAGAATACAAACCCAAGTGAAAGTACAACTACAACTGAACAAAGTACAACAGAAAAAGACAACATCTGGAAGAACGGAAGCGGCTCCTGGGTCGTCCTCCTCGGATCCTACCTGGAGGGTAGGTACAGATGGCACAACTCCTGGATCGTCCACCACGGATCCTACCTAAAGGGTAGGTACAGATAGCCACCACAATGCTCTCGCCCGTCAACCTCCTCTGAGTGTCTTCTCACCGTGAAGTCCACCTCCAGATACTGAATCGTCGTGTAGTCCACCTCCGGGTACTGACTCATCATGTAGTCCACCTCCGGGTACCGTCCATTCCTCGAACACTCGACCTCCGTCAGCACTGCCCGTCGTCTGCAACCAACACAACGAGGTGCGGGCATAGCCCGTGCAGGGGTGAGTATAACGATACTCAGTAGGGACCCCGAGACCCTCAATGTCTCATTAAAACCAACATGGATAACCACAAAGAAGATCTCAACAGATAACCTCTACTTAGGTATATGCCCATGCATATACCTAAGTTATCAAGTAACCCATCTCAATCATGAGGAAAACACCAAGACCATGAAATCAACGGATAACCACTACCCAGGTATATGCACATACATGTACCCAAGTTATCAAGTGACCCATATCAATCATAAGGTAAACACAAAGGTAAAAAGTCTCAGCTCAAACCAGGATTTTCATTATCGAAACCGCAACTGCTAAAGAGCTCCGTCTCTGAAGTGTGCGGTGGTCATGCCACGACTCCGAGGTACTGCTCAGTAACCTAATAATGCTTAGGTACTCCTTTTATTGAGTACCGTGGGTCTGCAGCCAACTACCGGGCACTCCGTCCGCTGTGGGTCTGTCGCCAAATACCGGGCGCTCCCCCTAATAGCCTACATAGGTACTCCTCCTGTCGAGTATCGCGGGTCTGTGGCCAACTACCGGGCGCTCCGTCCGCCGTGGGTCTGTCGCCAAATACCGGGCGCTCCGTCCACTGGGCTAGTCGACTCACTCCAAGTCGAGTCGGTCAAGCAGTCGTCAGGTCTCAGCCGGCTACATGGTCTCCGTACTCCGTACGCTCGTCTCTGGGAGGGTCCGCTCCACGAGCTACAGGTCGATACTCCAAGTATCACAAAGTCCCACGAAGAAGTATCTCAAAGGACCGCCTCGTCATAGGGGTCTCAATGTAACAAACAACGCGTCAAACGGATGCCCGGTCTGTGAGTTATTAGCCTTTCCATCCCAGGGGCCCGGTTGGTTTCGTGAGCGAACCAACCTGGCCGTATCTCAACTGTACCCCGAACTCCCATAGGGTATACCCATAGGGACCGTTTCTCAACGTGATCACCAATGCTGCTGACGGTTCATCAAACGGATGTCTGGTCTGAAAGATAACAGCTTTTTCGTTCCAAGGGCCCAGTTGGATTTCGGGTACCATACAGCATGGACACTATCCAACAGCAACCAAAGCACGGGCGAAGTATGCAAAAAGTTCCGTCTCATCAAAAGGAATCCAACGAGACAGACGGTGCGTCAATCAGACACCCGGTCTGTGAGTTATTGGCTTGTTCGTTCCAAGGGCCCGGTTGGTTTCATGAGAGAACCAACCCGACCACACTCCGACGACATCCAAACCTCGAGCGGAGTAACCCAAAATATTCTTCTCACTTAGAAGAATCGAACAAAGTCAACGACACGTCAATCGGACGTCCGGAGCTCAAGATATAAGCATTTCCGCTCCGAGGGCCCGGTTGGTTTTGTATCCGAACCAAACCGGTTGAACCCAAATAATTCTGAAACCTTGAGTGCGATATACCGAAACGATCGCCTCGTTCCAAGGATCGCTAACCAACTGACGGTGCGTCGATCGGAGTTCCGTGGCACAAGATATGGGCAAAAGTCCAAAGAGGGTCCGAAAACGGGGGGTCTGGGCCCGGACCGACCCGGCCCAACCCCCCTGGGTCGGCCCGAACAGGGTCCGACCCGGCTAGGCACGGCCTGGCCCGGCCGGCTCGGTCCGGCTCAACCGGCCAGCCGCGGCTCGGCCAGCGCGGCTGAGGGGAAGCCGCAGGTGGGGGTGCGCGGATCCCCCCCCCCCCTCGCCGCTGATAGAAGCCGGCGGCAAACCACCGCCGCCGGTCGTCGGTGCCGCTGCGCCGGCGTGGCGCGCCACCACCGCCTTCCGTGGACCACCAGACGTGCTCCGGTGGTCCGTTTCTTCTGTCTTCTTCACCAATGGTCCTCCCGAAACCCGACCTTCACTGTGAAGGGATTCAAACGCCATAGCGGCCTGCTTCGTCATCGTCCGTTGATCCGCACATCGATAAACAAGCTGCGGAGGGTTGTCGAGATGTGTTTGTTTGACCCGCGTCCTCCGCGTTAGGTGTTATCAATTGGAAAATAATAAACAGAAGATTTTAATCATTGACGAGTGTATAATTTATCCAAAATAAATTATACGAACACCTTGCATTCAAAAACCCACACAGAAGAGTTTAAAATTTGAATGCGCGGCGTGACGATGTCGCGCATACCTGTCGCTCGATCGCGCGCGTCGTGACGATGTCGCGCATCCTTGCCGCTCGATCCCGCGCGGCGTGACGATGTCGCGTCAATTTCTTTTGATCCGCAACAACAAGAAAAACAAAAAGGGAGGGGGACAACCGGGTTTGTGAGGTCCGGCCTCCTCCTGTTAACTGATATCATGCGGTCCAAATAGACACAGATAAAAGACGGAAGAGAATCACGTATAGAAAACACATAAACCCCCTACCTCGGTTCCAAGAGCGGAGTTGCGGAAAGAGGATCTGAAGAAGACGTTGGGGTACGTCTGAAGAGGAAGTGGCGTCTCCTCACGTGTTGCGGTGAAGAGGAAGGAAGGCACGTCGTCGTTCTTCATGGAAGGACGATGTTCTTTGTCGGAGACCGATTCGTTCTTCACGTTCTTCGTCGTTGAAGAAGTTGTTCTTCAAGCCTCCCCAAATCCTCCCAAGCAACAAAGGAACTAACCCAAAATAAATTAAGCCACACTTAATTTATTAACTCAACTTGGCTTTTGAAATTCAAGTGTTTGAATTTCAAAGACTCACATTAAACTCACTCCATTAATGTCATAAGTTATTAACTTAAGTTAACAATATTAATGGTCAGTTGAGGGGGGTTAGAGGATATGAAGGGGTGGGGTTCGTGTGGGCCCCACCACCCTCATAACCTCCCAAGTGAGGTTGGGTAGTTACCCAGCTTCCTTCCAAAGGACTAACACTTAGAGTAAAATAAAAATTGTAGAATAATTATAAAATAAACTTCCACAATTTTTATCATCAACTCTCGTGAAAACGAAACTCCAGAACAGGTGTTCCTAAGCAATTATCGGTGCTGCGGTTCCATCGGTGCCCTCAGAATTCGATTCCGAGCACTGGTTCAAAAGTTAGAAATTCCCGCTCGTTCGATCACTAAACGTACCCGAGCTAAACTTTGGAAATTGATTCCGGACACATCGGGCCTCGGAATCAGGTGCCGTTAGAAACTACGTTTTTGTAAAATTACAAAGAAAATTAAGAAAAATGTTTCCTTGAATTTTAAAGGTCTTTACCTCTTCTATGGGCCACTAGACATTACATAATCTAAAATAGTGAATCAATCATTCTATGTAAACCCGATTGCTATGATAAGTTTCCGTGCTATGTTCACAAAGAGGAGCACCACACATTCAAACAACAAGTCATATATACATAATCAAGCACGTGAAAAAGCTCAAAACCAACCTGACCACCTCAAGATTAGTCTCATTACTTAAAATAAATATTCTCAAAAGGAGGCCCATACCGACGACCGTGTTGTCTCATGAACAAATTATGAGGAAAGAGACCTAACCCAAGAGGGGTTTTCTAAATAACCATTTCCAAGATTCCAACTGATCCATTCAACATTTTTACAAAACCATAGTTTTATAAACCACTACACACAGACATCACTATAGTTTCAAACCTTTTTTACAACGGCCAAAGAGTCATCTCATCGAGCACTTACCATGGAAAACCATTAGAAAGAAACTATCATCATTTTTCATTCATGGAAATTATACTAATTAAAATAAAAATATAGTTCCAAATATGATAAACCATTTGAAAGATCCAACCAGGAAACTCAACCCATCATTAGTGTGAAAAACCCAACATAAATGCACAACATGTTAAAAACACTTTTAGAAATGTACACACCCCAAAACAACCCCAAACGTGTTTCGAACACCTTTTATAATTTAGTAAACCATTAAATGACTTTATACAACCATTTTAAGTAACACCCCAATGCTTCTATATCTATAGACACCCAAATACATCTTTAAATACCAAACACATGCCAAAAACAATTCCAAAAAAACAAACACCACTTTTACATAAATATGAAAAAAATGGGAATTTACACCATGAATTTACCAAAAAGTTTCAAAGTACATTTTTAAGCCAATTTGAAACACACAAAGCATATGAAAGTGACAAATGAGCCCTTGAGTTTCAAAAACAAACACACCCCAAACATTTCACAATTTTCAAAAGGACCTTAACCTTTTCCATGACACACTAAATCATTTTTATAAAAATCCATCAATGCTTTAAAATGATGAAGCCTTTATAAAACAATCCAAACAATTTATAAACAATTATATAAACTACCCAACCAGTTTACAAACAGTTTTTCCACAAGATAACTAGTTTATAAACAATTTTAATAAGAAGGCCAAACAATGTATAAATAATTTTTATAAGCAACCCAAATAGTTTAATAGAAATCCTATAATCAAATCAAACAGTTTATTAATTTTTTTTAAACAGATCAAAAAAATTACACAAACTAGAATACACTATAACAAACTATTTTAAACAAAAATAACTTACTTGAAAACACTATACCATATTGACCAATTAATTTTCAAATATTTAAATTAAGAAAAAGAATTAATTAAAAACACACAAGAATTATATAGAATTATTCGTAATGGAAAATGTGTATTTTCCTACATCAAAGCAAGAACAAACATGAAAGAACATAAACGGATGGGAAAACAACATCCTGCGGTCCAATTGCATGCCCTAGAAAACAAGAAAAACACGTGAAACACAACATGCAGTATTAGGATTCATCCAAAACAAATAAAAACACCACGTATGAAATGAAGGAGATATAAATCAAAAATGAATAAATAAATATGATGGAGAAGGGGGTTTGGTACACAAAAGGGGAAATTGGCCGGAACAGGGTTGATCAGGTTCGTCGGTGCGAGTCGCAAGAGAGAGTGTGGGGGGGGGGTGTCTGGGTGCGTCGCAAGACAGAGTAAAGGAGATCGAGGAGGACTAGGGTGTAAATTTCTAGAGAAAATAAGGGAAGGGGGTAGTCGGTCGACAGAGAAGCTGGGGAAAGGTTAGGGAAAAAGAGGACCGGAGCGGCAAGGACTGTTTGTGAGAACCAGGAGAGGGGTGAGCTGTGGATGGGTGACTTCGGTTTGCCAGCGTGCTATAGGGATAACTGGGGCTGGTGGTCAGCTAGAGTGATAGAGCGGGGAAATGTGCTCTGGGTCGAGTGGGAGACCCAAGGGAGGCAAGGGTGAGGCCGGGTGAAGGGGAACAGAGTGAGGGTGTTGAGCCGCTGCCCGGGCGAGAGGCGAAGGCGGCAGGGCCGCGGAGGGCAGGAGCATGGAGTAAGGGCCTGGGCGCGGTGACCTGCAAGAGCTAGGGGTGAGGGGAGCATGGCCACTTGGGAGAAGAGGGTTAGGGAGGGTGAGCGCAGAGCTGCAGAATGAGGGCAGATGTGTTATGAGGGAAGTGAGAATGAAGGGCCGTAGCGTCGGAGGCCTGGGCTGGGGACGACCAGAACCGAGGCGAGAGGTAGAGGAGGGCCTGGGCATGGGAAGCGTAGCGCGGAACGGGGTGGGGGAGAGTTTTTTTATACATTTTTTCAAAAAAATAATTTTGAAAATACCACCAGGTTAAAAAAAAATTATTTTTTTACCCCCCAAAGGCGGCACCTGGTGTGCGGCCTAAATATTTTTTTTAAATTTTTTTTATTTTTTATTTTTTTTTGTTTTGTTATATATATATATATAACAAAACGTTTCCGCATAATTTTTCTGCTATTTAATATCCAGCGGTTCTTCCATTACAGCACTCTGGATTCTGACTGATACCCTCACCCAGGACACACTTTTATAAGAGGGTTTTCCCTGAAAACAATACTGCATTTCCGATGTGGGATTCTGGTTCTCCTTTTCCTGCACAGTACATTTTGCGTTTCCGATGTGTGATTTTGTTTCAAGTACACGACTTTGAAAGACTATAAAACATAAACTATAAGACAAATATAAATGAAACTTTAAACACTGATTAAAAATATAAGAAATAGTTGAAAACAAAAATAATTTCATAAAAAATGTTGATACAGATTAATTTATAAGCTTTCAAAACCACCTACTTGAAACTTAAACATATTTCAAGTCCGTGACTTTGAAAGCTTATAAAAGATAAACTATAAGACCAATACAAATTAAACTTTAAACATTGATTAAACATATAATAAATAGTTGAAAAAAAATAATTTCAAAAAAAATGTTGACCAAAAACAATTTATACGCTTTCAAAACCATCAACATGAAACTTAAAAAATTTTCAAGTTCCCAACTTTGAAAGACTATAAAACATAAACTGTAAGACCAATAGAAATGAAACATTAAACGTTGATTAAACATATAAGAAATAGTTCAAAACAAAAAAAATTCCTAAAAAATGTCCATAAAAATTAATTTATAATCTTTCAAAACCGTCTACTTGAAACTTAAAAATGTTTCAAGTACACGAATTTGAAAGACTATAAAACATAAAATATAAGAAAAACATAAACGAAACATTAAACATTGATTATAACAATACTACATATAGCTTTGAAAAAGAAACATTGCTTCATATATCTTTGAAAAAGAAACAATGCTTGGTTAACATATGATGAAAATTCTTGGAAAAAATGCAACGTAAATCTGTAGGAATTAGTTTTTTTATCAAAACATGGCAGTCATGTGAATTGAATCCTTTTAAATTCATATAATTCATTGACACAATTTTTTTGATATTTGATGAATACCCCTATAGAACCTTTACATCATTGAACAAGTTGAAAAACAAATATATCTCTCCTCCCTAGAAAGAGTATAAATAGCATGAGGAAGAAACATTGGATTTTCACCCTTCACAGGAGCCAACTCTTATTGTATTCCCATGTCAACCATGTCTAACCTTGCCTCAATTATATCCTTTGTTTTTTCAGGGGCATTTAGAAATGTTCCTATAACACTGTCACATACATTTTATTACACATGCATCACATCAAGAAAATGTCTGAGATACAAAACAAATCCAGTGTGGTAATTCAAAAAAAAAACTGGTCTATTTTTTCAACCGATTTTTGTAAGGTTTTTTGAAAATGGTTTACCAAAAAGAGTGTTCAAATCTTTTACTTTCTCAAACAGATGATCACCTGTCAGTGGAGACGGTGTTGCATGTTGTTCTGAACATCCATTGAATGATGTTGTCCAATATCGGTACTTATGCTGCTGAGGTAGAAATCTACGATGACCTAGAAACAGAAATTTAGATGAATGTTTTGACCTAATTGATTCTTTATTTTCTTCGCACATGGGACACCCTTGAGTTCTTTTAATGCTATAGCCTGACAAATTTCCATAAGAAGGGAAATCATTTATTATCCTATACAACATCACTCTTAACATGAAGTATTCACTTTTATAAGCATCATACATCATAACACCTGAATCCCAAAATAACATCAAATCCACAATCAAAGGAGCAAGATAAACATCAATATCATTACCTGGTTATTTTGGTCCTGATATAAGCATAGATAAAATGATGAATTTCCACTTCATGCATAACCAGGGTGGAAAGTTATAATTTACCAACATAATAGACCATCTACTATGAGTGCTGGAGAGTCATCCAGATGACATAATTTCCCATCTTGATTTCATTTAGCATCATATGCCCATCTTGGGAGCTCATTTTCTTCTAGGAGCATGTCATTAAAGAGAGCAAGTAGTTCCATAAAACTGATATCACTCCATCCGTTGCATACTTTCAATTTATACAACATCACTATAGTTGAAAATGCTGAATATTTAGTGCAACCAGCATACACTGACGTCTTTTCACAACTCTTTAACTTCTCAAACAATTTTTGGAAATCACAGAGTTTATCTTCAATTTATTTTTCATTTCCTCAATATGATCATCATCATCATTGACATCTATAATCACATCCTCCATACGGTCTTCTTCATTATCCATATTTGTATTCATATCTGATGATACATAAAACATAGTTTTATCCCAGCCAGTAACTATATTCTCTTTTTCTCCATGTTTATTCCAAAATTTATAACTCCGATATATTCCGTGACATATAAAATGTTTTTCCAACTCCTATGGAGTAATTAGTCTAGAATAACAACAATGTAATCATGGACAATGGATTTGAGAAGGATCCTTTGCGTGATCCTTTGAAAACATTATGAACTCTTTCACTTTGTTCTCATACACTATTGTCAAACGATTAGAATCTATCAAATCATTATTCATCTCCATAATATTTGAATCTCAAATATTAGTATTTATGGTTCAAATACACAAAACAAGACTTCCAAATATAGTAGAAGATAACCACTTCCTTACTAAAATAGAGATTAATTGCGCCTAACCATTTCTAATAATGATTTGGAAATCAACAGAACCAGGATAGACCCCCCCATCAAAATAAACACAGTTTCCAAACACAAAGTGGTTCGTGGGGATAATCACTTGTGTCATTGATGGTAAAACTCACACGTCATCATCCTCTATGACTCATCCTCCTCTATTGGGTCAACCCTTCTATGGTCAACTAGTCCATCCTTTTATACCTCCCAAACCTAAAATACATATGGATGAAAACCAGTAGCCAACTCTATTTGTAAAGAAAGGATTATCATAATCTCAATAATATGGAATTCAGAAAATATAATTACTTTAGATTCATTATAGTTTCCTCAAATCACCCTATCCCAAACAAAAGAAAAATCAAGAATGATAAATCTACCACTCCTAGGTCTCTGCCCTACATTCAATATAATCATGCCTAATATTTTTGGTAAGCTCAAGTTACTTACTTTAAATCACAGGGGGGGGGGGGGTAATCACTTGTGTCATAGATGGTCTCCCATGTTATTCCATATGAAAATTTTAACAAATATTATTTACCTATCATCCCATTCTATCCCCATTAGTGTCTAACTCCAAACTCCATCTTAAGTGTAATATCAAATGAGTATATATTAATAAATTACCCTACATCCACTTCCCCACTAATATGGTCATTCTCATCATCTAATGGAATATTTATTATACTTAAACCCCTTCAATATAATCCCATAACCATATATCTACACATACACATGTCACAAACACATAAAAAACCATATCCACATAACAACCACACATCACATCCAAATCACAGTATGATATCGTGAACATGAAGGACATAAAAATCATACTCTCCTCCTAAAATGCACAACCCCCACTTTGTATCCACACCAAATACACATAATCATGTAAAAAAGAATATATATACACCAAAACCTAAAATCATTATAGGTCATATATATACAACCACTGTGATCCATTACAATGCATATTAAGTGTGAAGGGGGGAAGGGAATAGGGAGTGGTTCTATATGTGTTCCCTCTATAATCTAGATATTGAGAAAAACACTCAGAACCAAAGTACCCATATGGATTTCAATCAGGTTTCTCAACTCAAGTGGTGGTGTGTAAGAAATAATAATAAAATATAATAAGTATATAGTCACACATAAATCTTTCCTAAGGGTTTACACCAAACTAACACTCCAAACACCCTCGTCAACCATTGCCTTGTTACTACCACCCTCTTATAACCAATTCCATTATAATGACACAAATAATCCCCAACAAATCACATAAGCATCCATATCAACATTACAAACTTCTTATTGCATTTAACATTATAATTTCATGGATTTTTATTACCATATGCATTTAAATTGTTAACCATTTTAATGTAAAAACAATCATTAAATCACTACCCACTATAATCCATTCATTGATCATTAATAATATTTATTCTATCATTAACCATTTATGAAAAATATGGAACTACGGTTTTATCAGTGCTAAAAAATCACTCATAAATCCTTCCTGTATCAGCGCTAACATTTTAGCATTGATATATGCCTTCTTTATCAACACTTTTTTTGCATTGATAATGGGGATTTTTATGAGCACTTTTTCAGTGATGATAAAGATTACCCTACACCAGTGCTAAAATTTTAGCACTGATACATGACTTCTTTATCATCAGTTTTTTCTTAGCGGTGATATAAAGTGGTGCTTCCCTTGCCCGTTTTTTGTAGTAGTGATAGCTTTGTCAAATGCTTCCCATTTACATGACTGAGATGGTTATTCCACAACTGGGTGTTGTATGAGTCAGTTGAGTTTGTTTCTTTATCTATTTTCAACACTTGGTTTTCATAATTTAATACATACAAACTGTTATTTAAATGTGTCATATCATAACATACATTGTTATTATAAAAGAAACAACCCTTATTTCCAAACTTGAAAATAAATCCATCCATATCGAAACATGATACCGAAATTATGTTCTTGGCAATACAAGTTACATAATAACAATTATGTAAAACCAGAACCATTCTAGTTGGCAATGAGAGATGGTAATCACCAATGGCCAACGCAGCCAGCCCCGCGCCATTGGCAGCTCGAAGATCCACCACTCCTCTGGAAATATTCCTAAATATACTTATTTACAACATTTGAATAAAAATTTGATCCCCAAATTCTATATTTCTTATATGTTTAATCAATGTTTAACGTTTCATTTGTATTGGTCTTATAGTTTATGTTTTATAGTCTTTCAAAGTCGGGAACTTGAAACATTTTTATGTTTCTAGTTGATGGTTTTGAAATCTTATAAATTATTTTTGGTCAACATATTTAATGAAATTATTTTTGTTTTCAACTATTTCTTATATGTTTAATCAATGTTTAAAGTTTAATTTATATTGGTGTTATAGTTTATCTTTTATAAGCTTTCAAAGTTGCGTACTTGAAATATGTTTATGTTTCAAGTAGGTGGTTTTGAAAGCTTATAAATTAATTTTTATCAACATTTTTTATGAAATTATTTTTGTTTTCAACTATTTCTTATAAGTTTAATCAGTGTATAATGTTTCATTTATATTGGTCTTATAATTTATGTTTTATAGTCTTTCAAAGTCGCGTACTTGAAACAGAATCACACATCAGAAACGCAGAATGTACTGCGCAGGAAAAGAAGAACCAGAATCCCACATCGGAAAAGCAGTTTGATTTTCAGGGCAAACCCCCTTATAAAAGGGAGTCCTGGGTGAGGGTATCAGTCAAAATCCAGACTGCTGTAATGGCAGAACCGTTGGATATTAAATAGCAGAAATATTCTGCTGAAATGTTTTGTTATATATATATATATATATATATAACAAAACAAAACAAAAAAATAAAAATAAAAATAAAAAATTTTTAAAAAAATTTTTATGCAAAGGAGGCACCTGGTGTACCGCCTTTGCGGTTAGTTTTTGGGCAAAGGCGGCACACCGTGTGTCGCCTTGCCCTGGGTGGAAAAACCCCCAAAGGCGGCACACTAGGTGGCACCTTTGGGGGGTAAAAAATAATTTTTTTAACCTGGTGGTATTTTAAATATTTTTTTTGAAAAAATGTAAAAAATAAAATCGGGTGGGGGCTGTTTGGGTAGATTAGGGTTAGGGTCCTTCTACTTTTTTTCATTATTTTAATAATAATATTATTACAATAGTAATAATAATAGTAAAATTAATAATAATACAAATAATAACAATACAAATAATAACAATACAAATTATAATAATACTAAAAATAATAATAATGAATCCAAAAATAATAATAATAAAAATGACAATAAGAAAGAAAACTATAATAAAAATTAATAACAATAAAAATTATAATTATTAAATAATAATAATAATACAATAAATACAATAATAATAATAGTAAGAAAAATGACCAATTTCCCATCTCCTGGGATGACTGTGCGGCTTCCGCTAACCGCGCAGTCACCACACATAGGTCCAAAGCCCAGTAAAAATATTAACGACAATTTTTTTTGACTCACGCTCACTTAAGCCTCGACGAGAGAACCCGAGGCCAAAAATATTAGAATAAAATTAATCTTAAAAGTCTGGGTGTGACAATTTTCATTTTATGGGTTTGTTTTAATTTAATATTAACATTCTTAACCCATAAAGTTTAAAAAACATTGATATCATTGTAATCATCCGAAGGGTTAACGAGATGTTAAAACTAAAAGATAAGCTTTAAAAAAATCATATTAACATTACTATTTTTTTTATTAGAGGAATTATAATTATAATCATTATATTATATAAATATATCCATTTTGATTAATTTTAACATGAAAATTATTTTATATTAAATTAATAATTTAAGTAATTTCATTGGTTCCCCTATCATATATTATATAAGGGCACCATATATAATCTCTTCCTCACACTTCTAAAAACCGTTCTATTAAAATAACCTACCAATATATATTATTAACATCATCATAAAAATTTTAAAGGTTCTGATCATCTTAAAATACCACCCCTAGGATTCTTACGGTGATATTCAATAGAGGTTCTTCAAATGTGAGGAAATCATCTTAACTAAGAACTTTCATTTTACTTATTATTAAACTACCTTCATGTCTATAATAAAAATTACAATTTAATAACATATTTATATATAATATAATTATATTTTATTATCTTAATGTACTCTCTTTATTCATTTCCCTTTTTCCATCAAATGGGAAATGGAAGTATCACCCATGCATATATGCTAACAACCACCTCTAAGAAGATATATGATTCATTTTTCATCACTACATCACATGGATATATATAATGATGGATTTAATAAATACTTATGAATTTATGATATTATTATGTATTTATAAATGGTTATTATTATTTATCTTTCCTTCATTCCATCCATCGAAAAATGAAACATCACTTGTGTGTACTTACGAAATACTATCTCCATGAAGTGATTCATTTTTCATCACTGCTTTATATTAATAGTTATAAAAGTTAATTTAATAATTAAATATGATACCAATGACATGAATAAATCTAATAATATGAAAGAACTGTGATTAATGTTCGAGGGTTATAAATAACAAACCAAAACATATATAAATATAATTAACACCTGAAAATGAGGATTTTAATAAATAATTATATATAAATGTTCTTTGAAATGATAAAATTGGATGATATATGATATTAATTGTGTGTACATGGTTCTGTTATATAATTATAATAAATTAAATATTATATAGTAGGTTTCAGTTCTTATAAGGAAAGTCATATTTTAGGTAAGAGTTACTCATCACACTTTTTTCCATGATACTTATTCCATATTTACAACTTATTTTATTTATGTGGTTTTTATACCACCCATGAAAGCCATGATTTTTTTTGAATCTTATGGTTTTTTAAAAATCCATTTATTTTTCTATATTCCATTTGTTATTGATCAAGAGATTTTATAATTTGTAAGTCATCTTCATCTCATTATTATTTCATTAAGATATGTTTGATGTTATGATCCTATTTATGTTTATATAGTGTATCTACTACTCCTTTGATATTACAAAACAATAATATATTTATATTCACTTTATTTAATGTTACATTTGAAGTTATTTAATTCATGGGGGTTATGATTAAAAAGTTACCAAACTGCTTAGAGTTTATGTTACAATGTCATTTCTTTTGGAGAATGTAGATGGTAAATATCCATGAATGGAAATTTAAGGATATTGTCCTTGAAAAAAAATATATACCACCCACCTCTTTAGAATCTTGTAATTTTAACGTATTAGAACTATTTTCACATATTTTTCCTTAAAATTATTAACAAAATTATTTTAAAGAAACTCTAACTTTATTTCATCATTGGTTGGAACAATTTTTCTTCCATGTGAAATCTCTTTAAAATAGTTTTATTAAAGTTATTACCTATAAGTTTTATGTGCTAAAATTTTCTATTTCACTAACTTTTAATTTATTTACAATTATTTAAAATAATATAATTCAATTTTTTTTTCATATAATTCATATTATACTTTTTCAAAAGTGTGAAAGGAACGTTTTATTTTAACATATATGACATGAATTGATTTTCCTGCAATTAAGAATGTTAATTTCATTAAAAATTCATTTATAACTTTATAATGTTATTTTAAAATAAAATTATTTTCTTAATATGATGTGAATTTTTAGTTAAAATTTTATACAAGGAAAATATATTTTATATAGTTTCCACCTAAATGTTTCAATAAATAATTAAAGGTATTTTTCATCAATGTCATCATCCTTGAATGATTTTTACTATTCAATGGGGTTATGATATTATGATACCATCCAATATATTAAGATTTCTCATGATAATAATGATTTTAGGAAACCTATTTATTTTCTACAGGATATGCTATGATGAAATGAAGGAATGTTTATGAAACCCATTTCTTTTCCACGAGTTATTAAATGATTAAATAATGAATTTTTTATGAAAATTATTTTACATAAATTATTTATGATACATTGAATTAATTAATGTTTTATTATCCTATGGTACACATACTATGGATGTCTGATGGGTGGTTCTATTATAATGGAAGGAAGGGTGGGACCTTTATAGCCCTCTAACACATTGAGTAAAACCTTATATCACATTATATAATGATGGGAAACATGTTGATGTTTTTGATCCACTCTTGGAAATAGGTAGGGATTCTTGATCCACTATGATATGGGAAACAGGTGGTGTTGTCTGATCAACAATGATATGGGAAATAAGTGGTGATGCCTAATTTTATATGATATTGGAAATAAGTGTTAAATCATGACTCAATAGGATAATATCGTATCATTATTTTACCCTAACATATGATATAGTTTCTATTATTATTTTTAAAACACAATATTGTGAAAAAATAGAAAGAGAAATATGAATCAATTGTTAGAGAAACCGACAATTGAAGGTAAATGTAACCCTTTAGATATATATATATTCTTATAAAAGAAACCCATATGAGAGATAAAGAGGATCTCTATCTCCACAGCCCAAACTAGGTCACAAAGTCTTCCAATAGTTCCAAATGTCCATCCTTAATTCCCAACGTCTCATGATTCTATCAATGAAACACATGAAAGTGACTCACACATTGACACTTCTCTACATGTATAGGGGGAACAATATCTATATAAAATAACTGTTCCATATTTCTATAAGGGGGAAACAACCAATAGATTGAGGACCCATGCCATGGATCATTAGGTTTGGGGGGGGGGGGTAACTTAATAGATATATTGATAGATAGAAAAATAGAGGACTTCAACTATGGTCTATTAGGGGGTACCACTTAGTGAATAGAGAACCTGCTCCCTAGCATGAATGGTGGTGCCACTTAGTGGGTAGAGGACCATCACATTAGTTCATCAGGGGGTACCACACACTAAATAGATTACCCAGTCCCCAATTAATCATGGGGTAACACTCAATAGTTAGAGGGGGATGAGGGGTACACATGCCATGGTTTGATTGGGGGTCCCATCCCCAACATCTCTCAGATTATCCTTCCCGATCACTATAATCCTCAAGAATTTCAAAAATAAGTTGCATGATTGAAACTCCTCACATGTATCTCCAAATCAATATAAAGGCCTCCATTGTGTTCTTTATAGAAATAGTCAAAGGATACAATACTAGTGGGCCAAATTCTGAGTCCCAAATAAGGAGATACACTAGGTAGAAGTTCTCGAGAAAAATTACACAATGTGCACCAGGGGTCACATGACATGTGAACTCACTTGGACTCTTGGTTGTGTCCTCACTAGAACATGGATTGGATTGACATATATTAGTAAAAAATGTGTAATTCTACATAAAATAATATCTGAGTAACCTGTAACCTTACTATGTACTCCTAGTTGTGCCCATGTACATATGTGCATGCTCGTGTACTTCAGGCAATGCCCGTGTACCTTATCTTGTACTGGGCCATGGCTGTGTACCTCAAGGAATTCTCCTGTACTCCCAGTGTAAATGACGTTTCCTCCTGCATGAGTTCCTATGAATGTACCAGCTGTCACATAACTTTTCCACCTGGGGAGGGTCACCTGGTGTGTGGGCCCTACCACGTAGCATGTGATCCTTAAATTTACCCAAAACAGTAGAGCCATAGAATGTGGGATACACTGTTTGTACTCCATGAATACATTTCATATACTAGTGTTCTCTATAGAATCCAAATTTCTTAACATGTTCACAGGATCTGGAATCTTGGTTGTGATTATCACAATTTGACCTCCCAAAATCAGCGGGGGTCTCCTTTGGCTAGAAATTATCAACCACTAAAAGATAGATATCATATTCCATTCTTCAATATGAATCCTTCATGCTACCTGATACACCTCCAATCACATACCACTCGATCCTGTCATTTCTCTAGATCTAGGATGAATGAAACATATCCTAAAATCCATGATCCATCCCAATATATCCTTGAATCACCAATATTTTCCTAAAAAAACAACTTCCACAAATCCTAGGGTTCGATCATACTCAAAACTACCCCATCAATGTCGAACCATGATTCCATTGGCCAATGGTGAAGAATGCAATGAACATAGTGGTATGAAACACATAAATAATTGAATCTATCATTGTATATTAGGTATTGGTCAACAATAAAATGGAGAACCCTTTTTAAATGCAATTTTACCACCTTTTAATGGAGAACCCTTTTTAAATCCAATATTTTAAGCTTTTATATATTAAATTTGACAAAATAAACTTCTTCTTTAGAATCAGGACATAAGAGTTTAGTTTCAATAAATTTTTGGTGTTTTTCTGATAACTTTCATATTTGGGTGAATAATGAAAAATACTATATTTTAACTGAAACAACTTTTTTAATCAAATTAATTTATAGTGTTAAATTATACATTTTAATTTTTTGGAAGTATAAATATATTATATTTTTACAATTTAATCCAATTCTGGTCATTTTAAGTAGTTTCACTTTGAAATTGGACAAAAACAAGTGTCACTCTTTTGATAGTTATTATTTCTTAAAAATACGCTTTTTGGTTTTGACAACGGGAATTAGTTTTAAATTAATAAATGAAATTTCTATGTTTTGAATTTTGTAAAATAGACTTCATTTTTTAATTCAGAATATCAAAATTAGCTTAGGGTGAAGTTTTGGTATGTTTCTGAAAACATTCAATTTTTGATAAATAGTGAAAACCACTGCGTTATTGGTTAAAACTGACTTTTCATTTAAATAATTATTTATTTTATTTAAATTTATTTTAAGTCAAAATATATACATAATACCTATATAAGTTCAATTTAATTAATTGGATTCATTTTATATAAGATTAGATATATAAAAATTTTATTGTAATTTTACCGTCTTTTACCCACCTCCTTGGAGCACATGAAAATTTACATAAAACATAATTTTACCACTTCTGTGAGTTGAATTTCGAAAATCCGAGAAACACAGTTAATATCAGTAAGTAAAATGTGGTTCAATGAGATGAAAATAATTTTTGGTGAATAGTAACATTTGACTTTTATTTACCACAGTTAAAATTAAATAGAGTAATTAAAGGTAAAAATGATATTATTATTACCCTAACACATGTCCTAATTCTATTGGATAAGTTTAATTCGACCAAAAACAAACTAGGAATAAAATATGATCTTTTAGGTACACTTGGATTAGATTAGGACATTTATTATTATTTAATTCAAAGAAGAGTTAAAAGTGTTAAATTCAATGTTTAATAACTAAACCATTTTCAATATAGGGTTACACATTGGATAAATTAGACTATAAATATTAACTATAAATCTAAAAATATTTCATACATAATGGTATTTTATTTATATTTTTTAGAGACTAAATAATTTAATTTATGTATGACCCAATGATGATGTAGTAATCAACTTATTAAGGAAATATTAAAATAATTGATATTATAAATACCCAAATAAATGTAATTTGAAACTTTTTATGAATTTAAAAAAAATAATAGGTTAATATGACATATTAGGGTTTATTAAATGAATTTTTTTCAAAGAAATCGTGCTGTTATGAATTTAGAGAAAACAAAATACCAAATAGTGTCAAAATTGACATATAAGAGTTTTTAAAACAAATATTATATTATTTATTGGTATTATATTCCTAGAAATATAAGGTTGGAAAAGTGCATAAATACTATTATATATGTCATTAATGTACCACTTGGGGGTTTCTTGGTAGTTTATAGTAATTTTATTAACCATATAATATAAAAATACAAAGAGACATGGTAAATGTCAAACTATTTAACAAAGAGTTAAATCAAAAAGATAAGGTTAATATAGTGACATGAACCTATCTAAAACCTATTGGTTGAGTGGTTTTCGACCCATCCCCACCATATCCTTTAAAAAATTCATTTTTGAGCCATTAGAAATTGAAAATAAATTTATTATAAAATAATATTTGAAGTTTTTCCTAAGGTCCCCCTCACCCCTCTTATAAAAGGTCACTTCTTCTTCTCTCTAATTCAAACCTTCAAATCCATTTGGATCGGCCAACACCTACCCAAATACCATATAAATTATCCTAAATTTATCTTAGAGGCCTTCCTTTGGTCAAAAATCCAAATTAAAGATCCCTTTTGATCAAGTCAAAAGGAAGAACCCAAAGAAGAGGTAAATATTTCATCACCAATTTCAAGTTCTTTTCTTCTTCCACTTCCTATTTCATTGTTGTATCCATTATAAAATAATAAATACAGTATATTCTGTATATTGTGATGTTATTATAAATATGGTACAACCATATTCATTATTTTATCTATTCTATGAATGACATGTCCCCATACGTGCGTACGTATGACTTACCGTCTCCACGTCATGGTGTAGTTGTTATTCAATACATTATTATTTGAATGGGTATACTAGTGATGTATAATTATTTTAAATAACAAATATAACATGATACTTATTATATATATATGATATAACATCTATTTACATACAATTTTAAATCAAAAGAATAATATTATCGCTCGTGCGTACGTACGGATTACCGTTTCCACGACGTGATGAGATTAATTTCCATGTTCACCATTCAACGATGATTATAAATATATATATTAGTAATAGGTATGTAATATATGACATAATTATTCTAATGGATATATATATATATTTATGTATGTATGTATTTATGTACTTACATATATCTTATTCACTTACTTCCGTTCAATACGATATGAAAATGGAAACAACATTTATGCGTACGTACGACCTCCAATCTCCATAAATAGTGCCTTCCATTTCATATATATATCTATTATAAATATTTATATTCTAATTATATATGATATATAAATAAAGGTTTATATTCTGGAA
Source organism: Viscum album (assembly GCA_963277665.1). Lineage (NCBI taxonomy): Eukaryota > Viridiplantae > Streptophyta > Magnoliopsida > Santalales > Viscaceae > Viscum > Viscum album. The sequence goes on along the minus strand of OY728151.1, from coordinate 1,490,464,167 downwards.
TCATTTAAATCATTATCTAAATGACACGATCAAGAATAACAAGTTAAAACACATACGATAAAGAAAGTGATTATTACCCAAAATGTTAATTTAACATGGAAATAATTATTAAATGGGTAGTATAAAGTCATAAATGAATCATGTATGATATAATAAATATGAATATGGTTCTGTTATAATTTAATAACATTTTATGGTCATTATAGAGGAGGTTAAACATACCCTCGACCAAAGGAAAGTGAAAGTTAAGGGTTAATTTCACAATCTCTTTATTATCCGAGGTTGTTTTTATGTAAGTATCTACTGGGAAATATTTATTATCCATGTCCATGTTTCATAAAATAGTTTTCAAAGGAATTATTTTTAAGGTTAATTTTACTAAAACTTTATTTTAAATTTTTTAAATTTTTATTCTTCTAAATCATTCTCATTAATGTCTATGTTTTCAAAATGGTTTTTAAGGATTTATTTATTTGGAAATGAATGTTTTTAAAATGTTAATTCTTTCAAAAAGTTTAAAAGAGGTATTGGAAAATTTGATTCCAAAATTTATTTAAATGTTTCCTTTCTAAGTTGTGTTACTTTTAAATTTTTTATGAAAAATGGATATTTCATTCAAATATTTTTACAAATCATTTTCATCGTTATCAACATCCTTTTATGGATTTTAAACTTGTTTGAAGTTGATTTATTATGATACAAATCTTCCATATTGTATTGAAGGTTTTGTGATATTTTTTACTGTGGATGTGTTATTTTGATACCATTAATGGTTTATGGATAAATAATTGACATTTCTTATTCTAATTTTAATACGAATGTTTATGTTATGTTTAAACCTTTTCATATGAGGAATGCACTAGACTTAGTAAGTGATATGTGGAGCCCGCTATAGCTCCTTGATTCATCAGTAGGTCTCATGAGACAAACTAGTGTCTTGGCACAAGGACTTGACAAAATCTTATTTGTAATCTTGGCACAAGGCCTTGACTATGTGGTTATGAAACTCTGGCATTATGAATTCCATCATTATGAAAATGGCTATTGATATTGCATGTGATTATTCGACTAGTAGAATATCCATGTGAATAAGTAAATGTAATTATTTTATTTTATTTTTCCATTTATTCTAAAGTTTAAGTTTAAAAGGATTTTGTTTTAGTCTTATACATTTCCTTAAATGTTTATACTTATTTATGAAAGTTTCCACTATATTGTTATCCTTACTAAGCATCTGAGCTCACCCCTTTCTATTTTTTAATTTATCAGGATTCCAAGAAGTGTATTATTATTGATAAGTAGGGTTAAGCTAGAGGATTAATGGAGTTCTCAATGGATCATTTATATTGTGTTTTATTTTCTAATGTGTAATATAACATTCATGTATGTAATCTATTTTCAAAGACCGCTAAACTGATCGGTCTTTCGAGACTTGATTCCTTGTAATCATACCAATGTATTAAAATAATGCACCGACTCTGGGTAACTGGGGTTGGGGAATTACACATTTTTTTAAAAGTATTCTTTGTAATAAATTTTTTAATTCTGAAAGTACTATTTCATTATGGTATTATATATTATACTTTGTATTATCAATTGTTTCATAATAACTTTTTGTTGATATTATTCATATTATATAAGTCTATCTATTTTTAATCATTTTCTATGTACTTTACTAATCATAATTTATTCTTTATAATAAATAATATTGCTAGAATTTAAATAGAAAATAATATTATTGAAAACATAATGAACAATTGTATTGTCTTCATTATCACTAAATATATTAATAATGACAGGAACTCTTATTCATGATAATTTTATAAAATATTTATCAATTTTATAGATATATTTATAATCAATATATTACATCATTAGATGCCATTGGATTTAGAATTATATTATATTATAGATTTTTTATTACTCAAAATAGTTTCATGTATTTTGGATCCTTAATATTTATTTGATAGATAAAAATTATTTTTGTTCCTTTTGTCTTCAATGAAAAAAAAGTTTTTTTTATTTTCATTAATTTTATTTAAAAATTCAGGTTAAGAAACTTCGGAAATAGTATTGGACAAAATTTAAACATTTTTATTTTAATAGGATTTTAGTGAAGGGTGTAGAAAAGTAGTTTAGTATGATCATTTTAAAAATTGATATTTATATTTTTTGTATTTTTTACCATCACAGTCATTAAAATTAGGGATGGGTTAGCTGTTCCACATTATACTGATATGTCCACATAAAACATTTTATAATTTTAAATTTCATTCCAACATTATAGAATCTTCATATAGAAATTTTATTATTGTGAAACGAAATTTGGTGTGTAATAATATTAAATGTTACATGAAACATTGGACTTCCCATGCTAGTTTAATAATTCCAACATTATCCACGATAAAAACAATTGACAACTATTTTTATAATATTAGAACATCATTTAAATGTATTATAATATTTTTCATTATCATTTACATATACAATGTTATTAGTGATCATTTTCTCTTCATCCTATAATACAAGTAACAATATTTTTTATAAATATAATTAAAAAAATTAGCTATTAGAAAAAAAAAATTTGTGATATTGGTAACCTAGAATGATTGAGTTGGATTTTATATTTTCTTATACTAAATAGATATTAATATATGATTTCAATTATACATCAACCAAAAAATAGCATTCTGAAAGCACATCCACATTTGCAATTAATTACATTCATTCAAATTAATGGATGGGTAATGTTTTATAGGATGATGCATATTTATGAGAGAATGTATGTTATCAAATATTATATTGATATATCTCCACCTTATTTTCTATTATAATAAAGATTTAATATTAAATAATTTATTATTTATAAAATTTCCATACTTGATATTCTCTTCCAACATGGATAATCTCATATAGGTTTTCCACAATAATAATATAATTTTATAAAATGACTAATAATTACAAGATGTTCACAGAAATTACTATGATTTTTCTATTCATTTTAAATACAAAATTATCACATTTTTTAAAATGAATTTTTTAAAATTGTTTGAAAGATTTTTTAAATTTGAGAAATTGTGAAATGTAGTGTCTTTTTTATCTCAAATGGTTTTTCGATGATGTTAACATTAATATCAATGGTCATTTTATAGTGAGTGATAAATAGATTGTGATAGAACCTATTTGTCCATTATAATATTACATGACTGCAAATATGTAAATATTGATTCTCATTATGTACTTAATAAATATCATGGTTAAACCTCTGTTGGTATCATGTGCAATTGTCTAGAGATGATTTCATATGTGACATTTGAAATACATTGAAATGTAATTCATTTTTTCCTTTAGTAAATATCATCAAATACAATATTGGATGTATATGATGTTAGAATTTTCCCTATATGTTTTAATGCATGGTGTTATAGATTTCATCCCACATGTTGATGTAGGATTTCAATAAACTGTTATAATTTCAATGAACATAGTGGTTATAATAAATACCAAAAATATGCAACATATAATGTTTTCATAATTTTAAATTGGTTGCTTTTAAAAATTTCTTTTCCTTTCTTTCTGAAGTGACATTTTATTTAGAGTGATTTTTATGTAGTGGAATATTGTTGGAAACATGATTCATTATATGATGAAAATTATTCTATGTTTTTTTCTATAATTACATGGAATTTCAAATGACATATCTGTTACTAATATAGAATTTAAGATTTCATTTTTCATATGGTAGTTCTAGAGGTAATAAATGAATTGTGGGTGGGGTTTTCATACTCATCTATCAGATATCTAGAATGATTATTGATCATGTATAATGCAATAACTCAAGGTATATTCTGGGATATTCTTATGTTCACTTTTGTTTTAGTCTATAATGGAAACCTTATACAGTTTAAATTTTTTAGTTAAAGTATATCTTTTTTCTGTTGTAAAAAACTAATTGAATTTAAAATTAGTATACAATTTATAGATTGTTAACCATAATGTATTGAAAAAATTTCTGCTTACCTACTATATATTATAATTAAATAAAGTAATGCATAATAATGTATTTTTTTACTACAAACAAACATTGTATAATGATATTATCAATTTTTTTATTGACAATTTATTTCAATTTTAAAATCTACATTGTGTTTTACTAATTCCATATTTTTATTGTTTATAAAAGAAAGAAAAATTATATTTTACTTTTTATATAATTTTTTTATTATTCATGTAATTAAACAATATTCAAAATAAATAATTAAAAATTTATATAGAAAATTTCTTCAACAATAAAAAACTTTGGTTTTTTTTTGATATTATGGAATCAAATATCATTAAAAATTATTAATTTATCAATAATCCATTTACTTTATTATTAATATTCAATTAATTATTTAATATATAAAATATTTAAATATAATTTTCTAAATAATTGTATTGAACACATAAATTAAATTAATAGAAACTTACTTTCTCAGTGAAGATGATGGATTAATTTTTTTATTAAAATTACTTTAACTTATTAGATGGGTCATTTCATTAAATGGAAGCATTTATATTGGAATATGGAAATATGATGTTGTAATTATAATCATTTCATGGGGATGCAATGAAAATAATGGAAACTCGTTATTTTAATGGGATATACATTCATATTTCTTTACACTAATGAGAAGTGTAATAATATTGAAGATCTTATTTATATTTATATACCTAAAACATCATATAAATCTAGTCAATAGCTAATAAAAAATTCATTTTTTAATCCATTGATATCAAATTCAATATATAATATTTGAATATGGTTTTATTTAATATTTTGAAATAAATCAATATTAATGATAGGGATATTTCATGATAAGCATGGTTCACTATTCTTCATTATACATGTATGGAAGATACTAAAATAGTTTTTGAATTGATAATTTAATGAACTATGTAGTGTTACAATGCCTAAATATTTATATTGTATCATATTGATAAATTTATTCACATAAATATTCAGTATTTAAAATAAAATTGAGAATTATATTATTTTTAAATTCTAAAATATACTTGATTTTAAATGTATTTATATATAGTAATTGGTGTTTAGATAGATGAGTTGATTATTGGTTTATTTTTTATTCTCAATATTTTTTTTTATTATTCACTTCTCATTTTGGAAAATAAGCCTACAAAATTTTGTTTTTGTCATGTTATGGTGTTTTTATATTCCAGTGTCAACTACTATGTTCTCATTATATAAGCTTGATTTTAAAGAATATTCATATTACACAATCATCAATTCAATTAATTTATCTTGTTTATAAATATATTCTTTATCAGAATAACAAAAAAATAATTCTTTTATTTTAATGTGATACTTTTTTTTTGTGTTTTTGTCATTACAACATATATATTGTGTGTTTTGATAGAACATAAAATCACTATAACTAAAAACATGGATTATGATTCAGTTATACATCATTTTTTAAATATATTCATATTCAATATACATTATAGTTTATATTAATATTAAATATTATCTTTTGAAATGACTATATTTCTAGAAAAAACCTAAGTCACAAATATTATAATCAATTATATGGTTTAGATTCTACAATGTGGTGACATTATCAATGAGAAGTATTTTTGAATTAATTTTATCAAGAATATTAATGGTAAACCAATTAATTTGTATTTTTCACCATTTTTAAGTTCATCATTTTATCATTTTCTTTATTTTAATTCCCAAAAAGGCGGCCTATTTATTTCCAAAGTACCTTTCAATTAAATCTAAACAACTCATTATGTTATGTAATTTATTTTTAACATTAGTATTTCAAAAAAAAATAATGTTGAATAGTCCAACTCATTTGTTTGTATGAGTTACTAGTCACAAAATAAATATTTCTCTTTCAATAACATTTAAGAAAAAGTGGGAAACCAATAAAGATCAGGAAGGAAAATTAACTTCAAACTAAATATGAGATAATCAGACCATTATAGAAAAAATTGAAGAAGTTTAATTTTTTTAACATTTGTTAATTACATTTGATGGAGTCTGCCTTCCATTTTGGATTATCATTGATAAGGTCGTCAAAGTGGTATGCCATTTTTTCCAAGTCTTGAACATGTTCCTCTATGATTTTTCCCCTCATTGAACCAAGAATCAATATATGATTCAATTTATCGATCCTAGATGTAATTTATTTGTTCAAATCAACTCACATGGGTATTGAAATTATTATATAAGTATCTCCCATTGAGATATTGATCTGAAAGTAATATTGAAGAATATATTCATTATATGAAATAATAAATTCCAGGATGATTTTTTCCACCTCATCTTTATTTTCTCCTTCCATAGATTCACTGTCAGCGTGAGTACCCATGGATTTTGGCCCCTCAGAATTACATTTATCAGGAGAAAAGGAAGGATTAGCTTCATGATTGGACCAGTCTTTCTCAATATCCATCTTTGTTGGAGAATAAAAAACAATTAAGTGTTTCTTCTGAAAAATGGATCTTTTTCTAGTCAATCTTGTTACTGGAGGACTGGGTAAATTGGGGTATTCCTTCTATGGATGCAATCTCCCCACATTCCTAATGAAACTATCAGAATCAAAAAAGGATTTTTTTCCTTTCATTTTTAAGGAATGAGGATATTATTCTTCTAATTCCAATTACTTTCTCTTAGAATACCGAGTGTCAAAATTTGAATCTTCTCAGCCTCCATCTCATCCAACCTGTCTTCTAGGGGTATCTCTTTTTGTAGTCTATCTCATTTCCAGTTCCTCCATTGTTATAGTTATGATCTTCACCTACTATCATCGCATATCTATTATGAATTCCTATTCCATTAATAATTTTAGTAGATAACTACCTATAGTACCCTTTAAGAATATTCCGGTCATAGCTTGGAAGAACCTTAGATTCCCCTTCCTGACCATTGAGAACACTTAGGCAATCATAGTGAGAAAAATCCTTTGAACCTTTAGGCCTGTCCACTTTCTACTTTTCACCTATTCTCATTGTCGAGAGGTGTGTTGAATTCACTACATCAACATAAGAAACCCTAGAATCTTAGTTATGATTGTTACACCTTAGAGGCTAACCTATGCATGAATAATCTCTTTCTATGTCACAACCTCCTTGTGAATTGATAAAAAATCATATATAGAATTCAATTGAAGAAAAAATGTACCACATTTATGAAATTTCTAGTTAGAATGACCTTGGAGGTAGTATGAGGATCAATAATGGGTCCACGACTCAAAAAAAATGACTATTTGAGTCTATATTATCTCTAGATTTTATTCAAGATGAAATATATAGGAGGTTTAGAATGTTTAGCTCAACCCAAATTTGGGGTTCAAAGGGATAAAAAACATGTTGGGTCCTAATATTCACAATCAAGAATTATCCCAATGATTACCAAGCCTAAGAAATGTGGAAGGATTTTTGAAAGAGAGAGGGAAACCTGAAAGAAGTACCTAAATATTCATTTTTTGGGACATGATTCAAGTGCATGTTAATAGACCAACACAAATTATATAAATGAAAATTTTTGATATATCATGAGCCAATAGACCAAGTAAGATCGAAATATTCATTGAAGGAGATTCAAATCATCATTTACTAAGAGTCGAGCAAACTAACAACTTCATGATGTTGAAGACCCCACCCAGTGTTGAAGAATCTATTAAAAAATCCTCTGAAAGCCTTATCCAGATGAAACATGAAACGACGGTGAAGTTGTGTAGAGAAGAATCTTCCGATAACTCCTTGAGGGAAATCTGAAGCAATGGGGATCCTATAGTGAAATCAGGAACATTTGGGGATAAATCTATATGAGGAAAAGTGAGGAGTAACCATGGGTTTGTGAACATAAATGAGGGGGGGGGGAGAACCAAAAAGGAAAGGCAATGTGATTCCATTGCCTCCCTCCCTCTTAGGTAGAGTAGGGGCTGACTGGTTGTCCATCACTAATGAAACTCGAGTAGCACCTGAATGTAGGGGAAAGCTATTCAGATCCCTTTTTCAGTTATTCTCTACAATAAACTAGTTAATATTATTATAATCTTATATTAAATAATTGTATTTCTTAAAAAACTATAATAATAATACATTTTAGTTCATATTATAATTTTAAAAAACCATCATTAAAATAACATTATACTCCTTGGACCTCCCCTCCTATCATTTTTAATGGATATGGGCCAAACCTCTATAATGAAATTTTTTGTGATGGAATAGGTATCCAAAAAAAATATTTAGTGTTTTTAATTACCCTCCATATTCAATGTGGTATTTACTTAAACGCAATCTAAAATTTAAGGTCTCTACATCATAACTATTAGTTTTTATAGGAATTTTATTTGTATCCAAATATAGTATATCACCATCAGCACAATATTCTAAACTTTGGGACTCTATAGGATTGATTTTTTTCAAATGATGAAAGATTATCCTCCTCTTAAAACCCCATTTTTATTGATGATATATTCACAGCAACTAATAAATTGTTTCTTAATGACCCCGTCATTTTTGTGGGATATCCCTACATAACCATAAATAATGATCCCACGTCATATACTGTGTAGAATTAGACACAAATTTAAATTTATATATGGAGAAATCCCTCATGAAAGTGTTTTTAAAATGGGATTCTTAGCCCCTAAATTCTGAAAAAAGAATATTTTTTAGTGAGATTCTTAATATTTACAATAATTTTCTTTTGGTTATCTATAGTAAGGATGTCATACATTTAGAATATTGAAGAATTATGTGATCCTTTATAGACATTTTTGGATAAGTAATCCACTATAATTATTTTCCCAAATGTATAAATGTCACATGTCCTTTGATAAAAATCTATGAGGATGAGGACCAATGTGGGAAAAATTATTTTGATGGTGTTCTGTGAAATAAGTGTATTATAGAAAAGTTGTTTTTTGTGGAGTCGTGGTAGATAGGATATAAGATATTAATTATCAAGGATTTAGTATGATTATGTAACTGGCCAAAACATTATATAATTTACTATAAATTACAAGTTTTGTTTATGATGTACGTGTCGTTAAATTCAGTTTATTTTTATATTTATATGAATATTCATAGACTTTATTTGATTATTTATGTTTTATTTCTATGATTTATGAAGTTTTATGAGAAATCATTTTTTTAATAGAGGAGGATCATGGTGTCTAATATATTACATGTGTGGTATTGAAAACCATGATATACCATGAGTCATTATGTAAGAATCTTTTAGTAGAAATCATGTCGTTAGCATATGATTTTTCAAACAATGTGTACAAACCAATAAAGGTTTTTAAAACAAAATAATATTTTCGTTTCTTATGATTCAAATTATACATGTTATTTTCCAATATTTATATTATATGGAATAATGTGATATTTTTATATTTTTTTATTAAATTTATAATTTTTTACTATGGTTTTGAATGGGAATATTTTGATACAAATTTTTGAGGGGTTGCATTATAAAAAATGCATGATATCTTTAATAATATTTTGAGGAATCTAAGGTGAATTTTTAATAAATTATATGAAGTCTTAAATTTATATTTTTTCCCCACAGGGTTATGTGTATGAAGTTATGATAGTAAATTATTAGGTATTAATTGTCTTGAATATATTCTATCAAAGGGAAATTTTGGATATTTTAGAAGATAGATTTTATTTATTTATTACGTATTGAAATTTTGAAAAAAATGATAGATTTTATTATGGATTATGATGAAATTATTATGTTTTTATTATGTTTTTTAAAGTCAAGATTGATATAATAGTGTTTCTTCCCAAATAAACATGGCAGTTAATTAATTCTTTTCTATGTACCTTGTTTCATATACTTCAACTATGGATTATATTTTTCATACTATTATATCTTAGTATAGTTACTAAATTAATGAGTATCAATTTAATAACCCTACATTATAAAATAAGAATATATTATTATATATAAAATGTGACATGGAACACTAAACTTAAATAACACAAAAAATATATCACGTTTATTTTAATATCATCAATAGCTTGTGGAACCCACAATTCCATGTCAAAATTTATTATAATACATTATATCATTATCACAAGGCCCTTAAATTGGATGTTATAAATCATAAAAATATTCTTTTGAAAATTATGGTTATTATTTATTATAAATAAAATATGAAACACGTAAAAAAGGAAATGTTTTCTAAAAAAATTATTTTTTTATAAAAGATGTTATAGTCTCCCATTTCCAACATAACTTGAAATTAATTTGTACCAAAATTTTATAAATTATTTAATTAAAAAGCATCGTTTTAAAATCATCACATCAAAATTATCTTAGTGTGAATTGTTTGTATTTTTATAAAATGTTCCATTTTTTGATATATAAAGAAAAATAGAAAATATTAATAGAAAACTGACTTTTTGATTAATTTAGTTTTGAATAGAAATTATTTTTTCAATATTTTAAATGTAAAATTAGTTAAATGATATATATATATTAAGAGAAATAATGTAATTGGAATCATTTTCATCTCGAATTTTGATATGAAAACTATGTATACTTTAGAACATTTCCTATTCTAAAACATGTTTTCTCGTCACATCTACAAGATTAATTATAAAATACAATATTCTATATCTATGAAGGGAAATTTTAAAAACATATTATGTATTTTTAATAATAATAATTTATATTATATTACACATTCAACAATTTTTTTCAAAATAATGAACAATGAAAAAAATAAAAATATGAATTGCAAATAATGTAAAAATGGATTTAAAGAGGGGTTAAACTAAAAATATCAGGGTTAAAATTATCAAAAAATAGATATAAAATTTATTATGTAGCAATATTTATAACCAATAATTTATAATTCTTGATAATAATCTATCTTAGACCCTTTTTAATGTAATTGTTGTGTGTAAAACTTATTCTTTTCAAAAATTACATGTGTCACCCTCACATCACTTATAAAAGGACACATCCTCTACCCTCTTCTTCCCACTATCGAATAAAAATTAGTTATCCATTTAATTCTTAAATAAAATTATTATTTTTTTACCTCTTTTCATATAAGAAATTTTTTGGTCAAAAATCCAGCCTGGGATTGATTATATGGAAAAACTACGAAGAAAAAAGGTTATAATTTTTGATGATTGTATTTATATTTTTTATTCCCCCACATGCAAAATTTTTTATAAAATAATGATTATATAATAACATATGAATAATAAATGTTAATATAGGTTGTTATTTTAAGTTAATGGCCTAAAAAAATCCCCACTTACATTAAATAGGTTATGAAATCCTCATCCTTGGGTATGGGGGATGACCACCTTGAGAACTGATATAATTCGTGTTCCTATTACCACATTTCACGGTTGGGTATGATGAAGTTTCTAATGTATAAAAATTATATCTATAACAAATTTAAATCATTGGATAAATTATTTTATATATATAAATTTAATTTCAGTGATGTATGGGATATGAAAACGTCTTTTTTCTATTTGGTGCACTACCACATCAAGATGTGATGTGATTATTTTTTCACTAATGCATTACAAGGAATTTTATAAGGACGATGTTAATGAATATATATGATATATATGAAATAATTGTGATCTTAATTTCATTTTAATCAATTTGAAAAGATAATATATGATTTTAATTATTACAATGAATAATTTTTACATCATTCATGTACGTGTGGACTGCCTCCCTCATAATGTGATGCGACACTCTCTTTGTAACATAACCAACCCCATTAGCCTTGATTATATGGTTATTTTCATAAAATTACTTAGATAAAATGGATCACATAATCTAGTATTGATTAGATTTGTATTTTTGAAGAATAAGATTCATGGGTGGAACCCATTTTACATTAGGAATAATAAATAAAATATAATACATAAGAAGAGAAAATAAATTGCATCCTTCAAAAAACACTAAATGATATCTTCTTCATAACCTGGGAGGAGTGAAAATATAATTAGTGATAGAAAATTATTATCTAGGGTAATGTATAGAAAAATATATCTTGAATCATTGAGCATAATCAACTTAGTAAGGCAGATAACTGAAAACACATTCCATGTAATCAATAAACTGAGAATGGAAACAAATATATAGTTTTTTTACATTTTGAATATCCTCTATATTGCCATAACTGAAATGAAGTAAAAGAAAACTATTTTAATTATAAAAAATATTTAATTATCCTTTATATAGTGACTGTACAAATCAATCCTCTTTCCAACTCAATTATGTGATTATAAACACATCTAATTATTCTTGGAAACAAATATGAAGGGCTTTTTATGACTAATTTCGTCTCATGAAACAACTTATGCATCGATGTGATTACTTTAACTGGTCCCCAAAAAAGTTATATATAAGTAAAGGGTACCCAACCTATGTCATAATAGTCATAATATTTCCTTATATATCAATTTAATTAATAAATAATGTTCCATATCATCAAATATAAGTATTAAAAAATAAACACAAATTAATTAATATTTCTCCAGTTAATAAATTATCTATCATGGAAAGCATCATATAAAGAATTATATACCGTTATAAAATAATAAAATAAATTAAATAATGGATCAAAAAATAATAATCGGCATTGATCATGATAAATTATGTCCGCATAACCTAAGAACCTATAAAAAGAGTATTTATGAATCTTTATAAATGATCTAGTTTAGTGAAATTAAAAGGAAAATATTATTGATTATTTATAACAGAATAATGGATACGTTCTTTCATAAAACCATAAATGAATGTATATATTTTTTAATTATAAAAAAATTTAGAAAAAAATTTGTAGCTTAAAACATATTTTTTATTGCACTTGACATTGGGTATAAATTGGGATGTTTTCTTCAAGTGGGCTTCCTAATCAGGAAGAATTGAAAAGAGGACCATTTAAAATAATATATTTCCCCATAAAATAAGGATAAATTGATATGGAAACATATTTTTGGAACATATAAATATAATTAAGAATAAGTACACTATAATAATAATGAAATAAATTGGTGTAATGAGAGAGAATGTGTTACCTGAAAGAAAAAAATCGAGTTTCGGGGAGAATCCCTTATCACATTGTAATCAATGGAATCGTATGCACCATAAAAATAAAAATCATAAAATGAAACCTTGATTAACATGAAGGAAAATATATTTATGATATTATATATCAATAGTAAGTATACCTAAACCACACACAATAAATATTTAGTGAATAAGGAACATCTCATAGAAATAATAATGAGATGAGGAACCCATTACATCAAGTTCAACTTCTTTGAATCTTATGAAAAAATATTTTATATTAGTTTAGAGAAAAATTTATCTTTCAAAAGAATCATATTAATAATTATGATATAATTTTTATTCTCCTTACCACATTTTACCACATGTTTATCAATAATATTTTTTTCATTTCACTATTTTAGGTGTTAATTTCCGTGTTTTATCATCATGGTTTTGTCCTGAATGTACCATTTATATAATAGAGCTTATAGATAAAACATATCCTTAGTATAATTATTTTCATAAATATCATATTTAATCATTAAATTCATTTTAACCATCATTTAATGCTGAAAAAAGATAGTGAATGTTACCGCATCATGGAGATAGTAAGATGAATGTACACATGTGGGGTGCTTTCAGTTTCTTGTAAGATGGATAAATGGTAGAATTTTGTTGTTTCATAATCGTACTAACATCTCCATATATATGTGATAATGGATTAATTATTTTATAATTTAAAAATACACATTAAAAGGAAGTAAAAGTTGAAAATAATTTGAATGACCTCATAAAATTGATAGCCTCTTCTTTGGCAGACCTCATTGAGATCCTTTCGAATGGAATTTATATATGGTATTTATGGAAATCTAGATCCTATAGAACATGTATAAGGATCTTTACAGATGTAGTGGTTAGAACATGGTCACTAAAATAGGATCATGGTGATGAATATAAGGTGAGGAAAGATTCTCCTTTTATAATTGATGTAGAAGGTAATTTAAGAATTATATAAAATAGTAAAATAAAATAAGAGCGATATAGAGATTATAACATTAAAAAAGCCTAAAATGTAATGGGATCACATTCTCGACCAAATATTATCATATTTAACCTTATTAAATTATTTGGTGAATTATTATTTATTAAATAAAATATTTTATTCTTGAAATGGCAATTTTTTCAAATATAACACTATTCATTTATATGACATTAAAAACATTAAAAAAGGTTCAAATTTGAGTCCAATATTTTTTTATATCATATAAATATAGTAATAATCTATATATTTTGTTTATGACCTTATAAATACAATATTATAATATATTTTATTATATTAAATATTATTTATTTGATATTTTCATTGATTAAACAATTACTGCATCATAATTTGGAAAAACCAAAAAGGAAAATTTTTATTCCTAAAAAATATTAAAAAAATCATGAACCAAATAAATTTTTATGACTTTGAATTACTCTTTATGGTATAATATATCCTCAATGAAACCCCATTTTAAATAATTATACTAATTAAAAATAATAGTTTGAAAAACATGAAATTCATCAAAAAAATATTATAAGGGTCTTAATCCTAACCAAGTGGAACGAAATGGAAATTAATTCATCCAATGGAATAAAATGTCGAGATATATCTAAACAATAATATTTAGATATTTTTTTCATTTTAATATTCATATTATTTTAATGAAAATCATTTAATTGATATTTCTCCTACCTTCAAAATCACAACGTTAGCATTGCATAAGAAATAATATTTACTATTCCATATTTAAAAATTTAATATAAATTAATACAATAGAAATAAATAAATTAGGTTTCATATAATTATTTAATATTGTTCGTTATGTATATTTACTCTTTTCCATGTCAATACAACATCTTTAATTAGTTAATTTCTCTATTTTGGACTTGCACAAGCACATGATGAGAATTTGGATAATAAAAATGTTATATAACACTAAAATTAGAAAAAATCTTCCAAATTAAAAAATAATTCATAATTATTAAATAAAAATTCTTGAAAATAATTTATAACAGTAAATGTGTTTATATGGAACCATATTTGAATTTTCCAATGCCGCGCAGGCACTACGTCACACAGAAAATGATTTATATACTTATCCTAAAATAAAATATAATTTACATGTTATATTTTTTGTAAATTTTTTATATTATAATATCATAATTTAGTTATTACTTATGTTTAATAAGTGACTATATCATAATTATTATTTTATGATGTTAAAAAAATTAAAATTTTAAATAAAACTATATTTTTTACTATTCACAAAAATATTTCTATTTTCGAATAATATAAACAACTCACCATAACCATTTTTTGATGTGTAGATTTCAAAAAAGGACTCTATTTTATGAAAATAACTTTCTAAAAAAGGGAAATTAAAATTTTAAATAAAATAAAAATTTACTCATAAAATACGAATTTTAATATTGTAACTGATTTTATGACACTTTGAAAAACTAATTATGGACTCATAAAATTACCTTAAAATCATGATATAATAAAATAATATTTTATGAATATATTTAATGAAATATATTTTCTATTAAATGATTATATTAATTATAAAATTACAAAGAGAAATTTAAGTTTTAAAAAAATATCAACACTTAATTTATAATTTTTTAAAAATATATTCACTCATTCTGTGATATAAATATATCATATCTTAACTTTTTAGATACCGAAATATTATTTATAATTTCATAGGTGAGGTTATTATTTGAATGGAAAATTTACTATTTCTAATGGTCATAATAATATTCATTATGTTCATGTAAATATTTAATCATTGTTTTTAAGCTTAGTGTTGTGTGAAACATAAGTTACCGAACAAATTGAATTTACAGAGGAAGATACATCCCAAAAAATATATTCAGGTTATGTTTTCCCCTCCTTTAATAAATTTCATCCTTGAAATTTGAAATTGAACTTCAAAATTTAAAGGTTACTTATTGAAAATTCCTTTGTGGGAAACACACATTGTAAATACATTTAATAAAACATTCTCTTAACAATTTGGAAAGGAAAATGAGAATGAAGCCACAAATTAAGGCTTTAAAATTGGATAAATTTTTTGATACGTAAAAACATAGACATCGAAGACAAATATAATTATCAATTTCATATGGATAGTGATAGAGATCATGGTCATTAGAAACTTAACCATCAGAGAACAATAAATTAGTGATATGTAAAAAGATAATTGACTTATCAAAAAGAAAATTAAATGGATAATGATTATGTTCCTAAATTATTTTCCTTTTGTGAAGGTATTATATTACTGTATAGATGAGTACATAATTAATTTATTTTCACTTCATAAAAATAATATCAACCTTTGGTTTTGAATCAATTTATATTTAGTTCATTTCATATAGATGAATATGGATATTATAGATGAATTTTTATGCTTGATTCACTTTAATCTAATCATAAGGTCACTAAGTAATTTGTTCACCCTTTAATTTTTTTACTAATACCGAAATGGATATCACAAGTTATCCAATAAGATAAATTGGTCATTAAAGACAAATAATACTATCCTTTGTCTATTTCATAAGTAGTAAATTATGTGACATATCCAAAATAAGTATGTCCCACCTCAAAGTACAGACAAATTTTTAGAAGATAAAAAAGTACCCAAATAAACATATCATATGATTCCCCTGAATAATGAAGCTTTTATTTTGTCATACATAATATATTAATACCTTAATCTAATTGAAACCATTATGAAAAAATCATTCTTCAAAGATTATACAATAATGATTTTGAATATATTCTTTAAATTCAATCATCTAGTAATTCTAACACAACATAAACCATCATATCACTAACGACCTTCATGTTTAACAATATTATACGATAAAAATTTATTTATTATTATCTCAATATCAAGAACATGTTTAGGGTTATATATCCCAATTAATTAACTTAAAACAGAAACACTTATCTGGAATACATGGGATATTAAAAACATGCTTCCAATTTCATAAACAAGAAGCACTTGAGTACAGTCCTTATATATCTCATGACACTTATAAACTAAAAATTATTGATAAAATAATTATAGTTATTTAATCCAATCATATTAAAATAATCATTATTCTTTATATGAGGTATTAGATTAATCTTAACCATGTTATATTTTCCTCCTTTGGTTTATATTCCTTTGATGCATGAGGAATTGATTTGTGTAGTTTCCCATATAAATATTGTTGAATAATTTTATATTGGAAAAAAAATTTATTACCATTGAAATCATAAGGAAGGTGGGATTTATCTCCACACAAGTAAAAAAGAACACATTCCTGTTAATCAAGTATGATGGTGTCTCTTTTTAAGATTATCACATGTGGGAAAAAATTTCATTTTCTTATTTCCATTATCCATTATTTTCTTATTTCTACTGTTGTACTCTTCAATTCCTTTGAATCCATAGCACATATATAATTAATTATCTATATCATTATAAGATGGTATTATTTCATCATATGATGCGGATGTTTGGGATACATGTTCCCTTCGAAATATTGGCATAATATGATACAAAATTTGATCCTCCATATGCTTTGTATCATGTATATTGGTAAGTTTACCATTAATTCTATGTGGTTCCATTTATAAATGAATACATACACATGATTAGTTCATATCAATGTGAAACAAAAAGTATTATCTAAAAACTAGTGAAATACATAACATAAATTTAAAATTGTATGTTTAGCTAATCCCATGAACATGGTTTATTTGAAATGTTCTCATATAGTTATCAACAAACACATTCTTAGGATTATGTTCCCAAATCTAATATACACTATATCTATTTCTCAAGGATTCTAATAAACATCCTCTAATACCAACTGTAACAACTCTGACCCTAGTATCCAAGATTCAATTGTTATTTTATTAAAATGGAATAGACACAAGAGATCACATCATGAAGGATTTATCAATTTATCAGTCTTGAGGAACTAGATACATACATAGAAGGAATTTTACATTTGAAATAGAAAATAATATATAATTCAAAATAAAATATAACAAACTGGATCCTTGAAAACTCATTAAATGAACTCTTCTTCATAACCTCAGGAATTAAAAAATAAATTGGTGAGATCAAATTCTAATTTAGGGTAGCATATAGATGAATATAACCTGAATAATTTATAATAATCAATAAATGAAGGTAAATAAACACACATACATGAAATGTAATCAATAAACTGAGAATGAAAATGCATCTATAAATTTTTTCATCATTGTAAAAATACTATTGATATTATTAATAGAAATGAAGGATATGTATAATATCATTTGTCTAGAATGAAAATATATATCCTCTAGATAGTTACATTCAAGTACAATCCTCTTGTGTGTTTATGAATTTTAGTAGAAACCCTCCCCATTACGTTTAGATTCAAACATGAAGGGGTTTTCTCACACCGATTTCATATGATGAGACTACTGATGCATCAAAGGGCTTTCATTAACTAGTCCCCAACCTATAGGGCTTGTATTAAACTGTACAAAACATATTTCATTCCAATAAAAATAATTCTACATATATCAATTTAAATAATTAATATTGTATTTATCATCAATTCCTCATATTAAAAAAAAGATAAATATTTATCAATATTTTTTCATTTAATCAAATACCCATCAAGGTAAATTCTATATGAAAACTGTATAAGGATAAGGAAATAATAATATCCAAGAAATAATTGATTATAAAATTAATATAGGAATATATCATGACAAATTATCTCAAAATATATCTAGAACATGCAAAATTAATGTTTAAGGGTCTTTAGAAATGAGTCACTTTAGTGATGTTGAAGGGAAAATATTAAAGAGTCTTTAATATGGATTAAAAAACATTTTTTTGAATAAAATAAAAAATGAAAATAGATATTTTTTACTGATAAAAAGTTTTTTTAGAAATATTTTTTTCTCTTAATACTCATTTTTTGGTGTACTTAATATTGGGTATGAAATTGGGAAGTTCCATTTAAACATGCTTTCATACTAAGAGGAATTGAGAATGAAATATTTAAAAACTTGTATTTACCCATGAATGAAGTATTAATTAATCTGAATAATTTTTTTTTCAAGATATATATATATATATATAATTTAGAATTATTAAATAAGTATAAAGAATATGTAAACTAGTTCAAAGAGAGGGAAACTATAACCCGAAGGAAAAAATGGAGGTTCGAGGAGATTCTCTTAAAACATTGAAATCAATCAAATTTTATAGACCGTTAAATTAATAATTATCATATTAAAAATTTGATACCATAAATATAAATAGATTCATGATATTCTATATCAGTGGGAGGTATACAAAAACCACACACAGGATATAATTATTTAATAATGCATATCTCAGATAAATAAATGTGAGATGAGGAAACTTGTATGTTAGGTTTGACTTATGTTAAACATGTCAAAACCTCATTTATTTTTTAAATATTTTAACTTATACAATAATAAAATTAATATTTATGATATCATATATTAACCCATTAAAACATTTTACCAATTGTTTATTAATATTTTTTTAATTTTGATGTTTCGCGAGTTAATACCTAGGTTATATCATTCTTGATTTTTCTTGAATAGAGTATAGTTTAAAAATTTCTAGAACAATATATTTGTCATAAATATATTATTTAATCATTAAATATATATTTATATATGTTATTTATGTTTTAAAATAGAAAATTAATTACACCGCTTTGTGGTGACGGTAAGTCGTACATACACATGAACAAAGCTTTTGATTTTTGTAAGATAGATAAATTATAGAATAAGGTTGATTCATAACAATAATAACAACTCAATTTATATATTATATTGGAGATCATATTTTATAATGGAAATAATACAATAATAGTAAGTAAAAGATGAAATGAATTTGAATAACATGGTAAAATTGATTACCTCTTCTTTGGCGAATTTCTTTTAGCTATCTTCTAATGAAATCTATATATGGAATTTTTGGAAATCCAGGACCTCAAAAACCTGGATAAAAATATTTGGAGAAGGAATTGTTAATAACTAGTCAAGATAAGATGATCAAAGTGATGAAATTATGTGATGAAAAGATCCCCCTTTTATAATTGAGGTGATGGGTAATTTATGAATTACATAAAATATTAAAATGGAATTTGCCAAATAGAAGGGTATATACTTAGAAAAAGCCTAATATTTCATGGGATATAATTTTATACGATATATTTTCATATTTTACCATATTTGATATTTTTGTGACTTCCGAATGATTTTAAAAAATATTTTGTTGATGAAATATCATTTTTTTCAAATTTACCACAAATGATTATTATTAAATAAAAAACATAAAAAAATCAATTTTCAATACAATATTTTAGAAATATTGTATATATTTCATATTCATCTTGATAATTATTATAATTCCTTGAAAATATAATTTTTTTTATTTTTAATATCATTAATTTGAATTGTTCATTAATTAAATAATGATTACATCATCTTTTCTCAAGCCAATAAGGTAATTTTTTAATCCATAAAAATAAAGAATAAATTTCCATTAAGAAGATAAATTCATATATTTAAAATAATATTTTATGGTTAAACATATATTATGTAAAAAACTATATCAAAATACTATACTAATTAAAAAGTATACTGTGAAAAACTTCACTTTATTTTAAATAAAATAATATTAGGGTTTCAATAATATCCAAGCTTCTCCAAATACACATTTATTCGACCATAGGAAAAACAATGGTCGATATAAAACCAAAAAATATTATTTATCCCGGTTTTGGGTTATCTAATGGATCTTATAATTTTAATTAAATTCATTTTATTGATTTTTCTTCTCCTCACACAAGCAATGCATTAATGTTGCATAAGAATTAATGTTAATTATTTCATATTTAAAAATTTAAATTAATTAAATGTCATAAACATAAATCTATTCGGTTAAATATAATCATTTAGACTAATTAATTATGTATATTTACTAATATCCACATCAATACAAACTATTTAATTTGTTATGTTTCTTTTTATTGCTTTGTTCAAGTATTGCACATGAATTTATATAAGAATCATGTTGTATAACATTAAAATACTAAAAAATTGGTAAAAACATAAATTACACATAATATGTAAATATAATTCATGAAAATAATTTATAGCACAAAATTATTATCTATAAGGAACCCTATTTTTCTTTTTTAAGCTATGCAGGAGCTACATCATCACTAATAATGATTTTTTACTTACCATGGAGTAAATTATAAGTTACTTGTTCTAAATTATTATTATTTTTAAATATTTACATTATAATATAATAATTTATTAGTTATATGAGTTTAATAAATTTTAATTTCCCAATTATTTACTGACGATGTTACAAAAACAAGAGTATTTGAAAAGAAATTATTTTTTACTAAACATAAAAAATTCAACTATTTTAGAAAAATCTAAAAATTTACCCAATGCATTTTTTCACATTTGGATATAAAAAAAGTAATAATTTTTATGGAAATATTTTTCTTAATATGAGAAAATATTTTTTTAATTTAATTCATCAATTTCTTTAAAAATACTGATTTTAGTATTATATCTTCTTTTTTGATACGATATAATATTAATCAAGGTACTATAAAATTAAACTATAATAATAAGATAAAATAAATATTCATTTATAATAATATTTTATGAAAATAAATTTTCATGTAAATCATTATATTAATTAAAGATTATACTTAAAAATTTACGCTTTACACAAATACCAACACTTAACATATTGTTTTTAATGTATTTATTTTCATATACTATGATATTAATATATCATATTTTCATTTTTTTAGATGTCTATATTTTTTTATAATTTAATTGGTGATGTTATTTTTCTAAAGACCACATTACTATTCTAAATAGTCACATTATTTTTCCAAACTATCACATAAATATTTGATCAATGTTCATTTAATATTGTTGTCATACAAAACATAAAATATCAAATTAATTAAAAATTTTTAAGAAGATATATATGGTAAAATCTTGGTGTATTATATTCCCCCAACTTCAATATATTTCATCCTCTAAATTTTAAAATGAACTTAAAAATTTAATAGTTTATACTTGAAAATTCCTCTATGGGAAACCCACATCCTAAATAGGTTTAGTAAAACCCCAAATTCATTATAGTAAAATGGAAATGAGAATGAAACAAAAAATTATGGATTTGGAATAGGTTGATATTTTTGGGATGTGAAAATATATATATGGTAGAGAAATAGAACTATCTTGTTTTAGCGTCCCTGGTTTGTGGTATATAACCTTTTTTTATGAATATTTAGTTGTGTAATGTTTTTGGGTATTGTTTGGGATAGTTTGTAAAGGTTTTGGAAATGTTTGGAAGATTTTTTAAGGGCACACAGTTTGAGAATAGTAAAGGGAAACTGTACAGAATCCCTAGGTAACCGTGGATCATGAGATATTTGGCCTTCATACATTTTGCACATGGTTTTTCTAATCGTGTGAGGGGGTATTGCAAAGTTCCCTTTGACAAAGTAACATGCGCAGAGTTAGCACATGGTTTTCCTAACCGTACGAACTAACTATGTGCGGAAATAAAAATAGGGATTTCAAATCCCAGATTGGTCTGGATTTTACCAAAAACATCCATTCTTCCTCCCAATCGAGCTTCACTCGGGATTCTTGCTTCTCATAGGTTAGAGGTTCTCTCCCACTCTTTTTGGAAGTGATTCGAAAAGGTTTCATGGTGTGGTGAAAGTGATTCTTCTCTATTAAGTCTTCTCTCTCAATGTTATGTGGTTTCATATAGATTTAGTCTTCTCCCCTCTTAGTTTTCTAGATATACATATGTCTCCTGTATATCTAGGGTTGTTATTACTTATTATGAATAATTTTTGGTATGTGTATGTTATGTAAAGATATTGAGAGTGATTTTGTGGGGATTTCACCTATATTTTTAGTGTGGTTGGACATTGGTCGATTTCACCGAAACCCTTTAGTAGGTTGATTCTCTCCCAACTCCACTTTTCATGAACTCGATGCCTTGTTTGAAATTAATTTGTTTTTATAGAAATTAATAGTGAATATGATGTGTTAATGTTGGTGTAAACCCATTTGGTGATGTTTTTGGGATGTTTGGGTAAAATGGGTTATTTTTGAAACAAAGGTTTTTGTTGTGTGATTTTAAAATGATGATTTTAAAATAGATAATGGTTTGAATTATGGAAAATGTTTTATTAAAGATGAATTTCAATAAAGATATTATTTTATTACAATAGGTGTTTCTATGAAAAATGGTGAAAAGGTGGTTCCAATAACTCGGTGATTTATTGAAGTTATTTGGCATGTATTAGAAATGTTTGTGTTCATAATGTGTGGCCTCAGTGTGCTTTATCCTTGTTGGTTGGTTCAGTTGAATTGTGTAGATTTTTTGTGATGTGGGTGGGATATCTCCCATTAAAAGGTGATGGATAGTGGACTCAAGGGATGGCATGTGGTAGGAATTACCATTAGATTGGGAATCTAGTAAACAAACTTTCACGAGAAGTTCCACCAGGTTTAGTTTCCCAATGTGTGGTGTTGTGAAATATGGAAATGGTTATTCTAATGTGTGATGGTGAAGTGGATTATGCCATGGTTTTTTGGATTTCCCTGGTATGGTGTGGATACGTTTAACGGTGTCTTGGCATGGGTATATTTGGATTGTGGTAATTGTTTCACTATTTGATGTTTTATATAAACTATTTTACATAAATGTGCTAATGGATATATCCTAGAGGTGTGTGTAGGGAAGTCATTTTTTGTGAAAACATACTAAGCACTTTTACTCACCCCCTTCATTGGAACTTTTGTGATTTTGAAGATTCCATTTTTTGGGACACAAATAAGAGTAAAGCGCCTCATTTTTCTAGTGGTTTGTCATGATGGTTTGGTGGTCTTGTGGTTTTAGGAGCATGAAACTTGATGTTGATCCATGGAGCATGTCATGGGTTCATTTGGGTTTTGTAATAGAGTCTTTCACCTGGTACTATGATATTCAATTTTTGGGACTATTGTATTGGTTTATGGGAATTGTTATGAATTAGTTAGTGGACTTTTGGTTATGATTTAGCATTGCTTAATTTTTGACATGAATCATGTAGTTGTGGTCAGTTTTTCATTTTTTGGTTGGTCACTTTCATTCTAAGGGAAAATCTTTCCCCGCTTATTCTTGAAGCCCTTAACATTTGTTTCTAGCCATTAGAACCTTGTGAACATCTCCAAATAATAATTATCATCTCCCCACCTTATCAAGACAATGAGATGGGGTGGTGCATTACAAGTGGTATCAGTTTGTTTGGTCCATTAATTTCAAGTGAATGTAGTTGTTCAGTCATTTAGCGTTGATTGTTGGTCTTGGTGTTGACATTCGTTCTTGGTCTATTAATTGAGTCAGGATGGTTGCATGGTGTAGGATTTTCAGAACATGGAATTTTTATCAAAAAAGGACAAAGATAAAAATTTTATTCAAAAAATCATATTACTAGGGAGTTTGGTACATAATTTTTTTGGAGAAACTTACAAGAATTGGATATCTCATTGTTGTGGGTATATCCAATTAGATGAGAATGACATGCATTGTAGAAAGGTATTCCCAATAGGATGCATATTTCATTTGGTATAATGACTTGTGTTGTGACATGAATATATAGATGTGTGGAAAATCTGGGGATTATTTCAAATATGTTGATATGACATGTGGATATTTGTGAATTTTTGAAAATTTCTTGATTTTCAAATCATGGTGGATTTTTTAAAAAATGGTGACACCTGGGAAATTGAACTTGTGGAATACCTGGTGGTTATAGATTATATGCAATTGAATTTGAATTTTAAGTCCATTATTGATAAGGGGTCCATACTTATGGTTATTTGTATATTTCTTGAAATGGCACTGAGTAGGAATCATAGAGACCAACTGGAGGAGGCTATTGAAAATGTGGTTACACCTGAGCCTTAGGTGAACCAGTATCTAGTTCAAAGTATAATGCAAGATTTACAAGCACTGGAATGTTGAAATAAGGAGGATTAATGAAATAATGTGTATCATGTGAAGATTCAAAAGAAGAATCCACCCATCTTTGGGGGTGATTCGGACCCGGAATGGGCAATAGCGTGGATAAATAGAATGAACATGGTATTTGAATTCTTTGGAATTCCAGTAGATCTCAATGAGAAGTTAGCATCGTGAATGTTGGAATATCATTCCCTTCAGTGGTGGAAGTTGGAGGTCCATGCTGGAACAGACCAAGGGGTGTCATGGGAGGGTTTTGAGGATTTTTTTGATAAGAAATTCTACTCTCATACATTCATAATTCTACACACATGAGATTTATTTAGAATGAAGCAAGGGAACCTCTTGATAATGTAATATGTGTCTATGTTTGTGAACATAGTGCACTTTTCACCTAATGTGGAAGGTACTACATCATTGAAGGAATGTATATTGGAAGCTGGGTTGAGGTAAGATATTCAATCAAAAATAGCAGTGCTTTGTAAAGGTTACTACACAGAAATGGAAAATTGAGATATAGTGGAAGAAAGGGATATTTTGAGAGCTATAGGTGGGGAAATAATGTTTTACCCATGGGGAATAGTGGGAACTCTAATGGTAGTTTTAAGTAGAATAGGGAAACTTATTCCCATGGTGGGAGTGTGACTCAAGATCCAATAACATGATTGGTGAATCTTCTTACGAAACCTCAGAGCAAGCCGAGATGTTTTTTGTGTATATCTATGGGACATATCTAGTGGGATTGTATAAAATAACCCTGAGAATGACATAATTGTAAGTAAATGGGGAATATTTTGTGGTATTTTCATAATTCAATGAGGTCGGGTGTTTTTGAAACTCCTTAGGGATCGCATGCTTCCTATGCCTCGATAGGGTGGGGGTAGCATCACACCCCTTTCCAACAGAAACATTTTTGTCATTGTGATTCATGAAATAACATGAATCCTTTAAAAGGAAATAAAGAGTAGAGTGAGGCATGAAATTAGTTGTTTGGAGTTGAGAATGCTGTGATGGATGTCCAGTCAAGACCATCCACATTGTGAGGTATTATTCTTTTAAATTCCACATTGATGCATTCTTTTTTTGATATAGGTGATTACAATTCGTTTATTTATTCCTGCGCTATTTGTTTTCAAGGTTTATTTGTAGAAATGATTCCCTTGCGTTTAAAACATCAAAATCCTTTGGTATAAAGAGAGTGTCAAGCCTTGTTGTGTAGAGAATTATAATTGGTTATCGATGGTGTTGAGTTGATGTGGGATTTCTCAGTGCTTGAGGTGGATTATTATGATTAATTATTGGAATGGAATTGTTGGAAATATTTATGTCCCACATTGAATTTTATGCCTAAAGAGTTAGATTCACGGTGGATGATGGTGTCACACAACACTTTAGATAGGAGAACAATGAAAAATTGGGTGTAATGGATTTGTTGATGCTATATTTTGGCATGATCACGTAATAGTTATCCATGTTTTCATTGGAATCAATGGTAGGAATGTAGTGGGGAAAATTTGAAACAATGATTGATCAATTTGTGGTTTCTTTCCCAAAATTATTACCATGGTTTTTACCCATGAGATAATTATATTTTATGATTGATCTCCTTCTGGGTACTAGTCTTATCTCACTTTCATCTTATCAGATGGCACTAGAAGAATTGCAGGATTCAATGGGCTAGTTAGAGGAGTTCTAGAACAATGGGTTCATCAGGCCTAGCATATTTCCATGGGAATCATCAGTTATATTTTATAAAACGATGTATGGAACCTTGCGGCTGTGTGCTCATTATCATAGGCTAAATTAGCTTATGTTAAATAACTAATACACAGTTCCATACAATGATTATTTGTTTGAAAATTTTAGGGTATCTCAGTTGTTCTCAAATATTTAATTGAGGTCAGGATATCATTAATTGTGGGTGAGGAAGGGGGATATTCTGAAAAAATCTTTTAGAAGTAGATATGACCATTATGAGTATGTAGTTATGCCCTTTGGTCTCACGAATGCACAAATAGTGTTCATGGAATTGATAAATCAGATATTTTAGAGATATATGGATTTTTTTGTGGTGGTATTTATGGATGATATACTGGTGTATTCAAGGAAAAGGGTACAACATGAGAAGCACTTGGACATAGTGTGGAAGACCTTGAGAGATCATCGGTTGTATGCCAAATTGTCAAAGTGTGACTTTTGGACACAAGAGGTTCATTTACTTGGACATGTTATTTCTAATAATTTTGTTTTAGTTGATCTGAAAAAGATAGGGGTTGTTTTCTTATGGAAACCACCAAAGAATGTCTTCAAGATACAAAGCTTACTTGGTCTAGATGGCTATTATCGACATTTTGTTCTTGATTTCTACTGATTGGACTCACTAATGATAGCTTTGACAATGAAGAACGTTCCATTTCAATGGGATGAGTAGTGACAAAATTTATTTGAAGAGATCAAGGGTTGTCTTACAATATCCCCAATATTGGTTTTTAGAACTAGGGAACGAGTATGTAGTGTATTGTGATACACCAGGATCGGGGTTGGGGTGTGTTCTCTTGCATATGGATCACAAGGATTCATATGGATCACAATAATTGAGGGTGATTGATAAGAACTACCCAATACATGATTTAGATTTGGAAGTAGTGGTTCATGCTTTTAAAATGTGGTGTCATTATCTCTTCAGTGAGAAATTCATGGTGTTTACTAATCAAAAAATATTAAAGAATATTTTCTCACAAATAGATTAGAACTCGAGGAAATAGAGATGGATGGATTATCTATATATGGTTTATTTTGTATTAATGTACACACCAGTTGAGGGAAATTCGGCAGTGGATGTATTAATTAAGAAATCATATACTTAGATGGTGAAACATG
Source organism: Viscum album (assembly GCA_963277665.1). Lineage (NCBI taxonomy): Eukaryota > Viridiplantae > Streptophyta > Magnoliopsida > Santalales > Viscaceae > Viscum > Viscum album. The sequence goes on along the minus strand of OY728151.1, from coordinate 1,490,436,084 downwards.
CATCGTATTAGTGGCAGTAGATGTTAGTCATAACCAACACGTGGATGGAATGTGAGGACAGGTGTGATAGAATGGTGTTCTTTCCGATTTAGTTACTTCCTAATTTGGTTGGGTTGGTTGAAGAGGAACATGCATCTGATTCCAGGTGTATGGTGATGATGAAGAAACTCAATGGTTTAGAGACCCTTGACGGTTGAGTACTAAATAGGGATGTAGTTTTTGTGTTTTTGTAATTGGTTGGTTATACCAGATTCTTGTCATGAGGAAACTCATAGGGATTATCATAATTATAGGTAGGTTATCCAGCATCAAATTCAGAAAATGTATAGCACATTTAAACCCCAGATTTGGTAAGAAGGTATGAAAAGGAAAGTGTCCAAGTTCATTTATAGATTATTAACTTTTCCACAAGTCAAGGAAGAGCATCATTGGATAGTAGAAATGTAGAAATATTTACCTATACCTATATGTAAGTGGGAAAAAATAGAGATGGATTTTGTTAAAGGTCTCCCAAGAATTTTTTAGAAACATGATTTAATATGGGTTATAGTGGATCAGCTTACAAAGACATCCCATTTCATCCTGATTTTTGAATCTCATATAGTAGAGGATAAGCCCAAAATCTATATCTGGGAGGTGGTAAAGAGGAATGGATTTCCAGTTTCTATTGTTTTAGATAGAGATATGAGGACTACATATCATTTTGCAAAATCCTTGTATCCAGCCCTCGGGACATAGTTGATGATGAGTACGGTCTATTATCCTTAGACAGATGGGAAATCAGAGAGGATGATACATATTTTATAAGAAATGTTTTGATCATGTGTGATGGATTTTGGTGGATCCTGGGAGGAGCTCTTGCTGTTGGTAGAGTTCTCATACAATAATAGTAAATAGCTGATGATATATATGGCTATGTTTGAAGCATTGTATGGGTGTTTGTGTCGTTCTCCACTATGTTTGGTGGGAAAATGCCAGACTTCAATGATTGGGATGAGCCTTGTCCAAGAGACTATGGAGAATATCACGTTACTCCGTAAGGTAATGAAGATGGATTAGAGTCTCCATAAATCATATGTGGACCATCTTTGATGTTCGTTGTCTTTTGAGGTGGGTGATCGTGTGTTTTTTAAAAAATATCCACGATATGGACATTGACAGTTTGGAAAGATGGGAATGTTATCTTTGAGGAATATAGGGCCTTTTGAGATACATGGACATGTTATAGAGGTGTATTAAATATTGTATTTTCCACCATAGTGTAGTGTGTTTCCCAATGTATTCGATGCTTCTAAGTTTAAGAATTATTAGTCAAATTGTGACCATTTGATTCAATGGGATCATGTTGAGATAAAGACAGATACTTCGTTGGTGCACCTGCTAGTGTGGATTATGGATAGGCAAGATAAATTCTTGCATGGTAAAATAATCGGTTTAGTTTGGGTTTTGAGGAAGAATGGTCAGATTTAGAAGGACACTTGGGAGTGGAAAAAAGACATGATTGATCAATGGACAGATCCCTTTCTTCAAAGCAATGGTTCTCTACATTCCTACGATGGAATGTCCAATGGTGGGGAGAGTTTATCACCCCCATTTTGTAGTATATAATTCATTTTTATGAATTTTTATGTTATTAACGTTTTTCAGGTAATGTTTTGGAATGTTTTAAAGGGTTTTGAAAAATTTTGAAATCTTTTTAAAGGGTACACGGTTTCATCATGGTTAGGGGAAACCATTCAGAATCTATAGGTAACCATGCAACATGAGACAGTGGGAATTCGTACGGTTTTGTTCACGGTTTGTCTAACCGTGTGAGGATGCCATCAAATGTTTCCTTAAATGTAGTTTCATGTTCATGGTTAGTGCATTGTTTGCCTAACTATGCGCGATAACCTTGCGTGGTAATAAAAATAGGGTTTCTAAACATAGGCTTGGTCAGGATTTTACCTAAACCCTCTATTATTTCTCCCACTTGAGCCTCACTCAGGAATCATGCTTCTCAAGGGTAATAGGTTCTCTCTTATTATTGTTGGATGCGATTTAAAGGGGTTTCAAGGTATGGTGAATGCGATTCTTCTTCGATAAGTATCTATTCAGGGTGTTTTCTTGTTTTCTCTAGTTCTACTCTTTTCCCCCTCTCTATTTTCTAGATCTACATCTGTCAAATGTAGATATAGGGTTGTTATTACCTATTATAATGAATGTTGTGAATGTGGATGTTAGGTAAAGTGGTTGAGATCGATTTCTTGTGGATTTCACACGGATTTGGGGTGTGGTTGGGAATTTGTCTATATCACCAAAACATTAAGTTATACAACTTCTCTCTTGACTCCACATTACTAGAACATGAGGCCTTGTTTGCAATTAATTTTTTTTTGTTTTAAATTTATTGTTTATATTATAGATAAATCTTGGTGGAAACCCATTTGGTGATGATTTGGGGATTTTGGGATAAAATGGAATATTTTTTCCAAAGGTGGTTTTATTGTGTCATTTAAAAATGATTATTTTAAATCGACAATGGTTTTAATTATGGAAAATATTTTATGAATGATTAATTTCTATAATTATATTGTTTTATAGAAATATGGGTTTGCCTAGAAAATGGTTAATGGGTGTTTTCTATAAGTGGGTGATTTATTGAATTGATTTGTTATGTGTTTGAAATGGTTGAGTGCATAATGTGTGTCCTTGGTGTGCTTTATTCTTGTTTGTTGGTTAAGTATTATGGCTTCTGTTTATTTTTTGTGAAGTGGGAAGAATTTATCACTATAAAATGTGATGGATAGTGGATGGAAGGTCCACTATTATGGATAAGTGGATGGAATGTACCACTGGATTGGGAATGTAGTAAACAACCTAGTATGGGATGTTACATCGTGTTGAGTTACCTTTTGTGTGATGTTTTGAATGATGGAAATAGTTGTGATAATGTGTGATGGTAAAATGGATTGTGTCATGGTTTTTTGGAATTCCACTGTTTTGTGTGGATATGAGTAAAGGTGACATATTAAGTGTGAGTTTGGATTATGGTAATCGCTGAAATATTTGATGTTTTATTTCAAATATTTTATATAAATGTGATAATTGATATATCTTACTAGAATGTGTAGGGATTTAATTTAGGGAAAAAATAATGATTATTTGTACGCACCCCCTACTTTGGCACTATGTTTCTTTTAAAGATGTCATTTTTCATGACACAGGTAAGAGTGAAGCATCTCATTTTGTTAGTGGTTCATTGTGATGATTTGGTGGTCTTGTTATGATGGTAGAATAGAGCATGGTGTGGATACATGGATCATGTCATTGTTTTATTTGGGTTCTATTATTGAGTATTCTTCTTGGTACTCTGATATTTTGTTTGGTGGATTATTGTATAGGTTTATGGGAATTGTTATAAAATAGTAGGTTGTCTTTTAGAAATCAGTTATCATTTCTTACTTATTGACATGAAACATGTAGTTGTGGTTGGTTATTCCATGTTTGGTTGGTTTCTTTCGTTATAAGGGAAAAAATTCCTTACTGGTTCTTGAATCCCTCGACACTAATTTCCAGCCTTTGCCTCCTTTAGAACATCACCTAAGGACAAGTAGTGTGTCACCACCTTCCCAAGCCAATGAGAAAGGGGAGTGACATTACACATGATCTAATGGAGAGTGATATAGAACATGGTCATTAGAAAATTAATAATAAGAAAACCTTAATTTTTTGAATGGTTAAAAGACCATTGATTTGACATATGGAAAAGTAAACCGATAATTATTTTTATCCATGTTTCTTTTCCTCGGGTTGAGGGATTCTATTAATATATTGAAAAGAACTTACATAATTTAGATCTATTAAATAAGAACAATATCATCCTTTTCATGTCCTTCAATCTATTTTCACATCATTTCATATAGCTTGAATTGGGTATTCAAGATAAATTTTTATGCCTGATGCACTTTTAATGAATCATAATATCAATAAGTAATTCCATCAGTCATTAAATATTTAGAAAACCCAAATTGGTTATCCTAGGTTGTACTGGATTATAAATCAAACATTAACCTCAAGTAATAATAACCTCAGTACATTCTATAAGTTTTTAATCTAAATACTCATCCTAAATATGTGCGTCCCAACTGAAATGCCAAACACTTAGTAGGAATATCGATAAATTTCCAAAATCAACCTAACATAATATTTGTGAATATAATGATGCTGTTATTGTCACATAATAAATATATGAAAATTTTAATCTCCATTAATACATTATAAAAAATACATTCTTCCAAAATTAATATATCATTTTTTAATATATTGCTTAAAATTAAACATCAAATATTTCCAACATTACATAAACCATCATATCACTATCAAACTTCATGTTCATTATTACAACCTCACAAACATCAATGTATTATTATCTAAAAATCAAGAACATATTTAATGTTATCTTACCAAATTCATCAACTAATAAAATAAATACTTCTCTTTATTACTGGTGATACTCAACACATTCTTCCAATTTTTTAAAGAATAAGTACTACAATAAAATCCATATATATCTCTTGATTCTTATAAAAATAGAATTTTTAATAATATACTCATAATTATTTAATCCAAACATAATAAATTAATCAATCCTCTTCATCTATAGAAATAGTATAATCTTGACCATGATCCATTATCCTCTTTTAGGGAATATTCATTTAACACACGAGACATCGATTTTCATATTAAACCATCTCATTGAAATGGTAAAATTGTATATGGGACACCATTTCCATAACCTTTTAATAAAATGCATGGTTCAATTTATCTCAACACTTGTAGAATACTCTCATTATATTATATCAAGTACCAGGTGATTAATTCCACAATTATCACATGTGGGGAAATAATTCTTTGTCTTCTTTCCTTTATCCAATGCTTTCTGAGTTTTACAAATGTTATATTTCTTCCCACTAAAAACATAATACATATATAATTATTTCCTTATTTGATTAGAACATGTTGTTATTTCCTTATATGATGAGATCATTTGGGAGACATTTTCCATTATAAATATTTTCTTAATACCATAAAAGATTTGACCTTCCATACACTTGGGATAATGTGCATTGGTGAGGTTCACAATACATCTACTAGAATCCATTTCTAAATGGAGACATTAATTATATTAGATCATATATAAATGAAATATAATGTATAATCCCAAAACTATTGAAATAGATAACATAAATTTAATATTTTATGCGTATCTCATCTCATAACCATGGTTTGTTTGGAATGTACTCATATAGTTATCTTTTTGGTCATTCATAGGGTTATGTACCCTAATATACAATTTCATAAATATTGTTCCCATGGTTTCTATAAAAATTCCCTTAACACCATCTGTAACAACCCCAACACCAGTGTCACAAACATGGAGGATATTTTATTACAACAACATAGATACAAGAGATCACCTCACCAAGGATCAATCAGCTTAGTACTATATAATAACTATATATATACATCAGAAAAAATTTAAATTTTGGAAGATGAAATAAAAAATAATACATAATAACGGATAATAAATTGTATCCTGGAAAATTCATTAAATCATCTCTTCTTCATAGCATATGGACGAAAAAAAATAAAAGGTGTGAGCCCAAATACACAATAAGGGTAATGTCCAAAGGAAGATAATATGAATCAATGGGAATAATTAATATATAGAGCTAAGTAACATAACACACATTCCATTTAATAAATAACCATTGAATGAAAATTTATCCATAGAGTTGGTAATTGTGAAAATACATTGGATTGAAAAAACTAAAATAAAGGAAATGCACAATGTCGGACATTTGAACTTTCATGATACATCCTTTATATATTTATTGTCATGGTATGTAATCATACTATTTTTGGTTTGTGGGTAGAATCCTATCTGTTTTTCTTGAAAAAACATCAACTATTTGTCGCCAACTAATTTTGTCTCATGAGACTACCTATACATCGAGGGGATAGTATTTACCGGTCTCTAACGAGTAGGGATTACATTAAACAGTCCCCAATCTGTTTCATACCAGTCCAAATAATTCCTCATATATCAAATTAATTAATAAATGATCTTCCCTATCATCAAATATCTGTAATAAAAAAAATAATCATATTTATAAATATTTCTCCATTTAATCAAAAAATCATCAAGGATAAGAGCATAAGAAAAATGGTATAAGGATTAGAAAAATAAAATAATCATATCCATGAATTAATAGTTACAAAACATAAAATAGTAATAGATAATGATAAATTACTTCAAAACAATATGAGAACTTGTAAGAATAGTTTTTAATAAATATTAGAAATGTTGCACAATAGTTTGGTTTAAGAAGAAATATTAATGATTCATTAAGCCAGTCAAAGGAATAATTGATTTAATAAAAAGTGTAATGAAAATATTTAGTTTTCACTACAAAATATTCCACTTTTTACAATTGGGGTATATCTATTGGTAAGAGCATATTTTATGTTTGAAAAACGTTTTACCATGACATATGTCATTATTAATAAATTTTTGGTAAAAACTCTATCACAAAATATTATTGTGAAAGATAAAATGATTCTGTTTGAATTATTATAATTCCAACTGATAATATATATGTCGGTCAAAATATTTAGGAACAGATTAATACGACTAATATATTTTTTGGTTATATTATTAACATTTATAAACAACACCACAATTAATATTTGTCTTTAAATTATTCTATAAATATTGATATTCCAATATTTGTTGTTTAAATTTTCTATTATTTTTATTTATATAATTATATAAAATATATTATTATATTTATTATATAATGATTAAAAATTTATCCTATATAAAAAACTTAAAAAATGATACTTTATTTGAAAAAAACGTTCTAGTATAATTTAAATATATATTCAAACTTCATGAAAAGACAAGAACCCCCAAGAAATAAATTAAAAACATTTTCAAAGATATTCAATCACTAAGAGACTATACATAGAAATCAATGAAACTTTGTCTGCAATCTATTCTCACAAACATCAAACGTCACTGTTGTGGAATCCTCATCACATCACATGAGCTATCATCTACAATAATAGATTAGGACATGTAAAATTTCACCATACCTTTTATTGCAGTGGACCACCTTTCTTTGCTTAAAGTAGAGCCTGTACCACTCCCTCCATATTAGACTGGCACAACCATGATCAATGTTATGATCATTCAACAACAATTAGAAAATAGTTTTCATTTAAACTCATGATATAAAAATAATAACGCATGATATAAAAATGTCATCCAGTGACCACGAAAAGAGGATAATTTAACCAGTGGAAACAACAACCATAATATAATTTAATTAATGACCAAAACAACCATAATAATATTACTCCAAACCTCAATAAGTATATATAACCAATGACCAATTTTTTTTTCATAATGTGTGATATAAAAATATCCACTGACACAACTACAACTTGGACTTTTATCAGAGCTAAAAAATGACATTAACAGTGCTAGAAAAGCATGATTAATGCCGGAGTAGATAATGGGGGTCCCCTTTATCAGCACTCTGAAAAGCGCTGATAAAGGTGGAGTTTATCAGCGCTTTTCGGAGCGCTGATAAATGGGAACCCCCTTTATCTTCAACAACATTAAAAGTGATTTTCTAGCACTGATAAAGGGGTACCTTAATCAGAGCTATCTTGAGTGCTGATAATAGGTCACTTTATCAGTTCTCTTTTAGCAATGTTAAAGGAGTCCTTTATCAGCACTCAAAAAAGAGCTGATAAAGGCACCTTCCCCATCACCTGAACAACCAACACTTGCACACCTGCAGACCTACACACCTACACAAACCAGCACATGTACACATACACAAAATAACACCTGCACACCCCCACAAAATAGCACCCACACATAATATTTTGATAAAAAATGCTATATACATTTACTTAACATCATGAATACAAAAAAACACAATGATATACACATTTAGAACAATGATTTACATGGTTATAATTACAATTATCTAACAAAGGTTATAAAAATTAACGTTTCATCCTTTGATATCTGTGATCCTCTCTCAAAAATTGTCATCCACGGTATTTGTTTCCGAACAAAGCATCCAAACTCAAGGAAAAAAATCACATATATAAGAAAACAAATATTATGTCAGTAATACAATAATGAAATAAATTAAAACATTAAAATGAAAGAATACAATAATATGGAAATGTGAAACTAAAATATGGAAATTATAAACTCAAATGTTTTAATTATGATAACAATGAAATAGAATAATGTAAAATCAATATGTTTTTGGACGATTTATCTCATTTAATAAATACTGATTCTTTATCTAATGAAAAGCTTTACCAGTCACACCGTGCATCAGATTGAGGTGCAGTTGATTCGTACACATCACAAATGACTCATGGATCGTTGTCCTAAAGTATCAAAACAATCCGAACGTGTTTTCTCGGTTTTCGGTATGTCACTTGTGTTGTTTTCTAAAGTTAATGTCAATTTCAAACTGATATCAGACAATTTTAGTCATACCGGTCACACCGTGGGTCGGATTGCGGTTCAGTTGATTTATACACATCATAAATTACTCATGGATCATTTTCCTAAAGTATCAAAACAATCTGAATGCGTTTGATCGGTTTGCCGCATGTCACTTTTGTTGTTTTCTAAAGTTAATGTCAATTTCAAACTAATATCAGAAACTGTTAGCCATACCGGTCACACCGTGCATTAGATTGAGGTGAGGTCAATTAGTACACCTCAAAAATGACTCATGGATCGTTTTAATAAAGTATCAAAACAATCCGAACATGTTTTCTCAGTTTTCCGTATGTCACTTGTGTTGTTTTCTAAAGTTAATGTCAATTTCAAACTGATATTCGACACTTTTAGCCATACTGGTTACACCGTGCGTCAGATTGAGGTGTGTTTGATTCTTACATGTCAAAAATGACTCATGGATTGTTATCCTAAAGTATCAAAACAATCCAAATTCAGTTGCTTGGTATTCCGTATGTCACTTGTGTTGTTTTCTAAAGTTTATGTCAATTTGAAACTGATATCAGACACTTTTACTCATACCGGTCACACCATGCATCGTATTGAGGTGCGGTCAATTTGTACACATCTCATATGACTCGTGGATCGTTTTCCTAAAGTATCAAAAAAATCCTAACTTGTTTGCTCCATATTCCACATGTCAGTAGTGTTGTTTTCTAAAGTTTATGTCAATTTGAAACTGATATCAGACCCTTTTATCCATACCAGTCATATCGTGTGTCAAATTGAGGTGTGGTTGATTCGTACACATCACAAATGACTCATGGATCATTTTACTAAAGTAAAAAAACAATCTGAACGTGTTTGCTCAGATTCCCATTTGTCACTTGTGTTGTTTTTTAATCTTAATGTCAATTTGAAACTGATATCAGACACTTTTAGCCATACCGGTCACACCATGCATCAGATTGAGGTGCGGTTGATTTTTATATGTCCAAAATGACTCATGGATCATTTTCCTAAAGTATAAAAATAATACGAATGTGTTTTCTTGGTTTTCCGTATGTCACTTGTGTTGTTTTCTAAAGTTAATATCAATTTGAAACTAATATCAGACACTTTTAGCTATACCGGTCACACCGTGCATCGGATTGAGGTGGGGTTGATTTGTACATGTCACAAATGACTCATGGATTGTTGTAATAATGTATCAAAACAATCCAAAAGTGTTTTCTCGGTTTTCCGTATGTCAGTTGTGTTGTTTTCTAATGTTAATGTCAATTTTTAACTGATATCAGACACTTTAAGCCATACTGGTCACACCGTGTATTAGATTGAGGTTAGGTCCATTCGTAAACCTCACAAATGACTCATGCATCATTTTCCTAATGTTTCAAAAAAAATCCGAATGCATTTGCTCGGTTTCCCGTATGTCACTTGCGTTGTTTTCTAATGTTAATGTCAATTTCTAACTGATATCATACAATTTTAGCCATACTGGTCACACTGTGCGTCGGATTGAGGTGCGGTCGATTCTTACATGCCACAAATTACTCATGGATCGTTGTCCAAATTTATCAAAACAATAAGAACAAATTTTCTCAGTTTTCCATATATCACATGTGTTGTTTTCTAAAGTTAATGTCAATTTCAAACTGATATTAGACACTTTTAGCCTTACTGGTCACACCATGCGTCGAATTGAGGTGCAGTTGATTCTTACACGTCACATAAAATCATCAGCGAACAGATAATAACATAATGTAACAAAATCTATATTTCAATAAAAAATAACCTGATTATTGACCTCTCGTTTTTTAAAGGCTTAATGGATTTGACCCCTCTATCGACTATCCTTATCCCTTCATTGTAGTCTCCTCTGACATAAAAAATTCATCTACATTGGGATCATTGTGAAATGATTGCGAACTCCCAATGAAAGGGTCATCCTACTTTGAATTTTATTCTGAAAATTCATTTGTTTTGGTCGATAATAGAACAATTGACCAGTTTCGGTTTGCGGGATCTAGAACATAAAATACTTTCACTGCCTATGATGCCCTTATAAACGTTTCGTCTTTCTCCCCTTCCTTACTGAAATCAACTTTAACGAATCCCAATTCATCTATTTTAATAGCACTACTATTATCAATACACTTTCATTGAAAAAAGCAGAACTTGGAATTCCGTATAATCCAACTGCCATATTTTTTTGATGATGCCAAAGTATGACATATTCGCATAAATTGGATTTCTGTCCTTAGCACCAGAAACATGCATCGCTTCAGCCACAAGTGTAACCCCACTATTTTTCACGGTACTGTATTCATCATGTTCATTAGTATAAAATGTAGAACCATTAACTATATAAGCATTGTAAGATAATTCAAACACACGTGGTCCTCTAGCTATCCATCGAAGTCGGTCTGAAATTGACTCTGGATTTTCATCTGACTTCTTAAAAATACGGTCCAGAAACCATCCTATAAACTGTCGATTATGTGTATCTGATATCCATTTTTCATCCATAGATGGATTCAAATGCCTAATAATTTATCTGTGGGTTTCAACATACGGGTCAATGTCAAAATTGTTATGAAAAACCTATAGGTGGACCTGCTCCCAATCTGTAATATTGATTGTGACAACCTGCCTTCCAGAAATTCCTTCAACCTCAAGCCGCCCGGTGTGACGAGATTTCAGTAGGCCAATTTTTTCCACACCAGAGAGGTATTCAGTATAGAATTCAACGACATCCTCAACAATATATCACTCCACAATACATCCCTCTGGCCGACTTCAATTTTTGACATACCCTTTCAAAATCATCATATACCATTCAATGGGGTACATCCATCTGTAATTTACAGGACCACATAGTTGAATATCTCTCACCAAGTGGACCATAAAATGAACCATCATATCAAAAAATGAAGGTGGGAAGAAAATTTCTAATTCATATAATATGAGGACAATTTCTATTTCCATAGTTTTCAATTACGCCGGGTCTATAACTTTTCTGTATATAGATTTGAAGAAGAAACATAGTTTTGTTAATGTATGGTGGACATTCTTGGGAAAAATGAAACGTAAAAAAATATGACTGAGATCTTGCATCAAAACATGGTAGTAATTTTATTTGAGACCTTTTAACTTCAAAATGCTCATTGACACGAGGTTCCTGATATTTTAAGAATACCCCTATGGAACCTTTACGTCATTCAAGAAGTTGCAAAACTGATAACTCTCCTTCCTGGAATGAGTGTAAGAAGCAGGAGGAAGAAATGTTTGTTTTTCACCCTTCACTGGTGCCAAATCTTTTCATATTCTCATCTCAACCATGTCCAACCTAGCCTTAATTCCATATTTTGTTTTCCCAGGTGTATTTAAAAACGTGCTGATGAAACTATCAAATACATTTTTTTCTACATGCATAACATCAAGAAAATGTCTAACATATAGACAATTCCAGTATGGTATTTCAAAAAAAAACTGAACTCTTTTTCCCACAGATTTTCATAAGGTTTTTCGAAGCTGGTTTACCAAAAGTAGTGTCCACATTTTTAACTTTCTCAAACAATTGATTTCCTGTTAATAGAGACGATGTTGTACGATCTTCTGAACTTCCATCGAATGATGTCGTCCAAGATCGGTACTTATGTCATTGGGGTAGAAATCTACGATGTCATGGAAACACAGTTTTCAATGAGTGTTTCAACCTAATTGATTGTTTACCTTGTTTAGAAATGGGACACCCTTCAATTCCTTTAATGCTATATCCTGAAAAGTTTCCATATGCAGGGAATTCATTTATCGTCCCGTACAACATGGATCTCAAAGTGAAATCTTCCTTTTTGTAGGCATCATACAATGTAACACCTGAATCCCATAATAATTTCAAATCTTTGATCAATGGAGATAAATAAACATCAATATCATTACACGGTTGTTTTGGTCATGATATAAGCATATAGAACATGATGTATTTCCGTTTCATGCATAACCACAGTGGTAAGTTATAATTTACCAACATAACTGGCCATGTACTATGACTGTTTCATTGAAAACCAAAAGAATTCACTCCATCTGTAGAAAACACAAGACGAAGGTTTCTCGAATTGTTTCCAAATTCAGGATAATCATTATCAATTCTCTTCCACTGAGGAGAGTCTTCCAGGTGACGTAGTATCCCATCTTTAATTATTGTATCTGCATGCCATGTTAATTGTCCTGCAGTCTACTAACTTCAATATAGGTGCCTAAACCTTGGAATGATTGGAAAGTACCATACAAATTTAGTAGGACTGGATTCATCTTTCTTGTATCAAGAAGCACCACACTTTGGGAATTATTTAAGTGATTTGTTGTCCTTACGAAACAATATACAGTCATTTGGGCAGGCGTGTATTCTTTCAGAGATTACACCCATCGAGCATAGCATTCGTTTGGCGTCGTATGTTCGGCTCGGGAGCTCATTATCTTCTGGGAGAATGTCATTTCGGAGAGCAAGTAGTTCCGTAAAACTGGCGTCACCCCACCCGTTCTCTGCTTCCAAAATTATATAGCTTCAGTATGGCTGACAGTGCTGTATATTTAGCGCAACCAGTATACAATAGCATATATGCAAAACTTTTTAACTTTTCAATCAATTTTGGGTGATCACGAAGTTTATCTTTGACGGTCCTTGTCATTTCCTAAATACGATCTTTATCATCATTAACATCTGTAATCACATCCTCCATATGATCATCTTCATTGTCCATACTTGTAATCGTATCACATGATCCATAAAACGCAGTTTTATCCCAGCCGCTACATATATTCGTTGTTTCCCTGTGTTTATTCAAACATATATAACTCTGATCTATTCTGTGACAGATCAAGTGTTCTTCCAACTACTCTGGACTAATTTGTTTTGAATAAAAATAGTGTAAACACAGACAAAGGATTTGAGAAGGATCATATGCATGATCTTTTGCGAAGTTGATAAACACTTTCACACCTTCTTCATACTCTTTTGTAAACCAATTGGCATTCATCCAATATTTATTTATATTCATCCTATTTGAAATGAAAAGGATGGGTATATAGGTTAGGGGAGAAGGAATATGAGTACAATTTTGATAAAAATCTAGATACTTCAAAAATGGTGGGGGTGTGCTCATTAATAGCAAATCTTGGGTGGTTCTTGGGATTCATCCATTATCTTCTTCTCTTCGATCCCCCTTGATGAGGTGTGGTTCTTGGGAGTTCTTTATAGTGTGTTAATGAGTTCTTCCCACATAATTCCTCCATTACTATTATCCTTTATTTCCCAATGATTTGGGAATATTTTAACTAGGATTTGTGTGATGATTTCACTATATCATCTTCAAATCAATTCAGTTGATGTATATCTTGTTTGTATTGGCTAGAGGATATCCTCATACGATGAACGCACCATGTTCTCTGTGTTTTAGGTGGTGGTGTGTTTCCCAATGAGTTTTTAAAAGATTATTCCAAATTATATTAAGGTGAATAATTAATTATATGTTTCTATAATTAATTATTTGGGAATTGTGCCCTGATATTGGGTCTCAATCATTGGTACAAGATTAGATCAGGCATGCGCAGGCTTGGTTTGAGATGAGTTGATCTTTGTGAGGGGGTTACTCCATTTTTTTATGTATATGGACCCTATAATACAAAACCATGTTCCAATTTATGCATGACTGTACATTCATGCATGATTATATGTGTTCCAGGAAAAGGGATAGAAATCAAGAGCAACATAGGTAAATAAATATGGTGTTTTTGATCCACCAAGAGATAGAGTGAGGGTTCTATTAAATGTTTGTGATTTTGTGATCACCCTGAGATTATGTCTCCATGAAGGTGAGGTTTCTAGTTGTGTATATGAGAGGATCGGGTTTGGTATGAGATTTTTATAGCCTAGTTAGGTTTTCTAAGGCTATTTGAGTATGTATTAGAGTCTTAGGCCTAAAGAAGATGGATAATATTGTTTTATATATCACGTAAGATGGGGAACACCCTCTTAAGGATATATAATAGTCATGGTGTGTGTGATGAGTAGGATATTCCATATAGGGATTGGTGAAGTGTGGCATAGAGGACTTCCTCTTTATAATTGGATTAAGAGATCTCCAAGGAGAGATATGATGTGGTACCAAAGTGAGGGTCATGGTAATAGTCTGGATGAATTAGCATAGGGTATCCAAGGCTCTTAGTGTGAGTTTCTTAGGATGGTCATTATTTAGTTTTAATGAGTTTTAATGTGGGAATTATAAGATGATATAGACTAGACTATCAAGGCCTAGATCAAGTATAACATGTGGGTTGTGACCTTACAATGTAGAGATGAGTGTGTGTTGGTATCAATGAGTAGAGATGGGTTAGGTTTTTAGAACCCATTGGATTCCCTTAAAGGCGTAATTAGAGTGTTGATAGGTTGGGAATAATTTTCATGTATAACCAAGATGGTTTTAAGGAGATTATTATGCAAGGATAAATGGATGGAGACTTTTATCATTTATTGTCAGACCAACTAAGAGATTGGGACTTCATATGACTTTCACCTAGTTGAAGTATGATCATCCATGGGCCCCACCTATTGATGATGTGGTTTAGCTAGTACGAGAGGTTGGCTACCTAGATACCCTCATTAGATTACTATTTATATGTCTTGTGGCATGAGACAAGATGGATGGCCTTTATTTAAGTGATAAGGTGTTGGTAGGACCCTAATTTGAGTGAGAAGGCATTGGTCAAAGGGGATTGGTGTGTGACTTCCATGGGATCCACCTATTGATGGTGCATTTTGACTTGTGATAGAGGTTGGATATTGTGATTCCCTCCTTAGATCATTTTTTGTATGATAATATGATGTGAGATATAGAAATGGGGATCACTTAGTATTGGTTTGGAGTAGTTTTGTGAGAGGTTGTCTATAGAGATTCCATCCTCAAATTGTTTTTTATGCGATGTGTTGGTGAGACCCATCGTAAGTGAGAGGGAAACAACTACTATGTTGTAGAATTAGAGGATATGTGAATCACAACCAATGTGAGAGGTTGGTGGTACTTTTATGTTATAAGAAAGGATGTGATATTTAAATTGGTATATGACCTGGCCTAGACAGAGTGGTTAGTGGGAAGGAATTGGTAGAAACCCTATCAAGGTTCATTTTTTTCAAACCCAAGGAGAATAGTGTACAATATAGTGTACAATATAAAACATACAAAAAATATGTCTTATCCCGTTGGCATGCCTCACCTGATGACATGAATTCACCAACACGGATGGTTAAAACCCTACATGGCCTAACTATGGGGTACTATCCAAAATCAGAAAAAGATCCATACTAAGGGCCACTAGATGGAGTGAAATCCTAATCTAGTGTAACAAAATTTCCAAAAAAATACTCTCTCTATTCAGTTTTCTATCACAAGGCTATTGTGG
The DNA here is from genome assembly GCA_963277665.1 of Viscum album. Lineage (NCBI taxonomy): Eukaryota > Viridiplantae > Streptophyta > Magnoliopsida > Santalales > Viscaceae > Viscum > Viscum album. Next base: position 1,490,420,084 of record OY728151.1, on the reverse strand, counting down.
GGAGATCTAATCAAGATCGAACAAGTAACCAACCACATATACATGTGTCACACACACAAGAATCACACACAAGAATCACGAAAAATTATAATTAATCTCAATATTGACAATAAATGCAAACATATTTAATTCATGAAAATTCAATTTTACTCACCTTAATGAGGAGGACCCGGTGGAAGAGGAGGAGGAGGCATCGACAGCGGAGGCAGCAGAGGAAGCTCCGAGGCAGCAGAGGCAGTAGTGGCAGCGGAGTAGGTGGTGGAGGAGGAGGAGGAGTAGGAGGTGGCAGAGGTGGAGGAGGAGGATGAGGAGGCCGCAGTGGAAGAGGAGGAGGAGGAGGAGGAGTCGCGGTAGAGGAGGAGGAGGAGGAGCCGTGGAGGAGGAGGAGGAGGAGGAGGATCCGCAACAAGAGGAGGAGGAGAAGTAGGCTCCAGAGGAGGAGAATGAGGTGGCAGATGTGGAAGAGGAGGAGGAGAAGGAGGCGGCGCTGGAGAGGAGGCTGCGGCGGAGGCGCAGGGTAGGGGTTCCGCAATTGATAGGGTGTAGGGAGGAGGATCCGCGAAAAGAGGAGGAGAAGAATTAGGCTCCAGATGAGGAGAATGAGGTGGCAGCCGTGGTAGAGGAGTAGAAGAAGGAGGCCATGGTGGAGAGGAGGCAGCTGCAGAGGCGCATGGTAGGGCTTCCCCGAAAGCTTGACAGGGTGCGGGGAGGAGGAGGAGGACCCGATGGAACTTATACATCCTGCGGGGACCTTTATCAGTGCTAGTAAAAAGTGCTGATAAAGGGAGTCTTTATCAGCACTAAAATGAAAAGCGCTGATAAAGACCCCCTTTCTCAGTGCTTTTTTAGCGCTGATAAATGCATACTTTATCAGCGCTAATAAAAGATCTGATAAATTTATAAATTTAATAATTTGTTTATATTATTATATATTTATTTAAAATGATATTTATGATAAATATATATATATATTTATTAATAATTATAACTCTAAATAAATATATCTTTATTTATACTTATAAAATTAATTGAAAGGTATATTTATATATATATCATTGAAAATATAATAAAATATATATTTATTTTTTAAAATATTATGTAATTTTAATTATAAGTATAAATTTTTTAGAACATATATATTATATGGGTAACATAATGAATTATAAATCAATAACACATCAACGTGATATGTAATTATAATCTATAAATGAACATTAAATTCATGCACATATATGATCACATAATATATACGCATGATATATTCATTGACCCCAATTCATTGGAAAACACATATATTCAAAAATTTTAAATATACATATATATTAAAAAGTATTATATAATTATAAATAAAACAAATATATTAAATATAAACAAATATAATAAATATATGTTAAATATAATGAATTAATAAATATAATAAATATAATGAATTAATAAATCTAATAAATCTTATAAATCTAATAATTATATTTATTATTAATCATATAATTATTTAATTATATATATATATATATATTTAGTTATAACATGTTTTTTTAATTAATGTATACAATAAACCTTATCAGCACTAAGAAAAGTGCTGATAGATGTAACCTTTATCAACACTAAGAAAAGCGCTGATAAATGGATATTTAATGCACTGATAAATGTACCCTTTATCAACACTTGTTTTAGCGCTGATAAAGGGTACATTTATCAGCTCTTTTTTAGCGCTGATATAGTCCTACCCCTTTATCAGCGCTTTTCTGTTAGTGATGATAAAGGCAGGCACCTGGCTTGCCCAGTTTTGTGGTAGTGTTAGCCTGGAAATAAAAAAATGACTAGAAGAAATGAAAAATAAATTACCAGTGACCACACCAATAGAAGATATTCTGTTACCACATCAAATGAAAATGAAAAAACATGAAATATAAATAACAATAAGATTATCTAACATGTGACCACAAACCATTGATAATGAAACTAACTATGTCTTATGTTGAAGGAACAAACAAGGGATGTACATTCAATTTCATAAATTAGAGGGGGACTCATATTCGCATAGTGGCATGTCTCTCGGTGAGGAGGGGAACCAGTTTTTTGAGGCACTTATCTACTGTAGGAACATGATTTCATAACTATTCTATGTTGCACAAATTTCACAATGTAATCGCATTATTTATAAACATTATATACATTATTTACAATGGTTATTTATAAGACATATATTATTTTAATAAGAAACCATAGTTTTAGGAACCCTAAAAAGGTCTCCCATCCCTTAATGCATACAAACCACATCTATGATATTAAAGAACATTTTCTTAGTCTTGTCCAATGGGGTGTAAAATGGATCCATACATAACATAATAGATCCCATTGAATCTTATTATCCATTTTAACATACTATACACATTTTAATCATGCCAAAAACATGTTTTAATCATGGAAGAAATTATTTGATTAGGAGAATTTAGGGTAGAACCTGAAGGGATTAGTTACGTGCAGTGAGCTCCTGAACATGACTCTTCATCCAGTTGGATTGCTAAATAATTCAACCAAAACCCTCCTTTGAAGGCCCGCCTCCTGTGAATGATGATACACCATCAGCAAACACACTTTAATTCCATGAAAAAAATCACTTAAAAACATATAAAATCATTTTTTTCAATAAACAATTTATACACCTATGGAAAACACCTTCTATAATCAATATGTAAAATAAGAACCTATAAATTTATTACCATACACTTTCCAATATTGAAAGTGTTTGATCAGTTTTTTCTTAATCATATTTTGCTTCCATCTTAAATGCTCCAGAACCATAATGCATACCAATCACCTTCATGCCATGACTATTCATCCCAGGGTTTCAAAGCCTCGCCCTGTAGTCTTACTTTCTATTACTACAATATATCATGGAATTAATATAGATATTACTTCCATAAAGAATAATATTCATATGTGCCCATGAAATCTTTGGATACACTTCATAGAGATGTTTCTCCTACATCATCTACATGTGGTGGTTCGCTCGTTCCCTGCATAGAAGTTGGTTCAGAATTCCAGTTAAGAAAGTGTAGATCCCAACTAAAAATTACAACTACTCATTTTTTTATCAAAGAAACCATAAAAAAATCATGTTTAAAATCATAATATGTTTTCTTCAAATAGAATAATTATGTAGTATCAATTTATCTACAAAATCCAGTTACCAAAATTGCAACACTAAATAATATCTTACAGATTTGTAGTGTTTTCTTTCCTAGGAATTCCACATACGAAAATCAATGGTCATGTGATTCAGATGACATCATTGGATTCCATGCTTAGTCACTCATCATGATGATCATCTTATTGTTGCTTCTCACTTATTATGATCCTTAAACTCCCTTACCAAATGCAGTGAGATCATTGTCCTGTGCCATGAGTGAAATCTCAGGCTTCACTTAGAAGCTAAGCAAAGATGAAGGTAGTAGTGAAGGATCACTTCATCAAGTACCAGAATTCAAATAATCCCTTCAACATCATAAGAAGAATCTTAAATATACCGTCTATGTGGTTGAGTTATCTTGGGACCATGCATTGAATTAAAAAAATCTTGATATATAAAGTCAGGAAGTTCATAATAAAATAAAGCAGTTGATAATAAAATCATATATGTTAACAGAGATGCAGATATATTATTTTAGATGATAATACATACTCACAAGGGCAGCAAGAACACTCACATACTTGAAAAATGTTCTTACTCAAAAGTACAACAAAATCACTTTCATTGGTAGTAGGAAAAATTTTATCATGTTACACCTTTGTAGAAGAGCATTCCCAGGGATACCGTTCTTCTAAATAATCTACACAAAACACCACAATAAAAGTAATAAATAGAAAACCAAAAAACAATAAAAATGTAAAGAAATTTACAAAAAAACATATGCCAGGAATATGTGTGAACTGAAAGATGATAACCCTATTCTTTTCTGGTTCACTATCTCAGTTTCAATAACCGAGGTTCCTACTACAACAACTGGTGTTTCTCCCCTACTTCAGCAACCAGTGTTTCTCCCCTAGTGTTGATTTGGCATCTAATCTAGTCATTACACCCATATTCTGTGATTCTCATCCCCAGGTACCATCCTTGCATCAGGTATCCTCTCATGGAATTGTATGATGAGTGTGAGGTGGTGGTCTTTCATGTTCATCAAAGTTCCTCAAGTGATACTAGATATCCCAAGTGGGGGGTAGTGTGTGTCCGGATCTTGACATGGACCGAACTACTTCCCTCGACTGGTGGCTTGACATTATTGGCTTTCTATGTACCCTTTCTATCCTCTATATCACTTCTCAGTAACTTCTTCATCACAGAAATGAAGGATATGGACCGGCTCCATCCTCTGTCATAAAATTTCCGAATGAATCTGCATTTTCCATCCTGGCATTCTACTTTAGCGACGATCTCCCACAGTCATTGTCGACTTTCTCTTGTTCAAGGCCACGGGTTCTCGATCATGGGGAATGCTCGTTCACTAGTGGTTGTAGATTTTAGAGAGGTTGCAGATGATGGTGAATATAGGTATATGGAAGGCGGTAAATGACAATCTGGATTAGGTTTTCATGCATAAATTTAGAAGCTATAACAATATTTATGAATAAGAAACAATTTTTAAAATTTTCAAATAGATATAAAATTTACTTATCTAAAAACTTATAAATATTTTAAAATTATTTTTATTTTAATTATATATATATATATTTTATTTAAAGAATTATTAGTTGATATTTAATTTTTAATAGATATTTTCAATTTGGTAAAATAATAATTACAGTTGTATAATTTATCGTAATATGTTTTCATAATGGTAAAATATTTATCAGTAATTCAAATTATTAATAATATATTCATTTGTTGGTGAAATGTTTTTCTATTAAAAACATAATGCAACATATTTTATTATTAGTAAAATATATGTTGGTATAAAAAAATTAATATCAACATATATATATTTTGGTAAAAAAGTTGTTGGTACATGAAATCAATACCAACAAAACTTAATATCTGTTGGAAGTACAGATTTATAGCAACAAATATATTATTTGACACTAAATTTATGTCGGTATAGGTCCCTTTTTTTGTTGTTTTTTCATGATGCATATTTTTTTATTTATTTTTTTCATAAAACATTTTTTAGTGTACTTGATATTGGTTATGAAATTTTGATGTTCCCATGAAACAAGCTTCCTTATTTGCAGTAATTGAAAAAAGAATCTTTAAAAAAAAATATTTACCCATTAGAGAAGTATTAATTTATCTAGATACATATGTTAGGAACATGTAAAATGAATTTTGAATATGTACATATGTGTTATGGAGAAATAAAATGGTGTAAAGAGAGAGAAAGCATAACCTGATGGAAAAAATGGTGGTTTAGGGAGAATCCCTTACCACTTTGTAATCTATCGAATCATATTCCCCATATAATTAGTAATAATAAAATGAAATATTTAATAACATGGAGAAAAATTGATTTTGGATATGATATATCAACAGGTAGGATACATAAACCACACACAGGTAATTCGTGTTTAATATGCTATATCTCACGTGAAAAATGACATAAAGAACCGCTTACCTCAAGTTCAACTTCCATAGAATATGTCAAAAACTCCAATATAAAGGTATTAAATTTTTTTTTATATTTTTATTAAAGTAATATTAATATTTATTATATCATATATTATCCATGTAAAACATATTACGTCTCTTTTTAATAATATTTTAATCATTTCACTATTTCAGGAGTTAATTTCCATGAAATATCATGATTTTTTCTTGATGTTCAATGTTATCATACATTGGGTATAGTTACAACATATCCAAAATAAAATATTTGTAATAAATATCATATTAAATCATTAAATATGTTTTTATAACCATTAATGAATGTTGATCAAGGAAAACGAATTACATCGCTACGTGGAGACAATAAGACGTACATTTTCACTTGTAATTCTTTCAATTTTCATAAGATGGGTAAAAGGTATAATATTGTTGTTTCATAATCATAATAGTATCCCAAAATATATATTATAATATATTTATTATATTAGAGTTGAAAAAACATAATAAGGGGAAGTAAGAGGTTAAATGAATTTCAATGAGTTGGTAAAAATGATTACCTCTTCTTCAAAGGTAATCCTTTAGATCTCTTCTAAAATAATATATATATGGAATTTCTAGAAATATAGGACCACTAGAAAATTTATAAGGATTCTTGGAGAAATAATGGTTAGAAATGGATGATATAAGGATTCTTGGAGGTGAAGGACCCCAGAACCCCCTGAGAGGGGAGGGGTGAATCAAGGTGTCAACTTTTTCTTTTTAAAGTTGTGGATCTTGTTCCCACGTTAGTAGGAAATTTTTATATCTGTCCACCAAATAAAATAAATGAGATGACACAGCACTTTTACTTGGTTCACCGCAAACGGCTACGTGTAAGGAGCATACGTCGATAGTGTGCCAGTCATGCCTAATTCCACTATTATTCACAAGTTTTGGAATACAAAGGTTGGGAAAAAATCACTTAGTCTCTGGCTCACTGCCCAAATGTTCATGGATAGCTCACTATGTCACTAGGGTCACTCCCATTGACTCCCCCTGACTCACTACCTTTGGTAAACTCCCAGTCTGTTTATAGACGTGAAGGTCTCTTTAATAGATTCGCATTGAAGTCTTTGCCTCTGCATAGCACGAGTCTCTGTTTGCATCGATGTCTGGAAATGATGCACTTGAACACACTGAACCACTGAACCGGATAAACAAAACGTGCAAACTGGTTTCACTAACAATTGCGCACAACATCAAACCTTTTCACACAAGACCTTACTTTTGCGTGCAATATTCCCTTTTCGCGTGAAAAAATATTTCGTGCAACAACTCCTTTTTGCGTTACTGAATATTTTATGTGCCACCATAATTTTTATGCGCAGCTTCACATTTTTGTGCAACATCAACTTGTATGAGAAACCTCTTGTTTTACGCACAACTTCTACTTTTTCACACACCTTCAATTTTTTATGCGCAACAACTCCTTTTTCGTGCAACTCGGTCTTTTTCGCCCAACTCGGAATTTTTCGTGCAACTACCTTTACCTGAAACTTTTACGTGCATCAGCAGTCGAAGCTTCTCTAAGTCTTCAGCCGTGCAGAATGAGGGAGTTCACCTTATATTTATAGGCTTCACCGACCCCCGTGCGCAAAACCGATCTTGGCGTGAAAAACCTATCATTCGGTATGCAATAATTTTCGCACATGATTTTTTTTGTGGACATCTCCATGTTTTTCACGCAACCCGTGCCTTTTACATTTTTCTACGATCTGATTCTGAAACACAAATTGCATGAAAAACCTCGGTCCACTATTTCTTTCACCATGTTGTTTTTCATGCACCATGCTGTTTTTCGCGAACAACTCACTTATATCGCACACCACTTCCCCATTTCATGAAAATACTTTTTCCAACAATCCATGTCTTCATTTTCCAATTTTCATGCCCAAAAAATTGGCAAACACTGGGAAATGACGCCACATTCAACACTTTTTTCTGCTTGAATTTTATGATCACTTTACTGGGAAACTGTCACGACCTGCCCTCGGGGCCCGTGCCGTGACTACCCCAAGCCCGCCTTCCATAGGCTAGGGGCCGGCGAATAGCACCAAGGCGTAAATCCCAGTAAGAAGGGAAGGCATTGCCTTTGAAAAGTAAACAAACACCACAGAGTAAGCAAGCGGAAAGGTAAACACTAAGTAAGAACAGAGTACAACTGAAAGTGAGGAAAAGTAAATGGGCCAATATACAAACCCAAACTGAAAGTAAAGTACAACTCGAAAGGGAAAACAGCAACTGTAAAGTAAAAGCCGCTACACCGAGCTGTCCACTAGAAATCCCACCTGAAGGGTGGGTACAGATAGCTCCACTGCTCCATGGGTCCCGCCGTCCGCTCCGGGTACGTCCCGCCCAGTGTTCCACCTCCAGGTACCGTTCTGCTCTGCAAGCCTCATCCACGATCAACATTGTCCGTCGTCAGCAACCAACACAACGTAGTGCAAGCATAGCCCGTGCAGGGGTGAGTATAAGCTACTCAGTAGGGACCCCGAGACCCCTGACGGTCTCTCAAAATCCACAAAGGATAAACCACAAAGAAAGGAACAATCACAAAGTAACAACCGACACTGCTTAGGTATATGCCCATACATATACCTAAGTCATCAATTCCAATACGCTCCAACCTCCGAGCCCAAGTACAACTCAGTCCACACAGGAAAGTAAACGTATTCTACACAAGAAAGCAAAACGAAATCCACACAGGATTGCACAACTCAATCCACACAGGAAAGCAACAGGATTCAGCTCACACAGGTATACTTCTTCAAAGGACAATAAAGATGATCTCTGATCCATCTAATTCGTCGGACCCACGAAGGATCGATAGGTAACTAACCCCCGCAAAGACCCACACAGGATCGGCCCCACACAGGACCTGTAGGCACTGGTTCACACAGGACCGCTGAGCGCAAAGACCCACACAGGATCGGACCCACACAGGATCGGGCCAACAGAGGACCTGTAGCACTGATCCACGTAGGATCGATGAGTGCTGTAGTCGTCGTCGTCGAATCCACTAAAGATCTCTGTACTGTCGTCGTCGCAGTCACAGTAGCAATAGCTGTCACAGTCGCAACCAACACTAGGGTTCCCGCACACAGCAAGCTCGATCGGGAGGGTCCGCTCCACGAGCCGAGAGGCTGATACGACAACTGTCACAAAGTCCAGAGTTGATGTATTCAAAAGTTCCGTATCGTCAACAGGAACTCAATGCAATAGACGGCGCGTCGATCTGACGCCCAGTCTGAGAGTTATTGGCTTTTTCGTCCCAGTGGCCCGGTTGGTTTTTAAGGCAAAACCAACCCGACCGTACTCCACCTGCGTCCAAACCTCGGGCGGAGTATGCCAAAAGATCCGTCTCACTAAGAGGAACTCAACAAAGCTGACGGCACGTTAATCGGACGTCCGTAGCTCAAGATATGAGTGTTTCCGCTCCGAGGGCCCGGTTGGTTTCGTGTACGAACCAACCCGGCCAAACACAAAGCATTCCGAAACTTTGCGTGCGATATACCGAAACGACCGTCTTGATCCAAGGATCGCATCGCCGCTGACTATTCGTCAATCGGGGGTCCGTAGCTCAAGTTATTGGCAAAAGACCGAAATCGATTCGAAAACGGGGGTCCGGGTCCGGGCCGACCCGGTCCGACCCCCCCCCCCCCCCCTGGGTCGGCCCGAACCGAGTCTCCCTGACCCGGGTCCGACCCGCCCCGGCCCGGCCGGCGGCGCGGTCCGGCGCAGCGGCGCGGTCCGGCCGGCGGCGGTGCGGCCTGGGCGCCGCTCGGGTGCCACGCGCGGGGGGCAAAGCCCCCGCTTCCCTGCTGGCGGCGCGGCTGAGAGCCGCGCCTTGATCAAATGGCCCCCCTCGTGGGGGCTTGCTGTTTGAAAAAATGGGGGGGCACTGCCCCCCTTTGTGGAAACCCCCCCCCCCCCTCATAAAGGAGGTCCAATTAACTTTGCCGGGGGAATTAAATTCCCCCGATCTTTCCCCTTCCGGCCAGCCCGACCTGGCCGGCCGGTTCTTCTTCAACGGACTGGAAAAGCCGGTACCCTTCCGGTTTCCGACACCGGCGGCCCGGCTAGCCGCCGGTCTTCCCGTTTCACCGCGGCCCAGAACCGGCAGGGGCGTTCGTCGTCCGGCACGGTGCGACGGCACCGCGCGCCTCCGCCGCGGCCCTGCACCGACCGCGGCGCCTTCGGTTCCCTTCGACGTGGTGCGACGGCGTCGAGTTCATGATAATCCTTCCATGGCGCGGCGCGACGGCGCCGCACAATATAGCAGTGCGATTCCCGCGTGGTGCGATGGCACCACGCCTTCTCGTTTATCCACAAGAAATATAATAATATTATTCAATAACAAAGGAGTGGGATTCGGCTGTGTTTGTGCGGTCCGGCCCCCCTCTCATTAGTCGATAACACTTAACAAAAATCCTCAAGATTGTCAAGAACCAAGAACGAGAATAAATAATTAAGCAACAACAAACCCCTACCTCTGTTTCAAGATCGATGATTGTCAACGACCCGCAGAAGATGAGCGTCGTGGTGGTCGGCGTCACGGAAGAAGGACGTCGATGTCGTGAAGTGAGGATTCGAAGTTCTTTGACGACGATTTCGTCTCCGGAAATCGTCGCATAAGTGATGACGCAGAAGAAGACGTCGTTGGTGTCACGGGAGACGATTCCTGAGAACGTGGCGTTCTTCGTCGATGCTCGAAGGTTCTTCGCGTTCCTCGTCAAAGCTTGAAGAAGAAGAAGAAGAAGAACTCCAAATTCTCTCAAGGCGGCTAGAGAATTCTAACCCAAATAAAATAAGTTAATGTCTTATTTTATTCACACACTTAACAATTTGAATTTCAAAGGTTTGAAATTCACACAATTCAACTCCATTAATTAACAAAGTTGTCATGTCATTAAAAGAGGAGTTTAAGGGAGTTTTAAAAGAGAAGAAGACGAGTTATACTTCGGGTGGGCCCCACCACACTTAATCCTCCCAAGGGAGGTTAAGTGGATGTGGGTCCCACCACTAACTCCCTTTGGGAGAAGTTAACCAATAAGTTAAAATAAAAATTTTTATTCCACAATTTTTATTTAACTTATTCTAAACTCCCAAAAACTAACTCTCAACCCGAAATAAACGCATCCTCGGAATAGGTCTCCTTAAGCGAATATCGGCGCTGCGAGTTCATCGGTGTCCTCAGATTTCAATTCCGAACACCGGATCAAAAGTTAGAAATTCCCGCTCATTCGTTCACTGAACGTACCCGAGCCGAACTTCGGAAAATGATTCCGGGCACTCTGGGCCTGGGAATCAGGTGCCTTCAGAAACATCGCTCTTGTAAAATTTCAAAGAAAATTAAAATAAAATTTCCCTTGAATTTTACGGGTCTTTACATTACTCCCACCTCAGGGCTTTACATCCCCGTAAAGATACATCAAAAACTAGGGAAAAAACTGAGGGTACTGAGCACGCATCTGAGCCTCCCGCTCCCATGTGCTCTCCTGGAGGTTCCCATGCTGCCATCTGATGTGCACAAGAGGAATCGATCGCCCTTGTAGGACCCTCTCCTGTCGATCCTCTATCTCCACCGGGACCTCCGTAAAAGTCGTCTCATCGTCAACGTCAAGCTCCCCATGGTCAAAGATGTGCGTTGGGGCGTGCACGTATCTCCTCAGCTGAGATACGTGGAAGACGTCGTGCACCCGGTGCAACTGAGGTGGTAGAGCCAGGCGATAAGCCACCTCGCCAATACTGCTGAGGACCTGGAAGGGTCCGATGAAGCGCGGAGATAACTTGCCGCCTCGGCCAAATCTCCAAATACCATGTTGAGGTGAGACTCGCAAGAAGGTGTGGTCTCCATCCTCGAACTCTAGTGGCCTCCGCCTCCTGTCAGCGTATGACTTCTGCCGACTCTGAGCTGTCCTCATCCGCTCCTGGATGACCTGGATCTTCTCTGCCGTGGCCTGGACCATCTCCGGTCCCACAAGTGCTGACTCCCTAGGGTCTATCCAGCATAAAGGAGATCTACAAGTTCGGCCGTACAACGCCTCGTACGGTGCCATCCCGATGGTGGAGTGGTAGCTGTTGTTGTACGCAAACTCCACCAACGGTAGGTGGTCCTCCCAGCTGCGACCAAAGTCGAGGACACATGCGCGGAGCATGTCCTCGAGATTCTGAATGGTCCTCTCCGTCTGACCATCCGTCTGAGGGTGAAAGGCTATGCTCAGACATACCTGCGTCCCGAACGCCTCCTGTAACCCCTTCCAAAGCCAGGAAGTAAAGAGAGCATCTCGATCGGAGACGATAGATGATGGCACGCCGTGGAGCCGCACAATCTTCTGAATGTAGAGACGTCCCAAGCTCTCCACTGATCCCTGCTCTCTGATGGGTAAGAAGTGTGCCGACTTGGTGAGTCGGTCAAAAATCACTCAGATAGAGTCGTGACCTCTGGAAGTGCATGGAAGTCCAGTCACGAAGTCCATAGATATGCCGTCCCACTTCAACTCTAGGAACTCCAAGGGCTGTACCAAGCCTGCTGGAACCTGATGCTCTGCCTTCTCCTGCTGGCAGGTGAGGCATCGAGAAACGAACTCTGCTACAACCTTCTTCATTCCTAGCCACCAGTGCTGTCGTCTGAGATCCTGTTACATGCTCGCCACTCCAGGATGTACCGCCAAAGGAGAAGTGTGAAACTCTCTCAGCACCCCCTCTCGCAAAATGACTGGTACCATGGTTCGTCCTCTGAAAATGATGTCGTGCTCTGCTCCAAGGGAGAAACCATCAGGTGCCTGTCCCGAGGATATCTGTGCACGCCGCGTCTCACAATCAGCGTCCTCACGCTGTGCCTCTCTGACCTGCTGTAGTAGAGGAGGGGTGACTGTGAGAGACTGGAGGAAGGCTTCTCCATATCTATCCATGAAGGATATCTGCAAAGAGGCTAGCTGCTCTGTTGCCTCCTCGAGTAGCTGAATGCCCATTCTCCTGCTGAGGGCATCGGCTACTACGTTCCCCTTCCCAGGAGTATAGACTATCTCGAAGTCATAGTCCTGGAGGAACTCGAGCCATCGCCGCTGTCTCAGGTTCAGGTCCTTCTTCGAGAAGATATACTTGAGACTCTGATGATCGGAAAAGACTGTAAAGCGCTCGCCCATCAGATAGTGTCGCCATGTCTTCAGATCGAAGACCACCGCTGCCAACTCCAGGTCATGGGTAGCATAGTTCTACTCATGCGGCCTCAACTGTCGTGATCCATAGGCGATCACTGCCCGCTCCTGCATCATGACGTAACCGAGTCCGGTCCCTGATGCATCGCAGTAAACTATGTACCCTACTCCCTCCTTAGGAAACCTCAAGATAGGTGCGCTATTCAAACTCTGTCTCAGCTCCTGGAAGCTCTACTGACATCTGTCTGACCACACGAAGGGTTTCCCCTTCCTCCTTAACGTAAAACAAAGCTGCAAAGAATTCTCCTTTGCCGAAAAGTGAAATCCGGTCTCATCCCCTGGATGAACCACGTTCCTTGCCTAAAACAGTCAATCCCGTCATGATTAGTTAATTCATGGCATGGATGATGTCGTAAGGCCTCGTCGCTGCTACCAAGAGATCCAACCATTACTCTAGCCTCTAAGGGTTGAGTCACACTGTCGGCATTAGTGTGTGGTCACTGGGTTTCCTCCAGTAAGAATCTCGCAAGTGAGGGTCAAGTCAACAGTTTTTAACCGGCACCTCTTAGTAAAAACAAACAAAAGACAAGAAAAAAAAGCTACCAAGGCAAGTATCATTTATTACTTCAACTTAAAGTACATGGACACAAGGCAACACAAACTACGAAGCTAGAGGCATTATGGGCAAAGGCCTCTATGCCTGGAGCTAGTCCCGCACTAGTCCACCCGCTTCCGGAGCTCCATGATCATAAGCTTCAGCTGCCTGAAGCTGTGCTCTCCCCTGAGGTCGGGGTGGACCTCCTGGTGGTGGTGGTGGTAGAGCCTCAAAGCGTCGCCCACCACCTGCTGCTCGGCCAGCTCCTCTTCCTCGTCCGCCTCCTCCCTGCAGACCGCCACGGTCGAACCTCTGCCTCTTCCTAGGTGGTTCCTCAACCGTCTACTTCTCCTCTGTATGGCGGGTCGGGCAGTCACGAGCCATGTGGCCCTGCCCGCCGCACGAGTAGCACTGGCTGCCTCTCGAAAGACTGGCTCCTCGCTGTGTGCCCCGTACTACTGAGCCAGTGTCCTAAGGTCGTCTGCCTGAAGGTCTGGTCTGCCTGAACCCCTGAGTCATCCGTCGACTGCTTGCTGCAGATGACTCTGCCCCGTGCCGCCCTGCGGTGGGTCTCGGCGCTGGTGTAGACTCAGCAAGGAAGCTCTCGATCAAAAGAGCCCGCTCTAGTACTCCTGTCTGAGTCGGTATGCTGAGGGAGATCAGTGATGCCCTGATCACGTCTCTCAAACCCTGCTCGAAGGTCCGGGCATGGTAGAATGGGTCTCGTACCATGTCGGTCGAGTAGCACGAGAGATCAGTAAATCTCACCGAGTACTGAGCGACCGTCATGCTGCCCTGCCGCAGCTGAAGAAGCTCCTGGATACGCACCGCACGAAGGGTGGCTGGGATGAACTCCGAGCGGAAAAGGCTCTCAAAGTCCGTCCAAAGTAAAGATGCCTCATCGTGCACCTGGAGCATCAAGCTCTACCATCGGCCCGCTGCCGCGTGCAGTAGGCTCGCAGCGAGGATCTCCATGAGGTCTGCAGGTGTCCCCACTTGCCTAAAAACCCGTACCACTGCCTCCAGCCAGTCCTCGGCTGCCTGGGGGTCCGTCTCGCCACGAAACCTAGGCGGTCGCGGGCGCTGAAACTCATGCAGTGCGCTGAGGCGACGTGCATCGTCAGCGGCTGGTGCTAGAAGCATCGGTGGCTCGACGGGTAGAGCTACCGCCGGTGCCACCACTGACAAAGGGCCCTGCACCGAGGCCTAATCGCTCAGTGGGCTGTCATCACACTCGACTCTCGGAACCCTAGATGGCTGCCGTCGTGGGGCCATCCTGAAAAGGAAACATGTGCGTCACGGTCAAACAGTATACCTGGTGAGCTGACACAAAAAATCACAAAGAATACTTTGAAACACACACGCAATCAATGTTTTCGTACATTAAGTCTGAAATCAGAAGTCAGGGTCCTGGTGTACGGATACGTCGGCCGCCGCACCAACACTGGACTCCCTGGACTGATAACCACACTCAATATGCTAAACATTATTGCTTCACATAGAAAAGATCAGAGTTCACGGATGAACCGAACTCCTTTGATACCAATTTGTCACGACCTGCCCTCGGGGCCCGTGCCGTGACTACCCTAAGCCCGCCTTCCATAGGCCAGGGGCTGGCGACTAGCACCAAGGCGTAAATCCCAGTAAGAAGGGAAGGAATTGCCTTTGAAAAGTAAACAAACACCACAGAGTAAGAAAGCGGAAATGTAAACACTAAGTAAGAACAGAGTACAACTGAAAGTGCGGAAAAGTAAATGGGACAATATACAAACCCAAACTGAAAGTAAAGTACAACTCGAAAGGGAAAACATCAACTGTAAAGTAAAAGCCGCTACACCGAGCTGTCCACTGGAAATCCCACCTGAAGGGTGGGTACAGATAGCTCCACAGCTCCATGGGTCCCGCTGTCCGCTCCGGGTACGTTCCGCCCAGTGTTCCACCTCCAGGTACCGTTCTGCTCTGCAAGCCTCATCCACGATCAACGTTGTCCGTCGTATGCAACAAACACAACGTAGTGCGGGCATAGCCCGTGCAGGGGTGAGTATAAGCTACTCAGTAGGGACCCCGAGACCCCTGAAGGTCTCTCAAAATCCACAAAGGATAAACCACAAAGAAAGGAACAATCACGAAGTAACAACCGACACTGCTTAGGTATAAGCCCATACATATACCTAAGTCATCAATTCCAATACGCTCCAACCTCCGAGCCCAAGTACAACTCAGTCCACACATGAAAGTAAACGTATTCCACACAAGAAAGCAAAACGAAATCCACACAGGATAGCACAACTCAATCCACACAGGAAAGCAACAGGATTCAGCTCACACAGGTATACTTCTTCAAAGGACAATAAAGATGATATCTGATCCATCTAAGTCATCGGACCCACAAAGGATCGATAGGTAACTAACCCCCGCAAAGTCCCACACAGGATCGGGCCCACACAGGACCTGTAGGCAC
This sequence comes from Viscum album, assembly GCA_963277665.1. Lineage (NCBI taxonomy): Eukaryota > Viridiplantae > Streptophyta > Magnoliopsida > Santalales > Viscaceae > Viscum > Viscum album. The sequence goes on along the minus strand of OY728151.1, from coordinate 1,490,404,230 downwards.
TGGTTCACACAGGACCGCTGAGCACAAAGACCCACATAGGATCGGACCCACACAGGATCGGGCCCACACAAGACCTGTAGCACTAATCCACATAGGATCGCTGAGTGCTGTAGTCGTCGTCGTCGATTCCACTAATGATCTCTGTACTGTCGTCTTCGCAGTCGCAGTAGCAATAGCAGTCACAGTCGCACCCAACACTAGGGTTCCCGCACACAACAAGCTCGATCGGGAGGGTCCGCTCCACGATCCAAGAGGCTGATACGACAACTGTCACAAAGTCCAGAGTTGATGTATCCAAAAGTTCCGTATCGTCAACAGGAACTCAATGCAACAGGCGGCGCATCGATCGGACGCCCGGTCTGAGAGTTATTGGCTTTTTCTTCCCAGTGGCCCGGTTGGTTTTTAAGGCAAAATTAACCCGACCGTACTCCACCTGCGTCCAAACCTCGGGCGGAGTACTCCAAAAGATCCGTTTCACTAGGAGGAACTCAACAAAGCTGACGGCACGTTAATCGGACGTCCGTAGCTCAAGATATGAGCGTTTCCGCTCCGAGGGCCCGGTTGGTTTTGTGTACGAACCAACCCGGCCGAACACAAAGTATTCCGAAACATTGAGTTCGATATACCGAAACGACCGTCTTGATCCAAGGATCGCATCTCCGCTGACTGTTCGTCAATCGGAGGTCCGTAGCTAAAGTTATGGGAAAAAGACCGAAATCGATTCGAAAATGGGGGTCCGGGTCCGGGCCGACCCGGCCCGACCCCCCCCCCCCCTGGGTCAGCCCGAACCGGGTCTCCCCGACCCGGGTCCGACCCGGCCTGGCCCGGCCGGCGGCGCGGCGGAGCGGCGGCGCGGTCCGGCACGGCGGCGCGGTCCGGCCGGCGGCGGTGCGGCCTGGGCGCCGCTCGGGTGCCACGCGCGGGGGGCAAAGCCCCCGCTTCCCTGCTGGCGGTGCGGCTGAGAGCCGCGCCTTGATCAAATGCCCCCCCCCCCCTCGTGGGGGCCTACTGTTTGGAAAAATGGGGGGGGGGGTACTGCCCCCCTTTGTGAAACCCCCCCCCCCTCATAAAGGAGGGCCAATTAACTTGGACGGGGGAATTAAATTCCCCTAGTCTTTCCCCTTCCGGCTAGCCCGACCTGGCCGGCCGGTTCTTCTTCAACGGACCGGCAAAGCCGGTCCCCTTCCGGCTTCCGACACCGGCGGCCCAGCTAGCCGCCGGTCTTCCCGTTTCGCCGCGGCCCAGAACCGGCAGGGGTGTTCGTCGTCTGGCGCGGTGCGACGGCACCATGCGCCTCCACCGCGGCCCCACACCGACCGCGGCGCCTTCGGTTCCCTTCGACGCGGCGCGACGGCGTCACGTTCATGACAATCCTTCCACGGCGCGGCGCGACGGCGCCGCGCAATATAGCCGTGCGATTCCCGCGTGGTGCGACGACACCACGCCTTCTCGTTCATCCACAAGAAATATAATAATATTATTCAATAACAAAGGAGGGGGATTCGGCCGTGTTTGTGCGGTCCGGCCCCCCTCTCATTAGTCGATAACACTTAACAAAAATCCTCAAGATTGTCAAGAACCATGAATGAGAATAAATAATTAAGCAACAACAAACCCCTACCTCTGTTTCAAGATCGATGATTGTCAACGTCCCGCGGAAGATGAGCGTCGTGGTGGTCGGCGTCACGGAAGAAGGACGTCGATGTTGTGAAGCGAGGATTCGAAGTTCTTTGACGACGATTTCATCTCGGGAAATCGTCACAGAAGAGATGACACGGAAGAAGACGTCGTTGGTGTCGCAGGAGACAATTCCCGAGAACGTGGCGTTCTTCGTCGATGCTCGAAGGTTCTTCGCGTTCCTCGTCAAAGCTTGAAGAAGAAGAAGAAGAAGAACTCCAAATTCTCTCAAGGAGGCTAGAGAATTCTAACCCAAATAAAATAAGTTAAAGTCTTATTTTATTCACACACATAACAATTTGAATTTCAAAGGTTTGAAATTCAAACAATTCAACTCCATTAATTAACAAAGTTGTCATGTCATTAAAAGAGGAGTTTAAGGGAGTTTTAAAAGAGAAGAAGATGAGTTATACTTCGGGTGGGCCCCACTACACTTAATCCTCCCAAGGGAGGTTAAGTGGATGTGGGTCCCACCACTAACTCCCTTTGTGAGAAGTTAACCAATAAGTTAAAAGAAAAATTTGTATTCCACAATTTTTATTTAACTTATTCTAAACTCCCAAAAACTAACTCTCAACCCGAAATAAACGCATCCTCGGAATAGGTCTCCTTAAGCGAATATCGGTGCTGCGAGTTCATCGGTGTCCTCGGATTTCAATTCCGAACACCGGATCAAAAGTTATAAATTCCCGCTCGTTCGTTCACTGAACGTACCCAAGCCGAATTTCGGAAAATGATTCCGGGCACTCCGGGCCTCGGAATCAGGTGCCGTCAAAAACATCGCTCTTGTAAAATTCCAAAGAAAATTAAAAAAAAATTCCCTTGAATTTTACGGGTCTTTACAGAAACATTTTGAACATCCAATGAGGATTGAAAAAAAACACAAACCATACTCCAATTATTGCATAGAATGGCCATTGTTCTAACAAGAGGATCATGTATCTGATATTAACTAAAGGAAATAGTCTCCTTTTATAATTTCGGTGAGAGGTAATTTAGGAATTACATAAAATATTAAAATATAATATTACATATATTAGGTTAAAAACTTATAAAAGGCCTAAAATATCACGGGATGTGATTTTTGACCAAATATTACCATATTCTTCCATATTAAACAAATTTTGTGATGATTGAATAATTGAATTAAATATTTGCTTCATGAAATATCATTATATTCATATTTAACACTATTCATATCTATGACGTCAAAAACATAAGAAAAATTACCAAATTAGAATCGAATATTTTATTATATATTAAAAATATCATATTAATCAATAGAATTAATTTATTATGTTAAAAATATCAATTTCTATTTATTTTATAAATTTTTATAACATTTATTTGATTTATCCATTAATTAAATAATTAATGCATCTTCATTGTGCAAGAAATGAAGTTAATTATTTCATCCTAAAAAAACTATAAATTTTCCATGATAATGATAAATTTATCAGTATTCTATTTAATATTATGGTAAAATATATCATCTTGGAATCCATATATTAAAATATTATAATAATAAAAAACTATAATGTGAAAAACATGAGTCACGTTTAAATAATATATTATATGGGTCTTAATCAAATCCATGTGGCTATATATGGTCATTAATGAGACATTGTTACACACATGTTCGATATATACCCAACGAATAATATTTATAAAGGCCCATGGGTCATTTAATGATTCCAATAATTTTAATTAAAATCATTTTATTAATTTGTCTTTTTATTTCTAAAGCACTATATCACTGTTTCATAAGAAATAATGACTATTATTTCATATATAATAATTAACAATAAATTAAAATATGAAAAAAAATTAATTATGCTCAATACAATTATTTTTATTTATTTATTACGTATATTTATTCATATCCATGTTAATACAAATTATTTAATTATTTAATTTTTTATTTTCTTCCCATATAAAAGCATTGCACATGCATATGGATAAGACTAATGATATATTTCTCTAAAATATGAAAAAGTTATCCATAGAAATCAATTATACATAAAAATTAGATAAAAGGTCACAAAAATAATTTATAGTAACCAATTATTATCTATAAGGAAACCTATATTACATTTCCAATCCCATGTAGGCATTACTTTGGCACATGCATTGATTTGATTACATATCATGAAAATACATTAGAATGCAGTTATTCTAAATTATTGTTTTCTTTATAATATTTATATCATAACATCATATAGTAATTTTATATGTCCTATAAATTTTAATATCATATTTATGTCTTGATGATGTTACCAAAATACTAAATTTCTAAAAAACATGTATTTGTTTAAATTTTATCCAAAAGTCATTTATCTTAGGAAAATCTAAAAAATTCACCGAAAACATTTTTCGAAGTTTTATTACAAATATTGTCTCCATTTCATGAAAATAAATTTCAAAATATAAGATATTTAAATTTTAATTTAAATCATCATGTAATCGAAGAATACCAATTTTAATTTTATAAATTGATTTTCTGACAATTTACAAATTCAATAATGGTTTGAAAACATTTCCTTATAATCAGAAAACAATTAAAAATTAATTTTTTAATATATTCTATGAGTATAAATTTTATTTTAAATAAATTTATTAATTATAAAATTTTATAAAGAACATTTGAACTTTAAGAAATCAACATCACATAATTTATAATTTTTAAAACATTTATTTACTTATTATATAAAATGAATATATCATATTTTTATTTATGAGATACCTAAATAAAATTTATAAATTGATAGGTGAGATTATTATTATAATAGTCACATTAATATTACTTATTGTTGCATTAATATTCATAATGGAAATATTAATATTTATCTATTTTTTCTTTAGGATCGATGTTGTGTGCAATATAAGCTGTCAAATTAATTGAATTTATTTAAGAAGATACATAATGTAAAATCATGGAGTGTTATATTTCTGACCACCACACCACATGGATGAAATATATAGGTATATTTAATTAAATCATTTAATATATATGGTATTATTAACCTTCATGTGAGATAAAATATTTAATACTATCATTCTATGATAATCGTTGGAAAATGGAACGGGTAATCATGTGTACATATGGCCTAATATTACCCTGATTGTAGTATAATTCATTTATTAAAACCATATTCCATGATTGATAATAAAATGATAACTGATGTATAAATTTGTTTATTATTTTATGATTTTTTCTCAAATATTATGTAATTATATAATATGCATTAGAACAATAATATTCAAGAAAATTAACAAATGAGAAAATAAGAAAATAAACACATGAAAAAAATGAAAACTTTGAAAAAATAAGAATTAAAGGGTGATAATATGTTATAAAAGGATCATAAAATATATTATAAATATTAATATTAGTCTCTAATAATTTAATAATATTTTCAAAATCATGAAACAGGAGGATAAATTAATTTCTACAAGAAATGTACCGTGAGCCATAGGATGTCTTATCTCAATTTCCATTCACTGTTTTAAACATATAATTCCTTGGTTATTCTATTATAAGATTATGTTTATAATTAAATTTCATTATTTTAAGGTGAATATCCAACTGTTTTATTTGGATTCACATTAGATAAACATATTAAATTCAGTGATTAATTCCCATATCAAATATATGATCTCTGTAAGGGATTCAATATCAATTTCATTCCATTGAGGAACATTTGAAGTTTATACTCCTTGTTTCATTTTTATGGTGTAAATAATGCCCCATTGAATTTTAATATCATTATTCAGTAATATTTCATGGTATTTTATGTTTCAATTTGAAATATTTATTCCATGGCAATTTTACATAAATGTTACCAAGTTGTATAGAATTTTATAACTCAATTTCATTTCATTGGGATATATTACTCGTTTATTTTCATTGAGGCTCTAATATTATGTTTTTAATTACTTCTTTCTATCTGTTATATTATTTAAACATGTTTTATATAATTGTAACTGTTTGTCTCACAATCCCATTGAAATCTAGATTGTTTATTACTAACTATCAGTTAAATAAAATTATTTTACCAATTTATTAAAAACTAATTCCATTTTATTCTAATGGTGTTACTTATAATATCATCATGTAATTATAATTTTTACTAATTTTTTCTTAAAAATATGAGAAAATTATTTTATAAAATTACTCTTTCATTTCACTCGTTGATTAAAATTCAAAATCTTTCACAACCCAATTTTTAAAATATATTTTCAATTTATAAACCATTCTTAAAATGAATTATTATAATAATATCTAACCCCATTTACATTATAAAAATTTAATGTAAAATTATTGTGAGTTTCAAAATAATTCAAATTTTTCTTTTATAGAAAATGTGAATGGAATAATTATTACAATGTGTTTGATTGGAATATAATTTATATCCTACATGGACAGTCAATTATTTTATAGGTTCCTTTTTATTTTTAAATTATTATTGTAAATGGAAAATTGTTTTAAAATTACATTGTGAAATTATAGTTTTATAAACTGATATTCAAAATAAAATTGACATTTTCATCAATTTTTTGAATGATCTTTTTGTTGAATTTATTTTCATCTATGAAAAACTTTCTTTATTCTTTCATCATTGTGTATATGTTGCAATGATATCATCCTTATTATTTTTATTAATTTTTTACAATTATTTTCACTGGGGATAGTATTATACTTCACTAAAATTGTTAATTTTTATATTTATTAACATTCATATGAAATATTAATATACACGTGATAAATGCTAATTAAATTTTCTATAGCTATCAATATTATTTTTCATTGATATGATAATTTTGTAAACAATATATCATATCATTCAATGGTGTTCTATATTAAATTTTTTCTTTTTATTTGGGGAAATATTAATAAATATTAATTATATACCCCATAAATAATTTTGTTGATAATGAACATTTTTCATGAATTAAATCATTTATTTGATATATGTGGAATTCCTTGGAAAATAATTCTATTATATTGTCACTCAACCCATAGAAATGTCTCATAAGACAAATCATTTGTCTAGCCTCAATTATTTTTTATTCATCCCTATTAAAATGTCATGGGGGGTATATTTGGACAGAATATGTTTTCATTAATCATGAGATCATGATGTCAAATAATTAGTTATTTCCTTCATTGAAAATGATGTTATTATCATTATTCATGAAATTTTATCAATGGTATTATCTCCACATGTAGATAATTATCATGTTATTGATTAAAGTCCATGTGTTTTCTACTATTTAGCATTACATTTTTATTATGTATTATCTTATCATGATAGTCATGTTGATTATATGGAATGTTTGGTTAATTATTTACTTTATCATATATGTTATTATTTATTGATTTGTGGTAGCTTCAACAGTACTAAACCCTCATTCAGAATTTTAGATTGCACATTTTATTTTTTACATTACCAGTAATTCATGAAGTGTATTATAAATTATAAAAAATGATATTATAGTGACCATACTTTTCATACATTACATTTACATCATTTTAATGATAAACAACATGAAGGCATTACACAAAGCAGATCCAAATGTTTTGGTGTCTTGGGAAAACTAGGACCATACATAACTTTTATAATAGATACATAAACATTTATGTAATTAATTCATTAATATATTCTAATTTTCCCTTTTTTAAACATTAGTACATGTATTAACCTAAGGATATTCACAAAAAAAGGGCTGATTTAAACTCCCCGTAAGAGGAAACATAGACACATGAAACAATGTATCATGGGGTGTGCATAATTATAACATTTTTTATACAATAGATTGGAATGTGGAATATAAAATGAAACACAATACCTTTTTGGTTAAATAACACACATATTTATGTAAAAATATACAATCATTTTCATGAATCATTTCACTTTTACTCATTATATTCATCAATTTACTAAATTCATTGGATTTCTTTATAATTTCAGGTACACCCATCACATCATAGAATTTATATTATCAGGAATTCCAAATAGAACATTTATCAATCATGAACCTGAATAAACAATGTAAATTAATGGGTTTAATCTCATAGGAATTCGTTCATAAACATTGGGTTCCCAAAATAAAGAGGTAATAAGACACTTGATACAAGAACCATCATCCTTGAGTGAGAAGAAGAAGTGTGTTTTTGAAAGAAGAGTTCTTTTGGAAAACAATGTTTTGACATAAACTCTAGTGGAATACATATATATATCCCAAAATAGGTATTATAATTATAAAAAAAGGATTTTTAAGGAGTAACTATACCAAAAATTGTGTGAAAGAGGGAGAACCCGAAGAAAGAAAGTTGGGTTCAAGAATTCCCCTTACATTGTATCTGAATGATTTCTTCAATTTAATATCCTATATAATGGCATTATAATCCTTAATTAGAAATTCTAGAAACATTTATACACAAATATGGTTCATTATGTATTCATTATGTTCTTTTATGGGCCTTTGGATGTGTTATAGAGTTTAAATGCATTGTTCAAGAGTGTTCTTTTTCAAAGTTATCATGAACATTTCACTTGAACAGATGAATGGGAGTTCTTGTAGAACATGGATAAACATAAAAAACTGATATTACATGTATTTAATGATAATACAGATTTTTAAATTAACTTTTAATGAATTATTTTATATAACATATGGATTAATCATCAGTTAAAGTATAATGATGATCATTTTATTGTAATTTGGGAGGTTTTTGGATCACAATGAACTTGTTTTGTTTTATCATTTAGTATTATGGAAAAAAGTTATTTCCATAACATAAAAGTGGTTACAAAATGCATATTAAAATATGTTTTCAACAATTTTATGGTATCATTGACATCCTAGAAATAGTTGAAGGAAAATGGAAGTGCATAACCCATGATGTAGGTAAATTAACACATCACAGGTAATGATTAAATTTTTATAAACAAAGGGAGAGAGTGGGAGGGGTGTAGTGGATAATCATACATTAACATGATATAATACCAGAACAACACTCATACTAGAGTTATCATGACATTTGGATAAGAGATATTGACGATAAGAGAAGAAAAGTAATGAAATTTGAATGGAAATTGAAAAAAAGGGAGTGAAATTACTTCTAGAATATATATTATTTGAAGGCCTCTTTAATGAATAGGTTTTTGAATCTTTATCAGAGCAAGAGTTGATAAACATTCGGGAGAGACTAGGAAATATCTTTTGGTAGAATATGGACTAGTCACGAATCTCGATAGGTGTGAAGAAATGAGGGTGTGAGGGGTCAGATTTATAGTGGAGTGGAGGAGGGTTTTCTAATTATTTTAGTCATTGGTTTTTTATTTTTCCATAAGATAAGAAATAGAGATTATTCCATGACCAAGAATAGTAATAAGTTCTTGTTAGTATGTGATTTGGTTTCCTATATCACTCATGATGTCAGAAATAGAGGATTAAAATTATAATGTATATATATGTTAAATTAATGTATTTTACAACACCAAAAAAATATAGTTTTTAAAAAATATCAACAATTCACCCTAATAATTTTTTAATGTGTAGAATCAAAAAATAAACTATATTTTATAAAAATAATTTTTTAAATATGATAAATTTAATTTTTAATTGAAATCATAATTTTATTGAAAAATACAAAATTTAAATTAAAAAATTCTTTTCTAACCCCTTGAAAAATTAATTAAGGTCTCATAAAATTATTATATAATCATTAGACATCAATTTAATATTTTATGAATAATTTTTTTTGAAAATATATTTTATTTTAAATTATTAAATTAATCATTAAAAGTCCAAATATTCTAACACTATAATGATTATACTATATTTCAACTAATAGGATGGATACATTTTATTTATACTATTAGTAGTAAGGTTCCTATTATATTGGCTGATTTACTATTCATAAGGGTCATATTACTATCACAAGGGTAACATTACTATTCATAAGGGTATGTTACAATTCAATAAAAAATATGTTTTCCTATCTGACTTCAAATATCATGCTAATCACATCCGTGTATGTCATATTTTTGAAATTCAAATTATAGAGGTGGAAAAATTACGTTTTAAGGTCACATCGTAGTTCATATAAGCATGATATGACATTTTGTTTCCTAATATAATTTGTTGTGATTAAGACATTACTACAAGAATGGATAAATTGAATTGATTAATGTTTGGGTCATTACATTATTCCCTCCTTTTGAAATTTCTCCCTCGATATTTCATTTTACTTAACCATGTGAGGGTACTTCTCCTTCATTGAATCCTTGAGTTCCCATGTTTTTTATTTATATTTATGGTTCCTTTACAATGCTTTAACAATTTTTTTGTCTTGTTGTGTATTAACTTATCCCTTTGATCCATAATCTTTATTGGCTATGTTGGACCCATCCTTGGGAATAAGTTGTATTTGTTGTCAAAGAAGTGTCAATGATGAAGAAGGCTCTCCTAAATCCAAAGTTAATGGAAAAGGATGATGATGATGTGTTCTTTGTATATGATAGTCCAAAAAGAAAAAGGGCATGAAGGAGAGGCAAGGGGTATTTGATTATAAGGAGGCCATGCACATATTTCATATGGCCATGCACATCTCATGTGTTATATTTTATTTAAAAAAATTTATATATCCAACCAAGGAGGCTGGTCGAGGACCTCAACTTCAAGTTCATGAAGGACCCGAGCGTCAACCACACCTAAGGGAAGTCTCTAGGCTATCCCTGCATGAGGCAGGGGCGTGCGGGCTGTGCATAAGCACACAGGAGCGTGCACGGGGGCGAACCCATGTGGTGAGAGGTAGAGGGGTTTGTGATTATAAGGAGGCCATGCACATATTTCATATGGCCATGCACATCTCATGTGTTATATTTTATTTACAAAAAATTTATATATCCAACCAAGGAGGCTGGTCGAGGGCCTCAACCTCAAGTTCATGAAGGACCCGAGGGTCAAGCACACCTGCATGAGGCAGGGGCATGCAGGCTGTGCATAAGCACACAGGAGCGCGCAAGGGGGTGAACCCATGCGGTGAGAGGCAGAGGGTGGGCGCAGAGCACGCCCACTGGGTGAACACGGTACGGGTCGATACCGTGTAGGTAAGAGGAGAATTAATTGTACCGATGCTGGAGCAGCTTGATAGATATACCACGACAATGCCGCACCTCCGGTTCGATGAAGGATAGCTTCTCGCATTTACTGTTCACAGTTTAAAAATGCGGAAGAAATATCAGCCGTCTGATCTGCTGCGGTGAGATGTTATAATCTCGGCCGCCCATCTCCCATCCACGCTGATCCAACTGCGCCGCGATCTTCTTCTTCCTCCGCGTTCCTCATGACACCGCCGCGCCTTCCCCGATCCTGGAGCTCCGGCCAAATGTCGATCTCCTCACTCCGGCCACCATTCATCCTAATTCCATGTGCATTGAGATCACATGGAGAAGTCGAACACATGGCATGCAGTTTCACGTGCATGCATACGATGATCTTAATATTTTGAGGATGGACAAAGCAAGAAGAGCTGTGAGGCCACGTGGAAATATTTGTGTGAATTTTTTAATAAGATACATGCAATCTTTAATACATTCATGAAGAGATTTGGTCGATCTTTTGAAAAGGAAACAATCCAGGATATACAGAATATCATAAACACAGGTTTGAACGCTTTAAAGAGCCGATGATCTCGGCTATTCAAAGATGCGATCTTCAGGGAATATCTTGAGTGTTTTTGAATGCAGAAAAGATTCTCTACGTGCCTATAAATGAAGCCGCACCCAAGTCGAGAGAGGGGGCTGCCTCCCGCATTCCCGAGTGCCTCTTTTTGAAAAACAGAGCACTTCTATTTCTATGCGCTTCGTGAAAGAGAATCCACTGCTCCGCTGGACTTAGAAAAGTTATTAGCACTCTCTAAGGGTCGTGCGAGGAAGAAGATATCAAGGAACCATTCTGGTTGCACGAAATAAGTGACCCGCACCCACTGTGCGAAGGGATCCACCAAGTGTGCGACCGGTTTACCCAAAACCATCACCGCGTTGTGTGGTTGTTGTTCGGATCATACACAACAGGTGTGTGTGCGCTCTTGTTGTAGTCTGTGAAGACAGAACCACGAACCCATCTTTTTTCTGTGAAGAAGCACACATACAGTGAATCCATGGAGTCGTCTGCTCAAACAAGGTAGACACCCCCAAGGATTGCTCGATACATCCTACTGGTTTTAAGGGGTTTCGTTTTGAAGGATTATTTGGAAGAAGAATGTCATCACTCACATGCATGCACGAATGAGCATGGTTTGAAGGAAGCCTGAGGCCTAAAGTGGCTTTTTGATCAAAAGGAATCACACATGAAAGGGTTGCACCCCCTCAGGTGTTGAAGAAACACATAAACACACTGAAGCTATGAAAAGGAGAGAAGAGGACGTGTTTATGCTTGGAGAACTTACACCTTTGGGTTTTCACATCAAAAAAGAAGAAGAGAATTGTGCATGCTCCTTTGCATGCACATGCACACGTGACGACATTAAAAGAAGAACCTAGACATTAGGTGCACATGTGAAAAGAATAAAAAGATAAGTGTTTTTAATTGCTACATGCATGATCTGATGCATACTAGGAGAATTGATTCTGATGATGCCATGTGAGAGAAGCTTCATCGATTGATCAATAACATAGGTGGTTGTTATATTGGCCAACAAGAAGAAGTTCTAGTTCATACAGTCATTGCACTAAAGGAGATGTTTGAACCAAAAAGAGCATCAATTCTGAACCGTGGTGCAAGAAAAGTCTCATGCTGAAATAGGAGACAATGTATGTCAAGTCAATATATTGAAGAGACCTTAAAGTCTATAAACTGAGTTGTGACTCTATCCAAGGCAGTGAGCCAGGGGGAGTCAACGAATGTGATCCGAGGGACACAGGGAGCTATCCCTGAACAATTGTATAGGCTGTGATCCTAGGACAGAGTGACTGTTCCCAAACATTTGTAATCTACAGCTAGTGAAGCATAGTGGATTTTGGTACGACTGACAACCTGTCAGCGTATGCTTTTTAGACGTATCCCTTAGTGGTGAACCAAGTAAAATTGTTGTGTCATCTCTTTACATGTGAATGATTCATTGTTGATTATTTCCATCATACAGGTTTAAGTAGTTCCTACCAACGTGGGAACAAGATCCACAACTTTAAGAAGAAAAATTTAACACCCTGATTCACCCCTCCGCTCATAGGGTGTCCCGGGGTCCTACAAGTGGTATTAGAGGTAGGTTAACATATTTTGGATACTCCATAGTAATTATATTCAGAAGAGGATTTGAGTTTCTTTCCTAAAGTCAACAATGAAGAGAAGTCTTGAGGATGAGTCAGTCTTTTCTGAGCAGAAGTCTACATCTAGTAAGAACATGACAAATAGGAAAAAAAGAGAAGAAGCAGTTGAAGAAGTCCCTCATATCCAAAGAATATGCAGTGTCTTGTTCTCCATGCCATTCCAATAATGAAGAAACATCAGGCTTGGAAATTATCGAGATGGTTTCTCAGGATTCATCCAGAGGAAAGGATGACACCCCTAATTCAATCTTTTAGGGGAAACTCAAAACATATCTGCATGATATTCCTGAAGAAAGGGTTGCTATTCTTTGTAGCCTATTCCAATCTATGCAGGTTGAGATCACTCTATTAGAAATGGAAGATAACAATATGTAAAAGGGGTTGGAAAGAAAAGTTCTGGAAAGTATGAAGCTCACCAAACAGGTTAAGGTCTTTGAAGAAAAAGAGGAAGTCAATAAGACTCTAAAAGAAAATTTCCATGCACTTGAATCTGAGCTAAAAAAGAGAAAAGAAGTCCAGAGTTTGTGTTTGGAAGAAACTTCCATGAAATTCAGGGAACATGAATCGTTTTTACAAAACAACGCTATGATTCATGAAGATGGGGTTGCTAGATTGAAGAAGACTTGTGATGAGAAGATGATCATGATTGAAGATCAGAAGATCATCCTCAATATTGAGAGTCAAAAATTGGAATCCTAGTTGACCAAGATAGAGAATACACATATTAAGACTTCACAAAAGAACGAAATGAGTGATTCTTGTACTCAATGTTTGTTAGAGGAATCTAAAGTTGAAATACCTCCAACATGTGAGAAGAAGATTATGACAAATCTTGATTATCCACATCAAGAATCAGTTGCTGCTGGTATTCAATGCTCACTGGAGGATTCAATTCTCAAAAGACCTCCAACATGTGATAAGAAGATCATGACTTCACTCATTGATCTATCACAAGAAACTGAGAAAGTGAAGGTACCATCCAAATCATCTTGTACTCATGTTTCTAAATACGTTCCCACAATCAGTGTAGGTTGGATAAAAAATCCCAAAAAAATATGGATGAGGGAAGATGATCTGAAGAACAAGCTAGAAGCTCACTCCCCACAACATATCAAGAAAAATGCCCAAAAACCTCATACAGAAGATACAAAGATGAAAATATTTGTGGGTCAATGTTGGTGCTGCAATAGATTTGGGCATTGTGCACTGGATTGTTGGTACAATCCCTTTAACGGAAAATCACCAAGAAAGCCTGTATCAAAGGGAAGAAATCCAGAGAAGAAGAAGCAACATCTGAAGGTACAAGAGCATCTGTTTACAGCAAACAGATTTGGAATGCTTGATAACATCTGTGATGCGTGCAGTGGTGGTGGTCACAAGAATGGTGCATGCCTATGTCAGCAGATATCCAGATCTGATAAGAACAGAAGACCACACAAGCTAGCTATGAAGGAAGAAGTTTCCTTGGAAGGAAATCAGAAAAAAATTTATTCCAAAAAGATTCAAGGAAAGAAGTATAAGGATTCCTTGGACTTTAAAGCCAATAAGTCCAAGGGTGGAGCATCCAAAAGGGATGTCTCTCAGAAGAAGCCATGTGGAAGGTCCAATATTGATAATTCTATTCCTAATGATATGCTAGTCATCTGGCCTAAAGATTTGGATAGATTGAGAAATATTGAAGAAAATCAATCCAAGGCTAGTACAAGGGAAAAAAAGAATGTTCCACATGATAAAAGAAACTCTTTTATTAAAGAAGTTCTGTGTGAGAGATGCAAGAAGCCTGGTCACATTGCAAAATTTTGTCTCACCCTATTACCAGATCAAGAATTTGTCCTAAGGAGGAGTAATTTTGCATCATCAATAAAGGCTGGTCAGAAGAATGATTCTCCCCACAAAGCACAAGATAATATGAAGATATCCTTGCTTCCACTACAAAAACCAGAAAATAATCTCAAATGTGCAAGCATGAAGACTAGATCAGATGGAGCTACTTGGTTGAGAACATCTCAACCTTGCTGCTCAAATTAATGAAGCAAGGAGGATCCACCTTATTCCCTAAAACTTGGCATGCATTGATGTTTCTAATGCAGGGGATTGAAGGTGAAGCATGTTCTCAGGGGGAGAACCTGAGAAGTGTGAAGAAGCTGCCAGAGACACTTTCTCAATCAATATCAACACCAGTTGGTATAAAATTACTATACTCTGAAGACTGTCTGAAGATCATGTCATTGGATAAGGTATGTCATTTCTCAATCTCTCATCATTGGTTACTCTAAATAAAATTCTTTTTACAAAGGGGGAGTAACAAACTCAATCAGTGACATAAGAAGATTGAAGTGTTTCCAAGGACACTTATCCAGCCTATATTACTTGAATATTTTTGATCTATTTGTTGAAGTAAGTACAGGATTTTCAGGATGTTTACCTTTCACATTATCTTCCATGAAATAAAAGTTGAAAACCCTTAAAGATAAGTATACGAGTTCCCATCTTATGAGGTATCATGATTAGTGGATAATGGACAGCTCTATTGTCTAAATCAAATCCTCTTGTTTTCTACACCGAGAACAGCTCAAGTAGACTTAGAGTGAAATGGTTGATGACACACTTCTATAGTATGAATTGATACCCTCTCTCCCATGAACTTTGTATTTATTGTCAATAAGGGGGAGAGAATGTGAAATAGATGGAGAGTTATGTGAAAGAGAAAGGGAGGAAAAGATTCAAATCATTTAACATTGACACATTCAGTTGAGGAAGAACTTTGAGTATTGAAAACAAACACAAAGGGGGAGATTGTTGGACCCATACTTGGGAATAAGTTTTATTTTTTTTCAAAGAAGTGTCAATGATGAAAAAGGCTCTCCTAAATCTAATGTTAATGGAAAAGGATGATGATGAGGTGTTCTTTGGATTTGATAGTCCAAAAAGAAAAAGGGCATGAAGGAGAGACAAGGGGTTTGTTTTATAAGGAGGCCATATACATATTTCATATGGCCATGCACATCTCATGTGTTATATTTAATTTACAAAAAATTTATATAGCCAACTAAGGAGGCTGGTTGAGGACCTCAACCTCAAGTTCATGAAGGACCCAAAGGTCCACACCTGAGGGAATCCCTCTAGGCTAGCCCCGCATGAGGTAGGGGTGTGCAGGCTGTGCAGAAGCACACAGGAGCACGCACGGTGGTGAATCAGTGCGGCAAGAGGCAGAGGGTGGGCGCAGAGCACGCCCGCTAAGTGAACACGGTACGAGTCGGTACCGTGGAGGGAGGAGGAGACTTACTTGTCTCAATGTTGGAGCAGTTTTATAGATATACCGCGACAATGCCGTACCTCCAGTTCGATGTGGGATAGCTTCTCGCGGCTACTATTCATTGTTTAAAAACACGGAAGAAATATCGATCGTCCGATCTTCCGCGGTGAGATGTTATAATATCCCCTGCTCATCTCCCATCTGCGCTGATCCAACTACGCCACTGTCGTCTTCTTCCTCCACGTCGCTCGTGACACCGCCACGCCCTCCGCGATCCTGGAGCTCCGACCGAATTTCGATCTCCTCACTCTGGCCACCATTCATCCTCATTCCAAGTGCAGTGATATCGCATGGAGAAGCCGAACACATGGAATGCAGTTTCACGTGCATGAATACGATGATCTGAATATTTTGAGGATGGACAAAACAAGAAGAGCTGCGAGGCCACGTGGAAAGATTTTTGTGAATGTTTGAATAAGATACATGTGATCTTTAATACATGAATGAAAAGATTTGGTCGATCGTTTGAAAAGGAAACAATCTAGGATATGCAGAATATCACAAACACAGGTTTGAATGCTTTAAAGAGATGACGATCTCAGCTATTCAAAGATGCTATCTTCAGGGTATATCGTGAGTGTTTTTGAATGTGGAAAATATTCTCTATATGCCTATAAATTGTTGGAATTGCAAACCAAAAATATGAGTCAAAGCTGCCTGCGGTGTCATTTATTACTTGCACATTTTTTTCCTTGGATCCAACTCCATTTATTTTCTTTGAATAAATTTAAATGCTCTGTATTTAAAGATTTGGTATATCTTTGTACTGTCATAAATGTTCAGCATCTAAAATTTTGGTGCTTCCATGTACCTGCTTAGAATCCCAGCACTATAGACAATATCAGGCCTTGTGATTGTGAGATACCTCAAGCTTCCAATTAGACTCTTGAACAGAGTCGAGTCAACACTTCTTCCTTCTCCATCTTTTGTCAGTTTTAAGCTCATTGCCACAGGTGTGTTTACAGCATTGTAATTAGCCATGTTAAAATTTTCAAGCAACTCCTTAGCATACCTCTTATGAGAAATATAGATGCCTCCATGTTTTTTCTTTACTTCTATGCCCAGAAATAGGGACATCAGACCTCCGTCGGTCATCTCGAACTCCTTAAACATAGCCTTCTTGAAATCATCGAACATTTGTCTACTATTCCCTGTAAACAGAAAAGCATCAACATACAAGCATGCAATGATTATATCGCCACGATCATTCTTCTTGATGTAAACTGCTTGCTCATATGGACATTTGGTGAAGCCGTTCTCTTGAAGATAGCGGTCAATGCATGCATTCCAAGCACGAGGAGCCTACTTCAACCCATAAAGAGTTTTCTTCAGTCGATACACTTTGTCTTCCTCCCCTTGCAAAACAAAACATTCAGGCTGGTCTACATAGACCTCTTCTTCTAGAATTCCATTCAGGAATGTAGACTTCACATCCAATTGGTAGATCATCCAACAGTGATGAACAACAAGAGAGATAATCATTCTCACCATGGAAAGGCTCGTAGAAAAGGGGGACAAAAAGAAGTATGGGGTAGACTATGAAGAATTATTCGCTCCTGTTGCTCTCCTTGACACGGTGAGAATGATTATCTCTCTTGCTGTTCATCACCGTTGGATGATCTACCAATTGGATGTGAAGTCTGAATTTTTGAATGGAATTATAGAAGAAGAGGTCTATGTAGACCATCATGAAGGTTTTGTTATGCAAGGGGAGGAAGACAAAGTGTATCGACTGAAGATAACACTTTATGGGTTGAATCAGGCTCCTCGTGCTTGGAATGCACGCATTGACAACTATCTTCAAGAGAACGGCTTCACCAAATGTCCATATGAGCAGGCAGTTTACATCAAGAAGAATGGTCGTGGCGATATAATCATTGCATGCTTGTATGTTGATGATTTTCTGTTTACAGGGAATAGTCGACAAATGTTCGATGATTTCAAGAAGGCTATGTTCAAGGAGTTCGAGATGACCGACGGAGGTCTCATGTCCTTCTTTCTGGGAATAGAAGTAAAGCAACAACATGGAGGCATCTATATTTCTCAGAAGAGTTATGCTAAAGAGTTTCTTGAAAAATTTAACATGGATAATTGCAATGTTGTAAACACACCTGTGGTAATGAGATTAAAACTAACAAAAGATGGAGAAGGATGAAGTGTTGACTCGACTCTGTTCAAGAGTCTAATTGGAAGCTTGAGGTATCTCACAATCACAAGGCCTGATATTGTCTATAGTGTTGGGCTTCTAAGCAGGTACATGGAAGCACCAAAAGAGTCCCACTGGTTAGCGGCAAAACGTATCCTCAGGTAAGTTAAAGGAACGATGGATTTTGGTCTTTTTTATCCATACAATGAAGAAGCGAATCTGCATGGATACATAGACAGTGACTGGGGAGGCGACCAAGATGAAAGAAAAAGCACCACTGGGTAAGTATTTTTTCTTGGATTGACTGCTTTTACGTGGAATTCAAGGAAGCAAAGTGTGGTCACCTTGTCTACATGTGAAGCAGATTACGTGGCAGCATCATCCACTTTTTGTGAAGGAATCCGGTTGAGAAATCTGCTGAAGGAGTTGCAGCATTCGCAGGATGGATCCACAGTGATATATGTGGATAACAAGTCGGTAATTAAACTTTCCAAAAATCTAGTGCAGCATAGAAGAAGAAAACATATAGATACCCGATTCCATTTTTTGCAAGATCATGTGAAGCAGAAAACGATAAAATTGGAATATTGTCGTACTACGGAGCAGGTGGCTGATATTTTCATAAAGGCATTACCGTCAGATGCATTCAAAAGACTCAGAACGATGCTCGGAATGAAGCTGGTTTTGGTTTGAAGGGGAGTGTTGGAATTGAAAACCAAAAATATGAGTCAAAGCTTCCTGCGGCGTCATTTATTACTTGCACATTTTTTTCCATGGGTCCACCTCCATTTATTTTTTTTGAATAAATTTAAATGCTCTGCATTTAAAGATTTGGTATATCTTTGTACTATCATAAATGCTCAGCATCTAATATTTTGGTCTTTCCTTGTACCATCATAGATTCTCTGTATTTAATGTTTTGGTCTTTCTTTATACCAACATAAATGCTAGGCATTTAATGTTGTGGGTCTATAAATTGATGTAATTGTAGTCTGAAATTTCAGTTGTGAAAAATTGTAAAATACAAAGCTTGAAAGATCCGTTGTGGTGTGACAATTTTTTACCTCATCCATTCGTCCTCTCATATTTCTTGGCTTGTATAGCCAACATAAATGAAGCCGCACCCAAGCCAAGAGAGGGGGCTACCTCCCGCATTCCCGAGTGCATCTTTCTGAAAAACAGATCACTTCTATTTCGAAGCACTCCGTGAAAGAGAAGCCACTGCTCCGCCGGACTAAGACAAGTGATTAGAACGCTCTAAGGGTCATGCATGGAAGAAGATATCAATGAACTGTTCTGGTTGCGTGGAATAAGTGACCCACACCCACTGTGCGAAGGGATCCACCAAGTGTGCGACCAGTTTACCCAAAACCCTCGCCGCGTTGTGTGGTTGTTGTTCGGCTCATACACAACAGGTGTGTGTGCTCTCTTGTTGAACTCTGCGAAGACAGAACCACGAACCCATCTTTGTTCTGTGAAGAAGAACGCATATAGTGAATCCATGGAGCCGTCTGCTCAAACAAGGTAGACACCCCCAAGGTTTGCTCGAAACATCCTACTGGTTTGAAGGGGTTTCGTTTTGATGGATTATTTGGAAGAATAAGGTCATCACACACATGCATGCACGCATGAGCATGGTTTGAAGGAAGCCTAAGGCCTCAAGTGGTTTGCTGATCAAGGGGAATTGCACATGAAAGGGTTACACCCCCTCGAGTGTTGAAGAAACACATAAACACACCCAAGATTAGAAAAGGAGAGAAGCGGAAGTGTTTATGCTTGGAGAACTTACACCTTTGGGTTTTTAATTCAAAAAAGAAGAATAGAATTGTGAATTCACCTTTTCATGCACATGCAAACGTGACGACATTAAAAGAAGAACCTAGACATTAGGTGCACGTGTGAAAAGAAGAAAAAGAGAAGTGTTTCTAATTGCTACATGCATGATCTCATGCATTCCAGGATAATTGATTCTGACGATGCAATGTGAGAGAAGCTTCATTGATTGATCAATCACATAGGTGGTTGTTATATTGGCCAACAAGAAGAAGTTCTAGTGCATACAGTCATTGCACTAAAGGAGAAGTTTGAACCAAAAAGAGCATCAACTCTGAACCGTGGTGCAAGAAAAGTCTCATGCTGAAATAGGAGACAATGTATGTCAAGTCAATCTATTGAAGAGAACTTAATGTCTATTAACTGAGTTGAGACTCTATCCAAGGCAGTGATCCTGGGGGAGTCAATGGAAGTGATCTGAGGGACGTAGTGAGATATCCCTGAACAATTGTAAAGGTAGTGAGCCTGGTACAGAGTCAATGTTCCTAAACATTTTTAATGTACAGCTAGTGAAGCATAGTGGATTTTGGTACGACTGAAAACCTATTGGCGTATGGTCCTTGGACGTAGCCCTTATTGGTGAACCAAGTAAAATTGTTGTGTCATATCTTTACATGTGAATGTTTCATAGCTGATTATTTTCATCATACAGGTTTAAGTAGTTCCTACCAACTTGGGAACAAGATCAAAAACATTAAGAAGAAAAAGTTGACACCCTAATTCACCCCTCCCCTCTCAGGGTGTCCTAGGGTCCTACAGGCTGATCATCATAAGAGACTTCGTCATCCAACTGTACCACCTATATGTTCGGAACATGTGAGGGATATTATATATACTTCCTTAGGAGGGATACATGAAAGAAATCCTGAACATGAGCCATATTTGGTGGATGTGAAAGCTGATAGGCCACAGATCCTATGTGGTCATGGATCTTAAAGGATCCAATGTACCTTGGGCATAAATTCCCTTTCTTTACAGACCACATGACTCTCTTTTATGGTGATATAAAATGGAAGAAATTATCTCCAACAATGAACTCCAAGTCCCTTCCACAATTGTCAGCATAACTCTATTGCTGACATTGACCAGCTTTGATATGTTCTGGATGACATGAACCTTCTCTATCATCTTTTGAAAAAGATCAGTTCCATGTACCTTTCTTTCTCCAACATTATCCTAATAGGTTGGTGTTCTACATCACATTTCATACAAAGCTTCATATAGATCCATCTGAATACTCTAGTGGAAGCTATTGATGTATTAGAACTAAACCAATAAGGGATGTTGATCCCATAGAACATTGAATTCTAAAGAGAAGGTTCTTATATTGTCTTTGAGAGTCTGAATTTTCCTTTCAGATTGGCCATCAGTTTTGTGCTTATTGGCCGTACTAAAATTTAATTCAGTACTCAATACATGTTGGAGAATCCTCCAAAACATAGATGTGAACCTTGGATCATGATTCTAGATAGTAGAGAGTGGAACCCTTGTTGTCTCACCACTTTCTTCACACATATATTTTCCTTTTGTTCAAGCAATAGATATTCCTAAATAGCGATAAAGTAGGCTGTCTTGGTGAGTCAGTCAACCAAAACCCATATCACATTATTTTACTTGGACATCTTCAAGAGACCTGTGGAAATGTCCATAGTGACATTCTTCTATTTCCACATGGGTATTGGAAATGGTTTCATCATCCTATTTGACATTTATCACTATACTTTAAGATGATTACAAATTAAGCATCTTGATATATATTCAGAATTCTCCTTATTCATGATATCCCTTATGAAGTGCTCTCAGAGATCACGATACATCTTGGTGCTACAAAGATGGATACAGAAAGGTGATCTAAGTGAATTATTAAATGTCCCCTTCTTTATCCCAAGTGATGAAGGCACAAAAATCCACATTTCAAACTAAATCAAATCATTATCTTCGATAAGGAACTCTGGAAGTTTCCTTATTTTACTACATTCACCCTCTTTTATATCTCTGAATCAAACCTTTTTTGCTTCCTTAACCTTCTATTGAATAGATGGTTAAAAAATAATTTTATCTAGGTAGGATATATTACCAACCATTATGACTTAAAAATCAATCCATTACATATCCATGAAGATAAGTTCTTTCTAAATCTTTAACATGGATAGAGTAGCGAGTTCTTTTATTTTTAGAGTATCAACTACCTTGGTTTACCTGACAAGATGATAGTTAATGGAGAAATCATAATCATTGATTAGCTCTAAAAATCACTTTTGATGCATGTTGTGATCATTTTGTGTGAATATATAATTTTGACTCTTGTGATCAATGTATATGTCACAGTTCTCACCATAGAGGTACTGTCACCAGATTTTCATGGAAAAAATCATCACTATTGGATCTAGATCAAGCATCAGGTAGTTCTGTACATGGATCTTCAACTTCCATGAGCCATAGGGTATCACATTATCATTTTTGATGAGTATACAACCCAATCCATTCTTTAAAGCATCACTATATATCACAAATATTTCTCCAATATTTAGTAATATGAGTACATGTGTAGTGATCATCCATATCTTTAGCTCCTTGAAGCTTCCCTCACATTCTTCTGTCTAGAAATACCATACCCATTTCCTTGTTAAGATAGATTGTGGGAAAAAAAAGAATTATAATTTTTTCACAAAAAGTTGGCAGTACGCTGATAATTTGATAAAACTACATATTTTTGTGATACTAGTGGGTTCAGGACATTCCTCAATCACCATTGTTTTTGAAGGGTTCATAGAAAATCCCTCACTTGTGATAACAAGTCCCAAGAATGTAAATTTCTTCATCCAAAAGTCACACTTTCTAAAATTTTTGTACAACTTCCCATTTCTCAATGTTGCTGACACAAGTCTTATATTTTATTCACGTTCATCCTTTCTCTTATAGTAGATGATAATATCATCGATAAACACTACCACAAATTTTTCGATGTAATGTCTAACGACTCTATTCATTAAATCCATGAAGATTGCAGGGTAATTAGTATATCTAAATGGCATCACCAAAAACTCATAGTTCTCATACCATTACAGGAGGCTATATTATAAATATCTTCCTTCTTCAACTTTAACTGATGATATCTAGAGTGAAGATAAACCTTTGATAAGTATTGAGAATATCAAAACTTATTAAACAAGTCAACAATCCAAGGAAGGGGATAATTTTTCTTTATGGTGATATTTTTGAGTTCCCGATAATTGACACATAGCCTCATTTGTACAACCATATTCTTTACAAAGAGAACTGGTACACTGAAATGTGATGCAATTGGGTGTATGAACCCTTTTCCTAAATTCTCTTAAAACTACTTCATTAACTCTTCCAGTTCGATAAGAGCCATCCTATAGAGATACTTTGAGATAAGTGTAGCTCCAGGTAGGAATTCCATTGAGAAATATAGTTCATGATTCAGGGTATGTCCGGGTAACTCTTCATGAAATACATCACAGTATTCCCTCACGATGGGAATTTCTACTAGGTTGACACTTTCCTTTGACTCGCCATTTGAGAAATGTATTCCTCTTCACAAGGAATCAATACCCACACCATTGATGGATTTTCCAATGCTGTCTGCTAATATTTATTGAATTTGTAGAGAAGCATGGGATGGTTGGGAATATGAAATGATATTTCCTTTTCCCAATATTTTATATCTTCTCTATATAATGAGATCCAATCCATTCCCATTATTTCATCAAATTCCACTAATGTAAGTAGCACAAGATTTTCAAGAATAATATTCCCACATATGCCAATAGGAGAAGAGTCCAACACATGGGTTGTAATGATTGCACCACATGGTGTTTTTTCAGATATCTCTACTTCCAGGTTTCTAGGATTCAATTAAATAGTTCTATCAAACATTCAAGATATAAATGAATGTGTAAAACCAGAATCGAATAATAATTTTCCATTCTTGAGTGAATAAGAAGTGTACATTTTAAAACATGAATTTCCTTCTCAAATTTTGAAATTGTGATGTTATAAAACATCCCTTTTTTTCCTTTGGTTTTTGAGGCTACTGATGCTGATTACCCTTAATGGATTGAGGATTAGTGCACTGGCTTGCATTGTTCCCTTTCTCCCTACAGTTTTATCATTGGACCATTGATGACACATTCCTTTCTTCCACCACATTCTCTTGCATTATACTGTCTTTTCAAAATTTAAGATCTTGGTGGCCTTCTCTACCAAATCTAAAGCATTTCCCCATCCATTTGAGGAAATACCCATGATGCTTCTTCCCACATTTTTGGCATGTGTGTGGTTGAGTATTTTTCCAACCTTTCTCATTAGATCGTGCATCATGAAACTCGGACTTTTTTTTCTTATTTCCATATCCATGGGACAATTCACCAAACTCCATCACCACTTTGATATCACAACAAAAAACATCTTTATAACTCTCAAAGTCTCGAATTTACAGAACCTTTTGATGGTTTGGTTCTAACCCACTAAATAATCTACTATTTTTTCTAACATTGTTGATATAAAATCCCAAAGCATACCTTGCATGCCCAATGAAATTCTCATCATAGGCCGTTATGGATTCTTCTTCATTTTTGTTGAGAACTATGAATTAATTCTCCATATTTGTATGAAGATTTATTGGTAAATACTTATTAAGAAACGTGATCTTAAATTCTTCCCATTCCATATCTTCAATGTTATCATTCGGCGTAGTGTTCTTAATCAATTAAAACCATCGATTGGACTATCCATCAAGATAATAAACAACTAGATTCAAATTCTATATATCATAATGATGAATCATAGAATATATCCACTCCACGGATTTGACCCACTATTCCACAACTAGTGGATCCGAAGATCCACTAAACTTCAGTGGTCATTTCAATATAAAATATTCGATAGCTAGTTAATCCCTCTTCGGTTAACGAGAAATTTCCGCATTATTCAGGTTATAATTTATAACCTGAGACAATTGGGTAAGAATCACTATGATGTTATGAGCTCCACCTCCCAAAGCATTGGGTATGACATTCAGGTGATCATTCCATTGGAACTCACATGGGTTATTGGCCCGGTTTCTCCTGGTTCCCAGTATTTTGAAAAATAAAAAAGGATGGAAAAAAACATAAGTCATTGAGTCATAAATAAATAACTTATTAATTTGTAAAATTTACACTAAAAACATATCTTATGGGATCCCTATGTCTATCAAAGAAAATTATGTGTATATTTGTACTTAGTATCATACTAATGGTTTTTTCTAGGGTTCACTAATCCTAATTCTAAAATTAACTAAAACCTGCCTATGATACCATCTATAGGGATAATTATTTTCATAAATTACTTTTACAATATTTAATTATAAAAACACAAATACATTACACAAAAAGAATCCAATGTTTTAGTGTCTTGGGAAAACTAGGACCATACATAACTTTTACAACATAAACATAAACATATATTTAATTACTTATTCTCTATATTATTATTGGCCCTTTTTTAGTCCTTATAAAATGTAGTCACTTAAGGATACACATCAAAAATGGGTGACCTAAAATTCCAATATGAGGAAAGATAAAAACATGAAACAATGTAACATGGGGGTGAGCATAATAATAACATCATTTATATATAGCATGGATTGTGGAAATTCATAAAAAGGAATCATCAAGTCTTAGTGGTTAACTACATAGAATAGTTTTGAAAAATGATAGAATCATGTTCACACATCATTTCTCTTTAAATCATGAGATTCATCACTTTACCCAATGTGTTGGAGCACTATATAATTATGGGTAGACTTGTAACAACATTACATTTAATTTATCATTAATTTCACATAGAATATATATCAATCATGAACATGAAAAACCCATGATAAAGAATGAGTTTAATTTAATAAATATATGTTAATTATTTTTTTGTTCTCAATAGAATTAGGTAATAACATACTTGATACAATAACGATTAACCTTGAGTGAGAAGTAAAAGGCATTTTTTTAATAAAAGAGTTCTTTTGGAATACGTTGTGTTTGACATAAACTTCATTGAAAAATATTTATATCCCATAAAAGATTAATATTATGGTACATAAATTATTTTTAATGAGTAAACACACTGATATTGGAGTGGAATAGGGAGAACATGATGAAATAACGTTGTGTTCAAGAATTCTTCTTACCTTGTTTCTGAACACTTTATTTACTTTAATTTCCCATATAATTACATTATATTAATTAATTTTCAATTAAATAACCTTTTATACATGAATAGGGTTCATTGTGGTTTAATTATGTTCTTTTACGGGCCTTTGGATGAGTTATAGAGTTTAAATGAATGGTTCCTGACTGTTCATTTTCTTCGTTTTCATTAACGGTTCACTTGTACACATGAATCGAAGTTCATGTAGAACATGGATAAAAATAAATAAATGATATTAACATTCATTAATTATCTTCTATGAGTTTATATTATCTTTCAATGAATTATTTTATATACCACATGGATGAATAATTAGTTAAATTTTAGTGATGATTATTTTAGGTTAATTTGGGCAGTTTTTGGATCACAATGAACATGTTTTGTTTTATCATTTAGTATTATGAATAAAAGTTTCTTAAAGAAAATAAAAGGGGTTACAACATACATATTATAATATTTTTAATCAATTTAAAGGTCTCATTGATATCATTGAAGTATTTTGAGGAAAATGGAAGTGCATCTCCCATGATGTATGTAAATTAACAAATCACAGGCAATGATTTCATTTTTATAAACAAAGAAAGAGAGGGAGGAGTATAAAAAAAATATTACATTAAAATTATATCATAATATTATACCAATCATGAAAAAGTTATCATGAAATTTGTAAATGATAATTTGAGGATAATAGAAGATAAGTAATGAAATTTGAATGAAAATTGACAGAAAAGAGAGAGAAATTAGATC
This sequence comes from Viscum album, assembly GCA_963277665.1. Lineage (NCBI taxonomy): Eukaryota > Viridiplantae > Streptophyta > Magnoliopsida > Santalales > Viscaceae > Viscum > Viscum album. The sequence continues at coordinate 1,490,376,962 of OY728151.1, read as the reverse complement.
TTGAATATATATTATTTAACAGCCTCTTTAGGGAAGAGGTTTTGTTATTTTTATTAAAAAAATGGCTTCTAAACATGGATGATGGGCTAGAGAAGATATTTTGATAGAATTTGGACAATTATTGATGATTGAGAGGTTTGAATAAATGTGGGTGTGAGGGGTGGTATTTATAGTAGAGGGGAGAAGGGTTTTCTTAATATTTTAATCATTATTATATTATATTTACATAAGATAAGAAATGGTGATGATTCCATGATCCGGAATAGTAATAAGTGCACTTTAGTTAGAAATTTTGGTGCTTAAATCACTCATGATGTCATGAATAGAGGGTTATTATTATAATGTATTTATGCAGTAAATTAACGAATTATATTATTCACCAAAAATTATCGTATTTCAGAAAAATATAAAAAAATTAAGCCTCGCCATTTTTGGACAATGAGAATGAAAAAATAAACTATATTTTATGAAAATAATTTTCTAAATATTATTCATTTAATTTTTAATTAAAATCATTATTTACTTGGAAAATACAAATTTTAGAATTAATACTTCTTTTCTTACAATTTGAAATATTAATTAAGGTCTCATAAAATAATAAAATAATCATAAGAAATCAATATAATAGATTATGAATAAATATTTTGAAAATTAATTATCTTTTTTATTATTAAATTAATCATTAAATATTAAAAAATAATAACACTATTATGATTTTACCTTTTTGCCGCTTATAGAATTGATAAATTTCATTTATACATTCACTGGTAAGGTTCCTATTCACATTTCCAATTAACTATTTATAGGGTCATATTACTATTTATATGGGAAGAATTATTATTAATAATGGTACATTACTATTCACCAAAAATTAATTTTGTTCTATCAGACTCAAAACACCCTTTTGATTAAAATCGTGTATGCCATATTTTCAAAATTCAAAACACCGAAATGGAAAAATTATGTTTAAGGTTATCATAGTAGTTTATTGTAGAATGATTTGGAATTTTTTCCTAATGTAATTTTATGTGATTATAAAATTACTATAAGAATTAAAAAATTTCATTGATAAATGTTTGGTCCATTACTGATATTATATATAAAATAAGAATATTCATGAAAAAAATAATGTTGTAATTTTTTATTTTAAATGTAATATATGAGACATTTATAATCATATGTTAAGATGAATAATAAACTTCTATCTCAATTTGGGAAAATATTCATTTTATATCATGAAAATGTAATAAATAAGACCCTAGAAATGGACTATTGGGGTTAGGGTATCCAAATTTGTACTTAAAGACAGGATTTGTAGAAACCCTTGTAACTAGTTCTTTGAGAACATAGATTAGAGAACATAAAACTATTGTATATTATATATATAATTATTGGTGAAAATATTATTGATTTTTATAGTTGATATTATTTGTTTTTCATTGAAATAAATACCTTCCCTGATACTTCATGTGGTCATAATTATGACATAGATGTGCCTGAGGGTAATAACCCTGAAAAGGGCACATTTAGATGTAATGAAAGTTCATCATGTTTAAAAAAATGGCCATTAATACCCACATAGTATGGAATTTTTGTGAGATATTCTCTGAATATTTTTTATTTTTTCTATACATAACTTTAATGAATTTTACTATATGACAATATTGAATGATCAAGGTTAACCTATGGTATTTCAGATTAAAAAAATGTTTCATGATATAAACATCTAATTAATGATTATATGGGTTTCCCAATATGCTTATTGTTTCACATTATAATTTTAGTTTTTAGATAATGGATGGAACCTGAAGGAATAATCTTATTATTTAATATTAATGAAATTTTGGTAACTATGAGAAATAAAAGGGCATTACAATAGGAGTGATTTTTTTTATTATACCAAATAATTATTCCTGAAATATACAAAATAACCTACACCATAACCAAGACATGGAGAAACCAAAGAAGAGAAGGATGGTGTTTTCAAAGATAATGACTTATATATACAATAGATTTAATAAGTATTGATTTCCCTGACATGATAAATTTAAAAAATAAGACCTAGAAAAAATTCTCAATGGAATGTTATATTGTTTATGTTACAAAAATGGTGGAATAAGGAAATGAATAACAAAGGAAAAATGATGTTTAAAATGGATGGAAATAAATAGCATCCTAGTGATACATTTATGGAACATTTTATTTAACATGGAGATACTAATTATTATCTAATTCAATTACATCTTTTAAATGTCAACACTTAGACAATGGAAGGATCTATGTTGAAATGAAAATGATGATGAACTTATGTTTTGGGATCAAGAATTATATTATAATCATATTCTTACCATTGGTATTTTTGTTATATGAATTACGAAAAATATAAGATTGTGTTAAATATAAGAATTATATATATATTCGTTGTATTATGAGTTTCTTACACCATCATTAGCTAATAATTTTATGGTTTATCATAAGTTAAAAGTCATAAAAACCCCTTTTATGTATTTATGTGATACAATTATACCATGATTAATGATTTGTTAGGAGAAATTTATGATAACATAACCCAATTGTTTAGTAAATGTTTTATAATGAAAATTATTGATCAATAATGAATTGACACATTATTCCATTAAGATTAAAGGTATTGATAACCATTAGGTTTAATATGATGTGTAATGACATTTTAATAGTAGTAAAATTACAAGGACCCATCATTAAATATTTCATAATCTTGAATTAATTGAATAATTCACATGGAGGATCTTTTCAGGTTTTGAGTTTTAGAGAGTTAGGTCATAACATCTATATAACAACTTGAATATTACATGTAGACACATCTACCCAGTTTCTATATTTTTAATAAAATAAAAACCCTTTGAAAAAAAGAGAGTCATGTCTAGTTCAATGTTTTAGAGAGAATGAATTTTCCATGATCCCATCCTTGACCCTATTACACTTTATATCCTGTGAAAAATAGTTCAAAAAACTAGTTATGAGCATAAAAATCTTAGTAAGCTATACACAAATATGGAAAACTATTAGTTTTTCAAAACAACAAGTAAACCATGAATAATTTATCATAAGTAATACCTTTCACCTTTACGATGTAATAAATAATCTTCATTGAATAAAATATCAATACTTACCATTTTGTAACAAAAATATTACTATAAAACCCATATAAATAACACATAGCATATAAATGTATCTTGGGACATAAACATACTTAAATGGAATAACAATATGGTCGACTTCCACACATATCACCAAATGGAATAGCCATACGAACAACTTTCATACCCAATGCATTCAAGGTTATAATGTAACCACCCATCCTGGTTTATCACGAAACCATACATCATTTTGTTTATCACGTAGCCACTCGTCAAATGTCTAAGTAACATTAGAAAATCATAACACATAAAATATTGCAAATATGAACATTTCACTAATAACATTTAATTTGAAATCACAAGAAATAATTTCAAGATATTTAAATAATCAATCCTTTTTAAGAACTATTTTCAATACCAAAATACTTAAAAAGGGTATTTGGTATTTATTTTCCTAACAAAACATTATGTCTTATCAAGGAAGCCAAAGATCAAATAATACTTGCGGCGGTGGAAAGGTCGTTGTCACCTCTTAAGTTAAGAAAACATTCATTTTTTTTTTATTTTAGTAAATTTCTTCATAGAAAAAGATTCTCCTTGAAATTAAATTCAATGTGTTTTATACACCGTATAAAAAAGCCGTGAAGAAATCGAAGGATGCCTCAATGAAAGGATATTGGGATGAAGTCCCTTACCTCGTGTCCGACTTGACTCGTTGATTCATTGATCCCATGAATAAAAAACTAAAGTTAATTTATAATTGATTTAGAAACTTTTTCAAGTTTATTAATCCTTTTATATAAATTATTACCATATTATAAACATTATGTATTCATTTAAGTTAATAATGGTCATTTTATTGATATTTGGTACTTGAGTAAAAAATGAACAGCTTATAGATACAAGTTGTCCATGTGGTCAATAGTCCATTATATCCAGAATGATATTCATTATTTAGATATCACATATATCACATATATCCAGTATATATATTTATTTATAATAGTACATATCATTTGGAGGTAAGAAATGAAATGCACTGTTCATGGAGATGGTAAGCCGTACGTACGCATGAACGCTACTTTCATTTCTATTTCTTATTTTAATGGAATTAAAAATAACGATACATAGTTATTTTATAATTCCAGTATAATATCATATACAATATCATTAACTCAATCCTTCATACTTACCACGTATGGTATGAATGAGTCATATGACTTTGAGGGGGCAGTAGTCCGCACTTCCTCAAATGAAATTATCACGTTTACCCATAACGGAAACCATAATGGTATGATATAAATTGGAAATAAAGAATAATAAATAAAACATAAAATAATATATATATATATATATATATAATATAAATATAGTGACATCATAATGGCCATCATGATAGGTGGTAGGAGATAATCGAACAATCATCGTTTCATGAGGCGTTAGTTTTCCATCCACAGAAACAGTATGTTCTTCACCCATTTGATGGATGTGTGTGTAAGTGTAGTTAAAATAGTTCACATAAAAACATCCTTGTATATTGATTATACTGGTTTTGTTATAATGGAATGTAATAAAAAGAGTTTAGGGGTTGGAGAAGTAAAATAAATGAAAATAAGTTAAGAGAAATTGTTACATTTAATTTGGGTTTGTCCCTTTGGTATGAACCAGAAGGGTTTCTTGAAGTGCCTTATGCCTAAGGTAAGTCTTCTAGGAGGATGAGATTTATGTAGGGAGATTAATTGGGAAGAGGTTGGATAATCCAAGGGGCTTTAGAGGTGTGAGGAATGGGATAGAAGTGGTGACTTTTTATAAGGGGGAGGAGGGGCTCTTTATGAAAGTTTGAAACATTTATTTTATTATGAACATATATTCTGTTTAAAAAGGTCCAAAAATAATTAAAGGAAATGATAAGTTTACTGGTGGTCAAAATAAAATCATAAAATAATAATTGGACATGTTTTGGATATTTTTTTAGAAATTATAATCTTTTTTAAATTATTTATTAATGATGTAAATACTGCATCATTATTGTGTCAAAAATAATTTAATTTATATGATGTCTAAAAATTATAAAAAAAAAACCACCACGGTGTAGGAAATCTTATTATATTTCCTATTAATATTTATAGTTTAAAATATAACTTACATAACACCATGTAAAAATTAATTTACTAAAAGAGTTTTTTTGTCCTTTTTGTCTTTACATTTAATTAATTAAAATAACGTGTCAGTACCACACTTACATGGCTCCATGGGGTCCCTAAATCGACCCAAGGTTTCCCATGGTCGACAATAACTCATAAAATAAGGTTAGTATAAGTGTTATGGTAATTTTGAATTATTATAAAATTCTTTTTTATCTTGAATTTCCCTATTACCTTTAACTGCGGTAAATAAAAGTCAAAAGTTACTTTGGACCAAAAATTATTTCCATCTTATTGAACCAAATTTTACTTACTAATAATAACCATGTATGTCGGAGTTTCTAAATTCAAATCACTGAAGTGGTAAAATTTCATTTAAATGAAATGTTAGTTTTTGAATTACAACTACGTGGTTTCACTATTCATCAAAAATTGAAGTTTTTCAGAAAAATACAAAAAATTCAGCCAAAGATATATTTGATATTACAAATTAAAAAATTATGTATATTTTATGAAATTGAAAAAATATAAGCTGTGTTCATTAATTTAAAATTAATTCTCGTTGTTAGAACAAAAAGCGGGTTTTTAAGAAATAATAATTATCCAAATATTGACAGTTGATTATGTCCAATTTCCAAGTGAAATTGCTTCCAATGGAAAAAATTAAATTAAATGGTAAAAATATAATATAATTACACTATGAAACCAATTTAAGAGATAATAAAACCATATAAATAAATTATATTAAAACACAGTTTTGAATTGAAATACAGTATTTTTCACTATTCATTAAAAAAATGAACAATATTCGAAAAATACCAAAATTTCATCGAAAGTAAATTTTGGTGTCCCGATTAGAAATAAGAATTTTATTTTGTCAAATATAAAATATAAAAGTGAAAAAACTTGGATTAAAAAATGGTTCGCCATCAAAAGGTGGTAAATCGACCTTTTAATGAATATTATAGTATTTATGCTTAAAATTAGATTCATTCACATTTTAGGCCACTAACTTTTATTAGAAAAATTTAAAAAAATTTAAAAAACATGTATAGTGATATTTTAGTTAGTTCTATTCATTCCCGCCAATATAACAGCTAGGTGTTAACTACCATTTAAAAATAATAATATTATATTATTAGTGTGCAACGTTAGATTTCAAAGAAACTTGTTGTTGTGTATCGGGTAAGCCATCAGATATTGCATTCCATTTAAATTTAAATTAATATTTAATTCACAAATATTAAAAAATATTAACATATCATATTTCTTTATTTACCTGGGATGTCACAAAAATAATAATATTAGACCATGAAAAAAAGATAACAGGATCTGTTGAAAAACATAGTAAAAAGGCCATTAAATGTTTCATTTTACATAAACGATCTTGATAATATATTTTTTGGATAGTTATAAAAATTTTATTAATATAGTTTTGGAAAAATGACAACCTTCTTTCTGAGTGACAACCTATGACATCCGACAAGGTCATGGGGCTTGAAGCCACAACTAAAGGAAAATAATAGTTTAATGCATCTAAATGGCCAATGAGATATCCTAGATAATATTTGATTAGTTAAAGGATTTTATGATTATGTATTATTTATGAACCAGTGATGTTACTATTTAAGTTTACAGATTAATCTATTATATTTGATAAACTATTCTAATCATATGAGATATTCAACTTTTTATTGAAAAAATGAATGACATTTCAATATATTATAGATATTTCGATCCATGAAAATTGAATTTCATTGACTTTGGAATAAATAATTCATTTTTCACTCATAGAGTAAGAGATGATTTAAAAATTGATCAAAGCCCAGCCAAATAATTAAATTGCAGTTGTGAAATAGTAATGTATCATGTATATATATTTCCCTGAATTCAAATAAAGTATTATGATTCATCCAAATTATGAAATGGGTGATGAAAACCAAAATTATTATGCTATAAAATTCAAATATACTGAGTGAGATTTTCTTTTAAATCATCGTATATTTATGGTTTTAGGTCTTTAACTTTGTGTTGATCATTCAGATTCATTTTATAAATAACCTCTATCAGTCGCTATAATTATTAATTCACTTCTTCCATGTATATATCTTCAATAAAAAAAATACTAATTGGAAACCGTGTTATGTGTTATTCTATATTGAACATTTTACTCCCTTTCTCTCTTATTAAGATAATATTTTACTAATTATTTTATCGATTTGAGTTTTGAATAACCGAATGATAAAATATCAATCCCTTGATTACCGAGAACAAGTTTAGATGTAGAGGATTAAATTTTTTATAGTGTGTAAAATATAACAGATTGAAATTATAAACTAAGAATATTTTATTTGAATGAATATTCAACATGAAAAATTAAACTAAAATAACCTAGTATATATACCTATTTAAATGTAACCTCTTCGATAGCTTGTGTAACAGACAACACTATGTTTAAATGAACTAAAATATATTATAAAATTATAAACAAGACACTATGTTTGATGGTATTATAATTACATTGTAAATTATTAAAATTATGGAAATATTTTTAGTAGAGGTATAATAACTATAATTTAGACGAAAAATAGTTATTTTGGAATAAAATATTTTTTTTTCTATATTTCAATTTAGTAATGAAATGAGAATATAATTTAAAATTAAGTTTTTACATATTTTATAAAACATATTGGATAAAAAAATCATAAATTTTTAAATAATCACATAAAATTTATCTTATGGTTATTTATTGGTATTTTTTGGACAATTTTAATTTTTCAATGAATTGTGAAAAATACTGAAATTTATTTAAAAATGTTTGTTTCATTTAAATTATTGTTAATGTTAATACATTTTTTAAAATTTTGTATAAAATAAATATTTTATCCATTATATATGTATTAATCCAATTTAGGTAGTCACAATAATTTTAATATTATTTTCTAAATAATAATTTTTTCAACAACTAAATATTTTTTCTTCAAAAACCCACTTCTTATCTGAACATTAAGATTAATTTGAAATTACCTTTTTTCATTTATGTGAACAAAATTGTCCAAAATGGATTTAATATTTTAAATAAATATTTTTTTATCAAATATTTTAAAATATTTCTTACACAAATTAATAGGTATAACAATAAAAATAATCTTCCACTATTAAGGTAAAATGTTTTAACCAGGGGGTAAAATAAAAACATAAGGTTTTAATTAACAAAAAAAATTAAATAAAATATATTTTCTAGAAATATTTTGAAAACAATATGTCTATGTATCTATAATAGAATATATTTTACCATTTTAACACGTGAAAACATATGTATAATGTATTATTTTAAAATTTTACAAGTGCTCCACTCGCCTCACATATAATAGGCCACCCATAATCTTCTCTTATTAACACATTAAATATATCAAGCTTGATTTATCTTACATAACTATTACATCATATTAAATACAGATATAAAATAATTTTACAATTAGGATATAAAGGTCTAATGACTTGGACAAACTAGGACCACACATAACTTTTATATCGTATAAAATAAACATTTTTTTATTTACTTCTTCTCTAGCTTCTTATTGTTCCTTGAAATCTGCATTGTAAAAGTAGACACCTGAGGATATAAATAAAAAATGGGTGATTTAAAAGTCCATTAATATTATAGATAAAAAAATTATATAATTTAACTTCAGTTGTGTATACTGATAACATAGACACAAGATCATAATCATGGGTGGAATCATTATGGAAAGGCTTTAAATGTGGCAATGTATAAAAATCAAACATCATGTCGTAGTGGTTAAATAACACAAAAAGTTTTGAACAAATATAGAATCATTCTCAATAATACATCAATTTAATCATTAGATTCATTACATTATCCAATGAATTGGAGAACTACATAATTCCAGGCACAACCATCACATTATAACTTTTACATTGTTCTGTATACTTCTTGGAGCACCTGCCATCTCAACAAATTTACGTTATCATGCATGACACATAGAACATATATCAATATTGAACATTAATTACCAATGTAAATTAATGGGTTTCATTTAATAGGCATAAATTCAAAAACATTGGGTTCCCAAATGAAATAGGGAAAATCTTACATGAATCATCCACCCTAAGTGAAGAGGAAATAATCTCAAGAAGTAAAAGATGTATTTTTTAAAGAATAGTTCTCTTGGAAAACATTTTTTTGTCATAAATTCAATTATAAAACATGAATATCCCAAAATATAAGATAATTATGAATAAATGATACTTAAAGAATATCATTACTGAAAATTGTGTGAAAGAGGGAAAACCCAAATAACAACATTTGGGTTCGAGAATTCCCATTACCTTATGTCTGAATTATTTCATTAAATTAATGCCCTGTATAATCACATTAGAATAATTAATTAAAAATTAAAAAACCATTTATTCTTTAATATGGCTCATTGATGTTTTATTAAGTTTTTATGGGCTTTTGGATGCGTTATTGTGTTTTATTTCATTGTTCGGGAAAATTTCTTTTAATGTTTTTTATGATCGGTTTACTTGTATACATGAATTGAAGTTCATGTATAATGAGGATAAATAACCCAAAAAATTATTATATGTTTTTAATGATATTAAGAAAATTTAAATGATCTTATAAAAAATTCTTATATATGGAATGATGATTAATCATTTGATAAATGTTAATGATGATCTCTTTAGGTTAATTTTAGTGGTTTTTCCATCACGACGAATCCATTTTGGTTTATCATTTAGTATTATGTTAATATAATAGTTAAATATGATAAGTAGGTTTTTATCATAAAAATTAAAATATTTTTTAAACCATTTAATAGTTATATTAATAGGCTTGGATTAATTTTAGTGAAAATTAAAGGGTATCACCCACGATGTTAGTAAATTGACACTTCGTGGGGAAAAATATCAATTTTATAATAAAAGAGTGAGAGGGTGGATTTTAATGATGGATATTCCATTAACATGGTATAATTACATTATATTTAACTTAATGGAGTTATCATGAAAATTGGTTGATGGTTTTTGAGTAGATAATAAGAAAAGAAATTAAATTAAAAAGAAATTAAATTAAAAAGAAATTAAATGAAAAAGAGAGAGGACTTACCTCTTGAATTCTACTATTGAAATCCTATTCAAGGAAAATAGGCTTATTATTTTGATGTTAAAAAGATATCTTGGTAATAGGGGAGGGGATAGGTAAGTGTATTTGGTAATAATTTAGGAATAGGTCAAATAATGAGATTTGTGAGGAGAATACGATGTGAGTAGTGGTATTTATAATAGAGGAGAGAGAGGTGTTTTCTCATTTTTTTAATTCAATAGTTTATTATTTTTCTAAATACAAGATATAGTTCTGATTATTGATAATAAATATAGTAATTCGATCCTCTGATATCGAACCAATGGTTTTTTCATTAGTAATGACTCAATGAATAGTGTATTTAGCTTATAATGTACATATACCAGAGATTACCATATTTCACTATTCACAATAAATTCATGTAATTCATAAAAATACCAAAAATTCACCCAAACCATTTTTGATGTGTAGAAATAAATAATTAACTCCATTTAATGAAAATAATTGTATATATATGAGTAATTTAGATTTTAATTAAAATCATCATTTACTTAGGAAATACTGATTTTAAAATTATATCTAATTTTTTAACACTTCAATAAATTACATTAAACCTAATAAAATTATCCTAAAACCATAAGACATAAATATATTAATTATGAATACATTTAATGAAAACAATTTTTTTTTCAAATAATTAAATTGATTATAAAATTTTTATTAATTATTTATGACTTATAGAAATACCGACACTTATTTATTAAATTTTAAACCATTTATTTACTTAAACTATTATATAATTATACCAAAATATTATTTATAAAATGACTAAATTTTATTTATACTTTCATGGGTGTGGTTACTATTAAATTTTCTGATTTACTATTCATAAGATTCACATTATTATTCCTAAGGTCAAGTTACTATTTCATTGGTATTAGATACATGACTTCTATAAATACATCTTATTTTATTAATTATTCATTTATAAATTTTTTATTATGGTCTGTAAGTGATTTTTATTTATTTATATTGTTTGACATTACTATAATAATAAATTAATTCCTTTGATAAATGTTTTTTTCATTAAATTCTTCCCCCTTTTGAAATTTCTCCAACAAAATTTCATTTCACATAAACAGGTCAGGTTACATATCCTTCATCACCTCCTCTAGTTCACAAGTTGCTTCATTATACTTATGGTTTCTCCAAAATAGTTTGACATGATGGGTAATATTGTTGCATAGAACCTTATCATTCCAATCTAGAATCATTACAGGCTTATACATATAAGAGATACCATCATACAGTAGTACCACTTATGTGATCAGTTTATGTGAGGGATCTGGTATATACTTCTTCATATATGATATGTGGAACCCATCATGAACATGAGCTATATTTTGTGGAAGTTACAGTGGATAGGTCACATATCCTATGAGATCAAGGATCTCAAATGGGCCAATGTACATTGGTATTAGCTTCCATTTCATTCTAAACCACATTACTCTCTTCCATGGAGATACTAGGAGAAAGAAATTGTCTCTAACATCGAAATCCAAGTATTTTTGATGATTGTCCGCATAGCTCTTTTCCCAAATACGAGAAGCTTTGTTATTTTGTCAAATGACTTAAACCTTTTCTGTTATCTCTTATACAAAACCATGTCCAAGTAGCTTTCATTCTCTAAATTCATCCAAATATATTGGATTTCTATATCACTTTCCATATAGAGCTTCATATGTAGTCACTTGAATAATCGAGTGGAAGCTATTGTTGTGTCTGAAATATACCAATGAGAGATGATGATCCATTCCACCATTGAATTATAAATATTATCCTATTTGAATATATTTTATAATCATAGTATTCCATTTATATTGGACATTATTTTGGGGGTGATAGGCTGTGTTGATGTTTAATTCAATACTCAAAGCACGTTGAATACTCCCCTAGAATTTATATGTGAACATAGGATCACAATCAGAGATTATTTAATGTGGAACACAAAAAAGTCTCACCGCTTCCATCACATATATCTTTTCAATTTATTTAAGTGGGATATCTTCTTTAATAGAAATAAAGTGGGAAGTCTTGGTGATTTGGTCCACAATAACCCATATCACATTATTTTCATTGGATGTCTTCAAGAGAACCATGACTGTAACACCCGAGACTTTTATGTTATATAAATCATCAAAGGAATATTTTTATACGCACAACACTTGCTTGGCTTTCTTTACACGAAATCTCGACCTTCCTCGATAGCTTGCGTTGTACGCAATACCGAGTTTCACTAAACAACGATATGCTATTAAAATATTATTAAAACTAGCCGTTATGAATAGTAATAGCCACTTTTTGAAATTTTATAAATTTTATCTTTCAAAATGGACTTCATTTTTGGATTCGGAATATCGAAATTATCCTAGGGTGAAATTTTGGTATTTTTCTGAAAACTTTCAATTTTTGATGAATAGTGAAACCACTAAGTCGTAGTTAAAATACTGATTTTTTCATAAAACTTAATTTTACCACTTATGTGAGTGGAATTTCAAAAATCCAAGAGACACGGTTGATTTCAGTAAGTAAAATGTGGTTCAATGAGATGAAAATAATTTTTTTTGGTGAATAGTAACTTTTTACTTTTTTTTACCACAGTTAAAAGTAAATAGGGTAATTAAGGGTAAAGATGATATTATAATTACCCTAACACATGTCCAAATTATATTTGACAAGTGTAATTCGACCAAAAACAAACTTAGGAATAAAATATGACCATTTCTGACCACTTGGATTAGATTAGGACATTTATTATTAATTTATTTAAAGAAGGGTTAAAATAGTTAAAATCAATGTTTAATAAGTATATAATTTTTAATATGGGGTTATACATAAGATAAATTCGACTATAAATATTCATTAGAAAGCTAAAAATATTTCCTACATAATTGTATTTTATTTTTAATTTTTAGACATTAAATAATTTAATTTATTTATGACACAAAGATGATGTAGTAATTATCTTATCAATGAAGTATTGACATAATTAATGTTATAAACACCAAAATAAATGTAATTGGAGAATTTTTATGAATTCCACTAATTTTATAGGTTAATATGACATGTTAGTATTGATTTGATTAACTTTTTTCGAACTAATAATTCTGTTATGAGTTTCACAAAAATCAATTACTAAATAGTGTCAAAATTGACATAACATAGTTTTTAAAAGAAATATTATATTAGTAATTGTTATTTTTTTCCTAAAAATCTAAGGTTCAGCAAAATGACTTAGATATGGTTATATATATTAATAATAAACAACTTGGGGTTCTTTTTTCTGCTTATAGTAAGTTTATTAACCTTATAGTATAAGAACACAAGAAGACACGGTAAAAGTAAACTTATTTAACTTAATGTTAAATCTAAATGATAAGGTTAAAAACCTAAACTTTTATATATTCTATTGTATGAGAGGGTTTAGACCCATACCCACCTTAGCTTCTAAATATATCAATTTGGATCTATTTAAAACCGAACTTGACTTTATAATAAAATAATATTTTTAGTTTTCCCAAAGGTACCCCTCTCCTCCCTTATAAAAGGGCACCTCCTCCCCCTCTTCGTCACACCACTTTGAGCCTTCATGCTTGGCCAACCCCTGCCAATTACTCCTCTCCACTTCCCTAGAGACATCCTAGAGGTCCTGGTATTCTTCAAAGACCAATTTTAGTGCCCTAAAAGAAGGTCTCAAAGAAGCACTTCAAAGAAGAGGTAATGTCCGTTACCGATTCTTTCATCTTTATTTCTTCTTCCACTTATTCTTCCTTAGTTGTTTCATTATGAAGTAATAACATCAGTATCAATAATATACTTATATGTTATTATAAGTATGAAACAATCCTATTTCACCATCTATCCATCCTATGGAAAAATAAATCACCGCGCGTGCGTATGTACGGAATACCGTCTCCACGCCGAGGTGTAATCTATTTTCCACCACCACATTACTTGGATGGGTATAATGGTGTAAATAATGAATATATATGACTATTATAAAGTGATACTGATTCTGAAATAGTATACATACACTCCAATACAATTCCACGATCATAGGAACGATATCATCACTCGTGCGTACGTACGGAATACCGTCCCCACAATGTGATGTGACTTGTTATACATGATCTTCATTTCATAATGATTATATAAATGAATTGAATGAATGAATATGATATATATTACACTAATACCATTATATAAATGAGGTATCTATAACCTAAATATAAGAATAAGAATTTATTCGACAAAACACGCATAAGAACAAAAAGCTATAAACACCCGAATAACAAGTAGCAATGAAATATTACTACTAAGAAGCTAAGAATATGACCATATATGATATCATAAAAATAACTATGATTCTGGAATAAGTCAATAACATTATTTAAATCATTATACAGGAGGTTCGGACACTTAAGAAGCAAAACGGACCTAAGGTGAGGGAAAATATCACAATCTCATTTTATCCGAGATTGTTTATACTTTGGTATTTACTGGGGTGTATTTTATCATCCACATCCATGTTTCATCAATATGTAATATTATTTCCATCCACCAACAATTGTTTAAATCCATTTTTACCCTTTGGTGAGTTTTTAGTAAAATATATGAAAGGAATCTTTTGTCGTTTTTCGTACGAGGTACTTTTTGACTTTTCCGACAAAAGTACGAAAAATGTTTTTTAACTTATATGCCATGAATGGATTTTTAAAATAAAATTTCCAAAAATATTCCTTTAAAAGTTTTCAAGTTAATTTTTAATCAACTTATTTTATTTTAAAATTGTAAGACATGTTAAGAAAGGAAAATGTTTTTGAAGTAGAAAGGATATTTTCCTCAGGAATGGAGTTCAAGTGTTTTATCAAAATTATTTTCCATCTAAGATAATAAAGGGTTCTGTTTTTATCCCTATTATTACATTGATTTGATTATGTTGTGATGGAATTATTTTTATGAATTCCTTTATCTTATATGAATTGTTTTATGATGTCATGATGTTTAAGATTCCCATTTGTATTACATGGGTTATGCAATGATGTATGATTTATGATTTTGTGGCACACATAAGAATGGTATCATTATGAGATGGGTGGGACCTATATCTCCATCCAATGCATTGGGTAATGATTTTATATCTCATGAGATAGACATGGATGGAATGGTAGGTTATACCGGTTCCGGGAAACAGGACTGAAACAAGGGTGACTTGGTTCAGAAAGGGACTTTATCCACTAAGATAGTCTCGCCAATGAGTCTTGACTAACAAGAAATGATTCTCTATGATTATGTGTGTATGCCACAAAGTTTCATGTTTTAAGTTATGATTATTTTGATTACATTTCACTGCCATGATTTATCCCATGTTATGAAATTATGATCTCTTTTGCAGGTTAAGATTTCCAAAAGTTATGTGCTTATGTATACGATGTGATTGATATTTCTTTTTTTACCCTTAATAAGAATTTGAGCTCACCATTTTGTATGTTTTATTTCCCCAGGTCAGGAAGAAGGTTATTAAGTATAATATGCCAAAAAGGGACTCTAGATATGATGAAATAAATGGGAGGCAAAGTAGATGCTTTATGAACCAGTTGTTTATGTGTGACACCCCAAGATTTCATAGTGTGTTATTTCTTCAAAATATTTCAATAACTTGCACTACACGCAACACTGAGTTCAATCACACCATGAATTACAAAAAAAAAATCCATTCAAAAGAGGTTATGAATAGTATTATCTAAATTTTAAACTTTATATAATCCTTATAATTTTAGAATCCATATTATGAGTTTCTTAGATATAATGCAAGAACAAATTCATTTTCAGTATTGCACTTTTATCAACTTTTAATAGTGAACCCTTTTTAAATACAATATTTTAAACTTTTTGACTAAATGGGGACATCAAAAATTTAAAATGAAACATCCCAAGCTTCCACGGTATACTTTCTTTGAATAATACAGTAGCGTGTGTTGTACGCAACCTTGAGTTTTAACACACACCATAACTAATCAAACTAGCCGTTATGAATAGTAATACCTACTTTTTGAAATTATATATATTTTATATTTGAAAATGGACTTCATTTTTGGATTCGGAATATCGAATTTAGCCTAAGGTGAAATTTTGGTACATTTCGGATAACTTTCATATTTTGATGAATAGTGAAAATTACTAAGTTTTAATTAAAAACAACTTTTTTAATCAAAATAATTAATAGTGATAAATTATGAATTTGAGTGGTTTTAAAGTATATTTAGAATATATTTTTACCATTTAATATAATGTTGGTCATTGGACATAATTTTACAATTAAACCGAACATAAACGAGTGTCAATCTTTTGATAGTTATTATCTCTTAAAAACACGCTTTTTGTTTTGACAGCGGGAATTAATTTTAAATTAATTTCTGCCACTTCTGTGTTTTGAATTTAGGAAAATGGATTCCATATTTGGAATCAGGATGTTCAAATTTTGTAAATAGGTAACTTTTATTTTTAGACATTTTGAATAATTACTGTGGTAAATATTTTATTTACCATGGTTAAGGGTAAATCCGGTAAATAAGGGTTAAAAAATAATATTATAATAATACTAAATTACCCTAAAACGTGTCTTAACCCTATTTGTTGATACATGGTCGACCATGGGAATCTTTGGGTCTATTTTTGGACCCCATGGATCCACTTGTAAGTGATAATGACACTTTATTTTAATTAAGTTAAAATGAATACAAAAATGACACAAGCATATATCTTTTAGAAAAACAATTGTTACATAGGGTTATATATGTTGGATTTTAGATTATAAATATTCATTAGAAAGCTAAAACGATTTACTACATAATGATATTTTATTTATAATTTTTAGACATTAAATAATTTATTTTATTTATGACACAATGATGATGCAGTAATTACTATAATAGTGAAAAATTAAAATAATTGATATTATAAATACCCAAATAAATATAATATGAAACTTTTAATGAATTAAACTAATTTTCATGGATAATATGATATATTATTATTGATTTAATTTACTTTTTTGGAAGTAATAAATCTGTTATGAGTTTCACAAAAATCAACTATTGAATAGTGTCAAAATTGACATAAAAGAGTTTTTAAAACAAATATTATATTATTAATTGATATTAAATTCCTAAAAATCTAAGGTTCGGCCAAGAGACTTATATCATGATAGGTTCATCATTAATGTACCACTTGGGGGTCGCTTGGATGTATATAGTATGTTTATTAACCATATTATATAAAAATACAAAGAGACATTGTAAAAGTGAAACTAATTAACTTAGAGTTAATACTTAAAGATAAGGTTAATATAAGTACCCAAATCTGTCTAAATTCTATTGGTTGAGTGGTTTTCGACCTATCCCCACCTTAACCTTTGAATAATCAACTTTGGAGCCATTAGAAACCGAATATGAATTTATTATAAATTAATATTTCTAGCTTTTCCAAAGGTGCCCCTCACCCCTCTTATAAAAGGGCACTCCTCCTTCTCATTTCTTCACACCTTCAAAGCCTTTTGGTTCGGCCAAACTCTGCCCAAATACTCTCCTAAAATCCCCCAGTACAACCTAGAGGCCTTAGTTTGATCAGAAAGCCAACCTAAGGAGCCCTTTTGATCAAATCCAAATGAAGAACCCGAAGAAGAGGTAATGATTTCACCACCCTTCTCCAAGTTCATTTCTTCTTCCACTTCTTCTTCCATTGTTCTTACCCTTATAAAATAATAACTCCAGTATCTAACATATACTTTGATGTTATTATAAATATGGTACAACCATATTTAGTATGCTATCCACCCTTTGAATAACATGTCACCATACGTGCGTACGTACGACTTACCGTCTCCACGTCGTGGTGTAATTGTTATTCAATATAATATTATTTGGATGGGTATAATAATGATGTGTAACTCATGTAAATAATAAATATAACATGTTAATGATTCTGTATATATTATATACCATCCATTTATATATTATTTTAATATCAAAAGAATGATATTATCGCTCGTGCGTACGTACGAACTACCGTCTCCACGAATGCGATGAGATTCATTCTCCATCGTATCCATTCAAGTATAATTATCATTTGATGATTTAAAAAGGATGTTTAAGGACTAGATATCATTCTGGATATGAATAAGATACAAAAACCATGGCTTATGTAACAAAACATATAAAAGAAAATGAGTAAGTTAACTCCCGAAACGACGATAATTCTAAGATATTATTAACAAACCAATGTTAAAAGATCATATATGATATCATATTAATATATATGATTCTTGTATAATTTAATAACAACTATTTCACCATTATACAGGAGGTTAACCTACCCCAACCAAGGAAAAGTACAAGGTAAGGGTTTACTTTACAACCTCTTCATTATCCAAGGTTGTTTATACGTAATAATCTACTAGGATCTCTTTATCATCCACATCCATGTTTCTTAAAAATTCATTTCAAAACATTTTTACTATTTACTAGAATATGAGTTAAAGTCATTTATACCCTTTTTGAATTTTATAAGTGGTTTATAAAGGAATCTTTCGGTCGTTTTCAAAACAAGGTCCTTTTTAACCTTTTCGACAGAATTAAGGTAAGAATGTTTTTTTTAACTTATACGGCGGGTGCGGCTATTTTCCACCGTTATAAAATCTTCAAAGTTTCCCTTACAAGATTATAAGAATATTTTCAAAGAAAATGTTTTATTTTATATGGATCTTAAATTATTTCAAAATAAAAGGAGATATTTCTTTAAAAAGAATTTTGATTTCATCTATGTCAACATCCTTTGATGGATTTTAAGATTATTTGAAGTTGATTTATTATGATACAAAACTTCTATATTGTATTGAAGGTTTTGTGATATGTTTGACTGTGGATGTGCTATTTTTATACCATTCATAGTTTATGGTGAAAGTATTGACATTTCATATGCTAGTTTTAATATGAATGTTTATGTTATGTTTAAACCTTTTCATATGGGAATGCATTGGAATTAATATGTGACGGGTGGAGCCCGCTATAGCTCCTCGATGCATCGGTAGGTCTCATGAGACAAACTAGTGTCTTGGCACAAGGCCTTGACAAAATCTTATTTGTAGTCTTGGCACGAGGCCTTGGCTATGTGGTTATGATAGTCTGGCATTATGCATTCCAACATTATGAAAGTGGTTATTGATTTTTGCATGTGATTATTCGATTAGTAGAATATCCATGTGAATAAGTAAATGGCATTATTTCATTTTATTTATGCCATACCATGTTGAAAGTTCATATTTAAAAGGCTTTTGTTTTAGTTATACATTGCCATAAATGTTTATTCTTATTTATGAAAGTTTCCGCTATATTGTTATCCTTACTGGGCATTTGAGCTCACCCCTTTTCTATGTTTTATTTTTCCCAGGATGTGAAGAAGTAAGTTATGAATGACCTGCAGGGATTTTATGAGGGGTTAATAGTGTGGATTGTGGAAACATTATGTTGTTGTAGTAGTTTTTCATTTTATGATGTAATGTAAAACTTATGAATATATCTAGTGTTTACAAGGCTACTAAACCAATCGGTCTTTCAAGATTTGATCTTTCTTGTGATCATGCCAATGTTATGTAATAATGCACCGACTCTGGGTAACTGGGGTCGGGGCGTTACAGTTGGTATCAGAGGAAGTTTAGTACAAACCTTGGAAGCTAGATTTAGATAAACTCTGATTAGAGCACGTAGACCTACGATGAACTTTGAGGATTAGTATAGAAGAAATTCCTAGAATTTTGGTATTGTAGAGATTTTGTGAGTTTTCCAAGCAATAAATCCCTGTCTGGATACGAGCAGGTAGAGGCGGCTCTGGCACATATGTACCTAGGGGTAAAACCCGAAAACACCGCTTTGAGCTAGACTCGAACGGGAACTGGTGCACGACAACGGGCCTTGCTGCACTCTTGGTTACGACACTCCCGGGGGATATGCTTAGGATAACTCTCATTTTCTTTACAAATCATTATGAAGGGTTTATGAGTATATACTTCCTCAAAGAAAACATTTTTATGATTATAGATTATATCCATAAATAGTTCAATTTATGTTAAGTGTTTTATAAGTATGGGATTATGTATTTTGATTCATAAACTGATCTAGTTTATGCCATGGTATAGAAATGGCGCCCAGTAGAAGGAATGAGAACTCCAGAAATACACATGATTCAAAGAGAAGGAAGGATCATATATTTCATGGTCTTAAGCTAGAATTTATAAGAGAAATAGTCTCCCATGTATTATCATCATATGAAGAAATAATATCATGTGTTGATAAGATATGTAAAGAGTTTACTGAGTCCTATGGCTTTGAAGGGAAGCAAGAGAAGAAAAGGATGGAAGAGAGAAAGATGGATAAAGGGAAGAGGGAAAAGAATAATTTTCCCATATGTGGTAACTGTGGAAAGAAACACCCTGGAACTTGCCTGAAAGGAATGGGAGTTTGTTATAAGTGTGGAGGAAAAGGGCACAAAGTACGTGACTGCAAGGGTAAGAAAATGGTTTTAAATGTACAATGCTTCATTTGCAAGGAGTTTGGACACTACGCGAACCTATGTCCCAGTCATCAGACTATGCCGCAAATGATGTTATTGGATAATAACCAAGTTATGATACTACCAAAGATGAAGAGGAATGATTAGAGTTCTTATGTTGATTATGTCAATTGAGTGTTTTATCAACAATGTACTTGTTATAATAATTATGGAGTATATAAGGATTATACTGCAGTACTATTTCATTAAGGACTTGAGATTATGCGGAACAAAGAAAAGTGACTCAATAGCAGGATAAATTTTTGGAAAATATATGGTTGAGAGAATGATAAATCATAATATAGTTCTGATACTGAGGTAGTGATTTTGGAATAATATGTGATTGTTTTGGATAAATTATATTGGATATTCTTGACTACCTTGGAACTAATTAATGATTTGTATATTCCATCATTGTTGGGGTTTAAAACATTTTTGGATTAATGAAGTATATCCAGCATTCTATATGTAATAGGGGAGCATGAATGTAATCAATAAGGAATATGGTAATTCAAGATGTTTCAGTTTATTAAAAGAATACAAGATGAAGGAATTCATATGCTATTGCGGGGTAAAAAGGATCTATATTATGTTTACCTTCCTTATAAATGTTGGACTGTGAGTTTGGATAGAAGTATTTTGGATAGTTCTAGTTTGGATTATTTTGGATTACCATAAAAGGAAAACCCGGAGGTTGGGCGGTAACCCGTCGCGTCCGGCAAGGCTGCGAGACTTGAACCCGCAACTGAAGGGCGACAAGGGTGTATCACCTACCACTGGCCCATGAGATGTCCTGGATTAAATAATGTTGTTTTTTAAAGATCTGGTAGATGAATTATAAATTCATTTATTTTGGAACCCTGTACGAATAGTATAAATAAATAAAAAATTACATTCTATTATCTTTTAGAGTGAAAGATGAGTTGGTGGTAGAAACTTATTAATGGATAAAACTCTGATTATAAAGTAAGTATATCTCCTTATGATCTTAGCAAATCTCATAAATAAATTTCTCAACATTAATAAAAGGAACTTAGAACAAAAAATTTTCCCTAGATGGTACCTTAAATCATCACTAATTTATGGCTTTGGGATTGTTGGCCTTTTCATAGCCATGTTCTCTACCACTCTCCATCAGATAATTGATGGTTAGATTTCTCCTCCATATCCATATTTTCCTACATGGAACCCTAGTATGTGTTATTTTCGGTAATCTTCATACTTTCCACTCTTTATTTTAAATAGAGGCTTCATTAATTCATTTTTCGATGTGGGATTTCAACTAAGATATTTTGAAACGTCAAAAATGTGTTCTCCTAATACCCTATGTTTTGTTGAACCGATGGTATTTCAAATCATCATAGATTGATGAATTTAAGGACCTCAATTTTATACTTTTTTGTGATTTATGACCTCAATCACTACCTATAAATATTTACGTTTTTCCTATAATTATATGTCTCTAATTGCCACCAATGTTCTCCTAATCAAGATCATAATTTGGTGGTGACCCTTTAATTTCTCTTTTCCTCATATTAAGACTAAATTTTAGTAACCCAATTTCCGATGTGGGTTTTCCCACAAATATATTTTCTATTTTCAACCTTTTATTTTCGAAGAACAATTTCAAATTGCGAGGACGCAATTTATTGAAGGAGGGGAGAATGTAACACCCCAAGATTTCATAGTGTGTTATTTCTTCAAAATAATTCAATAACTTGCACTACATGCAACACTGAGTTCAATCACACCATGACTTACAAAAAAAAGCCATTAAAAAGAGGTTATGAATATTATTATCTAAATTTTAAACTTTATATAATCCTTATAATTTTAGAATCCATATTATGAGTTTCTTAGATATAATGCAAGAACAAATTCATTTTCAGTATTGCACTTTTATCAACTTTTAATAGTGAACCCTTTTTAAATACAATATTTTAAACTTTTTGACTAAATGGGGACATCAAAAATTTAAAATGAAACATCCCAAGCTTCCACGGTACACTTTCTTTGAATAATACAGTAGCGTGTGTTGTACGCAACCTTGAGTTTTAACACACACCATAACTAATCAAACTAGCCGTTATGAATAGTAATACCTAATTTTTGAAATTATATATATCTTATATTTGAAAATGGACTTCATTTTTGGATTCGGAATATTGAATTTAGCCTAAGGTGAAATTTTGGTACATTTCGGATAACTTTCATATTTTGATGAATAGTGAAAATTACTAAGTTTTAATTAAAAAAAACTTTTTTAATCAAAATAATTAATAGTGATAAATTATGAATTTGAGTGGTTTTAAATTATATTTAGAATATATTTTTACCATTTAATATAATGTTGGTCATTGGACATAATTTTACAATTAAACCGAACATAAACGAGTGTCAATCTTTTGATAGTTATTATCTCTTAAAAACACGCTTTTTGTTTTGACAGCGGGAATTAATTTTAAATTAATTTCTGCCACTTCTGTGTTTTGAATTTAGGAAAATGGATTCCATATTTGGAATCAGGATGATCAAATTGTGTAAATAGGTAACTTTTATTTTTAGACATTTTGAATAATTACTGCGGTAAATATTTTATTTACCATGGTTAAGGGTAAATCCGGTAAATAAGGGTTAAAAAATAATATTATAATAATACTAAATTACCCTAAACGTGTCTTAACCCTATTGGTTGATACATGGTCGACCATGGGAATCTTTGGGTCTATTTGGGGACCCCATGGATCCACTTGTAAGTGATAATGACACTTTATTTTAATTAGGTTAAAATGAATACAAAAATGACACAAGCATATATCTTTTAGAAAAACAATTGTTACATAGGGTTATATATGTTGGATTTTAGATTATAAATATTAATTAGAGAGATAAAACGATTTCCTACATAATTATAGTTTATTTATAATTTTTAGACATTAAATAATTTATTTTATTTATGACACAATGATGATGCAGTAATTACTATAATAGTGAAAAATTAAAATAATTGATATTATAAATACCCAAATAAATATAATATGAAACTTTTAATGAATTAAACTAATTTTCTAGGATAATATGATATATTAGGATTGATTTAATTGACTTTTTTTGAAGTAATAAATCTGTTATGAGTTTCACAAAAATCAACTATTGAATAGTGTCAAAATTGACATAAAAGAGTTCTTAAAACAAATATTATATTATTAATTGATATTAAATTCCTAAAAATCTAATGTTCGGCCAAGAGACTTATATAATGATAGGTTCATCATTAATGTACCACTTGGGGGTCTCTTGGATGTATATAGTAAGTTTATTAACCATATTATATAAAAATACAAAGAGACATTGTAAAAGTGAAACTAATTAACTTAGAGTTAATACTTAAAGATAAGGTTAATATAAGTACCCAAACCTGTCTAAATTATATTGGTTGAGTGGTTTTCGACCTATCCCCACCTTAACCTCTGAATAATCAACTTTGGAGCCATTATAAACCGAATATGAATTTATTATAAATTAATATTTCTAGCTTTTCCAAAGGTGCCCCTCACCCCTCTTATAAAAGGGCACTCCTCCTTCTCATTTCTTCACACCTTCAAAGCCTTTTGGTTCGGCCAAACTCTGCCCAAATACTCTCCTAACATCCCTCACTACAACCTAGATGCCTTAGTTTGATCAGAAAGCCAACCTAAGGAGCCCTTTTGATCAAATCAAAAGGAAGAACCCGAAGAAGAGGTAATGATTTCACCACCCTTCTCCAAGTTCATTTCTTCTTCCACTTCTTCTTCCTTTGTTCTTACCATTCTAAAAAAATAACTCCAGTATCTCACATATACTGTGATGTTATTATAAATATGGTACAACCATATTCAGTATTCTATCCACCCTTTGAATAACATGTCACCATACGTGCGTACGTACGGCTTACCGTCTCCACGTCGTGGTGTAATTGTTACTCAATATAATATTATTTGGATGGGTATAATAATGATGTGTAACTCATGTAAATAATAAATATAACATGTTAATGATTCTGTATATATGATATACCATCCAATATCAAAAGAATGATATTATCGCTCGTGCGTACGTACGAACTACCGTCTCCATGAATGCGATGAGATTCATTCTCCATCGTATCCATTCAAGTATAATTATCATTTGATGATTTAAAAATGATGTTTAAGGACTAGATATCATTCTGGATATGAATAAGATACAACAACCATGGCTTATGTAACAAAACATATAAAAGAAAATGAGTAAGTTAACTCCTGAAACGACGATAATTCTAAGATATTATTAACAAACCAATGTTAAAAGATCATATATGATATCATATTAATATATATGATTCTTGTATAATTTAATAACAACTATTTCACCATTATACAGGAGGTTAACCTACCCCAACCAAGGAAAAGTACAAGGTAAGGGTTTACTTTAAAACCTCTTCATTATCCAAGGTTGTTTATACATAATAATCTACTGGGATCTCTTTATCATCCACATCCATGTTTCTTAAAAATGAATTTCAAAACATTTTTACTATTTACTAGAATATGAGTTAAAGTCATTTATACCCTTTTTGAATTTTATAAGTGGTTTATAAAGGAATCTTTCGGTCATTTTCAAAACAAGGTCCTTTTTAACCTTTTCGACAGAATTAAGGTAAGAATGTTTTTTTTAACTTATACGGCGGGTGCGGCTATTTTCAACCGTTATAAAATCTTCAAAGTTTCCCTTACAAGATCATAAGAATATTTTCAAAGAAAATGTTTTATTTTATATGGATCTTAAATTATTTCAAAATAAAAGGAGATATTTCTTTAAAAAGAATTTTGATTTCATCTATGTCAACATCCTTTGATGGATTTTAAGATTATTTGAAGTTGATTTATTATGATACAAAACATCTATATTGTATTGAAGGTTTTGTGATATGTTTGACTGTGGATGTGCTATTTTTATACCATTCATAGTTTATGGTAAAAGTATTGACATTTCATATTCTAGTTTTAATATGAATGTTTATGTTATGTTTAAACCTTTTCATATGGGAATGCATTGGACTTAATATGTGACGGGTGGAGCCCGCTATAGCTCCTCAATGCATCGGTAGGTCTCATGAGACAAACTAGTGTCTTGGCACAAGGCCTTGACAAAATCTTATTTGTAGTCTTGGCACGAGGCCTTGGCTATGTGGTTATGATAGTCTGGAATTATGCATTCCAACATTATGAAAGTGGTTATTGATTTTTGCATGTGATTATTCGATTAGTAGAATATCCATGTGAATAATTAAATGGCATTATTTCATTTTATTTATGCCATACCATGTTGAAAGTTCATATTTAAAAGGCTTTTGTTTTAGTTATACATTGCCATAAATGTTTATTCTTATTTATGAAAGTTTCCGCTATATTGTTATCCTTACTGGGCATTTGAGCTCACCCCTTTTCTATGTTTTATTTTTCCCAGGATGTGAAGAAGTAAGTTATGAATGACCTGCAGGGATTTTATGAGGGGTTAATAGTGTGGATTGTGGAAACATTATGTTGTTGTAGTAGTTTTTCATTTTATGATGTAATGTAAAACTTATGAATATATCTAGTGTTTCCAAGGCTACTAAACCAATCGGTCTTTAGAGATTTGATCTTTCTTGTGATCATGCCAATGTTATGTAATAATGCACCGACTCTGGGTAACTGGGGTCGGGGCGTTACATTATTTTTCCCAGTTTCTAAAGAAACTTTACCTATACGGTCCTTTCTTGGTTTTGTTATATGTGTGCTTCAATTCTGAAGTAATAACAATGTATGTAAAGTATGGGTCATTATAGTTGGTATCAGAGGGAGGTTATAGTCAACATTTGGAAACTAGGATGTGAAAGCCTTAGTAAGAACCCTAAGGATAAGTCTAAGCATAGAACACAATATTAGTGTTTTAGAATGGCCATGAATAACCTAGGATAAGACCTTAAGTGTGAAATCTTATTCTTGATTATGTGGTTTTCCTATTATAATTAGTGTTTCTCACACTATTCTTCTTGGTTTTAGTCAATGGCTGGAACCCGAAGGAACTGTGTTAATACGGAATGCGACGGTCAATGCAATGATTGTCCCCCTGAGCAACCAAACGTTATGGGAGCTGGAATGCAAAATCTTGTAGCCATGCTCACACAACTTTCTCATGCTATGAATCATGCAGGACTTCCGAACGAGCAAAGGAAGGAGAAACATTCTGTTGAATCCTTCATGAGGTAGCGTCCACCTTCTTTCAGCGGGTCTACAGATCCATTAGTTGCTGAACAATGGATTAGTACTACTGAAAATATATTTTCAGTTCTTCAATGTTCTGAACATGATAAAGTCATCCTAGCAGTGTATCGTTTGAAAGGATATGCTGATCAATGGTGGAATCTTATTAAGAATACGAGGCAAAGGGATGAAATTGAGTCCATGGAATGGGACGGGTTCAAGAACATATTTTTCAATAAGTACTTCCCTCGTATTCTCCGAACAAAGATGGAGAAAGAGTTTCTTGAACTGAATCAAAAGGATGATGAATCTGTTGGTACCTTTGAAGCAAATTTTACAAGACATGCAAGGTACGCTTCTGGTATTATTATCCAACATGAGAGTAAGATCGATCGATTCTTTAGTGGCTTAAAACCAAGTCTTCGAAGGGCGTTAGCCATAAGGGACTTCAATAGCTACGAGGAAATCGTTCGATGTGCTCTCAAAGTCGAGATGGAGATTGGAGTAACCCATCAGTCATATGGGTTTGATAAGAAGAGGAAAATGGAATTCAAAGGAAAATCTAAAGAGCACACTGAAAAGAAGTTGAGCTTTCCCTTATGCTCAAAGTGTGGAAAGAAACAAGGAGGGAGTTGTCTTAAAGGGACAAGTAAATGTTTTAAATGTGGAAAGGAAGGTCATCGGGCATTTGAATGCCGCGATGATGGAAAAAAGATGTCTAATGATGCACACAAAGGAAGGGATACACAGAATGAACCTACTACACTTCAATGTTTCAAGTGCAAGGAGATGGGAAATTATGCCAATAAATGCCCTAATCCAAGGGTTGATGATGATGGTCGACGTCAACAAACTCTTAAGGCTAAAGACAAAGTAAAGTCACATATAATTTCTATCAGCGATGTGGAGTATGATAACGATGTGGTGAAAGGTACACTTACCATCCACTCTAAAGTAGCAAATTTTTTATTTGTTTCTGGATCAACCCACTCTTTTATTTCTGACGAATTTTCTAAGGGTATCACCGTATTACCTCAACAATTAGATGTCGAGTTAGCTGTGACAACCCCTAATGGCACAACAGTCGCATCAAAAGTTTATAATTCTTCTCCGATCGAAGTTTGTGGGAAAGTGCTTCCTGAAAATCTTGTGATCCTTCCTATAATGGGATTTGATGTGATTCTTGGCATGGATTGGCTTTCTTTATATGGAGCTCATATCAATTTCCAAAGAAGGGAAGTCACATTTCATATTCCAGATCAATCTACGATCGTCTATCAATGCAAGGATGAACATAACCTTCCTGTGGAAATTTCTTCCATTTTATGGGTATTGATTCCACTAAATGAAGGTTATTTATCTCAAATGGTTGGTGAGAAACTCACGATTAAGAACATTCCCATTGTACGAGAGTTTGATAATGTCTTTCCAGAGGAATTACCGGGTCTTCCACCAAATTGTGAAGTTGAGTTTTCAATAGAACTCATACCGGGTGCTTTGCCTATTTCAAAGACACCTTATAGAATGGCCCCAATTGAGTTACATGAATTGAAGAAGCAACTCCAAGAGAATCTTGATAAGGGATTCATACGCCCTAGTGCATCACCTTGGGGAGCACCTGTTCTATTTGTTAAGAAGAAAGATGGATCAATGAGACTCTGCATTGATTGTTGAGAACTTAACAAGATCACTATGAAGAACAAATATCCTCTCCCACGCATTGATGACTTATTTGACCAACTACGTGGAGCTCAATACTTTTCCAAGATTGATCTTCGTTCAGGGTATCATCAATTAAGGGTCAAAATGGAGGATATACCAAAGACGGCTTTCCGTACAAGGTATGGATACTATGAATTTATAGTGATGCCATTTGGTCTTACTAATTCCCCTGCTATCTTCATGGATCTGATGAATAGAGTCTTTAGAGACTATCTTGATCAATTTGTGGTAGTCTTTATAGACGATATTCTTGTCTATTCAAAGAGAAAGGAAGAACATGAAGATCACTTGAGAATTATATTGAAGACCCTGAGAAAGGAGAAGCTTTATGCCAAATTTACCAAGTGTGAATTTTGGCTTCAAAAGGTTGCATTTTTGGGTCTCATAATCTCAAAAGAGGGGATATCTGTGGATCCAGCAAAAAAAGAGGTTATCGAAAGATGGTCGAGACCAACAACAGTAACTGAGATCCGAAGTTTTCTTGGTTTGGCTGGAAATTATCGACGTTTTGTGAAATATTTTTCACGATTATCTAATCCACTCACCAAGTTCACTCGGAAAGGAGTTAAGTTTGTCTGGAAGGAAGAATGTGAATAGAATTTCAAGGAGTTGAAAAGAAGGTTATCCAGTGCACCTGTGCTCACACTGCCTTGTAGTGGAGAAAGGTTTGTGATCTATAGTGATGCATCCAAGAAGGGATTGGGGTGTGTTCTTATGCAAAATGATATGGTGATAGCTTATTCCTCACGACAGTTGAAAATCCATGAGGAAAATTACCCCACACATGATTTGGAGTTAGCTGCGGTAATCTTTGCATTAAAGATTTGGAGGCATTATCTTTATGGTGAAAGGTGTGATATTTATACTGATCATAAAAGTTTAAAGTATATTTTCACACAAAATGATCTGAATATGCATCAAAGAAGATGGTTGGAGCTGATTAAGAATTATGACTGCTCAATCCATTACCACCCTGGGAAAGCGAACAAGGTGGCAGATGCATTAAGTCAACAAGACCATGCTATTTTATCCATGATGAGGATCACAAAAGATCCAATATTTATGGATTTACAACAGATAGATCTTGGAATTATAATGGGAGGGGAAAAATCTTATCTTTCTCAAATGAATGTTCAACCATCTATACATGTGAAGATTAAAGAGGCACATAAAGAAGATGTCGAGTTACAAAAGAAGATGAGAAATGTTCCTGAATTCAACCTTGATTATGATGGGATAATAAAGTTCAGGAATCGGGTTTGTGTTCCTCCCATCCCCGAATTAAAGAAGGAGCTGCTGGATGAGGCTCATAGTTCTTCATTCTCTATTCATCCTGGAAGCACGAAGATGTATAGGGACCTGAAAGAGTACTTCTAGTGTGATGGCATGAAAAGAGATGTTTCTGAATATGTCTCTCGATGCTTGGTATGTCAACAAGTTAAATCTGAGAGACAGAAGTCTAAGGGGATGTCACAACCATTACCCAGACCCGAATGGAAATAGGAAAACGTCACTATGGACTTTGTCACAGGACTTCCTAAAACATGCAAAGGCAATAATGCTATCTGGGTCATAGTTGATCATTTTACAAAGTCTTCACACTTCATTGATATTAGAGATGATTTCTCTCTGGATCAGATTTCCAGGATATATGTAAAGGAAGTGGTAAGATTGCATGGAGTACCACTTTCTATTATATCTGATCGGGATCCGAGATTTACCTCGATGTTCTGGCGAAGTCTTCAGCATACTCTGGATACAGAGTTGAGTTTCAGCACTGCTTATCATCCTCAGACAGACGGTCAGTCTGAGAGAACAATTCAAACCATAGAAGATATGTTGAGAGCTTTCTCTATGGATTTCAAAGGAGGTTGGGATCAACACCTACCTTTGGGGGAATTTTCTTATAATAATAGCTTTCACTCCAGTATTCAGATGGATCCTTATGAAGCTCTCTATGGAAAGAAATGCAAGACTCCAACTTGCTGGGATGAAGTTGGTGAAAGAAAGCTATTAGGACCTGATCTCGTTGATGAAATGGCAGAAAAGGTCAGATCTATTCAACAACACATAAGAGCAGCTCAGAGTCGACAAAAAAGTTATGCCGACAACCGAAGAAAAGACCTAGAGTTTGAAGTGGGTGATAAAGTGTTCTTACGAATATCTCCCTGGAAGAGGGTCATGAGATTTGGAAAGAAGGGGAAGTTGAGCCCTAGATATATCAGTCCTTTCGAAATACTGGATCGTGTCGGGAAGGTAGCTTACCGATTGGCGCTTCCACCGAATCTGTCTCAAGTACACGATGTGTTCCATGTACCTCTCCTGAGAAAGTACATACCTGATCCTTCACATGTACTCAGCTCAGAAGTTATACCGCTGGAGCAAGATCTTTCTTATGAAGAACAATAGATAGAGATTCTGGATCGTAGCGAAAAAGTCCTACGAAACAAGACCACTCGATTGGTGAAAGTTTTATGGAGGAACCACCAATTAGAAGAAGCTACATGGGAGCTTCAGGATATGATGAGGGAGAGGTATCCTCATCTATTTGTTACAAAGTGACGAATTTCGAGGGCGAAATTCATTTTAAGGGGGGTAGAATGTAACACCCGATACATTTATGTTATATAAATCATCAAAGGAATATTTTTCTACACACAACACTTGCTTGGCTTGCTTTACACGAAATCGCGACCTTCCTCGATAGCTTGCATCGTACGCAATACCGAGTTTCACTAAACAACGATATGTTATTAAAATATTATTAAAACTAGCCGTTATGAATAGTAATAACCACTTTTTGAAATTTTATAAATTTTATTTTTCAAAATGGACGTCATTTTTGGATTCGGAGTATCAAAATTAGCCTAGGGTGATATTTTGGTATTTTTCTGAAATGATTCTCTATGGTTATGTGTGTATGCCACAATGTTTCATGTTTTAAGTTATGATTATTGTGATTACATTTCACTGCCATGATTTATCCCATGTTATGAAATTATGATCTCTTTTGCAGGTTAAGATTTCCAAAAGTTATGTGCTTATGTATACGATGTGATTGATATTTCTTTTGTTTACCATTACTGAGCATTTGAGCTCACCCTTTTGTATGTTTTATTTCCCCAGGTCAGGAAGAAGGTTATTAAGTAGAATATTCCAAGAAGGGACTCTAGATATGATGAAATAAATGGGAAGCAAAGTAGATGATTTATGAACCAGTTGTTTATGTTTCCCAGTTTCTAAAGACACTATACCTATACGGTTATTTCTTGGTTTTGTTATATGTGTGCTTCAATTCTGAAGTAATAACAATGTCTGTAAAGTATGGGTCGTTATAATGACAATATCCCAGGAGATATTTTTCTTCATGTAGTCTCACCAGAGGTGTTCTCAGAGTTCATTATACATCATTTTACTCCCAAGATAGATAGAGAATGTTGAGCTATGTGAAATATCCAATAACTCCTTCTTTATCCTATGTGAGGAAGGAACACATATCCTTGTTCCAAATCAAATCATGACATCATCATCGATATAGAACTCTTAAAACTTCCCTTACATTACTACATCCATCCTCCGTTGTCGCTATGTATCAACCCTTTATTCCACCTTGATCTTATCTTGAATATATTATTGGGTAATAATTTGGGCAATGTTGGATTTATTTCCCATTTTTATGATTTCCAAATCCATCCTTTTTCATATCCATGAAGACATGGTCTTTCTCAATCCACAACATGGATAGAGTTTCATATTCCTTTATTCTTAGAGAATAAACAAGTTTTTTAGCATTTCTAAGATGATAGTGAATAGAGAAAACAAAATATTTTATTATCTATAATAATATCCTTTGATGCACGTTGATCTCCTTTGGTGTGAATATATACATTAGGCTCTTATGATCAGTATATATATAAAACATCTCACCATAGAGGTAGTTCCCCTAGATTTTCAAGGAAAAATCATAGATAGTAGATCCAGATCATGTGTAGGGTGGTTCTTCTCATGGATCATCCAATTCCATGAGGTTTAGGCTATCACATTATCATTTTTCATGAGTACAGAACACATGTGTTTCTTTGAAGCATCAATTTATATCAAAAAACATTATCCACTTTTCAGTAATGTGAGTATAGGTGTAGTGATAAACCTTCTATTTATCTCATAAAATATTTATTTACATTATTCTCTCTAGACATACTTTACCCCTTTCTATATTAAATTAGTTTGTGGGATTGAAAATTTTAGGAAATTTCTCACAAAATGTCGATAGTACCCCGCTAATCCAAGAAAAATATTTATTTTTATAACTCTAGATGATCTAGGTAATTCCACAGTTTCCTTTTTTTGAAGGATCCACACAAATTCCCCCACTAGTTTTCTCATGTCCGAAGAATGTGACTTGTTGTATCCAAAAGTAACACTTTCTAAACATGGGATGCAATTTATCCTTACTATCACCAGCACAAGCTTTAGATGTTAATCATGTTCCTCCTTACACTTGGATTATATGGAGAATTTCATTGATAAACACTACCAAATAATTTGTGAGATATTTTCTAAAGAACCTATCCACTAAATACATGAAGATTATAGAGGAATTATTAATTTTGACGGGAATCACTAGAAAAACATAGTTCTTATACCTTGTACGAGAGTTAGTCATCTGAATAACTTCTTTCTTCCCCTTTAGCTGGTGATATCTAGAATATAGAACCACCTTGGAAGTGTAAAGGGATCATTGTAAATAATATAATAAGAAATAAATCATTGGATGAAGATACTAGTTCTTTTTGATGATCTCATTGAGTTCCTGAGAATCGATACAAAACTACATTTATTCATCCTTCTTCTTGAAAAAGAGCACTGGACCACTCTAAGATGATGAACTAAGGTGTATGAATCCCTCGTCCAAATAGTCTTTCAGCTAATTTTTTGACTCTTGTAGTTTTATTGGATCCATCCTATATGAACATTTTGAGATAAGTTTATCTCCAAGAATGGGTTCTATTGGGAGCTCTTCCTCATGATCTAGGGGTAGTCTAGGTAACGTTTTAGGAAATACCTCATTGTTTTCCCTCGCAATGGGAATTTCCCCTTGGTTGATACCTTACTTTAGCCTAACCATTTTAATGAGGTATGTTTCTTCATAGATAATCAACACCCACACCGTTGAAGGATTTTACAATGGTGATCCATGATCATCCTTGCATTGGTAGTGGATCTTGGGATGGTTTAGAATATTAAAAAATATTTACTTTTCCTCACATTTTATATGTGATCTATATAAAGAGAGTCATTACATACCCATTATAGTGGCTTATTCCACCATGGATGTATTAATATATTCTCTAGAAGAATCTACCCACATACACCGACGAGGGAAGATTCCAACACTTGGGTTGAAATAATTTTACAACTAGTTTTTTTAAAGAGATCTCTATGTAAAGTTTTAGAGTATTTGATTGAATAGTTTAATAAATATTTCAAGATATAAATAAATTCAAAGAGTTAGAATCAAATAATTCATTTTCCCCTCTTCAATGAAGATGTTTTGTACCCTGTATAACTTCATTATCTTCCTCCACTTTTGCAGTAGTGATGGAATAATCATTTCCATTCTGGACAGTATGTTTAGTATACTTTATTTCATAATTCTCTTACTCCCTATAGTTTTAGAATTAAAACATGGGTGGTTCTCCACTTTCCTCAACCACATTGTCCAACTTCCTCATGTCTTTTTGACATTTAGGAGCTTGATGGACTTCTCTCCCACACTTAAATCATTTCCCCATCCCTTTGAGTCATTTACCATGATCCTTCTTCTCCGATTTTTGAAAATTGGGTGGTTGAGTTTTCGTTCCACTTTTACCATTATATCCACTATCATGAAATTAAATATTTCATTTCTTGTCATCATATCCATGGGACCGTTCTAAAAACACTATCTCTACTTTGAGAGGTCATCAAACTACTTCTCCATAACTCCAAAAGTATCAAATTATAAGACCCTTTTAATGGTTTGGTTTTCAACAACTAGAGAATAAATTAATTTTCTATCATTTTTTGTGAAGAAACAAAAAGCATACCTTATAATACATTAGAAATTTTCTTCGTTGGCCATGATAGATTCAAATTCATTTTTCATCATCTCTAATAATGAACTCTTCATCATTTTTTGAAGAGTATGATGGAAATACTTATCAAGAAACATTATATTAATGTCTTCCAACTCAATATCTTCAATTTATTTAGTCTTCATGGTGTTATTAATTAAATCCTACCATTGATCTTCCTCTACATCTATACAGTAAATGGCCAAAGTCACTTTCTCCATCTCATAACTCTAAATCACCAAAAAGATGTTATCTACAGAGTTTACCCACTACTATTCTACTAGTGGATCAAAAGATTCAATAACCATCAATGGTTGATGCCACATAAAACACTCCATAGCTAGTTGATCCCTCTTAGTTGAACGAGGACGTTCCATGTTATTCTGGTTATTTTCCATAACCTAGGGCAACTGGGTAGCATCACCTTGAAATTTTTAACTCCACCTCCCAAAACATTTTCTAGCCAATCAGGAAATCACTATATTGTCCCTATCATGGGTTATTTCCCCAATTTATACTGGTTCATGTCATTTTATAAAATATAAAAGGCTAGAATGAAACATATTTCAACAAGCCATGAATAAATAATTTTTTCTTTTTTTATTTAAGTATAAAATCATATCTTATGGGATACCTATTTATATCTTTTTCTAAAAAAAATATTCTTGGATGATCAATTAATATTAGTTTCATACTATGGGTTTTCAATAATTTTCCCTAATCCTAATTTACAAATTAATTAAATCTTCCCCTAATAGAAACTATTGAAACCCATCTTTTTCATCGATTACTATCACAACATTTTAAAGAAAAACATAAAATCATTTCATAATGAGGATACAAAGGTTTAGTGTACTGAGAAAATTAAGACCATACTAAATTTTACTACATAAAACCTAAAAATTTATTTAATTCCTTCTTATCTAGATTTTTTGGCCCTTGGAATCTCCTCAATACCAGTAGACAGATGAGGATCTACATCAGAAAGGGGTGATCTAAAATCCTAATAAAAGGATAAATAATATCATGAAATAATATAACACGGGGTGAGAAGAATGATAACATAGACAAAGAATCATAATCATGTATAAATGGTTTCGGAATCATTCAATTTAGATGATGGGAGGTGAGGAGATATTAATAGAAGAAATGAAATTGAACAGAAATTAAATGAAAATGAGATAGGATTTACCTCTGGAATTCTCCCCTAGAGTTACTCCTCAAAGCACCAAGGCTTGGTATTTTGATTAGATAAATAGCTCCTAGTCATGGGGGAGGGGCTAGAGAAGTGTATTTAAAATTAATTTATACAATACTCAAATATTGACATGTGTGAGGAGAAGAGGGTCTGAGTGGTAGTATTTATTATAGAAGAGATGGGTGTTTTTTAATTTTTTTAATTCATTACTTTATTATTTTTCTTAGGACATGTAATAGTGTTGCTTTGTGAGACTAAAAACAGTAATTATATCATGTGAGTTCGAAAAAATGGTGTATACATTACCTATGAATCTATTAGTAGTGTATTTATATTATAATTTATATATACAATAAACTACTGCATTTCACTATTCACCAAAATTCATATAATTCAAAAAAATCCCAAAAATTAACCCTGACCATTTTTCAACTAATAGAATTCAAAAATGAAGTCCATTTTATTAAAATAATTTTTTAAATACAATTAAATTATTTTTAATTAAAATAAACATTTACATGGAAAATAAATATTTGAAAATTATAACTGATTTTATAAAAATTCAAAAAATTACATAAGGTCTTATAATTTTTTTGTAAAACAATAAGACATAAAAATATAAATTTTTGAATATATTCTATGAAAATAAAATTTATTTTAAAATATTACAATAATCGTAATATTATATTTAATTAGTTATGAATTATAAAATTACCAACACTTTAATTATTATGTTTAAAACATTTATTTTCATGTACTATTATATAATTATTCCATAATATTATTCGTAAGATGCCTAAATTTTTTTATACATTCATGGATGTGGTTAATATTCATTTTTATTGTATAATATTCATGAGGGTCATATTATTATACCTAAGTTCATGTTACTATTTCATTGGTATTGGTTCATTAAATACTATAAATACATCTTATTTCCTTAATTCATCATTTATACTGTTTCTATTATGGTCTGTATGTGATTTTACATGATTTATACTATGTGAAATTTTTATAAGAAAAGAGAAATTCCTTTGATTAAATTTTGGGATGTTAAATTAGAAACCATTTTATTTGGACAATATGTACCTAAATAATATCCCAAAATCCCATATATCATCCTATACGAGTAAATTTGTGAAAAATTCCAACATATGAAGGCTTTGGGCGCAATCCTGCTCAGGTTATGTGGAATGTGGTAACATTCATCCTTGGGAATTTTTTATTTTCTTTTGTCTCCCAATTACTTCAAGACTAATTAAAAAATACTTATAAAATATCCTCAATATATAAAATATACTAAGATGTATTTCGTTTATGTTAATTACATAAAAATATTTGAACTTCCATCACATGGGTGACAAAATCAATATTCATGTGTACGGCGTACTACCACCTCATGAACTCATGTCAATCATTTTTCTGTTATCACCCTTCATAGGTGGGTATTATAATTAATATAAAGAGTATATATGATATATATCATTATTATAATGTTGGATTCAGTATATCATATATTATTTATATGTACTTTACATTATGTGTAGTATAGGATAATGTTGCTCGTGTGTATAGAGGACTACAGTCAGACAAATAGTTGTGACTCACTTCCCACAAAAGATTCAAATAGGAGATAAAGAGGATAATTATAGTGAATATATTTTATATACATGAAATTATTATGATATTAATTACATATTTATCATTCAAAAAATATAATATATCATATTCATTCTTATACTAAAGGATGGTAACATTGTTCCTTTACATGTAGGCTACCACCTTCATGAAGCAATGTGACTATATTTTAATCAAAATACCACCGAGATGATATATATAAGTATATATAAAGAAATAATATGATATATAGTATATTATTATAATCCTATAATTATAATATAATAATTACCTTCTTTCCATGATGATCATCAGAAAATGGAAACATTAGTTATGTGTACCTACGCCGTACCCTGTCTTTGATCATGACATCAATCATTTATTTTTTTAAATGTATAATTGATGTATAAAAATGATAATTATTTAATTTTTGTTATTAAACTAATTTTTTAATTATATATCATGCTCAAAAGCTGAAACTTCCAAGAAAAAACATGAATGTAAAAACAAAGAAATTAATACCCAAAACAATGGAAATATTTAAATATTGTTAATGAATGTGAGATAATATTTGATAATGGATTATATATGATATTATAAATGGTATTAAGTTTGAATAATATGTTAGTAAAATATTTAATACAACTATATAGTAGCTTAAATCACATTAAACTAATAGAAATATTGAGGAAATTGAGTTTTCAACTAAATTCCCATACATTGGGTTAATATTATACATAATTGATTACATCATGTTATTTTTATGTATATAATGTTGATTGAAAAAATTTCTTTTTATTTCCACATTTTTTATGTGAAATTAATTTTGATGAACATATCAAATAATTGATTAATTACAAATAAATGATATGATATATTCAAGGGATTCTGTCTCAGTTTCCTTTTAATGAGGAACATTTAAATTTTATGCACCTAATTATTTTAATATGGTGAACATACATACAATTTTAAATTTTATATCAAAATTCATTAAAAATTCATGGTATCTATAGTTAAATGTTAATTATTTAATCCAATGGTATTTTAATTAATTGATTCCATGTGGTAATGAATTTCATAACCCCATTTCAATTCATTGGTTTATATTACTCCATCAATGTCATTGATATTATAATATTATATGTGTAATGAATTTTGACTATATTTTCTATATAAAGTCATTTTATGTTGATTTAAATTTTTTATACAAAAATAAATTCATTTTTTAATTCCCACATCAACTTTATGATCATTATAAGGGCTTATTTAACAATCTTATTGTAATCATGAATATTTATTAATGTATTTTATTTTAAAGAAAATTAGTTAAACATTTACCAGTAAAATATTTTTATTTTATTATAAAATAGTTATTAATGGTATTTTCATGTAATAGTAAAAACATTCACACTTTTATCCATAAAATAATTGAGATAATGTTTTTAATAAAATATGACATCGTTTCTCTCTTCGATCGGAATTCTAGTTTCTATGAAAATCTTATTTTCTAATGATGTTTTTCAAAACGTTTTAAACCATATTATAGATGAATTATTAAAGGAATATTTTCCCATTTTTATTTTTTAAATTTTTTTAAGGAAATAATCAATTCATTTTCAAAAAATTTCCCTTTTGGGTTTTACTGAAAATAAAAAAACAGTTTTTAAACATGTATGAAATTACAGTAATTTCTAACTGTCATGACCAGAAAAATGATTTAATGAGTCCTTAATAGTTTCAAATATTATTTCAAAGAATTACAATATTAAAAACATTTTGTGAACATTTAGTTTAAATTTTTTTTAATATGGTCGTGATATTTTACTCAAAATAATTTTTAAATATATTTTAATGGTATTTATATTCATTAGAAAAAAACCCTTTATTTCCTCTAATGGATATATGTTCAATTAAAAGCATGATTATTACTTTTATTGGTAGTTTATAATTATATTCACAAAGGATAGTACTTCAATTAACATGTTATATTCTTTTTTGTGATCATGAAATCTCCTTGAAATATTCACATACCTATGATCGATGGATACTAAATTTCCCCTAAATATCCAAATTATTTTTAATGGATTTCATTTTTTATAAATTATATAATTTAAACATATGGTTTTATACATTAAATTTTATTTTTTTATCTAAATAAATTTTAATAATTACATATTATTTAATTATTATAAAAATTTCATAATAAAAAACGTTGGTCATGAGTTAAATTGATTATTCAATATATAAAGAATTCATTTGACATGTAGACACTGGTGGGGTAAGGATTTATATAGGACCTTTATGAATTAATATTTCTCATGAGTTGAATCAGTTTTATATCGATTGTTAAATGGGTTTCCTCCAATTAGTTATATATTGTCCCAAGGATAGATATTTGAAGTAGTCGTTTTCATTGTTATTAAGATCAATACATCAAATAATTAATCATTATCTTCATTGATAATTTAAATCATACCATTATCCATGAGTTTTTTAATATGATATTATATATAGATACATTTAATTATCATTTTATTTATGAAATGCCAAGTGTTTTTAGTTATTTATCGTTTCATATTGATTATGTCTTGTCTTATTATTATACTAAAGTTGTTTAAAGGTCATGTGTGCTCATTTATTTATATTTACATATTGTTTTTTCTTTATTGAATCAAGATATCATACACTTTAATTAACAGATACTATGAATTTGAGACCACCCATATATTATTTCCATTCACATGAATCTAGGAAGTATAGTATGAATTATATGCAAGGATAATATCTGGGGAATAAATATATACTTGACAAAAATTGTTTTAATTTGTATTTCAAAATTAAATATGGGTATAAAGTATGTATCTTGATTTCCAATACTACTAAATAGTTTTTTCCATCAGGATACAATTCCATGAATATTATTTTAATGTAAAAAATGAAGACACCAACTCTTGGATATAGGGGTTAGGGTCACTAAAGTTTGTATGAAAGTGTGGTTTAATAAAAACCACATGAACTAGATTTACAAAACAATATATTAAAGAAAACGACCCTGTGATAATATTTTAGGATAATTATATAAGTGAATATTAATATTTTTGTAATTTATATATTATTAGGGTTTTCCATGAAATACATCCATGTGTAGATACATCATGTGGAAATGGTTATATAAAGATCAATATAGGGAAAAAACACTAAATTGGGATCATTGGAGAAGAATTTATTGTCACCAGGTGAATGAAAGTGGGCCTTCAAGTGCACTAGATATACACCCTATAGGCTATTCTTATAATTATTCATATTTTAATTACAAATAAATATCTAGGATGTGTATAGATGATAAAAATTATTGACCTAGGTTAAACATAAGGTGTACCATATTAATTTTATTTCTTGATTTAAATAACCTA
This sequence comes from Viscum album, assembly GCA_963277665.1. NCBI lineage: Eukaryota > Viridiplantae > Streptophyta > Magnoliopsida > Santalales > Viscaceae > Viscum > Viscum album. The sequence continues at coordinate 1,490,335,592 of OY728151.1, read as the reverse complement.
TAAATGATTATATACTTTCTCCACTATGATTATTGTTTCTCATAGTATATTTTTTGAACATATTCAATTGATTTAACCCAATGGAATCATGTTAATAATTATCAAGAAAGGTAATGTGGTTACTATGAGAAAAATAATGGGATGATGAGAGGAGTAAAATATATCATGCATATTCCTAATCTATTTCCCAGAATTTTTATTAATAAAACATATCATAACAAACTCTAATTCATACAAAAAACATAGTATGGTGGGTTTCACAAATAGATCAATAGATTTAGTCTCTAGAAGGATGAAAGATCTAATTCCATAATGAGATATATATTAAATGATACACCCATTTAAGTGTCTAAATGTAATCAGAAGATGCATTATCTATGGAAATGGTGGGAATAATGCAATGAATTTATAAGGAAAATTATTGAGTACAATAGAAGAAAACAAATATAATCACAAAAATCCATTTAAAGTTCAGTGTCTTAAATTTGGATAACCTGTGAAATATCCATGTCAATTCACTCTTCTAATGGTTATCCCTTAGTCCATGGAAGAATCCATACTGAATTAATATTGTTGATGTATTTACATATTGGGATTAATGACTTAATTTTTGATGTATTTTTATCAATGGAATTTTGTTTATAAGAATTATGTGAAATTTATAAATTGTGTTAAATTTTATAAAAACGTATATTTTTGTTAACTTTAATATCATTGATACCTTTTTGGGTTTATTAGTTTATTGTACATCACATGTTAAATTTCATAAAAACGCCTTTTAAGAATTTATGTGATGGGATTATACTGAGATTAATGATATTATGTAACAATGTTGTTGAAATACAACTCATTTATTTATAATATGTTTTAGTGAATTTTTAGTTTAGGAATAATTATAATAATTTATATAGAACTAATTTTAATATTATTGATACCCATGAAGTTTAATATGATCACTACTGGAATTGTAATAATTGTGAAATAATATTATAATGTTGTTTTAAAAAATATATATTGGGTTGAAAACCTTAGTTTAATGGATAATTGATGATTTATTTTATTTCACCATTTTCCATCATATTTCATGAAATAATTTTATGAATTATATTTATAATTTTTATTAAAGGAAAACCCATATGTCCGATGAAAACCTGTCACATCTGGCTAGTTCATGGGGCCTAAACCCATAACCAAAAGATGAAAAAGATATATGAAATACCAATGGCCTACATTATATCATTATTAAAATTTCTCCTATTAAATTATTGTATGAATAAAAATTAATGATGAACCAGTGGTGTTAATTTTTAGATTTATAGATTAATGTATTATATTGGATATCTCGTGGTAACCATATTAGTTTTGAAAAATATTTAGAGATTGATGTTATCAATTTCTATATTTTTATAGATTATACTATCTATTAGAAGTGAGTTTTTGTTCTTTATGAACAAAATATCATTTTTTCATTTTTGTATCAGCGATTAATTTGAAATTTAATGATTAAAAAAAGTGATGAATTTTTTTATGAAATAAAACAATAACCGATAAGTATATTTCCTTATCATATTAGAAAATAAAATAATTCCACTACATTACGAAATGGTACATGAAAAATTTATACCCTCTTACAATGATATTTAATTAATAAAATTTTCTGTAATATCATCCTAGATGTATGGTTCTTAGGTCCTTAACTTTCCATTTATAAATCACTTTCTTGTGACAAATGACCTATATCACTATCTATAATTATTTACAATTTTATTTTATTTCTACATACAGACATTCCACCAATGTTCTCCTATAAGGAAACATAGTTATGTGTTATTATATATGACCTTTGTACATCCCTTTATATATTTTTATGGTTTTTTAAGAACACTTATTATAAATTTTTATTGCAAAAAATTATTTACCAAATTTCAAATCCTTGATTACCAAGATCATGTATATGTTGTGATAAAATAATTAATTTATGGATGGGATAATTTAATAATAATGAATTTTATGATAGAAACATTTTATTCTATAGAGTATCCAACACAGAACCATATGCCTAATCAACACATGGAATATAACTCATTAAATTTAATCTATTTGATAGCTTATAGATCATACTACCCCATGTCTAAATGAATTATAATATAGTATACCATTATAACATAGACATTAAATTTGAGGGTATGAATAGTAATATCTAAATTATTATTACTATTTTTAAAAATTTATTAGAAATTGAATAACAATAAATTAAAAGAAAAGTATATATTTTCAGAATACATTAGTTTTCCGAAAAGAAAATTTTGTTGGGATGTGAAAAAATAATTTGAAATTAATTTTAACAAATTATGATAAATTTTTTGATAAAATAATATTAATTTTTTAAACCATATTACCAAAATTATCTTAGGTAGAACTTTTGGGATTTGTAATTTTTTATTTTTTGATGTACATTGTAAAATAATTCATTTTAATTTAAAACTAACTTTTTTAAAATTATTTATTAATATATATGATACTTCAATTGGATTATTAGAACAATTATAAAAATTATATATATATATATTCAATTTATTACACTGAAATTAGTTTCATATTGAATTTTGATATAAAACAATGTAAATATTTATAATTTTTTATCTTAAAACCATGTTCCTTGTCGCTTCTATGAGATTAATTTTAATTTAAAATTTTCCATATATGTGAATTTAAATATGAAAAATATATTCAAAATTATTAATATGAATATATTTATATTATCTAATATTTTTAACATAATTTTTGACAAAATTTGATTGTGAAAAGAGTAAATATTATTTACATGTATTACGATAAAACTCAATTGACTGTCAGTTAAACTAAAATGATAAGGGTTCAAATTACCTAAAAATATAAAAAATATATTTTTTTAAATTTTTCTCCAAAAAAGTAAATGGGTCAATAATACTCCATTTGGACCAATTTTTATTTTAAAAAAAGTTGGTATACGTTTTTCTTTTAAAAAATACATTTTTTCCAATCACTACACTTATAAAAGGACACCCCTCTCCTCTCGTATTAACAACTTGAAACATATTCTTTAACCAATAACATCCCAAATAACTTTTTAAAACTCCAAATACCATACTAGAATATTTATTTTGTTCATAAATCCAATATATGGAAATTTTGTTGGAAACAAAAGGTGGTTACCCAAAGAATATGTAACGTTCATCAGCATGCATTCAAATTTTATATCTTCCAACACATCATTCAATACTTAATAAATCATGATTATATAATTAACTATGTATATTAAATCTATTTCAATGTTTCTTTGTTATTTTAATGTCTTTCATCCATCCTCGCATCCATTTAATGGTTTATGATATCTTCATTCCTGTGTATAGTGGACTATAGCCTCCAAAACCAATGATATTAATGTTTTATATTTCCACCATTAATAGTTGGTTATGATGAAATATATAATGTATATATATTACATTTCATACAAAATTATACCATTTGTGTAATTATATCATATAAACCATTTTAACATTCCATTATATTGTGGATACAATAACATTGCTCGTGTGTATGGCAGACTACCACCTCATCATGTGATGTGAAAAATCATTCACCAACACTATATAAGAAAGTTAATAATGGTATAGATCATGAATTTATATTATATACATGTTATAAATATTATAATAATGACATATTTATCATTATTAAAATATATGACATCATTTTCCATCTTATAATGAAAGATGATAACATCATTCATGTTCCTGTGGACTACTGCCTTCATGAAGCGATGTGATAATATTTTCCTCACCACCACACATGGATTATATATATAAAAATATTTAATAAAACATTATTATATAACGGTATTGTTATAATTATAGAAATATAAAATATTACTTATGTCTTTTCCATGATGATCTTTAGAAAAATGAAATTACACTAATATGTATGTATGACCTACTGTCTCCCAGATTGTAATGTACATCATTTTTCAAAACCATATTATATGATTGATAAAAATGTATAATAGTTGTATTTATTTCATAATTGTTTTATAATAAAAATTCTGGATATTATTGAACCACATAATATGAACCTAAACCTGAACAATCCCAATAAATAATGAATGGTAAAACTAGGAAATTAACAATTGAAAAAAATAAAATAATGAATTATTATTAAAAAACAGGACAAGATGTATTGAAAAGAAAATATATAACATTAATAATATTAATATGTATCTAAAATAAGATAATAATTTTTTTAAAACCAATATAAAGTAGGTTAAATCTCGTTCATCAGAATGGAAGTAAGAGACAAGGGATATCATAACTCAATTTCCATTCACATGGTCAAAGTTATACTTCCTTTATTATTTAATTATATGATTTTGTTTCTAATGAAAATTAATAATTTATTTTGTTTTTCTTCATTTTTATGTGGATTTAAATTTTATACACATAATCAATTCATTGAGTAATTCCCACTTTAGGGAATCATCATTCAAAGGGATTCTATGTCAATTTAATTTTATTAAAGCACATTTGAATGTTATGAAGAATATTATTTTATATGTTGTATATAATTCTTAACTGACATTTAATATCATGATTCCTTATTAATTAATGCAATATTATAATTCTATTTGAATTATATCATCTAAGGGGATTTGACATAAAATTAACCTGGTTTTATAGAATTTTGTTACTCAGTTTCATTTCTATGGGTTATATTACTCCATCGATGTCTTTGATATTCTATGATTATGCGCGTGTTATGATCTTAAAATATCCTTTTTAGAATTTGAATTTGTATTGGGTTGATTTAAATTTGATATACATAATTAATTCATCGATTAATCCCCTCTTCAAAATTATAATCGTTGCATGGGGTTATTTCGTAATCTAACCCTAATTTACATTTTTTATTCATTAATTTATATTGAAGGAAATTGGTTGATAAATTTATAATAAACCCAATTAATTTAATCCTCTTATGGTTATTGAGGATATTTTTAAAAAATAGTTCTATTTTTTCAGTCTTTAGTAGTTAAATTAATTATTAATTTTTTTAAGAAAAGATAACATCATTTTTCTCCTCTATTGAAAATCCAATTTCTAAAAAAACAATATTTTATATTTTTTTTAAAAAAATTATCCTTTTCATAATGATTTATTAAATATATCATTAAATTCAATTTAAAAAAAATTAATTTTATGAATATTTAAATATGATACACTTTTAAATTTTTAATGATAATGTTATATAAATAATTATTTTAACTATAACGTCTTGAATGGAAATTCAAGCTGTCAAAACCCCTAAAATTTTAAAAATTGTCCTTTAATAGTTTTAAAATTTTTTTTCAATGAAAAGTGTTACAATTTTTTTTACATTTATTCTTAATATTTTTTATTCAAAATAAAAATAATATATTCCTCAAAAAAAGTTTTGAATATCTTTTTATGTTATTTATACTAATTAATGAAAAAATAAATTTATTCATAGTCGACTAAATATATGCTTTATTGATACCATCCTTGTTATTTCTATGGTTTTATGATTTTTTTTACCAAATATAGTATTGATATTCACTTCAATGATTCATTTTTTAGTCACTAACATTCTATTAAAATATTTACATACCTATAATAATTGGACATAATATTTCCACAAGATTCCATATTATTTTTCAGGAATATTTTTATTCCATAAACCATATATCATTTCTACAAACAGTGCTCTATATGATATTTTTTCTCTTTAATTGGTAAAATATAGATAAATATGTATTCTTTACTAAAAACAAAAATTTGATGATAAGAGAAATGTTTTATAAATTAAATAGATTATTCAATATATTAATATTGCTTTAGACATGAAGACAATAATGGTGTTATAGATTATAAAGCTCATCGATTCATCAACATGTATCATTTGAAGAATAAGTTTTATAGCCTTACCTAAAATGGATTAAACCAAATAGTTTTTAACATCCATGACAATATATTATGAAGGTAGAGGTTTTCATGATACTTGACATCATGATGTAAAATTATTAGACATTTACTTCATTGATAATAATGTTAATATAATTAACCATGATACTGTTGAAATAATAATATATCTGGATGAATTTATTTATCAAGATATTAATTAATTGGAATTTTTATTTAGTGCTTTAACATTCCATAATTTTAATGTATCCTCTTATCATGATAATTATATTGTTAAAATGGATGTGTTTAGTTTTATACCTCCACATATTGATTATACATCATTGATTCTTGATATCTTCCATTTTACATTACCATTAATGGTAATGTGAGAAACCCATTAATTTTTTATTTTACAGGGATTCAAGATGTGTGTTATGAATAATATTAAAATAGATTCTAGAGGGAATAATGATATTATAATAAAATTATTTTGTACTTTTTTTAAAATGTAATATTGGATTAATGTATGTTTCTACTTTATCATGGCTACAAATTCGTTCAGTCATTCGGGAAACAATTCATTATATCTTATTCCAGTGCAATAAAAAAGACAATGCCTTTATGATACTTTGGTCAAGGTATCTATAATAGAATCACTGTATCTTCTGAAATGAATGTGAAACTAGATTCCCAAAAATCAAAGTAGTTGTTATTTAGTATTATGTATATTTTAAACCTACATGATCACCTTGTGACACTAATGATTATATTTTTCTACTTTCATACTTGATGTATCATTTTTTAAGTGGTTAATATCCATCAATTAGACTAATACAAATAATTACCATTCACTTGAATTTTTTAATTCACTAATCATTTATTAATAAATCTATACAACAGTAAATATATATGTTTTTTATATATATATGGTATTATAAATATAATACCTAGAAAATAATGATCAATTCTTAATTACATATGGTATTCATAGTGTTAAGAATGTTCCGTATCTACTTGATATATCTATTAATGATTCATTTAAAGAAGAAAAAATTAAGTAGTATTATTCATTTTGATAATTATATTATGGTATTCATGATTGGGATAAAATTATATTTGAGTTAGTAAAGAGGGGTTTTTTAATAGAAGTCTTTTTGGAAAAAATGATTGAGATGATTCATATTTATTCTATATGGAGGGACATTCATGTGATTTCTAGTAGAGAAATGTGTTTTTTATTCTAATTACGGATATTTTTTTTCAATAATAAGTCCTCCCATGTTTTATTTGATGAAATACAATGGGATTATGTAATTGTTATGAAATTTTATTGTTATGTCGGTTTATAAGAAAAATATTTATTAAGAAGGTCCAATGACATACAAATTTTTTTCTAAAATGGATATCTATAAGGGTTTAATTAATGAGTTAAACATAAATTAGAAAGAGTTGTATTCATCATATTTGAAGACCCCCTATGTTCCAACAATTAAACTTGATGCTGATATAATAGGTGAATGAGTTATTTGTTATTTTTATCACTTATCGCATATATATTATCCTAGTTATCTTTTATTTCTGGTAAATTATTTCTTTATTTTAACTTTTATGATATTTTTAAACATATTTTGGATAGAAAATTATTATAGAGTCCTAAAATTATATGATACATAACTGGGAAGTCAATTGTGATATTTGTTTTATTTTGAATGAATATATATTTTATTTTCACCTAGGTGGTAATAGAACCAAGTTAATCTGAATATTTTTAAATTATATAATATGTATCATGTATTTGATTATTATTAATGTAACACCACATATTTCAAATGATATATTTTTTAAATTTTAAAATAATTTTTTTAATAAACCTATAATTTATCATCAATTTTACTCATTTAAATATTTTTGAAGAAAAATGTAAATTTATATTTTATATTGGTTATATAAAAAATGAATGATCACAAGCCAGGCGACAACACCTTGTTCCCATCCCATCCATAGGGCTCCAATCAATGACCAAATTATTATAATGGTGAAATTATTACTATAATCGAAAATGTCTTCTAACTTGTATCATTGATCATTTTAATATATATAATTTGATTTTATTCGATACATGATTCATTTTAAATTTACAGTCTTATTGATATCTACCTTCCTATGATCAAATGATTTTTTTTTCAAATTATCTTTGAAGTTTTGTAATTGTAAACTAATGGTTAACAAAGTATAATATACGTATTCATTTTCATAAAATAAAAACATGAAACCATTGGATGAATATTCATTTAACAATTAAAATTAATCATAGAAAAATAAAATTTAATTATAAATACCATGTCATTATGAATTTCTTATACACATTATAGATCATTTAATTCCTAAATGTTTTGATTTTTATGTTATTTTGTGTAAATGTTTAATTATATTAGTAATTTCATTTTAAAATTATATGTAACATGTTTCATATTTCAATAGTTAATTATACCATTAATTAAGAACATTATAATTTCTAAATTATCACGTCCATAAAATTAAACACTAAGGAAACTATAGGCACACAAAAAGACCATTACATATCATAGGGAAAATACACATCATGTTTATATATAAAATACAACTCTAGGACCCATTAATGTATATTCACCTAGAATAGTAGTACATCCACTAATATAAATAACATAGTATTCTGTAACCCCATAAATATTACTACTATTATAACAATTTTACAAATAAATATTATAATTAGGAAATTCCGTAACATTTTAAAAAAAATGTTTATGAACCATTCTAAGAAACTTAGAGAACATTAAATATATTATATTGGTGTATTAAAGAAAAATATAGTGATTTTCCATTATTACTATCGAACAATATGGTTGTTGGGATCTATGAAAAATATTCAATAAAAAAGATTTTCATTGATATTGTTTGTTACCTAGATGAAATTAAATTAACGTTAGAATTACATTATGATATATCCAGTATTATATTACTATTTTTGAAAATAAATTTTTTATTTTAAAAATATGTTATTTGATAAATGTATATGTTTTTAATAATTTTTATTTACATGCAATAATCTTAAAATACAAATTTAAATGATAATATACATTTAGAGTCTCTAAAGTAATCTTTATAATGGTTGTAATGTTTATCTTTTATAAAAATATTTAATTATTAATAAATTAATATTCTTATTCAAAAAATAATATAACGATATAAGGATTATTAGGTTGATAAATTAAATATCATTTCTAAACTAAAAACATCACAATTATCTTATGCTGATTTTAGGAGAATGTTTTAAAAAATATAGATTTTTTTGGTATAAATGTGAATATATCATTTTTTAAATAGTAATATTTATAACGTAAGAATGACGTGAAAATAACATAATATATAGTAATATATCTTCCCAATAACAAAATTATTTATGGAGTAACATAATTCATTATTAGTTTCTTTTAGAAATACATGCTTAACATACTAGGACAAAGAACAATTCTTCTAATAAAATGATTGTATCTGTTTAATATGTATCATCTTATAAATAATTAAAAAAATATTAATTTTATAAAGTAAAATTTACACTATATCTTAAATTATATTTTAAAAATTATTAAATAATGATAAGTTTGTTTTTATAAAAAATAAAAACTTGTTAATAGAATTTAACCTGTTATTTGTACAATAATTTGGAATAATAATATTAAAATGAAATGACACAAGAATAATAGAAATGGAATATTTGAATCAGTGGATGAGGGGATTCATGTAAAAAACAATCATTTTCAACATTAATTATCAACCAAATTAGTTGAAAATAATTTCACTTAAAAGTGTTTGGACTTAATGACAAAGTAAACATTATTTTAACACCTATATCCACCCCTCATCATTTTTAAATACCAGTACCATATTCCCAAAACCAATTGAAATAATAGATGTTATTTCTTCATATATCTCCCCATAAATCTCTTCCAATATTCCTTCTTCAATACTTAAGTGTATTGAATTTTCAAAAGGTTGAGTCTATGTTGAGAAACTCAATAGTGGAAAGGCTTATCAATAAACCATTTTCTTTAAAAGTAAAATACATTTTTTTATCATTTATATAAATTTAATTTTATTAAACTTAATGGATTACTAGATCATCTTATTACCTTCAATTTGATATTTTGTGAAAGGTTGTTTATTTATTCCCCATCATTATATACTTTTTTATGTAATTACTATACAGATGTAATGGTTTTCCCCAATTCTCCTCATTAATTTTCATTTTGAATTACATTGTTATATTTTTTATGGTTAATTTTAATATTCATAAATTATTAAAATTACAAGTTATTATGATAAATTTGAAATATTTCCAATCATATTACACTTACTACCTATAATTAAATCTTTTTTCAGAGCTCTTTATATTTTCTGTTGTATCTCGTAATATAAAACCATCATAAAATTTTAGTTATATTAAGTCTATTTTTTCCATAAAGTGAAAATCCATGTATTTATACTATAAGTGGATTTTTTTTCAATAGATTCATATAACTGTTGTAATAAAAAAGAGTTTCTTGATCATAACCTGGTCATCATCTTGGTGCATATTAAATGAGTCTTTCTATGAATTTGGTTTGTTACTCCAATGTGATGGACATGGATAATCTAAATGTTATTTACAATCCATTATGAGTGATTCTTCTATCATTTCATTGGTCACCTTCCTTTGAAAATTATTATATTATTCTACTTAAACACATTGAAACCTTAGTCCTTTTGAAAACCTGATGACTATAATCTCATATCATCCACATGTTAAGAGTGTTAATTCTTTCCTTATAAAATATCTAGTCATTCATTATGGGGTCTCTACTAGATATTTTTATTGATACATTTATTTTAGAAGTATATTTTCATGTAATATAACTTTTTTCTACATGATAATTTTAAAATCACAGAAAAATTATGCTCATATATTCATTCAATGAACATTGGTCCCAAAAGTAGCCTTAAATATCTAACTTGAATCATGATCCGGATAGACTCCTAATGAAAATACAGTGATCTAAGTTCACTTATTCCATCTTCCTAGATTTTCCCCTTAAGGAGAGGGGAGGGGAATTAGAGATATTGGGGATAAGGTTACATAACAAAGGTCCAACCTCATTTACAGAACTTCCCATAAGATAGATAGAACTACTTTTTGTGTCTAATAGAGCTTTTAAAAACTTCCTCTGAGGAACCATCGAGGGGTTAAAAAACTAAGAACACAAATAATTATTCCCATGGGTTTCAAAAGACAGCCTAAATTAATCTAGGATGTTAATTATAGATTTATCTTCCTAGAATTTAGGATGAAAAGTGAGATTCCTTGCTCCATGCCCAACCAAGCCAGTTTTCTAGGATTAGGAAAGGTACTGACACATTTTAGACTTCCATCATTTGTATATATTAAAACCATATTCATCAATTACCAGATGTTTTACCTTATTCACTAGAGGCCTTGAGGGATCCTTCACATCCATAACTACCACCAAAGAAACCAGTGATGAACACACCCAACCAAACCACCCACTTGGAAGATACCCTTAAACACCTCAGGGAGGTGAAGACCAAGTTATTATTTCATAGAGGAACCTCAATAATCCAAAGTAAAATCCCCATCAGGTTCTATCCTAAAAAGTCTAGGATAATAGTGAGAATATGGGGCACTTTTGGGTAGTCTTTATACACCCTCTGATCCCCTTTATTTGATTGGACTTTAGGAAGATAAGTCACATTGGTCATAGAAGAACTTGGGTATCTAAGGTTATTTGAGAGTGGAGGATGGGTTTATGAGGAACTCGACACCTGCATAGTGGATGAAGGCTGAACAAGTTCTTCATCCATAGAGGTGGATACATCCCCCTATTATCTCGAATAGGGGGAGACCTCTTTGATGATGATGTCCATACGAATGACGTATGGATTTCAAATTCACTTGGGAGAAAAATCATAAAAAACCCATAACCACCTCATAGATGATATGTTGTGAGAAGTCATCCTCACCACCAACCAAAAATAAGTTTTGAAAGGGAAGAACCCTTGAAAAATCCATTTCAACACATACTCTTACAAACCAAGGATGTAACATACGAATGGTAGAGTCATCAGTTCGCACAAAACAATCGAGTGGATCTTTAATCCACTATTATACACCAGGATTCTAAATATGAATAGGTCGAATAGGAATCCAGATCCATAGTGGAGAGAAATGATAATTATATCCCATTTATAAAACTACAGTACATCAGAAGAGGCCGAATTTGTGATTTTCATGCCTTCATGACTCACATGACCAAGCCCATAAAAATTCCACAATATAATGGCCACGAATAATGAAATGGGAATGATCAAGTACCCCAACTTTTTTCAACCCTCAAAAACATCCATGATGAATTCACATACCTTTCAAAATACCTATTGGGGCCTTTTCTGGAAAAAACATTTCCTCCAGTGTATGTGAATGAATCGTTGTAGCTTCCTGGAATTCTAAAGGCGATAAGGAGAACACTGGAGACCCACTGAACGATTATGATGCCTTCGACATGATCCTGATAACAAGAAGTTCTAGAATAAGTCAGATCAAGAAAGAATGAGGGTCTAAGGACCCTAAAAACAATGATAAATAAGAATTAGAGGGGGCCATTATCCCGGACTTCCTGACCTCCAATGGAGGGAATGCCACTTACATGGATATCAACAAGGTTTACACTGATCCATGGGCAATCTTGATCCCCGTATATGGAAACAAATTCGATTAAATTACTAAATTTATGTCACGACCCGTCCTCGGGGCCCATGCCATGACCACCACATGCCCGCCTTCCATAGGCCAGGGGCTGACGACAAACACCAAAGGCGTAATCCCAATAACAATGGAATGCATTGCCTTTTAACATGTAACACACACACACACAGTCCAAACACAAGAAGTAGAGGCAAAAAGTACTAAAATAGAAAAATAAGGTGTTTTGAAAGTAAGTGGGCCAGTATGCAAACCCAACTGAACAACAAGTACAAGTAAAAGTAAAAATGGAAAACAACTTTTGGATCGTCCGCCTGAGAATCCTACCTGAAGGGTAGGTATAGAACTCGAACAACTCGTCCCCGAAGTACGTCCCGTCTAGTCCAGCTCCGAGAAGACTCCGTTCATCACCCTCATCCACGATCCCTGTTGTCCATCGTTTTCATAGAACACAACAAGGTGAGGGAAAAGCCAGTGCAGGGGTGAGTATAACAATACTTAGTAGGGGACCCTGAGACCCCCGAAGGTCTCATAGAATCCACAAAGATAAAACAAAGTAGAGAGATACAATTACTAACTATCAACCAACCCTACTTAGGTATATTTCCATACATACACCTAGGTTACCAGTCACAGTCTGGCTCCAACTCCCGTGCCCAATCACAACCTAGTCCAAAAAGGAAGTAAAGTCAATCACCATGATTATAATGGTTGAAATGCATGACTCAACTCACATAGGTATACATATTTTGTAGAGTGATAGAGATGATCAGATGTAGTCACTGATTAATCTAAGTTGTCGGACCCACACAAGATAGATGACCAGCTAAGCTATCGAACCCACACAGGATACAGTACCAGCTACTCTGTCGGACCCACACAAGATATGGGAATAGAAGTCAGAACTGTCGTACCCATGGAGGATCGTGGTACAGTAGCATCGTCTTCGAACCCACGGAGGATTCCGGTACAATAGTCATCGCTGTCGAAACCATGTAGGATTCTGGTACAATAGTCGTCGCAGCCAGCTCTACGGTTCCCGCACACAGCACGCCCGATTATGGGAGGGTCCGCTCCTCGATTCAAGTGTCGATACATCAACTATCACAAAGTATTGAGTTGATGTATCCCATAGTTCCGTCTCATCATAAGGACCCCAATCCGATAGACAACACGTCAATCGGACACCCAATATGAGAGTTATTGGCATTTCCGTTCCAGGGGCCCGGTTAGATTTATGATCGTTCCAAAACCGGCCATTTTCCAAAGTTGTCAAAAACACAATAAGAGTATCAAAAAAGGACCGCCTCATCACAAGGGTCCCAGTGCCGTAGAGGCATGTATATCAGACGTGTGGTCTTGAAGTTATTTGCATCTAAGCGAAGACGGGCCATGCCCGTCAAACCCAGTGGGCTGGCGGGTTGGCCCGACCCAGTTCGGTAGGTCCGACCCGACTGGGGGTTCGACCTGACCCTGTTTGGAGGGTCCGAACCGGTAGGGGGTAAGCCCGGCCCGGTGGGGCGCGACCCACCTGAGGATCGGGCCCGCGCTGTGAGCCGGTCCGGTTTTCCCGGTGGCGCCAAGAGGCATTGCCTCTCCCCTTCCCGGCCAGCTGCAGCCGACCGGTTCTTCCAGATGCACACAGAACACACAGCAGGCCGTGGTTCTTCCCACGTGGTGCCTGCGGGCACCGTGGTTTTCTAGCCCGTCCGGTAGGTGGCCGGCTGGTTCGCCCAACAGAGTGGCGTACGGAAACGGGCTGCGGTCTTCTCTGCACGGAGCCTGCGGGCGCCGCGGTCTTCTAGCGGGCCAGCCAGTCGGCCGACTAGTCATCCCACTGTCCGGCTCTATGGCGGCCAGCTCGGTTGGCCTCCTCTACACATCCATCGTTGCACGATGGTACCGCGGCCCTGATGCCCTCCGCACGGTCCACCGTGTGGCATGACGATGCCGCCTTTCTTAATCCGTCGTGGTTCTTCTCCGGCACAGTGCGACGACACCATGCGCTTTCGGATCAACCTCCGACATCATCAAATGGAAACAACAAAGGGGAGGGTCGACCGTGTTCATGCGCTCCGAACCCTCCTCGTCATTTGATAAAATTTGGTTTTCCAAACCAGAATTTTATACAACGAAGAACGAAGTAGTAATATCACATTTATAATTAATAAAGAATTCCCATACCTTGAGTTCGATGTTCTCTTGACGGTGTCGTAGAAGGAGAATTCGAAGACATTGTCATATGTTGCGCCATTCACACACCGCCAATTCCAGGCTCAATCATCATCCTCATTCTTCATCGGGGATGGTGCGTTCTTCGTTGGAGAGAATGGGCGTTCTTCATGTTCTTCATGTTCCTCGTTGGAAAAGGTCATCCTTCCAAGAGTTCTCCCAAAATAATAAACTATAGGCCAAAGTAAAATAATAGTCTCCCTATTATTTTAATGTTTCCATGCATTTAAAATAAATTCAAACACTCAAATTAATTAATGAAGACATTAATTAATTGTGTTGGCACCATTAAGGGGGAGTCCAAGAGTTTCCCCTATTAATGGGAAGATCAAGGGGTTCAAAAGGGTGGTTTTTGGTGGTTGAGCTTGTGTGGGAACCACCACATAATATCCCCCCATGGGAGGTTATGTGGGCGTGGGACCCACCTCCAACATTCCTTTGGAGAAAATAACCACCACCCAAATAAAGTTATGTCACACATAACCTTTATTTAAATTATTAAAAATCCCAAAAAAATAACATCCAACCTTTATAAAAAACAACTGTGGTAAAGGTATCCTTAAGCGATTACCAGCGTTGCGAGTTCATCGGTGTCCTAATATTTCAATTCCGAGCACCGGTTCAAAAGATATAAAATCTGCACGTACGTTTACTGAACGTACCCAAACAAAACTTCAGAAATTGATTCCGGGCATACCGGGCCTCAGAATCAGACGCCATCAAAAACTGCGGACTCATTAAATTTACATGTATTTAAGAAAAAAAAATTCACAGAATTTCAGGGTCTATACATTCTCCCCACCTCAGGGCTTTACGTCCCTATAAGCTATAACACATACTATGAAACAAATGAGGGTATTGAGCATGCATCTGAGCCTCCTGCTCCCATGTGCTCTTCTAGAGGTTTCTGTGCTGCCAGCGAATGCGCACCAGAGGAATCGACCATCCATGTAGGACCCACTCTTGTCGATCCTCAATCTCCACTGGAACCTCTGTGAATATCACCTCGTTATCGATGTTCAGCTCCCCATGGTCGATGATGTGGGATGGGTCGTGCCCGTATATCCTTAGCTGAGATATGTGGAAGACGTCGTGCACCCGGTGCAACTGAGGTGGAAGGGACAGGCGGTAAGCCACCTCACCTACTCTACCGAGGACCTAAAAAGGTCCACTGAAACACATAGATAACTTAATGCCTCAGCCAAATCTCTGTATTCCTCGTCATGGTGATACCCATAAGGAGACATTGTCACCATCCTCGAACTCCAGGAGTCTCCGTCTCCTATCAGTATAGGACTTCTGTCTGCTCTGTGTAGTCTTCATCTTCTCCTGGATGATCTGCACCTTCTTCATCGTAGCATGTACCATCTCTGGTCCTACAAGTGCTGACTCTCCTAGTTCAGTCCAGCACAGTGGTGATCTACAAGGTCGGCCGTATAGTGCCTCATAAGGTACCATCCCGATGGTGGAGTGGTAGTTGTTGTTATATGAAAATTCCACCAAGGGTATACTAATGGAAATGGACATTTTCCCAACAGTTCAGAACTATTGGGAAAGCCTGCAGAACCGTTGGTATATCTTATACCAACGGTTATGTAAACCATAAGGATGTAATCCATTGTTAAAGCTTTTCCCAATAGTTTACATAGAACTGTTGGGATAGATTAGGAAAATGAAGCTATCCCAATGGTTGTACCAAACCATTGGGAAAAACTATCCCAACGGTTTGGCATAAACCGTTGGGAAAACCAATGACATGACTTATTACCCAAATGTTTCTAAACCATTGGAAAAGGTTTTGTACCAATGGTTCTCTATGAACCTTTGGTAAAAACAATACTCAGAATCATATTCAAATGGTTTGAAACCGTTGGCATAGACTATGCTATGCAAATTTAACAGCAGCCTACAATTTGCACAGCAGAGTGTAATTTCCACAGCAACATCCAATTCCCTCTCTTTTACAATTATTGTACCTGCACTAATCAACTAACACATATATATACAATTACTGTACCTGCAATAACCAACTAACACATACATATAAAGAACAAATTCATACACATTTAACATATAATGCATCCTAGAACTATACACATCCAGAATTAAATTAGATTTCATAACATAATTATAAACATACATAATTAATTTATAATTCAATTTAAAATTTAGATGACAATTATATGTGGAATCCAGAATTCAATTCATAATTTGATCAGTTTTTCATATAACAGATTTTTAACTAGAAATGATGTTAATTTTAAAGAAAATACAAACACCTGGAGTCATACCGGCCACACCGTGACTTGGCCTGAGGCGATATTAACTAGTACATGTGAAAAATGACCCATGAATAATTGTCCTAAAGTATCAACATATTCCTAAAGAGTTTGGTCGGATTTTCGTATGTCAGTTGTTATTTTCGCATAAAATGAAGTACTTTTTAAATAAAAGAGAGACACTTTGAGTGGTTCCATCCACACTGTGCCTCAAATTGAGGTTGATTTGACTTGTACACATCACAAATGATCCATGGATTATTGTGCTAAAGTATCAACACAATCAGAATCTTTTTGCTCAGTTTTCAGTATGTACTTAAAATTTTATCTAGTTTAAACATAAGAGAGACACTTTGGGTGGTGAAAGACACACCACGACTCGGATTGAGGTGCAATTGACTCATACACGTCACATATGACCCATGGATCGTTGTCCAAAAGTTTTAATAGATTCCGAATGTGTTTGGTTGGTTTTTCGAATGCTAGTTGTTCTTTTCACTTTTAATCCTGTCCATTTTAAACAAAAGAGACACAATTAGAGTGGTACCGACAACATGGAACGTTGTGCAAAAGTATCAACACAATAAGAATCCGTTTGTTCAGTATTACATATGTACTTAAAATGTTGTCCACTTTAAACAAAAAAGAGACACTTTGAGTGGTGCCAGCCACATCGTGCCTCTAACTGATGCGGGGTTGACTCGTACACGTCAAATATGACCCATGGATCGTTTTCCTAAAGCATCAACACATTTCAAAAGCGTTTGGTCAGTTTTTCGTATGTCAGTTGTTGTTTTCACTTAAAATGAACTCCTTTTTAAATAAAAGAGATACACTTTGAGTGGTTTCGGCCACACTGCGCCTCAGATTGAGGCGGGGTTGCATCGTACACGTCACATATGACCCATGGATCGTTGTGCTAATGTACTAACATAATCAGAATCTGTTTGGTTAGATTTCCATATGTCAGTTGTTTTTTTTCACATAAAATGAAGTGCTTTTTAAATAAAAGAGAGAAACTTTGAGTGGTGCCGGCTACACCGTGCCTCAGATTGAGGTGGGGTTGAATCTTACACGTCACAAATGACCCATGGATCATTGTGCTAACGTATGAACAGAAACCGAATGCGTTTGGTTAGTTTTACATATGTACTTATAGTGTTGTCCATTTTAAACATAAAAGAGATACTTTGGGTGGTGCTGGACACACCGCGACTCTGATTGAGGCGCGGTTGACTCATACATGTCACATATGACCCATGGATCGTTTTCCTAATGTTTCAACAGATTCATAATGCGTTTGGTCAGTTTTTCGTATGCCATTTGTTATTTTCACTTATAATCTTTTCCATTTTAAACAAAATAGACACAGTTAGAGTGGTACCAGACACACCACGCCTCTGATTTAGATGGGCTTGACTCGTAAATGGATCAAATGACCCATGGATCATTGTCCTAAAGTATCAAATCAATATGAATGCATTTGGTCGGTTTTTCGTATGCCAGTTGATTTTTTCACTTAAAATGACGTCCTTTTGAAACAAAACAGAGACAGTTTGAGTAATGACGACCACACCACACCTCATATTGAGGCGGGGTTGATTCGTACATGTCACATATGACCCATGGATCGTTGTGCTAAAGTATCAACACAATCAGAATCCATTTTGGCAGTTTTTCGTATGTACTTAAAATGTTGTCCCTTTTAAATAAAAGTGATACACTTTGAGTGGTGTCGGCCACATTGCACCTCACATTGAGGCAGGGTTGACTCGTACACGTCACATATGACCCATGGATTGTTTTTCTAAAGTATCTACACAATTAGAATCTGTTTGGTCGGTTTTCTGTATGTCAGTTGTTGTTTTCACTTAAAATGAAGTGCTTTTTAAATAAAAGAGAGACACTTTGAGTGGTTTCGACCACAATGTGCATCAGATTGATGTGGGGTTGACTCGTACATGTCACATATGACCCATGGATCATTGTTCTAAAGTATCAACACAATCATAATCCCATTGGCCGGATTTCCGTATGTCCATTTTTGTTTTCACTTAAAATGAAGTGCTTTTGAAATAAATGAAAGACACTTTGAGTGGTTCCTGCCACACCATGCCTTGGATTAAGGCGGGGTTGACTCTTACAAATCAAAAATGACCCATGGATCGTTGTTCTAATGTATGAATAGAAACCGAATTCGTTTGGTCGGTTTTCTGTATGAACTTAAAATGATGTCCATTTTAAAAATGAGAGAGAAACATTGGGTGGTGATGGCCACACCACGACTTGGATTGTGGCGTGGTTGACTTGTACACGTCACATATGACCCATGGATCATTTTCTTAATGTTTCAACAGATTCCAAATGCCTTTGGTCATTTTTTCCTATGCCAGTTGTTCTTTTCACTTATAATCTTGTCGATTTTAAAAAAAAGAGACCCAGTTAGAGTGGTACCGGCCACACCGTGCCTCCGATTGAGGTGGGGTTGATTCGTACACATCACATATGACCCATTGACCATTGTGATAAAGTATCAACACAATCAGAATTTGTTTGGTCAATTTTCCATATGTACTTAAAATGTTGTCCACTTTAAGCAAAAGAGAGACACTTTGAGTGGTTCCGGCCACACCATGCCTCATATTGAGGCGGGGATGACTCATACATGTCAAATATGACCCATGGATCATTGTCCTAAAGCATAAAAAAATTCCAAATGCGTTTTGTCGGTTTTTCGTATGTCAGTTGTTGTTTTCACTTAAAATGAAGTGCTTTTTAAATAAAAGAGAGACACTTTGAGTGTTTTCGGCCACACCATGCCTCAGATTGAGGCAGGGTTGACTCTTACACGTCACATATGACCCATGTATTGTTGTTCTAAAGTATCAACACAATCAGAATCTGTTTGGTCGGATTTTCGCATGTCAGTTGTTGTTTTCACTTAAAATGATGTGCTTTTTAAACAAAATAGAGACACTTTGAGTGATTCCAGCCACACTACACCTCATATTGAGGTGGGTTTGACTCGTACATGTCAAAAATTACCCATGGATTGTTTTTATAAAGTATCAACAGAAACAAAATGCGTTTGGTCGGATTTCCGTATGTACTTAAAATGTTGTCCATTTTAAACATAAGAGAGACACATTCGGTGGTTTCGGCCACACAGTGACTCAGATTGAGGCACGTTTGGTTCGTACATGTCACATATGATCCATGCATCGTTTTCCTAAAGTTTCAACAGATTATGAATGTGTTTGGTCAGTTTTTCGTATTCTAGTTGTTCTTTTCACTTATAATTCTGTCCATTTTACCCAAAAGAGACACAGTTAGAGTGGTACCAGCCACACCGCAGCTCAGATTTTGACACGGTTGACTCGTACACGTCTCAAATGACCCATGGATCATTTTCCTAAAGTATCAAATCAATCCGAATTTGTTTGGTTGGTTTTGTGTATGCCAGTTGATGTTTTCACTTAAAATGATGTCCATTTGAAACAAAAGAGAGACACTTTGAGTGGTACCGACCACACCGTGCCTTAGATTGAGGCAGAGTTGATTCGTACACATCACATATAACCCATGTATTGTTTTTATAAACTATAAACACAATCAGAATCTATTTTGTTAGTTTTCTGTATGTACTTAAAATGTTGTCCATTTTAAACGAAAGAGAGATACTTTGAGTGGTTCCGGCCACACCGCGCCTCGGATTGAGGTGGGGTTGACTCGTACACGTCAAATATGACCCTTGGATCGTTTTCCTAAAGCATCAATACATTATGAAAGCGTTTGGTTAGTTTTTCGTATGTCAGTTGTTGTTTTCACTTAAAATGATGTCCTTTTTAAATAAAAGAGGGACACATTGAGTGGTGTCGGCCACACCGCGCCTCAGATTGAAGCAAGGTTGAGTCTTACACATCAAATATTTCCCATGGATCATTTTTCTAAAGTATCAACACAATCAGAATCCGTTTGGTCGGTTTTCTATAAGTCAGTTGTTGTTTTCACTTAAAATGAAGAGCTTTTTAAATAAAAGAGAGACATTTTGAGTGGTGTCTGCCACACCACGCCTCAGATTGATGCGGGGTTGACTCGTACACATCACATATGACCCATGGATCATTTTTCTAAAGTATCAACACAGTCAGAATTTATTTGGTCAGATTTTTGTATGTTAGTTGTTGTTTTCATTTAAAATGAAGTGTCTTTTAAATAAAAGAGAGACACTTTGAGTGGTTCCGGCCACACCGTGCTTTGGATTGAGGCAGGTCAAACTCATACACGTCAAAAATGACCCATGGATTTTTGTTCTAATGTATCAATAGAAACCGAATGCGTTTGGTCAGTTTTCTGTATGTACTTAAAATGTTGTCCATTTTAAACATAAGGGAGACACTTTGGGTGGTTCCGGATACACCGCGACTTGTATTGAGGCGCGGTTGGCTTTTACACGTCACATATGACCTAAGGATCGTTTTCCTAACGTTTCAATAGATTATGAATGTGTTTGGTCAGTTTTTCATATGCCAGTTGTTCTTTTCACTTATAATTCTGTCCATTTTAAACAAAAGAGACACAATTAGAGTGGTACCGGCCACACCGTTTATTGGATTTATATTTAGTTGACTTTTAAACGTCTCAACTGACCCATGAATCATTGTCCTAAAGTATCAATACAATCCGAATGCGTTTGGTTGGTTTTTCGTTTGCTAGTTGATGTTTTCACTTAAAATGATGTCCTTTTGAAACAAAAGAGAGACACTTTGAGTAGTGCCGGCCACACCATGCCTCATATTGAGGCGGGGTTGATTTGTACACGTCACGTATGACCCATGGATGGTTGTGATAAAGTATCAACACAATCAGAATCCGTTAGGTCAGTTTTCCGTATGTTCTTAAAATGTTGTCCATTTTAAACAAAAGAGAGATACTTTGAGTGGTGCTGGCCACACTGTGCCTCAGATTGAGGCGGAGTTGACTCGTACACATCAAATATGACCCATGGATTGTTTTCCTAAAGCATCAACACATTCAAAATGTGTTTGTTCAGTTTTTCATATGTCAGTTGTTGTTTTAACTTAAAATGATGTCCTTTTTAAAGAAATGAGAGACAATTTGAGTGCTGTCTGCCACAACGCACCTCGGATTGAGGCGTGGTTTACTCGTACATGTCACAAGAAGACCCATGGATCTTTGTTCTAATGTATCAACACAATTAGAATCCGTTTGGTCGGTTTTCCGTATGTCAGTTGTTGTTTTCACTTAAAATGAAGTTCTTTTTAAATAAAAGAGAGACACTTTGAGTGGTGTTGGCCACACCGCGCCTCAGATTGAGGTGGGGTTCACTTGTACACGTTACATATGACCCATAGATCATTCTTTTAATGTTTCAACAGAAACCAAATGCGTTTGGTCGGTTTTCCGTATGTACTTAAAATGTTGTCTATTTTAAACAAAAGAGAGACATTTAGGGTGATATAGGCCACACTGTGACTCGGATTGCGCCCAGGTTGGATTGTACACATCACATATGAATCATGTATCATTGTGATAAAGTATAAATAGAATACAAATGCGTTTGGTTTGTTTTTCGTATTCCTGTTTTTATTTTCACTTATAATCCTGTCCATTTTAAACAAAAGAGACACATTTAGAGTTGTACCGGCCACACCGCGCCTCAGATTTAGATGAGGTTGACTCGTACACGTCTCAAATGACCCGTGTATAATTGTACTAAAGTATCAAAACAATCCAAATGTGTTTGGTTGGTTTTCCGTATTCCAGTTTTTCTTTTCACATAAAATCCCAGCCACACCGCGCCTCAGATTTCGACAGGGTTGACTCGTACACATCACATTGAGTGGTGTCGGCCACACCGCGTCTCGGATTTAGGCAGCCTTTCTTTCCATGTATCTCACATAGGGGACCGGTTATCACCTGAGGCATGGTATTACAATCTTGTAAAACAGACATGTCCTCAGTTTATCTTAAAGGAACCAATATCACTCATGAGTATGGTCCTTTTTTCTCGCTGCCTTCACCAACGGTCCTCCCAGGACCCGACATTCACTATGGAGGATTCAAATTTATCTTGTGGCCCCGTTTATCGTCGCCCACCAATCCGCACACAACAATCAACTAGCCGAGTCTTCAATCGCCTATGTGGCCCCGACTCCGGCCATATAACATGGAGAATGTACAAAAAGACTTTGTATTCAATTTAAAGCATATCATCACATGAATTTTATGAGCACGAGCTAATAATCTTACCGATACATTCATATAATTCAAGACATACAAAACTGGAATAATCATAAAAAACATTGCATGATTAGAGAAATAAAAAAAGGCATGTGAAATCAAGGAGGATGGTGGGGGGTTGTCTGGGGGTCCCGGGAAGAGGGTGAGGGGGGGGGGGGGGGGCTGTCTGGGGTTCAGGGAGGAGGGTGGGGGGCTGTCAGGGGGGTGTCAGGGGGCTGTCTGGGGACCAAGGAGGTGGGTGGGGGCTGTCTGGGGGGCTGTTCGGGGGGCTGTTTGGGGAGTTCATAAACACAAAAAACTCTATAAACATGCTCAAGAAAGACCACAACCACTAAAAGACATCAACATCCATGAAAATAGACTATATATAAAAATAACTCAACTCCAATACTATACTATGTGTGTAGATAAAACCAATAACTAGAATAGATTAAACAACAAATCTTAGTAATATTAGTCAAAAATGTAATAGATCAACTTATCCCACATCACCGTCACCATCATCACCATCATCATCACCCTCTTCCTCATCCTCACCCTCTTCAAAGCCCTCCTCATCGCCCTCACCATCCGCCTCCCGCTCCTCCTCACCATCCCTCTTCCGCATCAGACTCCTCGCCATCATCATCGTCAACCTGAACATCATCTTGACCACCACTAGAACTACCACCTAGAGCACCATATATAGAACGTATCGATGACATATATTCATCAAAATGTGGGATGGACTCTGGTGGAAGTGTTGGACGTAGAACTTCAATAAATTTCATAAATGCAATGTTTTCCCAAGCAGACTATTCTGACGTCTCTGTAGACCTTTTGTCAGCCTGTTTTTCCTGTTCCCTAACATGCTGCAGCTCAGTGGCACTACAACTCGTACTTGAGGAGGGCCAGTACCTTTTCGAGGCTATCCTAGGTCGGCATCAGACTCTTCTAGGATGCTCCTCTCCCAACACATGATGTAAGTGATCAGTTGGCCCAAAATTTTCTAGTTCTTGGACATTGAGGGCCTCTAAAGTATCCTATTACAAATATAAATATATTATTAAGTTACAAAATAGATATTAAATTATAAAATCAATAGCTTAAAACTTACAATCTGCTGCTGAGTCTCTTCGTTGACGACACTTCCATCCTTTTTCCATCTACTCGAGAAAAACAGTTTTGCTCGAGGCACACGTCCTTCAATATTTTATATTTGACTCTACAATGACATTGAAAACTAAAGTTATATGAAAACTATAGAAAATGATTAAATAATTGAGGAAACATAAGAAAGTGTAAGTCATAAAGAAAACATATAAGTAATTGTCATACCTGCTTCCTCTCATGATCTGGCATCGTAGTACATCCCAGTGTGTGGAGGAACTTTTTTACATCAATGTTTTTTTACTTTTTCCAAATGATTCCAAATTAAAATTAGATAATGAAAAAGATAGTATTAATGAAAAACATGAATGTTATTATTTAAATACATCAAATGTAATTAATACCTTAAACTGGGTA
The DNA here is from genome assembly GCA_963277665.1 of Viscum album. Lineage (NCBI taxonomy): Eukaryota > Viridiplantae > Streptophyta > Magnoliopsida > Santalales > Viscaceae > Viscum > Viscum album. The sequence goes on along the minus strand of OY728151.1, from coordinate 1,490,310,564 downwards.
GTCATCCAATGAGTAATCATCTGACGATACAGCTCTATAAGACAATCAACCACTACTGGTACTTGCCTCTAACTCAGTGCCAACTCTAGAATGCTATCCAATATACAAATCATGATTTTAGACTCTCCAAATCTCGCTTAAATCCTCTAGACGTTCCGGTCGTGCACCCTCACCATTGAGAAAATTAAATCGAAGCTGGAATCAAAATATTAATTTATATAAATACAAAAATAATTCATGGCATTAAATTAAACAGATTTTTTTACCCATATCTCTGCCCATGGTCTATCCTTTACCTCATGTGGAAAATATCTCCATGATAGTAGGCTGACGGGAATGATGTCGGAGTATTTGGAAAGCATTGCCAAAAAAACTCCGACATTGCTGCCCTGTTTTCTCAAACATTTGGTTGTATTCATTTTAATCCACCATAACCTGTGTGCGGCGGTTCCACACCGCATGCATGCATGTACGCCCCCCTCCCCTGCCTTCTGTCAGAAGATGTATATGTCATGAAAGAAAAACAAATATTTATCAAAACATGTTATAAGAAAAATAAATATTGTTATAAATTTTTTTCGGGTTCTATAAATATACCTACGTCGGTCTGATCGCTGAGCACCACTGGATCCACAGAAACTGATGGAACACCCTGTGGGGGAACATGATTCGAAGACGATGGAATAAAGATGCTCGAAGAGATAGAAGTAGAAGGAAAAGAACATGGGATAGCTGTATGACCGGATTCTGACTGGGAAGTGGGAATCATTATGGGATATGAAAAAGATGGGCCATCAGATGCAAAAGGTGCCGAAAAAATGGGAGGCCTAAATATCCTGTGTGTCCCCTAACGACACATTGGGATTATAATGTGGGAAGTATGACATTTCAGTGGGAGGGTTAGGGTCTATTCGGGTATGCGAAGCTACTCGTCCACCTCTGGTATGAACCCTCCTCGTACCACCAGCCTGTGTACTAGGACAAGTACTAGGCTCCTCGTCGAATAACTATCGACGTATAGGTGGATCCTACAAAAATGTTTACAAAAAATAATCACATGACATTATATATTTTTAAATATATATATTTTAAATAATTACTCACTGTAGGCACTAATGGTGGAACACCCATCATTTTTTTCCTTCACCTCTCTTAAATTGGCTGCATTTCCTACTTTTGAAAACAAATATGTAATTAATTAGAAAAAGGAAACTAATGTGTAACCAAAAAAAATAAATAAATGAGGGAATATGGGGATTCATTTGTAATTTAGAATGGCTAGTGAAAATCACCGCACCCTCATAAAAGTGAGTATTGGACAATAAGGAAACATAATATACAACGTACAATGAGAACCATATTTAATTGACCCTAAAGTTATATTAGTAAAATCATCTTGGGGGAAATGGAATATATGATCCTGGTTAACTGATGAATTCAAAAGCTCATATTCCATATGTTGGACACTATCTAAGGTAAGAAATCAGGTGAGGGTGGGTATACATCATTCAATTTCTTACATTCTAGTGAGAATGAAGGCCAGAATTAATGACTTGAGTTCACTGATTAAATGAGGGTAGAGATTGCTTAATCTGTTTAAACATAATGGTTAAATAAGGGTAGAGGTTGCATACACTGTGCATGGTGGGGGAGTCTCATCCGATTTAGAAACTAAAATAAATTCCATCATAGGTATCAATAAGAAACGTCAACATCAAAAGAAACACCAAATAAAAAAGGTCTAAAAACATCAAAAACTTTTTATGTTATCCCACCAAAAAATGATCACGAATGTCCCTATACATTTTCATAATTCCATAAATTATAGAGAGTTTATAGTTATGAGCTTCATCCACCTTCACACCCTCCCCACCCCACTTGGACTGCCCTACTGCCACCCCACTTAGACAACCCAGCCCCCCCACCCCACTTGGACAACCCTACCCCCACCCCACTTGGACAGCCCTACCCCCACTCCACTTGGACGACACAGCCCCCCCACCCCACTTGGACAACCCGACCCCCACCCCACATGGACATCCCAGCCCCTACCCCACTTGGACAGCCCTACCCCCACCCCACATGGACAACCCAACCCCCCCAAACCCCACTTGAACATCCCTACCCCCACCCCACTTGGACATCCCAGCCCCCCCCCTCCCCCACCCCACTTGGACAGCCTAGCTCCCCCAACCCACTTGGACAACCCCCCCCCCCCCCACTTGGACAACCCTACCCCCACCCCACTTGGACAACCCTCCCCCCACCCCACCCACCCCACTCGGACAACCCAGCCCCCCCCCCCCAACTTGGACAACCCTACCCCCACCCCACTTGGACAACCCTACCCCCACCCCACCCACCCCACTCGGACAACCCAGCCCCCCCCCCCCCCCCCAACTTGGACAACCCTACCCCCACCCCACTTGGACAACCCTACCCCCACCCCACCCACCCCACTCGGACAACCCAGCCCCCCCCCCCCCACCCACCTCACATGGCCAACCACACCCCACCCCACTTGGACAACCCTACTCCACCCCACTTGGAAAACCCAGCCCCCACCACCCCCCAGCCCCACCTGGATAGCCCTACCCACCACACCCCACTTGGAAAAACCATCCCCACCCCCACCCCACCTGGAAAACCCTACTGTCACCCCACATGGACAACCCATCCCCCACCCTACCTAGACAGCCCCTCCCCCACCCCACCTGCACACCCTCCCCACCCCATTGGACAACCCTGCCTGGACACCCTCCCCCCACCCTAAATAGCCCTACCCCCACCCAATTTGGACAACCCATCCCCCTCCCCCACCCTACCTAGATATCCCCTCCCCTACCCCACTTGGATAGCCCTCGACATCCTCCCCCACCCCATCTGCACACCCTCCCCCACCCAAAATTGAAACATAAATTCATGAAAATCAAAATCCAATTTACTACTAAACTAAAGTCAACCAAAAGTACCATATCCCCCCACTAAATAGACCTTTTACCATGTTTTAAGTGTAGAACAAAAAATAGAAAACAAATCCAAGGGTTCTGTAGACAGCAACCCTAATTTAGCCTAAATCAAAACATCAAACACAAAAAAAAAGAGGAATACTGCTAAAACTAAGGTAACACTTAGTAATTTGAAGTGTGAAATAATATTTTGTTTGATTGAAGAAGGATATTGGCAGGAAGGAGTCTCACAGCTGAGAAGAATTCTGGAGGAGCTCGATTAGGGTATGTCTGCAATCGGGCAGAGTGGGGGCTCGGGTGTTCTATATTTGGTTGAAATCATTCCCAACGGTTATTAAAAACCATTGGGAAAGACTATATTTACCAACGGTTTAACAAAACCGTTGGTATATGTTAAATAAATTCATTATTTCCCTACGGTTTTGAAAACCTTTGGTAAATATGAAATTATTTTACACATTTCCATTGGTTTGAACAAACCGTTGGAAAATGTACACTATACCAAAGGTTTAAATAAACCATTGGTATAATACCATTGGTAAAACTCTAAATTCCAATAGTGGTAAGTGATCCTTCTAGATGCGACCAAAGTCAAGGACACATGCATGGAGAATGTCCTCGAGAGTCTGAATGGTCCTCTCAGTCTGACCATCCGTCTGAGGATGGATGGCGGTGCTCAAGCAAAACTGAATCCCAAAAGCCTCCTGCAACCCATTCCATAGCCAGGAAGTGAAACAGGCATCTCAATTGGAGATGATCGTCGATGGAAATCCATGAAGCCATACGATCTCCTATACATAGAGGCATCCCAAGATCTCTACCGAGCCCTGCTCTCTGATCGGTAGGAAGTGGTCCGACTTGGTGAGTCGGTCGACAATCACCCAGATAGAGTCATTTTATTTGGATGTATGTGGATGTCCCATCACGAAATCCATGGATATACCATCCTAATTATACTTTGGGACCTCTAAGGGCTGAACCAAGCATGCTGGAACCTGGTGCTCCACCTTCACTTGCTGACAAGTGAGGCATCGCGTGACAAACTCTACTACTACCTTCTTCATACCCAGCCACCAGTGCTGTCATCTGAGGTCCTGATAAATCTTCGTCACTCCTAGACGTACCGCTAGAGGGTAAGTGTGGAACTCCCTCAACACCTCCTCCTGTAGTGAAACTGGTACCATGGTACGTCCTCTGAAGATGATGACGTGCTCCCCACCTTCAGAAAACCCATCAGGTGCTTGACCTAAGGATATATGATCACGTCGCATCTCACAGTCAACATTACCATGCTGTGCCTCTCTGACTCACTGAAGAACTGGTGGAATGACTGTGAGAGAGTGAAGAAAGGATGCTCTATCTCTATCCAAAAATGATATCTACAATGTGGCCAGCTGCTCTGTCGCCTCTCCTAGCAGTTGGACGCCTGATATCCTACTGAGAGCATCTTCTACAATGTTCCCATTTACAGGAGTGTAGACTATCTTAAAGTCATAGTCCTGTAAAAACTCGAGCAATTTCTGTTGTCTCAGGTTCAGGTCCTTCTGCGAGAAGATGTACCTGAGACTCTAGTGGTCATAGTAGACTGTAAAATGCTCGCCCATCATATAGTTCTGCCACATCTTCAAGGCGAAGTCCACAGCTACTAAATCTAGGTCATGGGTAGCGTAGTTCTTCTCATGATGTATCAACTACCATGAACCATATGTGGTCACTATTGTCTCATGCATCAGGACACACCTGAGTCCGGTCTTTGATGCATCGCAGTAAAGTACGTACCCTACACCCTCCTCCAATAGCCTCAAGATGGGTGCATTGGTCAATCTCTGCCTCAGCTCCTAAAAGATCTACTGGAATCTATCTGACCACATGAAGGGTTTCCCCTTCTTTTTCATTGCTGAAATTGGTGCAGCAACTTTGGAGAAGTCTGGCACAAATCTCCGGTAGTACCCATCCAGTCTTAGAAAAATCCGCACCTCCGTCACACTCCTGGGTGGCTCCCAAGCAAGGACTTCCTTAATATTCACTGGATCCACTGCAACTCTGGACTCGGATACGACGTGTCCCAAGAAATGAACCTCTCGAATCCAGAACTAGAACTTTGAGACCTTACCATAAAGCTGGTGCTCTCAGAGTGTGTCCAGTACTACCCACAAATAGTGGGCATGCTCCTCCTCAGTAGCCGAGTAAATCAATATGTCGTCGACGATGACAATGACAAAGAGATCAATTTAAGGCGGGAAGATCTTGTTCATGAGACTCATGAACACAGCTGGAGCGTTGGTTATGCTGAAGGGCATAACCATGAACTCATAGTGGCCATACCGAAACCTGAATGTCGTCTTCTGCACAACCTCGTCTGGAACTATAAGCTGGTAATAGCCTGACCTGAGGCCTATCTTTGAGAACCATCATGCTCCCTTGAGCTGATCAAAGAGGTCTTCAATCCTTGGGAGTGGGTACTTGTTCTTCACGGTCACCTGATTCAGGCGATGGTAGTCGACACATAGTCTCAAGCTCACATCCACCTTCTTGGAAAACAAAATCAGAGATTCCCAAGGTGAAACACTAGGTCAGATAAATCTCTTTCACTGTAAGTCCTCCAGTTGTACCCGCATCTCACGAAGCTCGGCAGGAGCCATCCGATATGCGAGAGTAGATATCGGTTTTTTCCGGAGGTAGAGGTCAATATAGATGTCGACCTATCTATGAGGAGGTAGTCCTGGGACATCGTTTAGGAAAAAAATCCACGTACTGATCCACCACAATAGGAAAACTCAGACTCTGCACATCAACCACTCTGATGATGAGACTATCCATCTAATGTGTGATCGGCTACCCCCTCCTCTGTGTAAGACCATTCTACACTGCTAAGGATCCTTTATTTCCGGTGAAGGTGAACCTAGTCCCATCCATGCGGATACACCTCACTTTGTGCCAGATACAGTCAATATGATCATGAAATTTGGATCACCAGTCCATACCCAAAATGAAGTCATAAGGCATCGACGCCGCTACAAGAAGATCCCAGCTGAAGCTCTTGCCTCCTAGAGTAAGCTCACATTGCCGGCACCAGTTCTTAATTGTATAGTATGCTCCCTTAGGAGTCTATAGCCGTAAGGATCGAGCCAATGGCTCCATCAGAATCTATGAGCTCCGAACAAGGGCACTAGAAATAAAAAAATGACTCTCACCTGTGTCTTTAAGTACTTCAGCAAGGGTGGAGTAGACATAGATAGTACCTCAAATCATCTTAGGTGTGCCGTGGTCATAGGCCTCAACTACCTGTCTCTAAGCCCGCCTCTATCCACCAGCTCCATGTGGTCATGGTGGACCTCATGATGGTGGTGGTGGTAGAGCCTCGAAACGTCATCCACCACCCGCTGCTCGACCAGCTCCTCTTCCACGTCTGCTTTCTCCCAACAGATCACCATGGTCGAACCTATTCCACTTTTTGGGAGGTCCTTTTACTGTCTAATTCTCATATTCATGGCGGTTCGAGAAGTCATAAGCCATGTGGCCCTACCCACCGCATGCATAGCACTACCTGTTCCTCGTATAGCTGGCTCTGTCTTGTGTTCCCTGTAGAACCGAACCTGAATCCTGGGGTCAGCCACCTGATGGCCTGGTTCGCTTAGACCTCTGTGTCATCTATCTACTACCGACTGCATAAGACTCCGCTACGGGTCGCCCTATGGTGGGTCTTGCCACTAGTGCCTATTCGGTGAGAAAACTCTCCACTAGAAGGGCTCTCTCCAGCACCCCCTCCTGTATCGGAATGCTGAGGGGAATCGTCAAAGCTCTGATCTCAAGCCTGAGTCCCTGCTCGAAGGTCTTGGCCCTGAAGAACAGGTCATGTACCATATCTGTGGAGTAGCATTAGAGGTCGGTGAACCTCACTGAGTATTGAGATACTGTCATACTGCCCTACTGCAGATGAAGTAACTTCGGAATCCGCACCGCGAGAAGGGTGGCTAGAACAAACTCTGAGTGAAAGAGACTCTTGAAGTTTTTCCAGATTAATGATGCCTCATCATGCACCTAGAGCATCAGGCTCCAACATCTACCTGTTGCTGCAGGAAAGAGACTCGCGGAAATGACCACCATGAGGTCGACTGGTGTCCCTACCAATCTGAAAACCCTCATGATAGCCTCCAACCAATCCTCAGCTGCCTGTGGGTCTGTCTCTCCCCGAAACCTGGGCGGCCTCTGGCGCTGGAACTCGTGAAATGTACTCAGGAGGCATGCACTCTCTACTATTGGATCTGGTGGTATCGTTGGCCCAGCGGGTAGTGCTACGACTGGTACCTCCACTGCGATAGGGCCCTGCACTGAGGCCACGTCACTCGGTGGGCTACCATCTCGTACGAAACTTAGAACCCTAGCCGGATGCCTTTGTGGGGCCATCCTGAAAAGAAAGAGGCACGCCAAGGTTAAAACAATATACCTGGTGAGCTGAAAAAAAGTAATCATGAAGAAAACTTTTTCAAAGGAAACACACACGCAATTAGTGTTTTCGTGAACTGAGTTGGAAATCAGAAGTTAGAGTCCTAGCGTATGGATATGTCAGTGCCTACACCAACACCGGTTTCCCTAAACTAATAACCACACCCAAAACACTTAACAATATTTCCCTTAAAAGAATCAGAGTAAAAGTTCTGTGGTAGAACTGACACCTCGAATACCAATTTTCCATGACCCGTCTTTGGGGCCCGTGTTGTGACTACCTCAGGCCCTCCTTCCATAGGCTAGGGGCTGACGACTAGCACCAAAGGCATTATCCCAATAAAAATGGAAGGCATTGAATTTTAACCTGTTACACACACACAGTCCGAACAAAAGAAGTAGAGGTAACATGTACTAAAATAGAAAAGTAAGGTGTGCTTAATGCAAGTGGTCCAATATACAAACCCAACTGGACAACAAGTACAAGTACAAGTAAAAAGGGAAAACAGATCCTAGATCATCCACCCTAGAATCATAACTTATGGTTAGGCACATAACTCAAAAAACTCTTCCTTGTAGTACGTCCCATCTAGCCCATCTCAGAGAAGCCTCCATCCGTCACCCTCATCCTCAATCACTGCTATACGTCATCTGCACAGAACACAACAAGGTGCGGGCAAAGCCCGTGCATGGGTGAGTATAACAATACTCATTAGGGGACCCCGAGACCCCTGAAGGTTTCCCAGAATACAAAAATGATAATCCATAGTAGAGTGATACAATCACTGAGTATCAACCAATCCTACTTAGGTATATGCCCATATATACACCTAAGTTACCAGTCACAGTCCTACTCTAACTCCCGAGCCCATACACAAACCAGTCCACAAAGGAATTAATGTCAATCACCACGATTATAATGGTTGAAAGACATGACTCATCTCACATAGGTATAAATATTCTGTAGAGTGATAGAGATGATCAGATGTAGTCACTAATTCATCTAAGCTATCAAAACCACACAGGGCACAGGACCAACTAACATGTCTGACCCACACAGGATACAAGACCAGCTACTCTGTCGGACCCACACAAGATATTGAAACAGAAGTCAGAATAGTCCGACCCATGGAGTATCCTGGTACAGTAGCATCGTCATCGAACCCACCTAGGATTCCGGTACAGTAGTCATCTCTATCGAACCCACATAGGATTCTGGAACAGTAGTCGTCGCAGCCAGCTCTAGGGTTCCCGCACACAGCACGCTCAATTCCGGGAGGGTACGCTACTCGAGTCAAGTGTCGATACATCAAATATCAATAAATATTGAGTTTATGTATCCCTTAGTTCCGCCTCATCATAAGAAACCCAACGCGATAGACGGTGTGTCAATCGGACGCCCGATCTGAGAGTTATTGGCATTTCCGTTCTAGGGGCCTAGTTGGATTAACGCACATTCCAAACCCGGGAAATTTCCAAAGTTGTCTCAAACTCACATAGAGTATCGAAAAAGGAATGATTCATCATGAGGGTCCTAATTCCATAGACGGCATGTCGATCGGACGTACGGTCTTGATGTTATTCGCATCTAAGCGAAGACGGGCCCGACCCGTCAAACCTAGTGGGCTGGTGGGTCTGACTGATCCGACTCAGAGGGTTTGACCCGGTCGGGGGGTTGTCCCAACCTGGTTTGGCGGGTCCAACCCTGCTAGGGGGTCGGCCCATCCCGGTGGGGTGCGGCCCACCTGCAGACCCAGCCTGTGCTACGGGTCAGTCCGGTTCCCCCCATGGCCCCAAGCGGCACCGCCTCTCCCCTGCCCGGCCGGTTGTAGACAGCCGGTTATGCTCGGTGCACATTGACCACACAGCTAGCCGTAGTTCATCCCACGTGGCTCCTGGGGAGCCACAGTTTTCCAGCCCAGCCGGCAGGCGGCCGACCGGTTCGCCCAGTAGAGATGCCCACGAAAACGGGCCGCGGTCTTCTCCGGGTGGCACCTACCGGTGTCGCGGTATTCCAGCCGGCAGGCCGGTCGGTCGGTCGGTCGGTCGATCGTCCAGCTGTCCAGCTCCACTTCAGCCAGCTCGGTCAGCCTCATCTGCACCTCCACCATGGCGTGATGATGCCTCGGTCTGGCTTCCCACCGCGTAGTCTACCACGTGGCGCGACGACACTGCGTATCTTCATCCACCGCAGTTCTACTCCGGCACAATGCGACGACACCACACCCTTTCGGCTACGCCTCCTACATCATCAAAAGGAAACAACAAAGTGGATGGTCATCCGTGTTCGTGCGGTCCAAACCCTACACATCATTTAATAACATTTGGTTTTCCAAACCAGAATTTTATAAGACAAAGAACGAAGGAGTAATCTCATATTTTAAATTAATACAAAATTCCACTACCTTGATTTCGATGTTCGTTTTATCATGTCGAGGGAAGAGAATTCGAAGACATCATCGTACGTTGCGCCCGTCACACGCTGCTGATTCTGGGCTCAAGTGTCGTCCTCGTTCTTCATCGGTGACAGTGCGTTCTTCATTGGAGAGAATGGGCGTTCTTCATGTTCTTCACGTGCCTTGTTGGAAAAGGTCGTCCTTCCAAGAGTTCTCCCCAAAGAATAAACACCAAGCCAAAGTAAAATAAAAGGCTCCCTATAATTTTAATGTTTCCATGCATTTCAAATGAATTGAAACACTCAAATTAATTAATGAAGATGTTAATTAATTGTGTTGGCACCATTAAGGGGGAATCCAAGAGTTTCCCCTATTAATGGGAAGTTCAAGGGGTTCAAAAGGGGGGTTTAAGGGGGTTGAGATCATGTGGGCCCCACCACATAATATCCTCCCATGGGAGGTTATGTGGGGGTGGGCCCCACCTCCAACTTCCATTTGGAGAAAATAACCACCACCCAAATAAAGTTATTTCACACATAACTTTTATTTAAATTATTAAGAATCCCAATAGAAAATAACTTCTGTCCTTGATAAAATGCAACTGCGGTAAAGGTCTCCTTAAGTGATTATCGGCACTGCGAGTTCATTAGTTTCCTTGGATTTCAATTACGATCACTGGTTCAAAAGATATAAAATCCTCACATATTTTTACTGAACGTAACCGAACAAAACATCAGAAATTTATTATGGGGACACCGGGCCTCGGAATCAGGCGCCGTCAGAAACTGCGGACTCGTAAAATTCCCATGTATTTAAGAAACAATTTTCCACATAATTTCCTGGTATTTAAAATTTATGATGGATTACAATTTATATTGAATGTTTTGTGGGTTCAATAATTTTATATAGCCGTAGTGAAATGGAAAAACATATGAGGAAACTAGGTCTAGGTAGGCGGAGAATCCTTACATTTAATGAATGTTGTCTTACAACACGAATATGAAAATATGTTTACAATATTGTTTTAACTATTTGATGATTATTTATATATGGTTTGGGTATTGTTACATCCATTCACTACATATTCAGTTATTTATATCACGATATTAATTCATTTATTATTATCCATTGATTTATCTATGAAATCCGTTTCATTATTATGTAATGACTAATTTTTTATTTATATTATTTTGTTTTTTAATACATTCAATACATGTTCAATTATTGATATCATGATATCTATTAATTGTTTTTATTACCATGGATTTTTTTTTCAATTCCATTATTATAGAATAAAAAGGTTTATTTATTCATTCCATAATTTTGTATAACTCCATTAAAAACATGATAACTTATACATATCCAGGAATCTATATTTTTATTCCATCCATGATTTTATTATTTCTCCCAAATTGATTATTAGGACATAAGATAGACTGTTTAATCATTGAATTTTTATTAAATAAATTAACTACATGTTTAGGGATTTATATCGTGGATTCAATTTATTTTTATGTTTTCGATATAATTATTTATTCTATTTGTTTCATTTGATATGGAATATCATAGATTATTTATTGAAAAAATTATATAATCCCAGATCTATGTAGTCTGACCCATTGGTTAGTTCCAAATATCACAGATCTCATAGGAGGCCTAGAGTGGGGTGTGAGGTGTGTGACTATAAAAATCATGGATAAAGTAGAATTAGTTATGTATAAAATTTTCACATTGTGAATTCTCATATTCAGGGCCACAGTAAGAGCCTTTTCAGAGATAAGATGTCATTCCCAGCTTTTTATAGGCTAGTTCATAGTTATATACAAGGTGTATAACTATTTTTTTTAATTTGTTTGATTTGAGACATTTTGTGGAGATATAAGACACCAGATATTTACACAATGTGAAAGGGAATCAAACAATGTAAATCCACTGTAAAACATTCCATTAAATGGTAAAGAGAAAATTTTTCTTTTCCAAATGGAATCCCTTTAATCAATTTCTATGAATCCAATGACCCTCACTCTTATTGTCTTTGGATTCCTTTATTGGGGATTTATTCTCAGCATCCCATCTTCAACTTGTGGTGGTCTTATGTACATTATACTACTATTAGCATGGTTCCACAATATGTTTCAACATTATTATTATTTATATGTCATGGGATCTCATATCCCTATTTCAAAAGAAGTTTTTATTAACTGCTTTTTTTGGAAAATTTATTCTACAATGTATTTGGAGGGATGCCGTTTCTTGTAGGAATAGTGATTAGTATCAATTACACTTTTCCTTTCTCATGTGAAGAACGTTGACGCATTGGGGTAGGTTATTTATTTATTTTGATAATTAATAGTATAAAATCATAAATGGAACAAGGTTTATACCATTATATGTTCATGAAATTAACCTAATAATGACTTAACTAAATTAATAAAACATTGGATAGTGATCTCATGTTGATATGATTTATATCATGGTAGTGGTTTACTAATTTTTTCTAGAAATTGGCATATGAATGACATTATTATCCTCATAGAATTTTATTCTAATTATTAGCATGTTTTTCATGATGGAAAATAGTAATTAATTTATAATTAATTGAATGGATAATAAATAGACATTTTTATTAAAAAAAAATTCATATAATTTTACTATAAAAAGGTTGATGAAATATACCTTTATAATTAATATTTTCTACCATAAGATAATATAATTGATAAATATTATGAAAAATGTTTTTTTCATTATAATAAAATTCCCTAAAAATTGAAAATTACACTACTCGTAGATTGATATTTATTTATTAAACTATAGATTGAACTTTTCATCATTTGATAGTTTGTTATAGTTTAGTTCCTTAGGATTCATCTAATTTAAACATGTGAAAAATGAATCTGGTCATTTCATATTAAACAGCTAGTTGTGCAATAATGATAAATTTTTCGGCCTGATTTTCCCATCTTATTCAGATGGACAGCTTCGTTGATTTTCTTACCATGACATTTCTTTTATATGTCAATGCACGACGCCTTGTTTTATGTACTAGATTTTCATATTTTTGATTCTTTTTTCCTATAATTTTTTTGATGTTCATAGGTAGTGATACATTATATGATATGCGGAATAGGGAGAGGTGGTCTATATGTGTTATGATATTGGGATCGTTAAGCCTATGGTGGCTAATATCATAAGGTTTATGAAGGCCCAAAATATGTTGTAGTAGATAATTATTATGATGGATAGATTAATTTATATATGCATGTGGGTGTTGGGGATGACACTAGTAGAGATGGAATATGTTGAATCTAGGCTTATGAATTGATATGATGCTGAGATATGGGTTTCACACTTATGAATCTATTTAATGGTTGATGTGCGTGTTTATTTTTTTCATATGCTTTACATTCCCCACTATTTGAGGCTGTTGGGTGTTCTTTGTCGAATGTATTATATTTTTGGTTTCAAAAGATGTCATATATATATATACTAGATTATAAAATTATGATAATAATGAATAAATAATTCTCAACCACCTGGTTTGGTAATTATGTAATTGAAATACTGAAAAATGTTACTCTTTAGAAACTACATACTTCGTTTGGATTATCTATGAAGGGAATGGAATTCCCCAAGGAGGTTAATGAATACCTATTGAAATCATTTTAATTTATAATTTGAAGTCTATTGACATAATTAATTTACAAAAAGTGATAACAACTAAATAAGTAATTAATGTTGCTCATTTAATTTCTTGTGTCCATGTGGGAAATCAGTTCTCAAAAGTGGTAGCTGAGTGTCTTAGAGACGTTATCTGTAGTTGAGAATAATAATGGGTTATTTCCATAGTGTAGTTGAGAGTTATGTTATATCATATCTATTCTATGATTTCATACTCTACCCCACCAATTTCATTTAAGGTGACTAAAACCTTGTTGAATATGGGAAGGATTTTTCCCCAACATCCTGGTGGTAGGAAGGATGACAAACTATTCCTTCTATCCCTGATCACATATCATTATAATTATTTAGGATGGAGTGAACTGAATTTAATTTTCTCATTTATGTTTGTAGAGGGATATCATGGTTAAGGTTATTCACACTGATGTGTTCCCTGATATAGTATCTATTGGATTATTAATGGTATAATGGGTATATTCTATGATGTAGTGAGGGACATACTCATTTTATTGGTTGTGATAACATGAGGTTTAATACCTAATGTATGGTAAACGTCATACGGGATATTTTGAAGCCCAAAAAATACTTGGTTACTATATTTGGATATATGGATGGTATGATGTGATGATGAAAAAAATATGGATTTAGTTTTGAATATTTTCCCATGTTTCATTGGGATGGATTCTTTTGGTAAGAGATATAACATGACCTGTGATGTTAGGGAATAACGTAAAATGAGTGGGAATGTAGGAGAGGGGTAACCTAGATATTTCATTACTATATTATATGCTCTCTTTTATGTATAACATGTTGATAGTTACCAATGATCATGCTATGGAATTAATATACATATTGAGGTGGTTATTTAGTTTCATTGTAGATTATTGTTCTTTTTATTCTTTATTTATCTATTTGACGATATGATCTAGCAAGGATCCTATGTAGTATACTTTTATACTCACCCAATTTTTTTTCATGATAGATGTAGATGTTTTGAGACCATGCTTGATATTGTTGGATTTTGGTTTTGAAGGTGTTTTTTGGGCTTCATGGTCATTATCATCATTACCATTTATTACTTATTTTTTTTCCTTGTAGTTGGTATAGTATTATATGGAATTTCAAATCTCATGTTTATATTTAATTATATATATGTTTGAGTAGGTTTTCAATTGTATATTTATCTTATGTCTACATTATTTATATTCTAAATGAGTTCGATTACTCCCACATATATGATTAATATTACCTTTGTGCTAGTATCCATCATGGGGTATCCTGAAGGAAGGAATCAAGAACTCACCAAATCCTCCTCACATTAATAAAAAAATTATGGTTATACATTTAGGGAGGAATTCATGACAGTGTGGTATCAGAGTTTCAAGTTGAGGGATAAGATGGAATTTGGGATTATGTATAAATGAGGTTTCATTTGTTTATAGGGAAACTATGTTAGTAATGTTTAGTAAGAAATGTAAAAATGGGAGACCAGATAAGACCCAAGTATTTTTTGGAACTAGTGATATAATGAATGTATCATTAAGATTAATGATCCAAATAAATGAACTGATTCTAGTTGCATGTTAGAGACCTAGGAATGTATTATGAATCATTGTTCCTTATGTTGGTGTTTGAAATGTGATATCCTTGGGATAAGAAAAACCCATGGAAATATTAATTAAATGAATAATTAATTAATTTTATGTATTATATATCCTTTTATTAGGAGATACAATGGTATTTCATTTTCACTAGTATGGATGCATGTTGATGTAATCATCATTTTTGTCCCAAATATGTTCATCATGATGGTCGATCAGATCGCCGCAGAGTGGTGATTGACGACATATAAACTAGGATGAGGACACACTGAGATTTTTAGTTCCAATTCCAATTGATTAATGACAGAATAGTTTCAAATTCAGTCCAAAAGTAAAAGTTATATATGTTTGTGATAATGTTAGGATCTATCGATGATCAGAATAACAAAAATGTTTTGTCAGTTGTGATGATGATGAATGGAGTAAGGAGGAAGTATTGTATCATATTACTCAAGTATCATTATGAGTTAGTAGACTCTTGGGAGGATTTATTAATGTATATTCTAGAATAATTACTTTATTAGAAAATGTAGGTATCCACTCTCTAGGAAATATATACCCTTTCAGAATTGAGTTCTAGTGTGTAAGAGTTTGGGACCAGTTTCAGGTCCTTTTTGTGACAGGATTAAGATATTTTTCTGAATGATGAGGCTTGGGATAGGCATTTTATGGACTAATTACATCCATAGATGGATTGTTAGTTTAAAATAAAATGATGAATACATGTTTAAAATTTCTCAAGATTGAAGTGGTTATTAAGGAGATTCTGACTAGAACTAAACCATCACGAGGGGGAGTCATCGGGATTCCTTGTGAAGTAGAGATAATGTTTATGGTTTTTAGTTATCTTTCAATAATAACATATTGTAGTCTAGGGGTATGTCTTATCCATAATCACCCTATTTCTCTGGGGTCAAAATCTATCAGACCAATTGAAACTGATTAGATGCATGTTTTCCTTGTGAAGGCTGGGGGTATTAATGGAAATTGTGTCAAACCATTCTATAGTGTCATTGTTTTCCTAGTTTTCATCTTCATGTTTATATTTCTAGGAGGTTTTATCCAAGGTAGTATCAGAAATGTGCCCTGATTTTTTATCATCTAAGAGGATATGGGGTAAGAAGAGTGTATCCCCAAGATTCTCCTCAATCTCATGGGGAATAGTGTTGCTATTGGGGTGGTCATCATAAGGATTAGTGAGTTAATAGAGAGTGTAATAATAATATTGACACTATAGAGTTATGATAACCAGTTAATCTAGATGTAATTCGTGGCACCCTTTTCTTGTTTCTATACATGGTTGCTGGATTTTTTTTACCTTAGAAGTTGCATAATCCTTTATATCCCCTACCCTAATCCACTATTTGTGACATGAGGTGGAGAGGATTCTAGTTCCCTTATAATTTTCTATTCATGTTGGAGGTAGTGTTGACTGGTATGAGGTATATAAAGACTATGTGATGGTGATGGGGAGTCACCAATATGGGGGCGAGTTCATAATTTTACATATGTAACCATAATAATTAATCCTTGGAAGGTATTCCTTGTATTCAGTGCATGAATTTCCATTGGAATATTGATGTGTATTATGATATTGATATAGATATGTCTAGGATTCATAATGATCGAGACCCTCATATGGGTTATATGTTCTTTCCTTCATTGACTTATGTAATGGTTGAATTGATTTTGAGATCATGGGATGTTAAATAGTAGGTGTTTCCCAAAGACATAGAATAGTATCATTAATGTCTTTCCAGATGATTTTGTAGCATTACCCCCTAAATTGGATATCTAGATTGAGACTGACATAGATCTATGATTTTATCCTATATCATGGTCTCTATATATTATAACACCTTCTGAGTTGTTAGAGATTTAATTATAGCTCAATGAACTACTGTAATTGGGATTTTTTCAGTCTAGTATGAAAATGTGGGGTGAATTTGTTTCATCTTCATCAGGTATGATGGTAATTTATGTCTCTGTATTAATTATCATTACTTGAACAAGGTTATGGTGATGAAATACTATCTTAATCTACATATTGATGATTTATTTGATTATCGAGTGGGATAATTTTGGTTCTCGAAGAGAAATTTATGGTGACTGTATCATCAGATGCTGGTGAAAGGTGAGAATATCATAGATTCTTCTTTTAATTTTTATTATTGGAATTATGATTACATTGTGATGTTCTTAGATTTCAGCAATTATCCATATATGATCAAGGGTTTGATGAATAAAATATTCATAAATGTTTTCATTGATGAAAAAAGTTTATACACAACATCTAAGGATGATAATGTTGGGAATCTACATTCCCCTTATTTATTTCATCATCTGGAGATGATATTCAGGTAGTTGTCAAAGTGTGAGATCTAGGATCATGATTTTTTTCATTGGGTATATTGTTTCCCAGTGGGGAGTAGTTGTGTGACCTTTAATGATAGGGGTTATTATGTCTTGGGAATCCACCAAGAGAGTTTTTGAGGTGGGTAATATTAATTAAAATTGTATTATGTTATAGGAGATTCATATTTGATTTCTCTTATGATGTGACTCATCTGAAATCCTTGACCCATAAGTATCAATCGTTCTAGTGGATTAACCAGTATTGGATATATTTTATGTACCTGAAGAAGAATATGGGAAATGGTCTCATCCATTTTTTTCAATAGAAGGAGTTCAGTATGAGAATTTTTATGACACCTCATGACATTATTTGAAATGATTTGATGTAGAAAATATTAATTGATCCATATATTTTTCTATTATTACCACCCCATGAGAATAACCATGGAACAAATTATATTTATTTGTAAGAATTTTTTGTTTCATTGATGTTGTGGTGACTTTACCTCATCGAAGATATTTTTTTATTTTTACACACCATAAGAGAATTAGTCATTTATTCTAAAATCATGAATAAAACAAGGGTTAGTTCTGTTGTAAAAAATTATATTAATTTCATGACATTGATATTTAATAGATTCTAGGAAAGGGAAATGTTTTATCCGATTCACTAATCATGAAGTCACATATAGAAGTCGTTTGTCAATCAAGAGATTCCTAGGGGTGATGGAAGAAATCCATGTGTTATATCTAAATATGGGGGAGGATGTTGGAAGAGGATGTCTTTTACAGATAATGGTGCAATCAACATTGGTGTAACTAGTGGATGAGTCCCAATTGAGATATTTTTCTGAGGTGCTATGGGGGGATCGATTTTTTTGTGGTTCCCTAGATATTTGTTCTATAGATATTAAACTATGTGTGTTATTATAGGTAAGTCTTTTGTTCCATCAATGATGCATGATATCGTTCTTCTTGAGTTCCATAAGACACATTTAGAGGTATATCTCAATGTTTTAGTGATGTACATAGATTTTTGGGGTCATTTTAGGATTATAGTGTTGAAGTGTCTAGTTATAGAATTTGTTTATCTATGTTTAATGTACCATAAGGTGATGGCCAGACTCTATCTCTTGAGTGGTTTTCTCCAACCATTACATGATCCCCAACAAATATTGGAGGGAATATTAATTGAATTCAATATAATTTTACCATGATATTTGGGAGACAATGATTCTATATTTGATATAGTGTATCATTTTAGGAAATCAACACACTTTATATCAATTTTGGGATCATTCACGTTGAGTTTTTTTAGGCACTATCTAGAGCTGGTGTTATGAGTCCACAGAGTCCAAAGGAAGATTGTCACTGATCGAGATCCTTGTTTTACCTCCACTGTGATGAGAGATATTTATCACGATTTACATTCTATGTTATTACGTATAGTTATTTTTCCTATGATGAATGATGGTTATACATTACCAATCATACAGACTATGGAAGAAATATTCCACTATTTTACCCATTATCATAGAGTTTCATGGATAGGGATCCTTCCCATGGCTAAATTAACACAATTAATAGATTAAAACCCACCATTTTTATATCTAAAATTTCTATTTTTTCGTGAAATTAATTTTCAAATTCAACATGACCGGGTTCATAGTGGTCATATAACTAAGTCCAAAACTAGTACAAAATATGAAAAAAATGGTACAAGAAATTTTTAAGAGGATGGAGGAAGTGCAAGATTGTAAAAAAATATTTTTTTTGATTATAGGGAGAGACCTCTAGAGTTGGATATTGGGATAACATAATCATGAAGACGAATTAACATTATGGGAGATGCGATTTTATCCATGGGAATAATATTTATTCTTAGTTTTTTGGGACATTAATTGTGTTGGATCATCTATGATAAATGGAAGAACAGATAGAATTTTCCCATTTATAAGATGAATAATTGATTATTTTTACTTGTCATAGATCTTTTGTTATAAATATGATGTCAATCATGTCATATATTTGAAAGATATCGATTTTCACAATGGTGTCTCCATCAAAGAGTATCATGTATATATGTAGGATTTCATAGAGAAGTTATTTCACATGTGTGTTATTCATTTGGTTTATGTATTTTGGTGGCTTGTTCTCATGGATGAGAGTCCATAGTAACTTATTTAAATGAATAACAATCAATATCCAAAGATGTTAATTTTTTATCTCTTCTCTTTTCACGTTTTACTCTTGTGGATGTTGAACATTCTATTTTATATCTGAATTAGTCTATTTTGAGGTAAAAAAATATCTAAATTTATGGTTATATCTCTTTCAAATGGTTTGTTCCTCATTTTTTTATCCTCATTTGAAAATGGTTTAAGTGTTGTGTGGGAGGGACATGAATAAGGGGTGAGTTATAGATAGGGAAAAAAATCCACATCATGAACTCAATTTCCAACATGAATTGTCCTAGGAAGACCCTATGAATTTAATTTACAGAAGGAATTAATTCATAACTTCTTAATATATGAACATTCTATATATTTTACACACTATAGAAACCTAACATGAATAATTACACACCCTATAAATATAAAACACCCTATAAACGTGTCTTGAATTATACCACACCCTATAAATATTACACATCATGTAAACATGTGATGAATATTTACACACCTTGTAAAATTACACACCACATAGAAAATTCATGAAAGGTAAACATGTAAAAAAAGAACAGTATTGAATTATTATTATTTATTTAATATGTTTTATATTTTGAATTTTGGTAGGAATTAAATTGGAAACAACTTTTACCCAAACTAATGTAAATTATTTTCATGTATGTACAAATCCCATCCTATATATTAATTCTAACGATATATGTTTTTTGGATTTTGACTATACTATTCATTGTATGATGGTCGGAAACACCTACCTCTCCAACTGAATATTCTTTCATCATAGCCATCAGTGACCTATGTCCCCCAGATCACCACTATCTTTAATTACATCCCTTAAATGAAGAATTTTTAGGAGTCCGTTCCATTCCAGAAGTGAGAACATGTCAGATATTAGTTTTCCAGAATTAAATTTTTAAGGTGTACCTTTTGTTTATTATTATTCATATTGATCCATTTATAAGGGATTTATTGGTTCTTGTGGAATGGAAGGAAGATTCTGATTGCAATGACAAATTTCAATTTCTTTCACCACCTTCTACACTTTCAATATGGTTGGATGGAATTTTGACAACCCTGATATTTATTACTAATTAAAAAAAGATTTATTATATAAAAAACCTAAAACGTCATGAATTTTACTAAATTATACTATATTTTAAAATTAGTAAAATTACATAAAAATTTGAAAATTAAAACACCATATTTACTGAAAACTTCGTTGACATGCTCAATCTATTCCAACGTAATTAAAACTACATGGGATAACCTAAAGAAATACATAAGAAAGGGGTGAGATATAATAAATAGTGATGGAATAAAAAAATAATAACACCAAGAATATAATACATATTATAAAATAGGATGATCAGTGGGGGGAAAGGAAAATGAATAACGAGGCTTGATATATCTTGATAATCATGACCTGAGAAATATGGAAACAACATAAAACACTACATTCGAAAAATAGTTCAAGGGACACTGTCAAAAAATCATAATAGAAAATGTCCCATAAATTAATTAGGATCACTTACTATCTTATCCTTATATATAATAATACTAAAAATTACCAAATATATAAGAGCCTTATATAATTCTGGGAGCACCCATCACATTAATTTCATTCTAATGCATAAGTGTTCCCCATAGATCATAAATCATGGGTTAATTTATCATCATAATTTATTCCATGATCAAGGTATGAGGAATAGTTACATATAATAAAATAATTAAACAAAAATATGTTCATAATGATGAACACCTTTGAAAGGAAATTGTTTGGTATTCACTATACATTGTTTTGGAATAGATTCCCGCAGTGAATTGTCGTTAGCATAAGGAGGGCATGTAAATATTCATGGGAGGGACTAATGAGAGAGTAACAAGTATATAATCATTTAAAAATTATAAGTTCATTATGGGGTAGATGTCAATGAAAACCCTTTAAAAATAACTAAAAATAAAATGGCATAAAATTAATATGATTCTTGAATAAATGAGAGAATAAGATTATCCTTTACGAAATTTCAGTAGCACAACATCATCGCATAAATACTAAATAAAATTTTTTGATGATGGAGAAAGGGGTATATAATTATTTTGAAATTAAATGTGATGTTATAGGGACAAGGAATTACATATCCAAACTATAGGAATTGGAAATAGATGGTGTAACATAATAAAGAAACATGAATAAAAAGGAGAATGTAGAGAACCCTTACTTTAGTGTGTGACTACAAAATATTGAAATGGGGATTAGTGAGAGTATTGGGTTCCTTGGGAGGATTATAAACATTTGATGGTAGATTAATGAAATGCTTCAAGGATTTTTAGTGAAGATAAAAGGGATCTTGGATGGAGTTATATAAGAAATCAGTTAGAATTTTTTTACTATTTAGGTTTTAGACCACACATAACAAAATAACCAAAACCACAAACCAGCCAATGGTTTTATCTCAAGGTTTATTCCAAATGGTATTTTTTTTCATTATTTCATAAGTACGAGGGACGATATTATTAAATAAAATCATTTTCTTCTATAGAGGTGACCCACACTCTAAATGATATGATTTTAAAACCATAAAATATATTAATGGTTTTGGAACATTCCTAAAAGATTTATAAGATTAATAAAATAAATATAAAATCAAATTAATTTAAACATAAAATAAATATTTGGTTATGGATACCCTCAATAGTATTTATTACTTCACTTTGGGGTCATTATGATGTCATAATACACTTTGAATATTTATACGTTTTTTTATTTTTTATCTGAAAATTTGATTGTGTCATAAAATTATGAAAAGTACATCATTGGATAATTTTGAAACCATAAAACGAAAATTATTATTCATTTTATTTAAATAATTTCCTAAATAAGTTCATTTTATTTTTAAAATAAAAATGGACAAATATTAAGAAATGTTAGGTTTTTTTGACCATAACAGTTTTCGAATGCTTATAAAAAGTACATTTGAATTCAGAGAAATTATCTAACCAATATTATTTAATTAAAAATATTTAAGAATAATTTTTCAAAAAAAAATTATTTATTTAATAAATCCAGTAATTCATAAATTCTTTTATTGATTTTTAATGTTAACCAAAAATATAATTTGTGCTTTATTATATAAAAATAAACAAAATTATAAAGTATCAATAATAAGATGAAAATATTTTTTTATTATATGATAAATATTATATATACTCATATTTCTATGGAATTGATACACATCCCCCTAACACACATCCAAATTCCATAAGAGTAAGGCATGTGACATTGGGACTTTGATTGGGTGTTTCGATGAAAATGTTTTGGTTCGTTAGCATATACAGTTCCTCTATCTTCATAAATTGGATTTGTTAGAACCCAATATATATACTAATAATGTGATCACTATTCAACAAATATGTTATCATGGTTAAAGATGATCAATGGTATTTTAAATCCATGTATATTAAAAAGTAATTTCATGTATTTTCTATATTCAGATTACATAATAATACATTTAATTAAATTATAAGAGGAATTATATTTGTAACAATTCAGGTCATTAAAACTTTCCCCGCTTATGAAATTTCTCCCTAAAAATTTCTATTTCCATCATTTAAATGGATGAGGGTATGTCTATATCATCACCACATCCAGTTTCCACATTTCTTATTCAATATGTTTGTTTCTACAATGAACATTGACAAGGTGCATTTTCCAGTTTTGTAGAACATTGTCTCTATGATCTAAAATCTCGACCATCTCCTCCTCATATGATATTTCATTCTCCAATGGTACCAAATTAGGTTTTATTTCATGTGAGGGGTCTGTTATATACTTCCATAATAGGTATACACAGAATACATCATGTAATAGAGATATGTTTGGTGGGAGTTCCAGTCCACTGCTCTAATGTGAACAAGGATATGAAAGGGGCTGATGTATCTTTGACTAAGCATTCAATTCTTCCCAAATATCATTATTTTATTCCATAGAGATAATCAAGACAATACCATGTCTCTAATATCAAACTCTAAGTCTCATCAATGATTGTCAACATAACTCTTCTATTAACTCGGAGCAGGATGATGTGTCGTTGAATGGTCTTGTCACGACCCTTCCTCGGGGCCCGTGCTATGACTACCCCAAGCCCGCCTTCCATTGGCCAGGGGATGGCGACTAGCAGCAAAGGCGAAAAACACAACAAAATGGAAGGAATTTCCTTTTGTAATGTAAACAAAAACACATCAAAGTACGCAAGTGAAGTAAGTACTAAGTAAAACTGGGTACAAGGTAAGTGATGAAAAGTAAGTGGGCCAGTATACAAACCCAACTGAAAGTACAATACAACTGAAAGGAATGTACACTAGCAGTAAGTAAAACATCAACACCGATTTGTCCTCCGGAAATCCTACCTGAAGTGTGGGTAAAGATAGTCTCCTCACCTCCTCGGGTCCGGCCGTCCACTCCGTGTACGTCCCACCAAGTGGTTCACCTCAGAGTACCGTACAGCTCCATATGCCTACACCTCGATCAGTACTGTCCATCTTCTGCGTCCAACACAACGTAGTGTGGGCATAGCCTGTGCATGGGTGAGTATACGATACACAGTAGGGACCCCGAGACCCCCGAAGGTCTCTCAGAATCCACGAAGGATAAACCAAAAAGGAAAGATACAATCACGAAGTATCAAAAAACTCTACTTAGTTATATACCTATACATATACCTAAGTCTTCAGTTACTGTTCGTTACCAACTCTCGAGCCCAAGCACAATCCAGTCCACACAGGAAAACACAACCCAGTCCACACAGGAAAGCAAGACAATCACATCCATGATAATGATTGAAATCAAGACTCAGCTCACATAGGTATACACTTTGTAAGGAGATAGAGATGATAAGATGAAGCCACTAATTCATCTAAGCTGTTAGGCCCACATATGATACAAGACCAGCTAAGCTGTCGGACCCACAAAGGATACAATACTAGCTACTCTTTTGGGCCCACTCAGGATACAAGTACATAGGTCATACTGCCGGAAGCACATAGGATACAAGAACAGTAGTCATCGCCGTCGAAACCATATAGGATCTCAGTATGATCTTCTTCACTGCCTAACCCACGGAGGATCCAAGTACAGTCATCCTCGCTGCCAAACCCACGGAGGATCCAAGTGCAGTTTTCATCGTCGCAATCGCAGCCAGCTCTAGGGTTCCCGCACACAACATGCTCGATTCCGGGAGGGTCTGCTCCTCGAGAAAGAGATTCAGTACATCAACTATCACGAATTCCCGAGTTGATGTATCCCAAAGTTCCGTCTCGTTAAAAGAAACCCAACACGACAGACGGTGCGTCAATCAGATGCCTGGTCTGAGAGTTATTGGCTTTTCCATCCTAGGGGCCCAGTTGGTTTTTAAGATAAAACCATCCTAACCATACTCCAGATACATCCAAACCTAAAGAGGAGTAATCCAAAATGATAGTCTCATCAAGAGGAATTCAACGCAGTTGACGACACGTCAAATGGACATCTGGTCCTTAAGTTATAAGCGTTTCCGCTCCAAGGGCGCGGTTGGTTTCGGGATCGAACCAACCCGGCCGTACCCAAAATTTTCCGAAACCTCAAGTGTAATATACCGAAATGACCGCCTCGATCCATGTATTCCTACGAAATAGACGGTTCATCGATCAGAGGTTCGTAGCTCATGTTATGGGCAAAAGACCGAAAACGGTCCGAAGTGGGGGTCTGGGCCCGGTCCGACCCGGCCCAACTCCCCTAGGGTCAGCCCAAAACAGGTCGACCGGACCCAGGTTTGGGTCCGATCCGGCTGGGCGTGTCCCGGCCAGGTCCGCGCGACCCTCCCTGGCCCAGCCGGGCGGTGCGCCGGCTTGGCCAGCAAGCCGAGCAGGGGGACGCGACCCCCCTCTGTTCCGCAGACGCGACGCAAGGTAAGCACCGCGGTTTCCCCCTGGATTCCGTGTGGCCGCGGGATCCAGACCTCACCACCATGGCTTCTGCTGGCGGCGCGCCGGGGGGCCGTCGCCATCGGGCGGCCGCCTCCGGCCGCCGACGACCCGTGCCGCCGGGGACTTCCGTGGGCCACCAAAGACATTCCGGTGGTCCGATTTTGCTCCCGTCTGCGCCTGCGGTCGCCTCGGGACCCGTACATCACTACAAAGGCCTCCAATCACCATTTCAGTCCCACTTCATCCTCTCCAAGTATTTTTCACATCAAGAACAAAATAGCGGTGGGTTAGGTCATGTTCGTTAACCCGAACCCACCGCGTTAGAGGTGCAAACGTCACCCGACAATTTAATCACTAAGCAAAAGGGTATAATTTTCATATAAGAAAAAATATACAAATTTTCCCCTACCTCAACAAACGATGTTGAACATCGGCGTCGCGGTAGACGGAGTCACGGGGAAAGGGATCGTAGGCGACATCGGAGTGCGCTGAGGAGGAAGCAGCGTATCCTCTCTTGTTGAGGAGAAAGAGAATTAGTGGCGCATCATCAATATTCGAGGAACCGGAGTTCTTCGTCGGAGGCCGACGTTCTTCCAAAACCTCAAGAGTTCTCCTGTGATCTTCCCTTCGCACAATGAAGCTCTCCCCAAAATTAATCAATAGTCTCCTCCTATTATTTAATTACACTCGCAAAGAGACTCCCAGAATTAAATCACCACATTTAATAACTTGTTGAAAATCAATTATGGAAGTGAGAGGGAAGGTCCCCATTAATTAAACACGTTGGAAATTAAAGGGGTGTCTGAAAATTTAATGAGGGGTTGTTAATGAGATTATAAGAAATTAAATGGTGGGACTCGTGTGGGACCCTCCTCTCTATCATCCACACTTGGGTAGTTAAGTGGTTGTGGGACCCACCCTTAACTACCAATGGGAGGGAATAACCTCCTGATAAAATAAAAATTGTTCCAACAATTTTTATTTACTTCTTAAATAAACCCCCAAAATTATCTTCTCCTCCTTTGCGAACACAAATACAGTAAGTGTCCCCTTAAGAAATTACCGGCACTGCGAGTTCATCGGTGCCCTCAGAATTTAATTTTGAGCACCGGTTCAAAAGATAGAAAACCCCACTCGTTCGTTCACTGAATGTACCTGAGCTAAACTTCGAAAATTGATTTCGGGCACACCGGGCCTCAGAATCATGTGCCGTTAGAATCCAAGGACTCGTAAAATTCCAAAGTATTTACAAAAATTTCTTTAAATTTCTGGGACTTTACATTACTCCCACCTTAGGGATTTGTGTCCCCATAAAGCTACAACATAAACTAGGGGAACAAATGAGGGTACAGAGCACACATCTGATCCTCCCACTCCCATGTGCTCTCCTGGAGGTTCCCATGCTGCCAAAGAATGCACAGAAGAGGAATCGACTGCCCACATTAGAACCACTCTTGTTGATCCTCGACCTCCACCAGGACCACTGAAAAAGTTTACCACTCATCGATGTCCAGCCCCCCGTGGTCGATGATATGCGTTGGGTCATGCACATATCTCCTCTGCTGAGATACGTGGAAGACGTCATGCACCCTGTGTAGCTGAGGTGGAAGGGCCAGGCAGTAAGCCACCTCGCCTACTCTGTTGAGGACCTGAAAAGGCCTGATGAAACACGAAGATAACTTTCCGCCCTGACCAAATCTCCACAACCCAGGCTGAGGTGAGACCCGTAAGAAAACGTGGTCACCATCCTCGAATTCCAATGGTCTCCGCCTCCTATCAGCATAGGACTTTTGTCTTCTCTGCGCAGTCCTCATCCTCTCCAGGATGATCTGCACCTTCTCTGTCGTATCCTGAACCATATCTGGTTCTACGAGTGGTGACTCCCGATGGTCAGTCCAGTACAGGGGTGATCAGCAAGGTCGGCCATACAGTGCCTCGTATGGTGTCATTCCGATGGTGGAGGGGTAGCTGTTGTTGTACGCAAACTCCACCAAGGGTAGGTGATCCTCCCAGTTGTGACCAAAGTCAAGGACACATGGACAGACATGTCCTCAAGGGTCTGAATGGTCCTCTCCGTTTTCCCATCCGTCTGAGGGTTAAAGGTAGTGATCATGCTTAGATGCATCCCAAAAGCCTCCTACAACCCCTTCCAAAGCCGGGAAGTAAAGCGAGCATCTCGATCAGAGACGATAGACGATGGAACACCATGAATCCATACAATCTCTTGAATGTAGAGGCGTCCCAAGCTCTCTACTGAGACCTTCTCTCTGATTGGTAGGAAGTGGGACGACTTGGTGAGTCGGTCTACGATCACCCATATGGTTTCGTGTCCTCTTTAAGTACGTGGGAGCCCCATCACGAAATCCATGGATATCCCTTCCCACTTCCACTCTGGAACCTTTAAGGGAAATACCACACCTGCAGGTACCTGGTGCTCTGCCTTCACTTGATGACAAGTGAGGCACTGAGAAATGAACACTGCCACAACCTTCTTCATACCCGGCCACCAGTGCTGTCGTTTGAGGTCCTGATACATCTTCGCTACTCCTAGATGTACCGATAGAGGGGAAGTTTCGAACTCCCTCAGCACCTCCTCCTACAGTGCAACTGGTACCATGGTACGTCCTCGGAAGGGGATGACGTGCTCCCCGCCATCAGATAATCAATCGGGTGCCAGCCCTGGGGATATCTGAGCACGTCGCTCCTCACAGTCAACGTCCCCACGCTATGCCTCTCTGAACTGCTGAAGTGGTGGAGGAGTGACTGTGAGGGAATGAAGATAGGCTGCCCCATCTCTATCCATGAAGGATATATACAAAGAGGCTAACTACTCCATCACCTCTCCAAGTAGCTAAATTCTCAATCACCTGCTGAGAGAATCAGCCACAACGTTCCCCTTCCTAGGAGTATATAAAATATCAAAGTCATAATCATGGATGAACTCAAGCCGTCTCCACTGTCTCAGGTTCAAGTCCTTCTACGAGAAAATGTACCTGAGACTCTGGTGGTCAGAGTAGACTGTAAAGCGCTCGCCCATGAGATAGTGACACTAAATCTTCAGCGCGAATACCACTGCTGCTAACTCCAGGTCATGGGTAGAGTAGTTCTGCTCATGCTGCCTCACCTGCCGTGAACCGTAAGCGATCACTGCTCGCTCCTACATCAAGACACACCCGAGTCCAGTCCCTGATGCGTCGCAGTAAACTACGTACCCTACACCCTCCTCCAGTATCCTCAAGATGGGTGCACTGGCCAATATCCGCCTCAGCTCCTGGAAGCACTGCTAGCATCTGTCTGACCACACTAAGGGTTTCTCTTTCTTCGTCAAATCTTTAATCGGTGCTACAACTCGGGAGAATTCTGGCACAAATCTCCGATAGTTCCCAGCCAAACCTAGGAAACTCCGCACCTCTATCACGCTCTTGGGTGGATCCCAAGAAAGTACCACCTCGACCTTCGTGGGATCCACTGCAACTCCCACCTCTGAGATGACGTCCCCCAAGAAGTGAACCTCTCAAAGCCAAAACTGGAACTTCGAGAGATTACCATAAAGCTGGTGCTCTCAGAGTGTATCCAGTACAACCCGTAAGTGGTAGTCGTGCTCCTCCTCGGTGGTCGAGTAAATCAGTATGTTGTCTATGAAGACTACGACAAACCGATCGAGGTAGGGCTAGAAGATTATGTTCATGAGACTCATGAACACTACTGGAGAGTTGGCCACACTGAAGGCAATGGCCAAGAACTCATGGTGGCCATATTGACACCCAAAGGCCGTCTTCTGCACATCTTCGTACCGAACTCGGAGCTGATGATAGCCTGACATGAGGTCTATCTTTGAGAACCAACGTGCTCCCTTGAGCTGATCAAGGAGGTCATAAATCCTCAGAAGTGGATACTTGTTCCTCACGTTCACCTGGTTCAGGTGACGGTAGTAGAAACACAGTTGCTAGTTCCCATCCTCCTTCTTGGCGAACAGAATCGGAGAAACCTAGGGTGAACCACTGGGCCAGATGAGACCTTTCCCCTGTAAGTCCCCCAGCTGTACCGACATCTCACGAAGCTCGGCGGGAGCCATCCGATATGCTGGAGTAGATATTGGTGATTTCCAGAGGTACATGTCTATATAGAAATCTACTTCCCTACGAGGAGGTAGTCCTGGAACATCTTCAGGAAAAACTTCTGCATACTGATCCACCACTACAAGAAACTCGGACTCCACATGTCAACTATTCTGAGGATGAGACTGGCCAAGTGATGTGTGATCGGCTGCCCTCTTCTCTGCGTGAGTCCATCCTATGTTGTAAAGGTTTCCTTATTGCCGGTGAAGGTGAACTTGGTCCCATTCGTGCGGACACACCGCAACTTGCGCCTAATACAGTCGATTTGAGCATGGACTGTAGATAACCAGTCCATACCCAAGATGACGTCGTAAGGCCTCAACACCACTACAAGAAGATCCCAACCGAAGCTCTTGCCTCCAAGAGTATGCTCACACTTCCGGAACTAGTGCGTAATCATCGAGTCTGATCCCATAGGAGTCTCTATATATAAGGATCGAGCCAACGCCTTTGTCAGAATCTCCGAGTACCAAACAATGGTAGTGGTAATAAAAGAATGACTTGCACCTGTGTCTATAAGAACTGCAGCAAGGGTGGAGTAGAAACAGATAGTACCTCAAATCATCTCGGGTGTGCCGTGGTCGTAAGCCTCTACTACCTGGAGCTGAGCCTACCTCGGCCCTCCAGCTACCTGTGGTCGGGGTGGACCTCCTGGGGGTGGTGGTGGTCGAGCCTCGAAGCGTCACCCACCATCCACTGCTCGGCCAGCTCCTCTGCCTCATCCACCTGCTCCCTGCAGACCACCATGGTCAAAACTCTGCCTCTTCCTGGGAGGTCCCTCCATTGTCTACTTCTCATCTCCATGGAGGGTCGGGTAGTCACGAGCCATGTGGCCCTGCCCACTACATCTATAGAACTGTCTACTCCTTGTAAGGCTAGCTCTGCGCCGTGTTCCCCGCACAGCCGAACCTGTCTCTTGAGGTCACCCACCAGTCGGCCTGGTCCACTTGGACCCCTGCATCGTCTGTTGACTGCCGGCTATAGAAGACTCTACTCCGTACCGTCCTGTGGTGGGTCTCGCTGCTGATGGCTGCTCAGCGAGATATCTCTCCACTAACAGGGCTCGCTCCAGCACCCCCCGCCTGTGTCAGGATGCTGAAGGGAATCGTCGAAGCATTGATCTCATGTCCCAGTCCTTGCTCAAAGGTCCGAGCCCAGATGAATGGGTCTCGAACCATGTCCGTGGAGTAGCGCGAGAGGTGTGTAAATCTCTCCGAGTATTGGGATACAGACATGATTCTTTTCCACAGCTGTAGTAAGTCCTAGATGCGCACCGCATGGAGGGTGGCTGGAACGATCTCCGAGCAGAAGAGGCTCTCGAAGTCTGTCCAAAGTAGAGAAGCCTCATTGTGCACCTGGAGCATAAGGCTCCACCATCTACCTTTTTCTACATGCAGGAGACTTGCGGAAAGGATCACCATAAGATCTGCTAGTGTCCCAACCAGTCTAAAGACTCTGACGATGGCCTCCAGCCAATCCTCGACTACCTGAGGATCTGTCTCTCTGCAGACCCTGGGCGACCTCTGTCTCTAAAACTCGTGCAATGCGCTCAGGCAGCGTGCACTCTCTGCCATTGGGGCTGGTAGCATTGGTGGATCAGTGGGTAGTGGTACCCCTGGCACCTATGCTGTAATGGGGCCCTGCATCGAGGCCTCTTCGCTTGGTGGGCTTCCATCCCACACGTAACAAGGAACCCTGGTTGGCTACCTTGGTGGGGCCATCCTGAAAATAAACAGGTGCGGCACGGTCAAACAGTATACCTGGTGAGCAGACACAAAGTAATCATGAAGAAAACGTTGGAAACAAAACACACACACACACAATCAGTGTTTTCATTCACTGAGTCAGAAATCAGAGGTCAGGGTCCTGGTGTATGGATACGTTGGCCGCCGCACCAACACTGGACTCCTTAGACTGAAAACCACTTTCAATACTCTTAACACTATTTCTTCACAGAAAGGAAAGGTCAGAGTCCGGAGTTCTGTGGTAGAACTGACTCCTCTGATACCAATTTGTCACGATCCGTCCTCCAGGCCCGTGTCATGACTACCCCAAGCCCACCTTCCATAGGCCAGGGGCTGGCGGCTAGCTCCAAAGGCGTAAAACCCAATAATAGGGAAGGAATTGCGTTTTATAAAGTTAAAAAACACAACAGAGTACGCAAGTGAAGTAAGCACTAAGTAAAATAGGGTATAAGGTAAGTGCTGAAAAGTAAATGGGCCAGTTTTCAAACCCAACTAAAAGTACAGTAAAACTGAAATAAAAGTACAACAACAGTAAGTAAAACAACAACACCGAGTCATCCTCCAGAAATCCCACCTGAAGGGTGGGTACATATATTCTCCTTAACTCCTCGGGTCCGACCGTCCGCTCCGTGTACGTCCCGCCAAGAGGTCCACCACCGAGTACCATCCAGCTCCACAAGCCTCCACCTCGATCAGTGATGTCTATCATCTGTATCCTACACAACGTAGTGCAGGCATATCCCGTGCAGGGGTGTGTATACGATACTTAGTAGGGACCCCGAGACCCCCGACAGTCTCTCAGAATCCACGAAGGATAAACCAAAAAGGAAAGATACAATAACGAAGTATCAAAAAAAATCTATATAGGTATATTCCCATACATATACCTAGGTCTTCAGTTACAGTTCGTCACCAACTCTCTTGCACAAGCACAATCCAGTCGACCTAGGAAAACACAACCTAGTCCACACAGGAAATCAAGACAATCACATCGATGATAATGATTGAAATCAAGACTCAGATCACACAGGTATACACTTCGTAAGGTGATAGAGATGATCAGATGAAGCCACTGATTCATCTAAGCTGTCATACCCACATAGGATACAAGACCAGCTAAGCTGTTGGACCCACAAAGGATACAAGACCAGCTACTCTGCCAGGCCCACTCAGGATACAAGTATAGAGTTCATACTGCCGGACCCACATAGGATACAAGAACAATACTCATCACCGTCGAACCCACAGAGGATCCCAGTACGTTCGTTGTCATTTCCGAACCCAAAGAGGATCCAAGTAAAGTCATCCTCATTGTCTAACCCACGGAGGATCCATGTACAGTCGTCATCGTCGTAGTCGTAGCCAGCTCTAGGGTTCCCGCACACAGCATGCTCGATTTCGGGAGGGTCCACTCCTCGAGCAAGAGATTTGATACGTCAACTATCACAAATCCCAGAGTTTATGTATCCCAAATTTCCATCTCATCAAAATAAACCCAACGCAATAGACGGTGCGTCAATCAGACGCCCGGTCTGAGAGTTACTAGCTTTTCCATCCCAGGGGCCTGGTTGGTTTTTAAGCTAAAACCAACCCGAACATACTCCAAATGCATCCAAAACTCAAATGGAGTAATCCAAATGGACCGTCTCATCAAGAGTAATTCAAATCAGTTGACGACACATCAAACGGATACCCGGTCCTTAAGTTATAAGCGTTTCCGCTCCAAGGGCCTGGTTGGTTTCGGGTTCAAACCAACCCGTCCGTACCCAAACTTTGCCGAAACCGCAAGTGTAATATCTCTAAACGACTGTCTCGATCCAAGGATTCTTACAAAACTGACAGTGCATCGATTGGAGTTCCGTAGCTCACGTAATGGGCAAAAGACCGAAAACGGTCCGAAGTGGGGGTCTGGGCCCGGTCCGACCCGGCCCAACCCCCCCTTGGGTCGGACCGAACGAGGTCCGTGTCCGGCCCGGAAGGGAGTGGCCCGACCCGGTCTACGCGACCCGCCCCGGCCCGGCCGGGGGGTGCGCTGGCTCGGCCAGTGAGCCAAGCAGGGGGGACGCGGCCCCCCTCTGTTCCGCGGATACGGCGCCAGGTTGGCGCTGCGGTTTCCCCCTAGATCCTGCACAGTCGCGGGATCCAACCCTCACCATCATGGCATCAGACGCAGAGGGCTTCTGCTGGCGGCGCATCGGGGCACCGCCACCTCCGGACCCCGGCGTCCCGTGCCACCCGGGAATTCCGCGATCCACCAGGGTCATTCTGGTGGTCCGATTTTTCTCCCATCTGCGCCTGTGGTCGCCTCGGGACCCGTACATCACTGCGAAGGCCTCCAATCGCCATTTCAGTCCTGCTTCATCATTTCCAAGTATTCCACGCATCAATAAAAAAATAGCGGTGGGTTCAGGCTTGTTTGTTATCCCATACCCACCGTGTTAGAGGTGCATACTTTGCCCAACAATTTAATCACCAACCACAAGGGTATAATGCTCATAAAAGAAAGAATATACAAATTTTCCCCTACCTCATCAAACGATGTCGAACATCGACATCGCAGTAGATGGAGTCGTGGGGAAAGGGATCGTAGGCGACATCGGAGTGCACCGAGGAGGAAGCGGCGTCTCCTCTCTTGTCTCAGAGAAGAGATTTGGTGGCGCGTCGTCGATCTTCAATGAATCGGCATTCTTTATTGTTCTTCGTCAGAGGCCGACGTTCTTCCAAAACCTCAAGAGTTCTCCCACGATATTCCTTTCACACAATGAAGCTCTCCCCAAAATTAAATAATAGGATCCTCCTATTATTTAGTTACACATGCAATAAAACTCCCAGAATTAAATCACCACATTTAATAACGTGTTGACAAACAATTATAGAAGGGAGAGGTAAGATCCCCATTAATTAAACGCGATGGAAATTAAATGGGCGGTTTGAAAATTTAAAGAGGGGTTGTTAATGAGATTAGAGGAAATTAAATGGTAGAACTTGTGTGGGCCCCACCTCATTAACATCCACACTTCGGTAGTTAAGTGGCTGTGGGCCCCACTCTTAACTACCCATGGGAGGGAATAACCTCCTGATAAAATAAAAATTGTTCCGACAATTTTTATTTAATTCTTAAATAAACCCCCAAAATTATCTTCTCCTCTGCGAACACGACTACGGTAAGTATCCACTTAAGCAAATACCGGTGCTGCGAGTTCATCGGTGCCCTAAGATTTTAATTCTGAGCACCGGTTCAAAAGATAGAAAAACCCACTCGTTCGTTCACTTAACATACCTGAGCTAAACTTCGGAAATTGATTCTGGGAACACCGGGCCTCAAAATCAAGTGCCGTCAGAAGCCACAGACTCGTAAAGTTCCAATGTATTTAAAAAAAATTCCTTGAATTTTCCAGGTCAATACATGTCTTAACCATTTCCACCATTTACTCAACCGTTTCAGGACCTAGTAGTTTTCAATACCCAAAATCTTCCAATCAGGATTGTGTTATACACCTCATCCCATAAAGGCATTTATTGGAATCCATTTTGGATTCTCGAGTAGAAACTGCTTTTGATAGAAATATCAAAGATGTTCATCCCATACTACTTCGAAGTCAGTTGAGCAAGCTCTCAACATATCCTCAAGAGTATGGATAGTCCAAATAGATTTTCCATTAGGTTTCAGGTGATAAGAATTACTAAAGTTCAAGTCAGTGTTCACAGTATGTTAGAGACTCTTTTATACCATAAACTTGAATCATGGATCTCAATCTGATAAAATTGATAATGTTGCACCATGCAGCCTCAAAATTTCACAAATGTATATCAATAAAGGTTGAGAAAATGAGAAATAATCTTGAATACCAATAAAGTGTGAAGTCTATGTTAGATGATCCACTATAACCTATATATAATTATTTCCTCATGTTTTCTTTGGGAGACCTCTGAAAAATTCCATGATGATGTATTACCATTACTATGTTGGTATGTGAAATGGTATCATCATCCCCTAGGAATTTTTTCTTTCAACCATCACCGGCTGAAATAATCGTAATATTGATTTATATTCTAGGATATCCTTATTATATCAATGTCCTTTATCTCGATAGATCTTCGTGCTTCCATGGTGGATAAGGAAATTATAACAACGTCCTTCTTCCAATAGTTTATTCTTTAACATGGGATTTTATGGTACACATAGTCTTGACCAAAATCATACAACACCTTCTTCGAAAACATTGATCTCTATGGTTTTATTTTCCTTATAGTTTCCACTATATTTATAATTCCCACATAATCTATTCGATTCTTCTTTAAATTATATAGATGAAATTATAAAGAAATCATTTGTGAAAGGATTGAGGATATTCCCTCCTTTATGATTCCCATGTCCATCCTCTTCAAGTATAAGAAGATCTTATCATTATAAATTCAAATAAATGATATAATATATAGATTCTTTCTACAAAGATAATATCCAACCTTATTCACATTCTGATGATGATAGTGGATTGACAGTTATAGTTTTTGATCACTTATAAATATCATCACTACTGTATATTCAGCTCCTTTTATATGAATGTAAACTTTATAATTTTATATTCTACATATATTTCAAAATTTTCCCAAAATAGATAATGATACATAATATTAAAATATAATATCACTAGAGCTTACTCCAAATATTTCATTGTGTAGTTATGTTCACAAATATTCAACTTCCTTGATGCAAAGGCTATGGCTTTGTCATTCTTCTTTAACACACAACTCAATCCTTTCATTAAAGCGTCACTGAATACCATGAAAAGAACTCATTTTATGGGTAGTATGATAATATGTTCAATGATAATACTTATTTTCAACACATTGAATCACTCTTCACATTCATCATTCCTTGTAAACATGAAGCTCTTTCTAGTATCATGGTAAGAGGGTTTGATAATAGAGAGAAATTTTAAAAAATAGACGACACTACCTATATAACCTAGTGAAACTATAGATATGTTTTATAGATATTGTCCACATCCATACTTTATTTTCTTTTTTCGTATAAGGGTCCATAGTTATCCCATTTCTTGTAATGATATTCAAGAATAATGATAACTCCTTCAAATAGAAATCACATTTGATATATGTTGGATAACAGTTCTCCATTCTTCGAGACTTTAGCATAGTAATCATATGCTCCTCATGATCCTCCGTGATTTTGGAGTATATTAGAAAATAATCTATAAATACTGCCAAAATTATTACATGTTAATCTCTAAAGAATTTATTCACCACGTCCATGAAGTTTTTTGTAGAATTAGTAAGTCTGAAATGCATCACTATGAACATATAGTGGTTGTACCTTGAACAAAAATTAGTCTTGAGGATATCATCCTTATTCACCCTAAAATGTTGGTGTCCTGACCAAATATCCACCTTGTATAAGTATTTCCATCCACATAGATGGTTGAATAAGTCATCAATCCATGGAAGATGATATTTTTTCTCAAATGTGATTTTGTTAGGGTCATGATGATCAATGAAATGGTACATTGAACCATCCTTTTTCTTGATGTAGAGGAATGGTGCACCCCATAGTTATGAACATGGGCATATGAACCCTTTATCTATATTATATTTTAGTTAATTCAATACCTCCTCAAGTACCATAATAGTCATTATATGTATTTTATTAGATATTGGTAATTCTTTAGGTATATTATCAGTTCAAAAGTTACCCTCTTGTCTTAGAGGAAGACCGTACAATTCCTTGTGAAACACATTAGTGTGTTCCCTCACTATAGGGATTTCTTTGAGGAGGGTTGTTTCCATATACTCTACCATTTTTTCTAGTTATTCTTTATCATAGGGAGATAATAAATGTTCTTGAAATATAGGTGCTAAGGTAGATTCATCTTTCCACATTCATTTGTACTAAATATAAGGAAAATTCACAATATAGAGAGTAATTTCCTTCTCAGGGAAATTAATGTTGGCTTTATATAGGGAAAGCCAATCCATGCCAATAATTTCTTCATATTACACTAATGATAGTATAACAAGGTTCACTAGGATATTAAGCCCCCAAAAATTGAAAGGGGAGGAGTTATATACTTGGGATTCAATAATTTAACCACTTCCCATTTCCATTGATAGTTATACTTCAATTTATTGTAGTGACATTTTAATAGTTCTTCTAAACATTCAAGATATAAAGGAATGAGTAGATACATAATAAATAAGTACATGCACTATTATTGAATCAATAACTAGTCTACATGTCACTAGATCATTATTGGGATCTACCTTAATGGTTGTGATGGAAAAATCTCTCCTTTTTTACCTTAAAGGTTGTCAGTTGTCTTTGAAAACCCTTTTCTTAGTGAATTAGTTTCCAATGTTCCATGATTCCCTCCAATTTTAGAAATGAAAAATGAACTAAGGTTTGATTAGATAATTTCATTACTCATTCATATTAGAAGGTTTTTTATATCGGTAGTATCCAGCTAGGTGTCCTTCCTTCACACACCTATTTAATTTCCATGTCCCCTTTAGGTAATTTATGGGGTGTTTCCTTCTTATGATTTGATGGTGGGGTGTTCAAATTTCGTAAAACTATTTGATTTGGTTATCAAACCACCCAAATTTAACTCCACTTTCAGCTTATTATCCCCATGATAACATTGTGATTCATTGACCTCCATCTAGACTTTGAGGGAAATTGGACAATTTCTTCATAACTATCAAATTCATGAATCACCATGTAGTTTAAAATCCTGGTGTTGGCCCACCAAATAAGTGGCCATCCTTAAACTACAGGGAAATGAAAAAGCTGGTGGCATATCATAAAATTCCTGTGAAAGTTTCCTCATAAGCCCTGATATATTCATTATTTTTTCCAAGGGAAAGGTAATCCATTTCCATTTCAAGATATAAATTTATAGGAAAATATATTTTTTGGAAATCCTTCCACCCAATCTCTTCGATATCTTCCTTAGGCATCGAATTTATTATCAATTTCACCCACTGATTAGCTACACCATTAATATGATATACTTCTTGTAGAACCATCACTTTCTCATAACATTTAAGGATTAAAAAGATCATAGTAGTAGAGTTGATCCATTGATCCTCAATTAAGTAATTGGATGATACATTGAAATTAGGATGACTTTATCACATAAGGATCTCAATAACAACATGTTCTCTATTTGGGGGATTTTTTTTCTCCTCTTGATCCAAGTATCAATTTGGAACCTAAGTAAGCTGAGAGTCTATAATTATGAAGTTTGTGATTTCTGATCCCATTGAGTTGGGCATCTCATTTGGAAAGTCATCACAATTCTAATCCCATTGATTGTTTACCTGATTCCTCCTATTTTAAAAAATTATCTAAAATAAAAGGAATGTTATGAATGATAATTTTTTAAACTATTAAACAAATTAACAAAAAATTAATAACATTAAATTTGTATCTAATAAAATACATTTATTTTCTTAACTCATGAATTTCTAGGATTCAATCATTGTTAACCATGATATCTTTCTAAAGATTTATTATTATGGGAATTTTATTCTTCCCTTAATAATGTATTGTAATGATCTTATGAATTTAACAAAGAATCCCCCACGTGAGTATACTACTAAGTGTGTAGTAATACCCATTTTCATGCACCAGGTTACCCCGTGTTCGTCCCGGGTCACCTTTTGGGAGTTGTTACCCCTAGGTACATGTTTTCAAGAACCACATCCACATTTAGTGTCTAGAAATGGATGTATTTTTTTAGAAAAACAACTTAATCAATAATTATAAAAACATATGGATGTTTTATTACATGTTCACTTATTTTTAAGTCTTCTAATAGAGTCTTATAATCCTAGTGCCAAAAATAACAAAACTGTTCCTTTAATACCAACTATGAAAACCATGCAATTAATACCATTTTAAAACATGATTTATTATAGAAAATTAAGCACTATTCAACCTAAATGTTTTATAAGTCTAGTTTTGTTGGAAATTAGGTACATCACATAACAATTTTTAACACATACAACATCATCTATATTGAAAACATCCTTAACATTCTCAAACTATTCCAACATACTTAAAACTCCATGGGATAACCTATGGAAATACATTAGAAATGGGTGAAATATAAAGAATAGTAATGGAATAAAAAATTAATAACATGAAGAAGATAATATATGTTGTACAATCGGAATATAAATGGGACATAAAAGGAATATGAATAATAGGATACAATATATCTTGATAATCATAACATGGGAAATGTGGCAACAACTTAATACAGTGCATAAAAAACAGAAGTCATGGATAACATACAAGATGTAATTTAGAACTAATTCCCAAAAAGTAATCAATTTCACTCCCTATCTGAAAATTATGTATCATGATACAAAACATTTCTGAATGCATTGGGGTGCTATATAATTATGGATGCACCTGTCACATTCATTTCATTCTCATGATTAAGTGTGCAACATAGAACATAAAACATGAATTTATTTATCATCATAATATTTTCCATGATTCAGGAATGTGGAATAAGTACATGTAATTTCCCAATAAAACATTTATATGTTCATAAAGGTGAAAACCCATGAAATGTAATGGGTATAATATTCTCTATATAGTTTTTCAAGCATGGAATATCATTTTAAAATTTCAAAAGCATAATAGGGGCATGTAAATATTAATGGTAGGGATTAATAAGAGATAATGTGGCCTCTTTTCATTTATTAACCATAAGGAATGTATTTTGAAGGTGAGAAAACTCACCCCATTGTTAGTAAATGAAGAAAAGGGCATAAAATGAATAATATTCTTGGATAAAGTATGCATCATAAGAACATCACATAAAATTCATAAAATGATTTTATGAAAGAGATGATGGTGTATAATCATTTGGATATAAAATGGGCAGTAATAAGGAAATATAAAGACCTATCCAAGTATTATGAATTATAAACTGAAGGTGTAACATAATATAGAAACTTGAAAAAATGAGAAAGGAGAGAACCCTTACATGGGTGTGTAACTCCAAAAGCATGAAAAATGGATTATTGAGATATTGGGGAATTTTTGGAGGATTATAGATATGTTAGGTCAGTGTAAGGACATTATCCAAGGATTTAGATTGCAGATAAATGAGTGAATTAGTGGGTTTATATAGTAGATGAGGGGGGTTTCTTTATTATTTTTGTTTTGGAATCTACAAAATAAAATAAAAAAAACACAGACTATTCCATGGGATTTTCCCACATCTTCATCCAAATTGGACTATTTTTAGTTATTTTATAATGCCAAGAGACGAAAATTTTAAAATAATGTCTTTTCTTATATAGAGGTGAGTCACACACTTAATGAAATGATTTTAAATCCTTAAAATATATCAATTTTTTCAAGAGATGAAAATTTTAAAATAATGTCTTTTCTTATGTGGAGGTGAGACACACACTTAATGAAATGATTTCAAATCCTTAAAATATACTAATTATTTTGGAGTATTCATAAGGATTTATAAAGTTAATATAATAGAAATAAAATCACACAATTTTAATGGTAATGCATATATTTGGTTTTGGATAACATTTATAGTGTTTATTAAATCACGTTTGGGTCATTATGATGTCATAATACACTCACTATATTTATAAATTATTTAATTTTCACCTGAAAAAATTATTGATTCCTTAAATTAGGAAAAATTCACCATATGATAATTTTGACCTTTGTATTCCAAAAATAAGATTCATTTTATTTATATGATTTTCGAAATATGTTCATTCCCACATTTAAAATAATAATCTATATTTATTGAGAAATGATGGGTTTGTTTCCAATAAATTTTTTTGAACACTTATAAAAAGCACATTGGACTTCAAAAAAATTATAAGACCATTTATATTTAATAAAAATAATTTTAAAATAATATTTTTTATTATGTATTATTTATTTCAAAAAAAATTAACTCATTAATTCATTATTTATATTTTATTATTTTCCCAAAAATAAAATTTGTAATTTATTATATATAAAAAAATCATGTATAAAGTAATAGTAATGAGATGAATACTTATTTGTTATTAAATACAGAATAATGTATATACATATATTATTATGGTCTTGATACATATCCCTTTAACACACCGAAAAATTCCCCATTAGTAAGGATCATGACCGTTAGACATAAATGGGGTGGTATAGTGAACATGGTTTGGGCCGTGATCACAATGAGCTTGGAAGTATCACATAAATGGTTTTATTCATGTTTCATTTGTTGAATCTCATCTAGGAATTGTTCTAGAGAAAATCCCATTGATGTTATCTCATTCGAATGCTCTAATAAATGGGATTCATAGGGTATAATCCATGTGGATGAGGCAACCAATTCCTTTTTCTGTGTCAATTGGATTTTTTAAAACCCAATATTCATACTAATCATGTTATCACAATTCAACAAATATATTATCAATTTGAAAAAGTCTATAACAGAGTTTAAATAAAATGATATTACCATGTATGTGCATGTAATTTCTATATTCATAATCCATAATAATACATTTCATTAAATCACAATTGGAATTTTATTTATAAAAGTTTGGGTTATTATAGAAATAATATCAATTTTTTTTATAAATTATTTATTTATAGTATATGTTATATTTAAAATCATGTCTTTGTTCCGCACATGTGTCCAAATAAATTGAAAAAAGCCTAAAAATAGGTATTATTTATTAAAAATCCATTAGATATTATTGGATCCATGGTCATTGAGAATGAGTCTTGTGGTCACCTGATTATTGTTCCATTCTTAGAACATATTCCGACATAGTATGTTTGAAATTATAACCCTATAATAAATTGGTTGTGATGATTTATTACTTTATTTTTCTTTTTTAATTGTCATAATTGGTTATTTGGGTGATTAATTATTGTACTATCATGTCAGATAAATTGAAATCACTGATATGTGAAAGAAAATCATTTTAAATGATAAATTAAATGGGTTACCTATAATAATGATGAAAATTGGGAACCTAGGTTTATGATATTAATTTGGATAGAAATTTTTTAATTTTATAAATTTATCATTGTGTCTTATTATGATACATTTGGTAGGTTTGATATTGACCATGTGTTTTGTCTAGCATAGATTTTGAGATTTTTGGAATATCAGTGTGAATGATAAATGATAGATTAGTTGAAATTTTCAAGTTATGTTTCTATAAATAAATATCTTGATTTATGTTGATGATTGTGGGATTGGTGCATGAATTTTCATATCACTTTAGGGGTGGGCTCAATAGTACACAATAATCGAGTGTAGTATATATGATTATATAGGATTTTTGAGGAAAATATAAAAATCCACTTGATTCCCAAGGATAATATTATAGATATCATGTGGAAATCTTCCTTGTTTTATGATGTTCCATGAGTGATTCTTCCTTGTTATGAGAATCTTCCACTAATTCGGATGACCCATCATAATGTAGTAGGATCTATGTCATAACCCATCCCATGAGGCCCATGCCATGACTACACCAAGCCCGCCTCCTGAGGGCCAGGGGTGGGAGACTAAAGCCGAAGGCGTCAACCTGCAAGTGTGAGGTATTTGCCTAGGTACTTGTTTGTACACACACACCTAACCACATCCAAACACACTAAAAAGGGAAAATAAGTACCACTAAAACAAATCTTAGTGAAAATACAACTGAAGGTAAGTGGGCCAGAATACAAACCAAAAAATGGATTGAAAATAGAAACTACAAAAAAAGAAAACTCTATTGGCCATCTGTACTAAAGGCCACATGACTGGGAGAGTAGTGATGCTACTGGAAGCCGAAGTAGTACATCCCTTCGGCCCAGTTATACTTGGCCCCGCCAGGTCCTAGGCCACCATGTCCACCATCGTAGAGTCTATCAGTCCCATCTCCCTAATCGCTCTTTTCAAAACATCAGTTGTCTACACCAGACACAACATGTGCGGGCGAAGCCCATGTAGGGGTGATTACCACAATAATCAGTAGCCCCCCCCAAAGGGGAGAACACACTAAAATTCCTCAAAGTAAGACAAAAAAACTAAACATCTCACACCATGTATATTATAGGGTAGTAAGAGTAGAATCATCCTTCACAAACGTCAAAATACTCAGCCGTTGGAGAACTCATTCTCTATCCATTATAGTGGGCCTTCCGGGTCACACAAAGCCACTTCCTATTAACCATGAATGGTTATGGTACTTATCCCTGATGAGAACTGTGGGTATGCAGTGTAACACAAAGCCGCTCCCCAACATGCCTGAACCAAGGTACTCCTCTTATCGAGTACCGTTGGGTTTTCCAGGTCACACAGAGCCACTCCCAACCATGGGAATACTGGGTCACATGAAGCCACTTCCCAATGGGCCATTGTCAAGCTGTCTTCAGGTCTCAGCCAACTACAAGGTTCTGTACATAGCACGCATGGAAATACCGCTCCACAATCCATTATTCACTTCTCAGTGTCCACAAAAGTTTCCAAAAAAACATGCCAAAAGATCCGCCTCGTCGACAAGGTCCCAATGCCACAAATAACCTATCAATCGAACACAAGGTTTGCAAGATACGTGTGTTTTAGTAACCAAGGAGCCTGTTGTGATGGGGCCCGGTCCGACCTGGTAGTACCCACCTGACCTACTCGGCCTAGGGGTTCCACATACACCGGTTTCTTCTAATGGAACTAACATGACCTGGTGTGGGTTGGGTTGGATTAGTCCGGCTGGGTAGTGGGCTAGGCCCAATAGGCCCCACTGGACCTGGTCTAGTGGGCAGAGGGTCTAGCCCACCTAGTCACCTGGAGACCCAGTCTAGTCCGTTCCGATCCGAAGGG
This sequence comes from Viscum album, assembly GCA_963277665.1. NCBI lineage: Eukaryota > Viridiplantae > Streptophyta > Magnoliopsida > Santalales > Viscaceae > Viscum > Viscum album. Next base: position 1,490,266,240 of record OY728151.1, on the reverse strand, counting down.
GCACATGTCCAGCCCGCCAGCACATGTTCGGCCCACTTGGCTCGGGTTCGGCCTGACCTGATGGGTGGGGGGGGACTCGCTGGTCTGATGATTGTCATCGTTATCGGCCAGTGGGGTGCACCTGGGATGCAGATGACCACCATGTCCATCCCTATTCAAGAACGAACCGATGGAGCGGGACACTTTTTCACATGCCCGTAGATAGTGATGACCAGCCCCCTCCACATCCCCCATGGACACAGTCCGTGTGTAGACCCCATCGACGCGGTTCCATACTGTCACCACGAGTCTCCAGTTCCATGGCCCGATCAGCTGCGGCTTCCATCGCACTAGGGCGTACTACTCAACCTAGCCGATGGCCTTCTCCTACCGTCCATCACATGGTTGGTTCATGCCATCGCCGCCACTATGGGCTGCCTTTACCGGCACCAATACTTTGGTAGATCCTTCAGCAGACCACCAGATTCACTCTAGGTATCCATTCTTCACACTGCCTATAGTTATAGCTTCTAGGGAGCTTCCTCTTTATCGTGAAGCCTTTAAATCTACCTTTCCATCCATTCACACAAAACTTTCACCATGAGGTCACAAATGGAGGTATTTGGGCCTTTGTTCATGTCATTTTGGACCCTCCATGTTAGAAGGTTTAAAGATGGGGGGGGGGGGTTGGGGAGTCTCTATTCAATCATTACATGCCAATATTAGAACCCCGAATATATAACCCCAAGAATGAAACACCATCCCACCTAAATGAACGATTCATGGGTCAACCTGTTTGTTGGTTGTCCTATGTTCTTCATTTCTAGAAGTGCACAAGAATTAACAATGGATCCAAGACCCCTAACTCTTACATCGTCCGATGTTGTGGCCTTCATCCTCGAGAGGTTATGATATCGATGTCTATTCCATAATACAGTCTTCAAAAGGCGTAAAACATGGTGAATTTCCCACGAAGATCATTGTTCTTCACTAGTGTGCTTGTTAATCAGATGTTCTCCCACGAATCAACCAAATTTATAATCTATATTTACATAGCCTCACCATCTGCAACTCTACATTAAGAAATAAAATAAAAAAATTATTTTAATTTCTTTTATTGTTTTTCTCAGAAGTCCTGAATATTTTTTTCTGCTTTACCCTTTTCGGCTTATGTTAATTTATCTCAAGGTGAATCCTAATGTTTTATAATTCTATGGTTCCCTCAGATTTTTGATCCAAGTGATGGTTCAAAAGATAGAAAACCCCGCACACACGTTTACCGAATGTACCTTAAAAAAAGTCCAAAATTCCGTTCTGGGGTCTCTAGACCTTAGAATTATGTGCCATCAAATTTCGTTGTCTTGAAATAATTCCATATAAATAAAAAAAATTACACAGAAATTCCAAGACGTTGAATTCTTTCCACCTTAGGGTTTTACATTCCCAAAATCCAAAACATCAACTAAACAAATATGGCGGTACTGAGCATGAATCTGAGCTTCACGCTCCCTTGTGCTCTCCCAGAGATTCTTGATCATTCATCAAACCCACACTAGAGGAATTGATCACCTGTGTAGGACCTGATAATGTCGATCCTCTATCTCCAGCTGGAACTCTGCAAATGTCTCCCCATCGTCAATGGCATGGTATCCCTAGTCGAAAGCGTGTGATGGATCATGCACGTACCTCCTCCACAGTGACTCATGGAAAACATCATGCACCTGGTGCATATATGGGGGAAGAGTTAGGAAGTACACAACTTCTCAAACTCTAATAAGGATCTAAAAAGGACCTATGATTCTCAGAGATAGCTTACCACCCTAGACAAATATCCACAATCCTCGTCAGGGTGAGACCCGAAGGAACACAAGATCTCCCCCTTGAACTCCAAGGGTCTCCCTCTCCAGCCAGCATAAGACATATTCTAGCCCTGTATAGTCTTCATATGCTCCTATATGATCCTCAACATCTTGGTTGAAGCCTGTACCAACTCTGGATCCATGAGTGCCGACTCCCCTGGGTTTATCTAGCATATGGGTGATCTGCAAGGCCACATGTACAAGGGAACAAATGGCGCCATGCCAATGGTGGAGTGATAGCTATTATTGTATGCACACTCCCCCAGGGGTTGGTGGTCCTCCCAACTACGACCAATTTCATGGATGCAAACTTGATGCTTGTCTTCCAGGTTCTGTATAGTCTGTTCCATCTGACCATCCATCTGAAGATGAAAAACTATGCTCAAGCGTAGTTGCATCCCAAATTCCTCCTGTAATCTCTTCCACTACCAGGATGTAAAGAATGATTCGCAATCCGAGACAATCATTGAAGGAACCCTGTTAAGCTGCACTCTCTCCTGGACGTAGAGGCATCCTAATCCCTCTACCATTCCCTTCTCTCAGATGGGTAGAATGTGAGCCAACATAGTGAGTCGGTCAATGATCACCCAAATAGAGTCATGAAATCAAGATATACGCTGTAAATCCACATGAAATCCATCAAGACAGTATCCAATTTCCACTCTGGTAACTCGAGTGGTTGAATCAAGCATATAAAAACCTCATGCTCGACATTCACTTTATGAAAAGTGAAGAATCATGAATTGAACTTGGCCACCGCTTTCTTCATCTCTGACAAACCAATACTAACGTCGAAGGCCCTAGTACATCTTTGGAACTCCTGGATTTACTTCCAGAGGGGATGTATTGAACTACCTCAACAACTCCTTCCACAATGCCACTGGTACTAAGGTTAACCTTCTGTAGAAAAGGATGACATTCTCCCCACCTATCAAAAATCCATCAGGAGCTCGTCCTGAGGATATCTGAGCATGTCGGGAATCACAGTCAACATCCCGAAGTTGTGCCTCCCTCACTCGTTGTTAGAGTGGGGGAGTAATATCCATATACTAGTGGTAAATAGATTCACCATCATCCTTGAGGGATACCTTCACCGCGACTAACTACTCCATTGCCTCACTCAGCAGCTGAAACCCGATCCTCCTACTGAGCATGTCTTCCACCACGTTTCACTTTCTAGGAGTATAGAAAATCTCAAAATAATAGTCCTAGAAGAACTAAATACATCACCCTTATCTCAGGTTAATTTCCTTCAGGGTTAAGATATACCTAAGACTATTTTAGTCAGAGTAAAATGTAAACCGCTCTCCCATAAAGTAGGGCCACCACATCATCAATGAAAAGACCACTGCTACCAACTCCAGGTCATGGGTCACGTAGTTCTTATCATGCTGCCTCAATTGTCGTGTGCTCTAGGAGATCCCAACTTTCTCTTACATCAGGATAAAATCAAGCCCAATCTATGATGCGTCGTAGTAAAATAAATACCCAACACTCTCCTCTAGTAGTCTCAAGATGGGGGTAGTAGTCTGTCTCCACATATGCTCCTAGAAACTCGGCTATCATTTGTATGTCCATACGAAGGGCTTTCCATTCCATGTCAATGCCGATAAGGGTGCTTCTACACTGGAAAACTCAAGAACGAACCTCCGACAGTAACTAGCCATCCCCAAGAAGCTCCAAACCTCAATCACGCTCCTAGGAGGATCTCAATAAAGTACCTCCTCTATCTTCCATAGATATACTGCAACTCCAGCCTCTGAGATGATGTGTCCTAGAATGTGGACCTTCTGAATCCATAAATGAAACTCGGAGAAATTACCATAATGTTGGTTCTTTTAGAGTATATCTAAGACTACCTGTATGGGTGTAGTATGCTACTCCTCTAAAGCTAAATACCCCAAGATATCATTGATGAAGACCATAATGAATCGGTCGAGGTAGGGCTAGAAGATCCAGTTCATGAAGCCCATGAACACTTTTGGGGAATTGGTCATGCCGAAAGGCATCACTATGAACTCATAGTGGCCATAATTACACCTAAAGTTTCTATTCGATACATCATCATCCCATACCCAAAGCTGGTAGTTTTCTTATCTGAGGTCAATCTTCATAAACCACTTTTCCCCCTTCAGTTGGTCGAAGAGGTCATCAATTCTTGGAACTGGGTACTTGTTCTTCATTGTCTCATATTTTAGGAGCTAGAGGTCCATGCACAACCTCAAACTCATATATTCATTCTTTGCAAAAAGCACTGAGGCTTGACATTGTGAGTCAATGGGTCTTACGAACCCCTTATCCTGCAAGTCCTCCAGCTGTACCCTCAGCTCGAAAAGCTATGTGGGAGCCATTCAATATTCCTGTCTGGATATCAGTGCCATCTAGGGGTATAGGTCAATAAAAAAGTCTACCACTCTACGAGGAGGTAGCCCTGGAACATTATCAAGGAAAACATCCTCGTACTCACCCACCACTACATAAAAACATAGACTCCTCTCCTCCACTGCACCGAGGGTGAGGCTAGCCAACTGGTGAGTGATCGACTGCACCCTCCTTTGAGAGAGTCTATTCTGCACTATAAGGGTTTCCTTCTCACCGATGAAGAAAATCATAGTCCTATCTATGGGGACCCACCACACAATATGCCTAAAATAGTCGATCTGAGCATGGGATATGAATAACCAGTCCAAACCGATGATGAAATCGTAAGGCCTCAATGCTACAATTAGGATATCCCAGATGAAGCTCTCACCTCCTAGAGTAAGCTCACAGTACCGACATCTGTGTGTAATCGTCGAATCTTATACAATAGGAGACTCTTTCCATAAGTATTGAGGCATCAGCTCCACAAGAACTTCGATATCCAAACAGGAGATGGGGAAAGTAAGGAATAACTACCACATATTTCTATAAATACTGCAGCCTAGGTGGATAATACACCGATCATACCTTGGATCATCTCTAGAGAACTATGGTCGTAAGCATCTACTGCTTGGATATGAGCTCGCCCATGTCTTCCAACTCCATGAGGTTGGGTGGAACTTCTTGGTGTGGTGGCGATAACATCTCAAACCTCTCCCACTGCCTGCCACTCGAATATTTCCCCTACCACGTTCTCCACTATAGGGACCTCCTCACTCGAACAGCTGTTGCTACCTCGGTAACCCTTCGACCATCTTCCGGTCATTTGTACGTCGGTTTGGGTAGTCAGATGCCATGTTCCCATACCCTCCGCACATGTAGAACTATCTGGTTCCTTGCTGACTCCCTCCAGAATGGGATACCTGCACCATAGAACTTGAGTCCTAGGGTTGTCCTCTAAAATACATAGCCCACTTGGGCTCAAACATATGTTTTATTTTTCTTGCCGAAGACTCTTCCGCCAAGGGTCTGATGGTAGCCCCAGCTACGGGTGCCTACTCCACCGAGAAACTATCAATCAGAAATGCTCGCTCCAGCACCCCGACCTGGGTAGGGATGCTCAGAGATAACACTAAAGTCTTAATCTCCAACCTGAGTCCCTACTCAAAGGCTCGAGCCCTGAAGAAAGTTTCTCTCACAATATCTATAGAGTAGGGGGAAAGGGCTGTGAAACTTGTTGAGTACTCACCCACTTTTATGTTATCCTGATGTAGGTGAAGTATCTTATGGATGTGCACATAGTGTAAGGTCGCAAGAAACAACTCCTCCTTGAAATTCCTCTCAATGTCAACCCAAGTGAGAGCCACATCATCATGAGTCTTTATGGTCTAAATCCACCATCTTCATGCCAATACCTATAGAAGGATCACTTACAAGATCACCATCTAATCAAGAGGTGTCCTCACTAAGCATAATACACACGTCACAACCTCCTACCAGTCCTTAACAACCTGAGGATCCGTCTCTCCCCTAAACCTGGGAGGTCATTGTCTTTGAAACTCTAGTAGGTAACTATGCCTACATACATCCTCTTCCAAAACCACAGTTAGTAGATGTTGACCATTGGGTGGTGGTATCACTGGTGCGACACCCAGTGGGGCCATATCTATAAATGTTCCCCGAATGAATGCCTCGTCACTAGGTAGGATGTCCTCACGACCTCGTATCGGGATCCTGGATGGTTGTCTATGTGGAGGCATCCAGAGATAGATCAAGATGTACCACAGTTACCAGGTTACACCTTGCAAGATGACTCATATTCAAAAATAAGGAGAGAATTACGAAACCATTGTTTTTATGTGTTGAGATGAAAATAGAATTCAAGGTCCCAGTTTGTGGATACCTCATCCTCCACACCAACACTGGACTCCCTGAATATGAAAGTCAAAATCACAACACTTAACACTAATTTCCCAAAACAAAACATCAGACTCCTCGTCCTTGAGGGGGGAAATGACCAACCTATGATATCACTTTGTCATGATCCATACCCCGATGATCATGTCGTGACTACCCAAAGCCTACCTCCTGAAGGCCAGGGGATAGAGACTAATTTTGAAGGCATCAACCTGCAAGTGGGAGACATTTTCCGAAGTACCTGTACACACACAAACACCCAAACACATCCCAACATACTGAAAAGCGGAAACAAGTACAACTAAAAAAATCTAAGGGAAAATACAACTGATGGTAAGTGGGAGACAATACAAACCCAAAAAGGAACTAAAAATAGAAAGTAAAAAAAGGAAACATTGATGGCCATCTGTAGTAAACTGAACCAGATTGAGTGAGTAGTGAAGCTACTAGAAGCTGAAGTAGTATGTCTCGTCTGGCCGGTCCTACTGGAAGCTGAAGTAGTATGTCTCGTCCGGCCGGTCCTACTGGGACCCGCCTGATCCTAGGACACCAATTCCACCTTCATCATGTCTACAAGTACCGTCTCCCTGACCACCACTGTTAAAACGTTGGTCGTCTACCCAAGACACAATACGCATGGGAGAGTGTGAGTAATACAGTACTCAATAGGGTCCCCAATACAAAAAGTAATGAACACTGAACAATTCTTCAAAGTAAAACATGAAACACAAGAAAAATCACACCAGGCATATTCAAGGATTGTGACAGTAGCATAGTTAGTCAAAAACATTGAACTGCTCAGCCGTTGGAGAACTCCTCCTCAAATGAGTACATTGGGCCTACTAGGTCACACCAAGCTGCTTTCCACTATCCTTGAACTGCTATGGTACTCATCCCTAATGAGAACCATGGGTATGCTTGGTTACACATAGCAGCTCCCCACCGTGGGGCAGCCAGGTCACACATAGCCGCTTCCCACCTTTCTGAACTAAGGTACTACTCCTGTCGAGTACCATGGGTCTACTGGGTAACACAGACCCACTCCCCACCGTCGGTGCGCTGGGTCACAGAAAGACGATTCCCACTGGTACATTTTCAAGTAGTATTTAGGTATCATACCACTACATGGTTATGTACATATCTTTCTTGGGTGAACCGCTCGTCAAACCAATCATCACTTATCAATATCCATGAAACTCACCACACATCATGCCTAATTATCCTCCTCCTTGAGGGGTTCCCGACTCCACAAATGGCCCATCAATCAGATGCACTGTTTTCATGATATGGGTGATTTAGTAACCAAGGGACCAGTTGAGATGGGCTCCGGTCCAACCGGTTATACCGACCCAACGAACCAGACATGGGGGTTACATATAACCTGGTTTATTCTGATAGACCTGACCTATCCTAGTGTGGGTCGGGATCGGTCTAGTTCGACCTTTCCATTTGGTTAGGCCCATTAGGCCTCCCTAGACTAGGACCAGTTGAAAGAGTGTCATGTCTTCCAGGTCACTCGACGACCCAGTCTAGTCTGGCCTGGCCCGAAGGTGCGTCTGTCCGGACCGCAGGCACGTGTCTGGGCACTGGGTCCGGTCAGCCTGCGCGTGTATGACAAGTTGAGCAGCGGGACCAAGCTGACCTTATGGGGGCGTGGCCTATTGGAGGGGGGGGGGGGGGAGGACCCACTGGTTTGAAGACCAACAACATTAGTGGCCTATGGGGTGCTCCTTGGATGTGGCAGCCCGCTGCATCCCTCCCTATCTCTGTACTGCCCACGGGAGCGGGCTGCTCCTTCGCGTGCCCATGCTTGGTGGGGACCGACCACCCTCCACGTCACCCACATGATCAATATGCGGGTTGACCTCGGTCGACACGGTTCCATGATCGCGCCACGGGTCTCCAACACTACAACCCAATTGGTCAAGACTTCCACCACACTGGAACGCCGCTCCACCTAGTCATCGACACAGTCGGCGGCCTGCTATTGTCGTCTGGCACGTGGTTGGTGCATGCTACCGCATACTGCCACTCATGGAATTGTTTCACTGATAGATCCTTTGGTGGACCACCGAATGCACTCTGGTGGTCCATTTTTTGCTCCGCCTGTGCTTATGGACTCAAAGGAGCATTGCCTTTACCATGAAACATTCAACGCTGCCTTGTCTTTTCTTCAGAAAAAACATTCACCATGCGTGCAAAAACGGAGGGGTCCAGGTCTCTGTACGTGTTGGCCCACACCCTCCACATTAGATGTTTTAATGATGGGGGATTTTGGGAAGAAACAATTCAATAGTTACATGCCAATATTTGAACCCCGAATATAAAACACCAAGAATGAAACACCCTCCGGCATAAACACATGAATCATGGGTCAACCTATTCATTGGTTGAACTATATTCGTCATTTCTAGAAATGGGATGGGATGTATAACTAATCAAAAACTGCTAACTCTTGCATCATTTAAAGTCATGGCATTCTTCATAAAGAGGTTATGATGTTGACATTGCTTCTCAGCTTCTGTCTTTGAAAGGCGTCGAAGGTGGTGAAGGTCTACCATCATTCTTCGTTCTTCAATGGGGTGGAAGTACGTCATAGGTTCATCCGAGAATCCTTTAATTTTATAATCCATATTTTCCTCACGCCTCAAACTATAAATAATAGCAAGTTGCAGTGTTCCCATTATGATGTGATTTCATGTTGTTACACTGTTTTATTAAAGAAATAACATCGCTCTTATGTGTCATTAAATCGTCATTATGCTGTTTTTTAAACGAGCCATTAATGAGCCTCATTGATGCATATTTTCACCACCCTGTCACTACCCCATAGTGCCACCATCCAAGACTCAAAAGAGAGAGTGAAAATAAAATAATTCATTTAATTTTTTTATTATTTTTCTCAAAAATACCCAAAAATAACTTTTCCACTCATCCCTTTCCACCAATGTTAAGTCATTTCTAGAATAATCTTGGCTTTCTGAATTCAATGGTGCCCTCAGATTTTCAATCCAAGCAATATTTTAAAATATAGAATATCATGCTCTCACGTTAATTGAGCATACCTTTAAAAAGTAAAAAATTCTATTCCAGGCTCTCTAGACCCCGAAATTATGTTCTATTAAATTACTCAGTCTCAAAATAATTCCACATAATTAAAAAAAATTAAACAGAAATTCTGATAAGTTTTAATATATCCTAATATAGAGATACCATTAGAGAACTAAATAAGGTTTGGTTTTCCTTTGGTATTAAAACAAATAATGAGGGACAAAAAGTTTATTTCATTGCAATTAATAATTTGTTATATTATTACCTAGTATATCACTATATTTCTTACACTATATTTCTTTGACTGGATTTGTTTACACATGGTGGTGTCAGATTAATATGTTTTACTCACAACATAAATGAGCCACAATTTGGCACCTGAAAATAAATCATTGATGATGGGTTTGAAAAGAAAAATGGACCTTATTGTTTATTTGATTTCATATTAGATGGGATGGATTTTTGACATGGGACTAACATGGGGTTTATGAACTGGATAACTGGAGTCCTTTTTTGATTCTAAATATTATTTAATTTTTTTGATATTCCACAATTACATTCGATAAATTAAGCATATCATTAAATTATTATTTTATTATTTAGATTTATTTAGATGGGACATTTCTCTATTAATGATGACTAATTATTAATTAACATTGTATCTATTATATCAGATACTTTTATTTTATTTATTCTTTTATTGAAACTCTTTACGCGAGGGTAATGTATGATAAATATATTCATATACTCTCTCTACTAGTCAACTTCCTATGGAAACAAGGAGGTGTTAATGATTTCAAAAATCCAACCGCATTAGTCACTTGAGAGAGCATTGGGTCATGGAATTTACAGTCATATCACAATACAATTTTTTTATTAAATTTCTATTTTGGAATGGTAAAAAGAGACTACTATGTGTAGGGACTTGATAATTATCTTATGATTGGGAGTATCTAACAAATGTATGGAGTAAAATCAATGCACATATGGATTGTATTATTGTTCATGATGTTCACATATTACAGTTTGATTTTTTATCATCCTGGATGATTCACATGGTTTTTTATGTTATAATTTAATCATATTTATACTTGTGGACCAGTATGGAATGTGATGAGTATTCCTACATCATGATATGTATATAGGCATATATATTGACATGCATCATTCAAAATGTGGACAAACATATTTCATGTCATATATTATTCTATATAAACTATAAATTGATATTCTTATAACACTTGATAAAAAAGAGAATAAATGAATTTATTTGATATTACAATTCATATGTTAATCCATTATTAGAGAGTCTCAGAGTCATTGGTTCACTGTTGTTTTAATTCATTAAGGATGTAATTTTTGTTATAATGTATTATCTGGAGTGTGCATATCATGTAGGGAAAATGTATCCTATTTATCTTTAAATTGAGCGCTCAATGAGTGGAAACCCAAACCCTCATAAATCAGCTGAAATAGTATTTCTTGATGATCATTATGATCATATGGATGTCTATATTTTGGAAAGATTCTTGAGGGTCATGTAATCTATGTAGCGGGACACACTTTTCACTCTGTCTTTTATATCTAAGTATAATAAAGTGTTTCCAATGAATCATCCTACAACATTAATTGGGAAAGGAGGCCCCTATAATTCTATATTTTATATCATGTCAATTTAGATGATCTTTAAGAATCTAAAGGCACCTACATATAGGAGGGTAAAACCTGTGACATTCATTATCTGTGGTCCTTCCATGATTTTACGAGATATTTAAGGGCTATAAAATCAGTAAGAGGTGTATTATTCTATGTAATTAATGGGGATGACATGTGCTACTTTTACAGTGATACATTTTGGGATTAGAGGGCTTGATATTTCATAAACCTTATATAGGATTGCATGTTATTACTAGATTGGGCTAGATAAATCACCAAAACTCGATAAATTTTCCCATCACTTGAAGTAGATGAGATCACTAGGGATATGCGTTTTCCAAATGGCCTTCTCTATGAGATCAGGTCACATGTGAACATATTCTACTTTAGAAGTCATGTAGATGTGGTGAATTAGTCTATCATTATAGAAGTGGAAATGAGAGAAGCCCTGAGTGTTGCATTAACATTTTCATCAGGGATTTCAATGAATTATTCTTATTGAAAGAATAAATGTTATGAAAGATATCTCCATGAATATGGAGAGAATAGTAGTAAAGTGAGTTGACTTCCACCTCAAGATTGTGGTTTGGTTCAGTGCCTCTAGTGTGGAAGGATGGTCCATGAGAGCCTACAATATCTTCTACCCATACTTTATTTTCATGCCTATGAATGATTGGGTCAGTATTCAATGTTTTGTTGGAAATTTCCATATATCAGTGAATTATGATTTATAAATTTATACAAGTGTGGAAATAGATCGACTTCCCCTTAACATATTAGTAATTGGTGGTCAATTGGTCATTCAGACCATGTCTAAAGATGTGTTACCCAATTGCATGAGTGAAAATACCACTCAAAGGAAATAACACAGAGGATAAAAAATAGATTCCAAGTTATATTGTTGATCTTTTTCTATCAAATACAGTCCTCTCAGACAGATTTGGATGCATGAAATTCTACTGTAAGTGGTAAGACTCTTGTTATTTTAGTTGATACATTATTATTATATTCCCTTTATATGTTCCTTCTTAGAATATTTTGGGTATGGATGTTGGTATAATTGACTAGGTTGTGACCATTGATACACCATTGGAGGTATAGTTAAAGGGTATTAAATTTATTAAGGAGTATTCTCTAGAAAATGGAGTCTTTCATTTCCTTTAGGAACTTTTTTTATTGGAAACGTTTCAGATTTGTTTTGATTTTATTGTAGGGTGGATTTTATTGTTCTATACTAGGTTCATATAGACTATTATATGAAGATATTTACCTTTCTATCGCCATTTGGAGGAATCTACACACACTAGGGTGAGAGGGATCTTCATCTTGGAAAAACTATAACAATTTACTCCTGACTGGATTGTATCATAGATCTAAAAAAAATTCTTATTTTGGATGATGGAGCGATGTCATAGGTTACTTCTCCTATAGTGGTGATCCAGAATTTTAAAATATTTATTATAGATATATCTAAATTACCATCTAAGTGGGAGACTCTATTAACAATCTATGTGGTCTTAGGAGCTGATCCAATGTCTTTTCTACCTTACTTTATTAAATTTTAAGATATTCATGATATTAATTTTTTATTGGAATATTAGAAAGATACGGGTTTTATAATGACTATAATATCTTCATGGGGATATCTAGTTATTTTCATTATGAAGTATGATGGGACATCGAGTTTCTGTGTGAATTGTTAGAGACTAAACCCGATGATGGTGAAGAACTAATATCTCATTCCATGCATTGATCATTCATTCAAACATTCGATAGGTTCCACGATTATCTACAAGATCTAATTGTGGTCAAGATACAACCAATTTAGATTTAGACCATCAGTCTTACCCCAGACTACATTTAGGAGAAGGTTTCAATTATATGAATTTGTTTTGATTTTTTGTTCTAATGAACGCACACACATTATTTAAGTCCTTGTTTAATCTGATGATTCATGAATTAATAGATAAATCTATTGTATTTTTTTCAATGAAATCATAGTGTGATCCCAATTTGTAGATGATCATGCCCTTCATCTTGAAATTGACTTCAGTACACTAAGAGAGCATTGGCGTTATGCCACATTATCCAAATTTATATTTTTGAATTGATACAAGGAACTTCATGGGACATGTTATATTATAGGATATAGTGTCAATGGATACATATAAGGTTGCATCAATGGTCTAAAGGAAGATACTGAAGAATGTATTTGAGATTATGATTTTTATTATACCAATAGGTTATTACAGTTTCTTAAACAATGGATTATCCTTTATGGCAGTATCGATGTCAAGGTTGACCAAGAAAGCAGGGATATTTTTTTCTAGATTTTGGTAAGAGAAAATTCCCAGAGCATAATTGTATGAAAATCTTACCACTGATCCTCATCATAACCAATTCTATAAAGAAGTATAACTTATAGTGTGACACAACCTCAGTTGGCCTCGATTTTGTTTTAAGGTAGGTGAACCATGGGGTTCCTTATTAATCTAAACAATTAAGGCCACATGAGAGATATTAACCCTCCCAAATTCTAGATTTATTCATGGCGGTGCATGCCCTAATATGCTGGAGGCACTATCCTTTGGGAAATTTGTTTTTGGTGTACATATATCTTATTATATACAATTTTATTTTCATGTAATTGTTTTTTCATTATTATATTCCTTTTATTAACAGATTCATTTTCAAATCATATATCTAAATAATTCATTATAATTTTATGGTAAACAATGCATAATGTGGGTCATTATTATCAGAAAATTACAAAATAAAACCATTGGATGTACTATAATTGTAAAATAATATTCCTAATGTGTAAATAATATTCCTTTTATTACATTTTACATCATTTTATTGGAATCATGGTAAAATAAATTATAAATTGAAAATAATATTTCATTATGAATTTATTATTTAAATTATAGTTAATTAAATTATAAACAGTTTTTATTATATATATATATATATATTTTATATTTTGAAATAATTTTCCACTTAAAAAATCATGTAACACATTTCATAATTCAATGGTGAATTATATAATTAATAGATAATAAAAAATTTACAATATGATCATATAATGTAATGTAACCATAATTAAAGTAGGTAGAAATGAAAAAAACTATTACTTTTCAAAACTACATTACACATCAAGATTAAATATGGACAAGTACAACTAGGAATAATAAATTTATATATACATGGAAAAATTTTACTTCACTAAATGAAATTACCTAGGTTTGAATCCCCCATAAGTATTTCTCATACATTTTCAATGGTATAAATAAATATAATCCTTATGAAAATGGTTTACATTATGAATTAATGTGTTAGAACCATCATAAGTGAAATAATTAATGATGAATATAGTATAATTGTGTATTTATAGGGAAATATAGTTTTTTCTATTACGAATATCTCCCAACATGATTGATTGGAATTATTTACATTACTCAATAATATATTTGGCCATAATTATTTTTCATTATGTGTACTAAATTAATTGTCCACAAAGAATATTTTATGATATTCAAAAAATTGTAATATTTTTTATGGAATATAAATATATAAAGTTAGTTATATGTTTTACATTAATTTTTTGGGTTTATATAAATTTTGTTTTTCTTAAATAATAATATAAAAACACTTTCAATGTGATGATATAATATAATAAATTCATATGTAATTTTTATAATATTTAGAAGGATTATTATAAATTATAAATAATAAAATTTTAGAAAATGAATTTTATTATATTAATATAAAAATTATCTTATTTATAATATTAATTTTTTTTAAATTCAATATCATATATATATTTATAAAATTAAAATATAATTAGTATTAATAATGGAAAATTTTCTCAAAATGTTGACTCATGTTGGTGTGGCATGAAAAATAAATTCATGTAAATACCATAACATTTATAATATAATAATGATATAAAAAACATATGACTTGTTAATATTTTTTATTATCAATTTATTTAGTACTAAAATAATATATAATGTGTTACTTTTAGAAACACATGCCTATAATCTTTGTACCATTATATTATTCTTAGTATGAAAATATTTAAGAGGTTTATGTTACTATAATATAAGGATTAATATAAATTTTATAAATTAGGTCTATTAAAATGTATTTTATTCTTAGAATAACAATTTTGATTATATTTAATAGGGTTAATTTCATTTTAGATGCAGTAAAGCTACCGTGGTAAAGAAAAGTGTTAATATTGTATTTGTAAAATATTTTAAAATTTTACAATGAAATGGTAAATATTTCAGAAAACTAAAAACATAAAATTTGAATGGGTAGTTGATGTTTTTTAGGTCTGTAACCAATATAGTAATCATTTTAAATCAATAAAATAATTTTAAATTTATTCCATTAAAATGGGGTTGGCCTTAATGTATAAATACTCATTATTTAAATCATTAAAATCACCCCTCATGAGGTATAAATACCCCAACCCCCTTATAATTTTGCCATATAAAATTATTAAGTCTTCTCATCACTTATATCTCAATGAGAAACTTTCATTTCCCCACATTCAATCATGATGTGTTTTTGGGTTCTTATTGGTAATATCTAAGATATCATGATTATGTAAGGTAGGGGTCATCAATCCTCCTAGTTCGATTTTATGACCATTTCCATTTCTATATTGTCTTATATATATATATATGTATTAAAAATACATTCATGTTATTTGATTGTATTACATACCATATTATATTATTTAAATAAGATTTTACCTGTTTCATCTCATTGAATTCTTTTATATATTTAACACCTTGTTGATGTAAGTGTTACCCCCAATCCCACAATATAATTTTCAATTACTATTAAATTGTTATGTTATCTATATGTTTCATTTAAGAATACCTAATGTTTTTTAATTTAGTGTTATCATGATCAATTTGAAGTATTTTCAGTGATTTTATACTTACTCATTGTCATTATATCCTTTCACAATTCTATTATAATTATTAGACTATTTTATAACTGTAAAACCAACTTAAAATTTGGATTAAATAATGTTTTTATGGATTTCTATGAAATTTATTCCATTCCTGAATACTACATGATGATAATGTTTTAGATCACATGCATATATGTTTTATTACCCCAAAATAATTGTATATTTATATAATAATCAATGATTAACATACATGGATAATACATAATTTTATATTAATATTTGTCAGATTACATTTATACATGAAAGAGGACTATAATATTTTTGTTTATTTGGAAGTGAGAAGACATAATATTCTAACATGGTGAAGTATCTTCAATATCTCCATTAAAGATCATCCCATTTTAGTACTCCTACTTAAATCATTTCTTTATAACTTGTGAAAAGAAAATATAAGAAATGGGTGAGAATAGATGATTATTAAGGCTAAAAAAATATAAGTATGAATGAAAATAGCATAATGTTATGATAATAGGATCATAACATTATAGGATCTTATAGTACACATCAACGAATATAATCAAGGGTCATGGAATAAATATTTCAATTTCATACGACATCAATCATAAGGGAACAAAGAGCATAATCTATGAGAGAATAATGTAATTATAAAGAATGGAATTGTTTCATTCAATTAAATATAGATTATACTATGTTATGGATACCTACCATGTCTTTCATAACATGTTATGCTTGGTTTAATCACCCTTGTACTAGAATCTGGCATAAGATTCCCTCCCATGTACCTACTTTTTTGGAAAGGGTTTCCCTCTCACGTACCCTCTTATTTTTATCTTGGTATTCCCTCTTATTTTATCTATTTTTTAAAGAATGGTATTGATTCCCATGTAATAACTTGTTCTGGTATTTGGATTCCCTCTCATTTACCCTCTTGTTTCTGTTATGGGAACCCCTCTTGGGTTACCCTCTTTTATTAGGCTTGATATTTCCTCCCGCATACCATATTCTTTTAGGATTTGGATTCCCTCCCATGTAACCACTTTTTTGGGAATTGGATTCCCAAACATGTACCCTATTTTTCATTATTGGGATTCCCTCTTGTGTACCATCTTTTTTTGGGTTTGGGATTATTGCCCATCTACACTCATGTTTCGAGCATGTGATTCCATTCTCTACACCCATTGCGCTCAAAAAAATTATAATTACCCATTAAATTGGGTGGAGATATAGGTTCCACACATCAAATAATAAAAATGATACATATGTTTTGCACAAGAACATAAATCATTCATCACATCAGAAATAATGTAAATAAATCAGATTTACAATCACTTCATCATATCATAACTCATTTAAATGAAATATGATTCATAAATATCATGCCACCATAACCATAAACCATTTTGAAAAATAATAACATAGTTTTATTTTTAAAATATCTCTATATAAGCATTATTATTACCAATAAAATTCATCTTATATAGAAATATGATTTTTGAAAGGTTATATGAAATTATTCTTGAGGAAAATATTATATATATTATGAAATAATTTTTTATAGAGTTGTGCGATTATAAAGGAATTTATTTTATTAAAATAACCGTTTAATCTTGTAACAATAAATAAAAAGAATAAATATTTCAAGATAGTGGAGGATATTACTCATTCCATATATGTTGAAAAACATTCCTTCCATAAATTTTTATCATTACGGTCCCAAAGAGACATGTTTAGAAAATGAAAAAAATATTATTTTAATAAAATTTAAGAAAAAGGACATAAATGGGTAAAAATTAAATTAAATAGAAATATGAGAATATTAAAAACCATTTTTGAAATATTTTATCATAATATGGATGTGAAAGATAAATATTCCCCAACGGATATATAAAATGAAACCATCTTAAATATTAAAGAGATTGTGAAATATTATTTTACCACTTTATAATTAGTATAATAATATGATACAGGAATAAATGAAAATTATGTATTTATATATGAAAATTCCAAAATAATCCAGGTAAGAATCATAATAGGCATTCATAAATAGTATCTACACTATTTTTAAGTTACAAGTAGTGTATAAGGCATGTGTCTCACAAAAATTAAAGTGAGACAGAAATACATTATGTTATGTATTGAATTCCATCATAGAATATAAAAAATCATACATAAAAAATAAAATTTTAATAAATATATTCCATAAAACAATATTAAAATATCTAATATCATTATTATATTACCCATTTATTATTAATTACATATTAATGTTATGTTTCGAGGAATATCTTCATTGTATTTCTTATATTTTGTGAATTGTGATTCTTAATATAATTACATAGATAATGATTTACTTATTTCTATAATTTAAAAAATGATATAAATACTATATATAATATGTATATTAATATTTGTAATAATTTATAAAAATATAGATATATGAAATGGAATACACCATTTAAGGATACTGGTGGTTGTACGTACGCATGAACGCTATTTCTATTCAATTGTCGTACTGAATGAAATACTGTAAATTAAATATATATATATATATATATATATATATATTATCATTAAATTAGTACTATCATTTCATATATATAAAATAATTTCACTAATCCAATCTGTAATATGTTCCATGTAATGTTTGAAAAATCAATGTTCTTTGAGGAGGATGAGGCCAACTCATCTTGAAACAATGTTATCATATTTACACAAAATGGAAGGAATTGAGGTATATATGATGAATGAATCAAGGTATTATAATGAAATAATAAATATAATATATAACATAAAAACATATCATTTCCATCATAAGTGAACCCAGAGTGGTGGAGAAGGTATAACAAATAATCATCATTTTTCGAAGCTGTAGTCCGCCGTACAAATGTATGGTAAGTTCCTTATAGATTAAATGCAAGTGTGTTTCTGTGTGGGTAAAACACATAGAATAAACACATATTAATATATTTTTAATAGTGAGGTAATTATATAATAATTAAATTATAAGATTTTAGGGGCTTCAAGAAAGAAATAAAGTAAAAAGATTCATTGATGAAGTTTACAACTTCTTTGGTTATCTCCTTGTGTTTCGCACCAAAGGACTTCATTATTCAATTATATACCAAGTGGAAGGATTATATGATGATGAGTATATATTTAATAGGATATTTTTTCTTGATATTCTATAATCTAATGGGCTTGAGAGTTGTTTAGAAAAGATATGAATGGGTTCCATTTTATAAGAGAGTGGGGTTACTCTTTTAATTATTTATGATATTAAATTATTAAAAAATAATTATCTAATCCAAATGGATCCAAACTAATTTATTTAGAATATAGGACAATTATTGGTAGATATAAATTAATCCAATTAAAATTAGTCTTTTTTAATTATTATTTTAATCCTTATCATTTCATTTTAATGCTAATTTAAACATTTTAACTCTTGTCAATATATCATGTAATTTACAAATTGAGTGTTAATAAAATTAAAATATAAATCAATAACATAATTAAATCAGTCATTGATAAAATTTTATGAATTATCCTAGTTATTCTGATGAATATAATATTATTTAGGAATTTATATCATTTTATTATATATTTTTTATTTTCAAATATCATTAGTTTCAAGTTTAACACTATTAAATACATGCCTTTTTAAAAATAACATTCCAAACTTATATAATCATCCGGAGTTTATTAAATCATCAAAAAAATTTGAAATTAATATATTAATTTCATGTAAAAAATAAATTATTTTAAATTATATTTATTTTAATATTCTTAAAAACATTTAATTGATATATTCATAAATTAAACTAATAATGAATACTAATTTTAAAATTCCATTAATTGAAATAAATATTTCCTAAAAATTAAAAATAAACAATCATGATATTGATATTAAATTTATCATTCCATTTATTATTTATTTTCAAACATATCTTCTATATAACTTTATATTAAATATGTTATACTTAATAAAACATAAGTATGCCATTTTCTATTTTCATTAAAATAAAATACTATAAATGGATTAATGTCTTCCCAGTAAATCAAATAGATTATAAAATAATCCCATATATTATTTATGTTGACGTTTACTCATAAAAAAATTATTAAAAATGTTAGGGTAATAGTCTAATATTTATAATATTAATTGGCCAATTTACCATTTATAATGGTAAATAAATTATCAAAGTCAATATTGATATTTTTTTGAAAAATAATACAGACCTTAGGATTAGAAATATGGAATCTATTTTTCAAATTCAAAACATGAAATTGGATAAATGTAATTTAAAATGAACCCCTTTGAGAGAATGAGTAAATGAGTTTTTATTGTGAAAATGATTGAAAGATTGGATTGTTTTCATATCCATGTTTAATAATAAATTTACTCATATGAAATATATTATTTTAAATGGTAGTAAACTTATCTAATTATAAATTAAAAATAACCAAAATCTAATTTAACATTATAAATTATTTAAACAAAAATGTTGTTTCAAAATAAAATGCTGTATATTTTTTCTATTAATTATAACATGAAACATACCAGAAAGATACAAAAAATACAATCAATGTATATTTTTATATTCCAATTTCAAATAAGGTTTTAATTTTAAAAAATATAAATTATTATAGTGTAAAAAACTATATTTATTATAAGTACACCGTTAAGATGTGTAAAAACTATAATTTTAGAAAAATACTCCATTAAGCCGTAAAAAATGTTTTGGTCTCATATCATGTGTAGAAAATACATATAATTAATTTTAAACATTATAATAAATATTTAATATATATATATATAATATCATAAAAAATAGATGTTTTCTTATTTTATTAAAAAAAATATACTCATTCATGATTAAATATTTTTTTAAAAATATTTAATTTAATTTGAATAGGGTTTCACATGTGTAAAAAATACCTTCATAATTCAGTTAATAATGATCATACATGTAATTATAATGTCTAGATTACAATAATATTAAATAAAAAATTATAATAATATTATAATTCATAAAAACTTAGTGTTTTAACTAATGTAAGTTTAGCGTATGTTTCATATACTATAATCATAACTTGGTGGCTCATATAACACAATAAAATCAATGTTCATTCATAAAAAAAATCAATATTCAGTGTTGTGTGAAATGAAAAAAATATCAAAAATATTAAATTAATGAAGAGAAATAATATATAAAATATTAGGGCGTCACAATTTTTCCCATATAAAATTAATTTCACCATTTAAATTCATACTTTTTATCAAAGTTTTAGTATATATATGTTCCATTAAAAGAAATGAAGATCTTAAAAATAAATAATAAAATATATTTCTAAAAAGAAAAGTTGGAAACATAACATTTTCCCGTAGTAAACATAACTAGGTTTTTACTTTTAATAACATATAAATAAAGGGATAATACATACACTGAGGAAAAGTGTGAATAATCATGGAGAATGATCTACGTCAATAAGTAACTAAAATTGGATGATCCAGGGAAATTTATCAATCATAAAACCATAAATTAAAGAAGATTGAATGAGCTCATTAATATAATAAATGATTATGATAATAGGGAAAAAATTATTTCATGTTGATTTTATTAAATTTCAATAATTTTCACAAGAGGTCATAATTACTTGATTTGAGGAAACATCATCCTTTGATATGACTTAATAAATTCCATCTTTATCTCTTATTCAAATATTTAAATGTTCTTTTTTCATTCCTAATGATCTAACAGATCACGAGATCTATAAATAAAATATTAAGTCATTCATCATTTCATTATCACAACAGAAAGGTTATCAGATTTTATTCAATACACCTAAATCCTCAAATGGTGAGATAATACTCTAATCAATAAAACCCCATAAAAAGTTTAGAGTAATAGATTACATAAATGGTTAACTATATAATCCATCCTAAAAATATAATTCATCCTTTTTCCTAAAATAATATCTACATGTTTACCCAAAAAAATATTGGATTCTTGGGTTTATCCTAACACCAATAGGATATTCAATGAGTTTTTATTATTTAAAAATCATTATAGATGGATATAGTCACATTAGTAATCAGTAAAGGATTAAAAATAATATTTTCATAGGGATTGATCTTACATAATGAAACATGATGTTATTAAATAATTAGGGGAGGATACATTTCTGTAATTATCATGATTAAAATCATCCATTGTGATCACATATGCAGTCCATTTTTCCTCTTTCCTCCGAGGTTGTTTTGGCTTATCCACAACTTTAGTCATTGGATTGGAGACCATTTTAACATAATATATGAACTCCATGAAATTGAAACACTAATGTGTGGGAGTTGTATTATATGGGTATTTCGCATTATTCACATAATTGCCTAACTTCTTAACATTATATAGTTATTCTTCCACTTGATGACCATCACTTCCACACATAAAACATTTAGTCATACCCTTAATAATTTTTTTTCACATTTTTAATCCCACAAATGGTGAATAATTAAAGTATCATTTTTATTTCTACATGGTTGTTAAGATTTCTTTTAAAGTATACATTCTTTTGATTATCAAACCAATTAGTTTGATAAGAAAATTACACCTCCATTTATACCTTGATTTCACATAAAACAACTTATACAAAGATGATAATTTCTCTTATTTTCGGTTTATTTTGAATAAAATATTACACTCCACCAACTAATTAACTGATTTTTATTTTAGGTTTGACGATAATACCCAAATAGTACCTTACAACCCATGTAAAATTTTCTTCATTGATCTTATTATTCTCTAGTAATCCCATTTCTATATTACTATAATCATTATAAGGAATATTCTTATTGAAAATTAAGTTCATTAACTTTTACCAATTTATGGAGTCAACATCATATTTTCTGCTAAAATTCTTAATAATACTCCACTATGATCTGCCTCACCTTCTAGATGGAAGACTGTCAGAGTGAAATTTTCACATTCTAAACACTAGAGAATGAAAAATATCTTGTTGGTGGTACTGATGAATTTATTAGAAACTAATGGTTTTGTGGAACCACTTGGTGAATGTGGGTGTTTCCTCATGAGGGACTCAATAGACTCTTGTTCCCCAATTTTCTTTTTTGTATGTCCACCATGATTCATGGATTTAGAATTTTTTTATAATACCAATGATATTTTTCATCCCTTCTTCCATAAAATTAGATTTCTCATGGGGAAAATCATATCATTTTCTATTTCATTACTGATCAACAAGGTTCCTTTAGGTTTTTACCATAAAATAAAATAATAATTCCTAGAGTACTAAAGAATGATCATATTGGGGATCCACATAATCATGAAAATGAATATATAGGATGCATAAATCATAAATCCTTACTTCTATTAATATAGGAAATCATAGACTTTTCAGAGGACATTCATAATAACCATATATATATATCCCACAATATGGTTCTTAATGAGTTTGTGAATTGAAAATGAATATCCCCAAGGGAGTCTCAAACCAGATGTGTAGTAAGACTTGTAAGAAATTCTTGATTGTGTCTAGCATCGTTTGGTGTTTTTGATGTATTAATACTATTTTAATCTATTCCATATCCATATCCTCTTTTATTATCTAGAAACGTATGTATTTATTGAAATCCGCTTTCGTTATCCATATCTAAAATTATTTAACTTATTCCTCTACAATAACTCATCCTTAGACTTATCCATAGATACTTCCATAAACATATCATTAGAAACATTCCTTAGGATGTCACTAAAGACATATAATTATTGATTTGAATTAAATTTCACAATTATATTTTCTATTGTTCTATATGAAATATTATTGTTTTCATTGATATATTCATCATTGATAAAACTCCCACCTGAAAAATTGACATTTGAAGGAATAACACATATTATTAAGGAAAATCATTCTTTAATGTCAGTTATATTCATCACACAAATGTTATCTTTTATAAATTGAAATATAGTTTTGATTTATCTAAGGGTACCTATATTTTTACAATCTTATCTTTTAATAATGATTTTTTTACATTATTTATGTTATGGGTTATTAAAAAACAATATATGTAATATTAATAGAAAATTCAAACCATTAAAATCAAAATTTTATATCTTCTACTCAACATTTATATTTATAAAAATTAAAATCCCTCCATTATATAATTTTGATGATTAATTTCTAAAATTTAATATTTAAAATGTTTTAATTTTCCATTTTTTTGTATATATAATTGAAATGGGACTTTTTGGTTTTTTATTTTACAAGAATCTAATAAATGTTTTCTAAAATAATTTTTTTTTGTTTTCTATCAATGGGAAAACATAATATAACTATTTTAATATTCCCTAATATATCATATTATCTGTACTTTCATGGTTTCCCAATGAAATTATTACTCTAGTAGTTTTATAAAATATGATTTCAAAATATTAATGTTATTGTTTATTTATAATGCGATTATTCCAAAAATCCTTAAATGTGTTCTCAATCCATTTCATATACATTTTACATATCATATTCGTTTTTTGTATATTCATTACATGATATAATAAAACTTCTTTTATATTGCGTGGAATGTATGGTTATTATATTTCAATGAAATTTCAAGTGAGTACATTTTAATATTTGAATCATCCTTTTTTTTAGGAATGATTTTACATAAATTAAATTTATTTTTGAACAGAATAAAATTTATTCATTTTATTAATTGCTATTGATATAAATCATAAAGGACTATTTATTTGAGGAAATTATTAATATGATTGTAAATAAATTTCACCGTATGATTTTTATTTGAGTTATTCTTATGTAAAATTTATTTCATTTAATGAATAAGGAAATATTGAAAATATAAATACTTTTTTTTACAAATTTGACTCTTTAGTATTACTAAATAATGTTGATTATGTAATTTCATCTATCAAAGATCATTCCCTCGATGGATGAATTCTATCATATCCATTATATTTTCTTGGAATATATTGACGTTCTTTGGATGGGTATCTCGATATGTAATATTATTTACTCTTAAGGAAATTTTAATATTTAGATTATAGATATTAATATTGTTAAAATAGTGAATGAATTTGACATAGTGTAATGTTGGGAGAGTCATAGTATTATATATCTCCTCGATTCATTGGCAGGTTAAATGACCAACACTAGCTATTGTATTTTGATTAATGCCTTCCAAGAATAATATATTTCATAAACACAAGTCCGTGATTGTATGATAATGATGTATATGATCATATGTATTAGATTAATTAATTAAATTAGATATTTATTATTTTGAGATTCATCACTAGGGATCCAATTGTTATTATCCATGAGTTATTCTAATTTCCATTTTTATCCATGGGTATATTATTCCATCAGTTTCAATATTTTATTGAAATATTTTTTACCTATTCCTTTCATATAATAATTAACCGTATAATTATTGGTTATTATCTTTTATATTTGTAGCCTCAATATTACCCTGCTGAGATATTGAGATCACAATTATCCTGATTCCAATTTATGAGGTAATGATGTAATATGTTATACATGATATATCTAGAATTTTAACCTGTATCAAGATTTTTTTTGGTGATGGTAAAGACTTATTATCAATTATGTAGTTTTTTTACTATAGAAAAATTTACCATTTGATGAGAAAGTGTTTGGTTTTATTAGATCAATTTTCGCCAAGTCACATAAAAAATAAATCATAATGGCCTTTTATATGTATGATAATAAAAATTATTTAATGAATATTTTTTTGGGTTTAAATTGGGTATCATCAATTTATTTCAAAGTTTATAATTAACGAATTTGTTTCTTTAAACCATATTTAAAGTGTGATTATTTAGGGTCTGAATTATATATCATCAAACGTCATTAATTTTATTTAAATTCCATTATTTTTTATAGGTTTTATAATAAAAAGATACATTTTTATGAAAGCCTATTTTGTATTTTTGATAATGTTTTAAAATATGATTTATGTTTAAATTATAATTCCTTTTTTGTTCTAATAATTATTTTTTGGTTTTTATTTTTTTATGTCTCCTTGAATGATAATAATATCATGTCACACTTTTGGGAATGATTATTTTTTTATTTACATTATTGGGAAAACCATTACCAATGATATTTATTTTTATTTCCATGATATAGTTTTTGGCCTTTGGTGATGAAGAAAATTCTTTAGGCGAAGTCACGGGCTAGATGAAGTACCGAGACAAAAGGTGGCCTATGATGGTTTGTGTAAATAATCATAAAAAATTAAAAATTACTTATCAAGAAATCAAATAGTATTTTTAATATTATATATTTTATAATTATTTCACTTTGTTTCATCATTATTATTATATATTAAATAACATTAAAACTACTTTTCATCATAATGAAGAGTCCATTTTTATCTATATTTTATAAAAATGGTAATTATGGGCCATCTAAATAAATATTTATTACATAACAATATATCTTATATATTTAAAATCCCCCATTATTTATTCCACTAAATATTAACACCTACAACAAATTATTAATTCAAATATAAAAATCTAAATGATTTTGTGTCAAAGACCTAGACTGAAATTTTCATTCATAGTTCCCCATAAATTGTTCAATATATCATGAACCAGATAATTATAAATCTGGAAATATAAAAAATATTTATAATTGATTTTTATACATTTATATACGGAGAGTTATTGATAAATAAAAATTCTTGGTACATTATTAAATTATAATTTGTATTGTTTAGTTCATCAATATGTGAAAGACAATTTAATAGTTATAGAAATACCTCCAAATTGACCGTGAATAGACATAAACTTTATCAAATATTTTTAAGGGTAACTAAATGTTATGAAATGGGATATAAGGTCTAAAATGATAAAAAAATTATAAAAACTTTTCAAAAAAATGAATATTGTAATGTACCATGTTCCAAAACATGAAATGAAACAATCTCGATAATTATTTAAATGATTTATAAATTTCTAAAAATAAAAAAATATAAACATATAAGTATATAGTTTAATCAAACCATGACCCCTTAGAAGTTGTATTGTGTATTTGAAACCATTCTCATAATAAATGATAAATGCGTAACCCTTTTCATTAATTTTTCATTAAAAACCATTCCCTTCAACTTAATTCCCTATAGTAGATTCTATAATACTAAATAATTTTCCTATTATTAATTTACATGCATGATCATCAAATTAATATTTCTATAAATTGATTCTAAATAACTAAAACACATAAATTAAATTCCAAAACATCCAAATATAGGCATTTTCTAGAATTCCAAGTGATTATACAACAATAATATAGAGAAAAATGATATTGGACAATATATTCAGTAAGTGATAATATAATTATTAATAAATGAAATATGGTTATATGATTTATGAACACGATATCATTTTCTAGAATATTTATATTAGGATATGTACTATTATTTATGTTAACAATTAATTTTAAAATCCTTTATAAAATACTATATTAATATAAAATAGTAACATATATGTTTTCAAAATTTGGTAGTCAAATAAATACATTCAATTAATATTAAAATAATTTAAATTTCATCAATTACAATAGATTTTTTTTTCAAATAATTTAATATATTTCAGAAGGTATTTATAATAATATATCAATTATTTATACAAAAAGTGTGGCCCTAGTTGACTTGAATTATTTTTGGAAATAGTCTATGATATTATTTATTTTATTATGATTGTTGTAACATCTCATGATTTTATTATATAATTATTTTAAATTAAATTAATTCATTGGAATGATTTGTTTATAATCAATCATTAGTCTAAACAAATGACAATATACTGTGAAAATATTATTATTTAATATGACAGTGATGACCCATCATATGGTTTGGTGGGTATCAATAGGACAAAAAAAACAAGCAAAATTATTGTTTTAGACATGTATAAAAATAATTTTGTCGCTATTAATTAGTGAGAAATGAAAACAAATGAATTTGATATTAACAAAGATGGTTTTCAGAAAAAAAACTCTATTCACAAAATGTGTTTTATCAAAATTAATTTTGT
Organism: Viscum album; assembly: GCA_963277665.1. Lineage (NCBI taxonomy): Eukaryota > Viridiplantae > Streptophyta > Magnoliopsida > Santalales > Viscaceae > Viscum > Viscum album. The sequence continues at coordinate 1,490,238,368 of OY728151.1, read as the reverse complement.
ATATCTCTATTTATAAATTATTTTAATGAATGTTACAATATATATATATATATATTAAATTTAATGATTTTATAGGAATTTTATTTGTTTTACCTGGTATAGGATAAGAACAAATCATGTTTTCTGACAAAAAATTAATTTTTATGAACACATTATCCATTGAGATTTCGACAATTATTATTAAATTGAATTTTACTAAATATTTTAATTTAATCATTTAAAATGTATTACATAATTGGAATAATACTAATTTATTTACTATATTAGGGTAAACTAGATTTTTTGTTTTTATGATTATTAACCATGGTAATTATTTTTCACCATGGAAAATGAGGTCAAACTATATAAAAAACTCCAGGTTAAGGATTTTAAATCCAATTAACACTGTCCAATTTTTTCTTGGATGATTTTTTTAAAATTTACTTATTTTAGGATCAGAATAGATTATTTTATAATATTATTTTTAAATTGGGAACCAAATGTTGACTATGGTCAAGATATCTTTTATTTTATTCAAATTAATAAACTTGTTTTGAGACTTTGAATTTAATAAAATAGATGGATTATTAAATTAATATTTTTCATTCCTAAAATTTATTAAAACATTTTTTAATATTATTTAACATATTAATTTAGGAATGTATCTTATTACTTGATTTTGTTGTGAAATTATCATTATATTATAATTTTGTTTTTAGATAATTTTTTTCATGATTTTTTTTATTATATTAAACGTAATTCATTCCACTAATTGGAAATGAAACAAATAAAATTGAATCTAAAATTTGAATCATCAATTATAAATTTTATAATAATTTCCGTTTAATTTTTGTAATTATTATTACGTTATCAATGTTAAATCGTTTTTATCACAGTTAATGTAACTGTGACTCTTAAGAGAGTAATCTAGAAAAAATGGAATTAAATGTTTCATAAACATGTCCAATTATGATTTTTTAATATATAAATACAAAATCACATCATATATGTTAATTTATGATTCCTTGTATCCACAATACTTGATTAGTATATATATATATAAATATATTATTTCTTTATTTATTTTCGTGGCTATCATTTCTACCTCATATAAAAATGGAACCACCTTTGCTCCATTACTAACATGTATTGATATTTGTTGATCATAAATTCCTTATAATAATTCAATTATATCTTCTCTTACCACATATAATTTTTTATTTCCAAAACATAAATCATTCATGACTTTAGGTGTAATCCAAAGGCAGTTTCTTAATCAAGTGGTATGACTCTTATCTCAGAATAGTCAATTTTATTTATTATTCATTCTTAATTAAAAATTTGGTATCCATTATAAAATATATATTTAAAAAAATGATTAAAAATGATTTTTTATGATTATTTTGCAACTAGTTTCAACTATATTTCAATCATATAAGAAAATAATGCATTTTACATTTTTATTCGGGGACTACCACCTCCATGATTTGATGCATTTTATTTTTCATCAAAACGTCACATTGAAGGTTATATTGATGGATTTCATAAATATATATGATATTTATGATATAATTTTATATTAATAAAAATTAATTAATTTTTAATTTTATTTTATTCTATCAATTGAAAATAATAATCACCACTAATGTAATTTTATGAGATACCATCCCAATATTCTGATGTAATTAATTTTACATCATTTTTTTAAAGGAATTGTTATGATAGTTCATATAATGTATAAATATTGTTTTTATGTAAATTATAATATTTTTTATATGATGAAACCATGATCATGGAGAATTAAAAATAACAATGAAATTGAATCTTGAATGGAAAAAGGATTAGTTTCAACCTAAATGTAATTTTTATGGATGAATTATTAATAAAAGGAAAATTACATATTATAAAGGAATGGTAAATAGAAATTTATCTGTGAATACATTTTTGGAATTTATATATAATAAATATATATTAATTATACTTGAGGGTTGAACTTGTATAAATCATGAAAAGAGTTAAGTTAATAGAGTTATATTTTAATCAAATTACAGATTGTTCATCATTTAATTTTCATTGCGGAAAATTATAAGATAAGTATCTACTAACACCACTACATATTATTATCCTCTAGTTCTTTTTTTATTTTATGATTTAATATAATTTTCTTAAATATTTTTGTAAATTTTGATTATAAATTTTTTCAAGAAAATGAAAATATTTTCCTTCCATTTTGGTTGAGAATCATTCTCCTCCATATCAATATTGTCAAAAATTATTTTAATATTCATTACAATTTACCCCAATTATTATAATAATTCATTACAATTTTAATACTTAATATAAAAACATTTAATGAAATATTATTATATTTTAAAAATGATGAACGTTTTAAGGATTACTAGAACAAAATCATTATGTTTAGAAATTAACGGTTGAATGTAATTTCCCGCTATCATGACCACATAATTATATTAGGATTACATTTTATTTTTCCATAGAAAATTTGAATGAAAATTTTTCTATAATATTTTCAAAAATTTATCAATTGAAAAATATTACATCAAAATGAAAATGGTATATTTATCAAGATATATTTTAGTGGTCTTTATGGCCATTATAAAACACTGACATCATACATTGATGATACATATGATTCAATAGGGATATCATTTAATTATACGATGATTATCATATAATTATTATTTTTTGATTATGATGATGATATTTTTATGAACACAATTTATTTTCACTGGAAAATTGTAGGCTGATATGATGAATGAATTCTGGTCTTCTTTCATGCATATAAATATATTATGATTATTTGAAATGTGGACCTTGATATATACATACCACCAATTAAATGGTTAATGATGATGAATATGAGTAACTCAATAGAGATGATATGGTTAATAAAATAACCATAGATTAAAACGTGATCTAGATTGAAGTTATTGCTAAGATAATTCTATAAATGACAAATTATAGGTGTTAATTATGGGACTTTTTCTATTATAATAGTATTGAGAGTGAATGTATCAGTATGATATTTATAAGGAAAAAAATTAATTTCAATATAGTAGAGGAGAATAGATATTGATTTTATATTTTATTACTTTGAAAACTCATTTTATGCATGACACACACACACTAACGAGTTTCATCAATAGATTATAATACACTGAAGACTGAATATTACGGAATAATAATATACACTAAACATTATTATTTAATGTGATAGTTAAAACTAATACATTCAAATGAAGGGTATGTATATGATTGAATGAATTATGAAAATAATTTTGACACGTGTTTATATAATGAATTATTTGGTGACCAAATCATTATAAATTACTGTAAAAAGTTTTTGAAAATAAATTGAAATATTTTTCAAAAAAACAATTTAAATGAGTACGAGTGTCTTTTGTAATAATAAATTAAAAAATAAAACTTTTAGGATATATTTATAAAATATATATGTAATATATGTAATATAATATTTAACATTAACCATATGCATTTTCTTGACATCAGATAAAATTAAATCAAATTATACTCTTAAAAAACATAATTTTCTAAAAAGAAGTTTTGAAATATTTTTATTGAACACTTATCTTAAACATAATTTTCCAAATTTTTTATTTAAATAAATTATTATAATTTCAGTAAATATAACATAAAAAATTTCTAATGTTGAACATGTTTTTGTTATTAGGAAAATTTTCATTTTTTGACGAGTAATGAAAAATACTGAATTTTAATTTAAAAAAATGTTTTCATCTATATAATTTATAATGTAAAATATTATTCTTAATTGTTTTTAAGGTCAAACTATATATTTATACATATTTTAATTTAGTTCAATTAATTTTAGTATTTTTCATATTGAATTTTGATAAAAAACATTAGAAATATTTTAACATTTTCAATTCAAGAAACCATATTTCTCATCAGGTCTGCAGGATTAATTTTCAATTAAAACATTATTTTTTATAATATGTTAAAATGTATTACATATTAAGAATCATAATAATTTAAAAATTATTATATGGTAAAATTTATTTTTTTATCAATGTGAATTGTGAAAATAATTAAATTTAATTTCATTAATTAATGTATAAATGAATTTACTTTGCCGATAAACATAGAATATATGGTGTAAAAATGACCTAAAACATCTAAAAACACATTTTAAGGAAATAGATATAACACTATTACCTTATTATCAAAATTTATTATATTTAAGATTATTTTCCATGAATGTTGCTCATATAATCAGTTAATTAAATAAAAAAGAAAAAATCTATACAATTCTTCCTATAAATTTATATAATTGTTTTTGGAATGAGGGAAAACTACATATGATCTCTTATAAATATAATTTTTTAATATATATGTGCTATTATTATCTTGTCAATTTTTATTTAATTTTTATATGTTATATAATTAAATTACATTCTTACGAAATAGGAACATATAAATTATTTAGTTAATAATTGAATAAAATAAATGAAAATAAAAACATTAAAAGTGAATTAAATTTAAATATTTTTTTACATGAATATATCATGATCCAGATGTGCGAAATTAATATATTATTATTATGTATTTTAATTTATATTTCTTAAATTTAAATTAAATAAATAATTTCAAATTTGATATTAATTTTATTAAAAAATAAATCATATATTATTAAATGATGTAAAATTAATTAAAAATATTATACTATTTTAATTTATGATTATGATTTAATATATATATCTATATATATTCTGGTCCATTTATGGAACAAATAAGTTTTTTATAATTATCATATCGAACTGTAATTAATAAAAACATTGTTGTCACAGTTTGGGTTAAATTAGTGTTTTTGTGCGTTACTCTTATAATAAGTTTAATTATTTTAAATAATATTTTTAATTTAGAATTTTTATTTAATATATATAAGTATTAATTATATGTTTTTTTAATAATTAAAATTTTAAATTATTTTTATTGTATAAATTACATAGTTTATAAAACTAGGTACATTAAAAAACCATAAATGAAAAAAAGTATACATACAAGTTAAGGGAAAAACGTATTAAAAAATTATTTATTTATTATGGTGGAGGTTTTTCTCAATCATAGAATCCCTACCATCAATTATTAATCATTATTTGGGGATCATGAGTTACGGGATACCACCCAATGATAAATAATTTTTAGTATTTATAAGAATGCCACTCTATTTCAAATATAACAAAGCACTCACTCTCCCCACTTCTTCACCCTTGTCAGCTTTTTGGATCGACACAAATATAACCAAATAACATAAAAAATATCTTTTCTTATTTTAAAATCATCAAATTATAGACAATATAATCTATGTAATTCCTTTGGTTAATACAATATGTTGATACCCAAAAAAGAGGTAAAGTTCATTAATAATCATTTTTTGTTAAATTTCTGTATCCACACCATTGATTTGAAAATTAAATAAAAATTATATATTAAAATTATTATAATAAATAGTAGTTTTTGTTTTTATGTTACTTTTATGATTTAAAGTCACACATAAATCTATCAAATTGGTTATGAAATCGTTATTCATGTATAGAGTTGACAACATCCATGGGAATTGATGTCATTCCTTTTTCCAACTACCTCTCAATGTTTGGAATAATGAAATATTTAAGGTATATATATGATATTTAAAAAAATAATCTTACCTCAAGAGACATGGAATAATATATTCCTTTTTTACTTTCCATAATGTAGTGGATTAACATCATTCGTGTTACAGTGGACTACTGCCTCATGAAGCGATGTGAAGTGTTTTTAACTAACATGTTACATTTAAGTTAATAAAAATAAAAACAAAGAATATATATGATAAAAAAATTATTATGTTACTAATGAGATTATAATATATCTTGGAATTTAATATATCAATATCATTGTTACCTTTTCACATACTGAAAATATGGTAACATAATTCGTGTATGTGTGGACTACCGCATCCTCGAAGTGATGTGATTCCTTTTACTATAGAATAATTATATAAACATGTATATATAATAATATATATTTATATATATGAGATAATCATCATTTTATATGATTTAATATCTATTAGTTTCTTTCTATGTTGATTAATGAAAAATTGAAACATTACTCATGCGTACATATGGCATACCCTATCCATTTTCATAAAGTTTGTTCATTTTTAATAACCATAATTCATTATTTTTTTGAATATTATAATAAATATTTTATCTATTTTATAATTATTATTTTTTAGGTTATTAAATAATGACATCATTGACCTTATTTAACCTACAAAACCATGTTTTGACACGTTGGTTGAATATAGTCAAAACATCTTATATATGCTTAATTGATGAAGTGAGTATATATAACTTTTATATAAGTAAAATAAAATAAATAAATAATATGTAAACCAATATCAAGAAATTATAGAGTCAACATAAATTATTATTGGGGAATATAAGGAACACGCGTGATGAATCAGTCTCACGGTAATGGTTTTCTCGTCTCACTTTTATTTTTAGGAGATATATGACATATTCTTCAATTATTATTATTGTGTGGTGTATATACATCCCATGAATGTATTTCATGATTATTATAAATAAATTTATGGATATTGGAATATTTATTTATTTATATATCTTTTATGTTGTTTATAGATTAAATGTTTCCAAAGCGATAAGGTTTTTTTAAATTTTAATTCTCTAAGACGTCTGTTATGTTATACAACTATCTTATTTGATGAGTTGATATACATCCCATTTGAAATGTTATATAAAAAATAATTTTAATTTCATGAAATAAAATGTTTAATTTAATTTTATTCTTTGATGTGGATTATGATTTGATGTAACCAATTTGGTATGAGTTTCATCTTACAGTCCCATCATTTATCATAATATTTTTCCATAATGTTTTCAATGTTGAAATTTTTATGATCTAACATTAAATAATTATTATGAATTTTTTTATCCAATAAATATTTCATGAGAATAACTATTTCCATTAACATTCATCCATTTTTTCTCAATAATTGAAAAACACGGTTTTTGTGGAAAATCATCACTAATCTCAATAAATATTTTTCTTGGAAATCCATTTAAAAACAAACTAATTTTCAAAACCATAATGATATATTCCTCAAAAATGTTTTAATTTATTATTAAAATATCATTTATCTATTTACAAGGTTTTTTTAAATGAAAATTATTTTCAAATTTTATTATGTTTTAAAAAGTGATTTACCAAATTATATTTTATTTTACTCAAACAAATTAATGATATTTTGATTTTATATAAATTAATAAATTTCAAAAAAAATTAATTATTAATTAATCACTAATTAGGAAATTTTTTTATTATACAATATTCATTATTTATTTGGATGGATTAAAATTTTTTCAATGAGTTTTTTAGGAAAACCCATTCCATTTCTATGAGATAATCACTTTTTAAATAATGTATTACGGTACTCATTTCATTCAAATGGGTTAATCATGCTTCCAATAGATTATTATGTAACATCATTCATTCCTAAGGTTTAATCCTGCTTCAAAAATATTTTCACAAAACCCATTTTTTTCTCAACTGGTTTATCATGTTTTGAAATGAATAAAGGTTGTTTGAATTAGTAATTATTAAATTAAATCTATTTGTGATTTATTCTATATCTAGTTCATGGAAATTATACGTGATGATTATGCGTGAATAACTATGGGTTATCCCATTATAGATTATATAATGGGTAGACCTAGATATCACTCCAATGAATTAGGTAATGATAACTTTCACCATACAATTATATTAAAACTTGGATATATTATTATTCTAATTTGAGAGGGATCAATACAGCTTCATAGAGATGATATTCCAAGATACAATTATCTTTTTTGTTTATACATTTTTTGTTCAATATTGATATCACATGGAATCTTATTAGTGTTTATTATGTCCTTTTAAACATTTAGTGATTAATTTCAAGTTTTCAGGATTGATGATCCAGATATTGATGTCTAGGAATATTTGTATTTTATAATCATGCACATTGATTATTCCATCATTCCTTTATGCTCTTCTTATACCCACTCATTAATTTCATTTGTTAAGTATCAAAATTTCACTCATTGTGCATTTGAGAAACCCCTTCTTATGTTTCATTTTACACTTGTTAAAAAAATGAGGTATAATGATTTATGTCTCCAAGGGGCATCAAAATAACTTTATTGATGAAATAATGTGAAGAACAACTTCATGGTTAAGTGGGAGAAATTATCATTTAATTTCATGTTCATTTTTTGTATAGGATTATTTATAAATTCTACAAAACCTTAATCTAGAATGAATCTCCAAAATGTACATGATCTAATTTAGTCTTTAGTTATTGTAATATCTTGATTGGAAATAACTTGGTCACAGTTATCAACATCATGGCCATCAATGTAAAGGTCTTGATTTCAAAATATGATATGAGTGTATGGGTAATGTGTTTTTATAGCGATCATTGAAAATGGATGCTATTTTATATATTTATTTGTATTTCAATAATATATGCCTATTATTTGTGATATGTTGTCATTCCTCATGATTTGATATTGATGATTCTACTCACTTATGAGTTATCTATTTTCAAATGAAAGACCCTTATTCCATGGTGTTTTATTAAGTGTATTTGGATAATTGAGTATGATTATTATAATTTTTTATCATGTTCTCATACCATTTTTTGTATAATAAGATCACTTATTATCATTAATTATCATCTCTCATATTTACTATTATTAATTATATGATCATAAAATTTAATAAATTTCCTTTCCCATGTTATGATGAAATGTTATATGTAAGTTATGTAAATTTTGTATATTATATAATAAGATCATTTTGGGTGAATATGAAGATAATTTCAGGAAATAATATGATTATGTAAATAGTACACAAAGACTTTAAACCTTCCATGGTAATTTTCTTGTATCATTTTGAGATTAATGGAATATTTATGTAATGTGATGTAATATATATGAAATAAATTATTAGATCACCTAAATATTACATTTTTAGATAAATATTATTTACATCAAAAAAATATAGATTAATATATTTTACAATATTTAGATAATGGGTCATTATAAATGATTAAATATTATAATATCATTAACTATTCTTTGAATCAAATAAAAATGTATATGGTAATCATAAGGACTTCAATATATTGAAAAAAAAATAAAAATAATTAGAAATCAATTCATATTAATTTTTCTTTAAAAAAAGTAACTATAAATTTTGTAATAAAAAAGAATTCTTATAATAGATTGTTTCCTAAATAAAATCATACAGATTTTGAATATAAACACACTAAAATAAAATTTATATTTTATTTATTACGAAATGCATATCCTTTTTATTTGTTTTAAATTATCATATTATTAAATTGAAACCAATTATATTATTTTCAAGATAATATTTGTTTTTCAAAACTGTGTATATTTATGGTTTATAAAAATTATTATAAGTTATAATAACTAATTATGTATAAAAAATGAGATACATATCTATCATATTGATAGAGAAATTTATGTCCATCCTATAAAAATTAAATGATATAATAAATTATTAAAATCAATATTTTCCCACACTTGTGTGACGTTTCATTCAGCATAAATTCATTACCAGAATTTCATAGGTCAATTTTTTCATTATTTTTCTTATATCCAAATAAATGTTTATATTTATATTTGTAATAAATAAGTTTTCTCTATATATATCTTACATGTGTATTTAATAATTTTCAAATATATTTTTTACTATAACATTATTCACTATTATTATTATTGAAAAATAAATACTTATAATTAACATTTTACACTGAAGTGAAATAATATTGATTATGTATATATGAAATTTTAAATTAATTTTTTTTTTCGGGAAATGAATTTTACATTTTATAAAATATTATAGAGAAATTTATAATTGAGTGATTTTTTCATTTATAATATTATTAGCATCAAAGCATATTTTATACAATTCATTAATATTAGGGATTATGATTAATTTATTTGTTTAAATTTATATAGTGAATTTTATAAAGTAAAATAAGGATTATAATAAAATCAAGACACCCAAAATTCAATATACTAAAGAGGCATAATTTTTACTTGGTTTTAAATAATAATAATTTCATAACACTTATGTTATTTTCAAAAGAAAACTAAAATTTTATAGTTTCATACAAAATTAATTTAAATTCAATGACTATGTCAGGTAGCATCAAATAAACAAAACACTGATATTAAGCAAACAAAAAAATTTTATTAATTAAATGTCACCATTATAACCTAGATGATAAATGGGTGGTTACAAATATGAATAATTAATGTATTATATGAATTTACATTTCTAAATTATATAGATATTTTGGATATGTTCGTATAAAATAATCAATCATTATTTATTAATGTGATATTATTAATCAAGAATACATTTTATTTACAAATATTTTTATTTCTTTTTATAAGTAAATAATATAATTATATTATTGAAGTATTAGAAAATTAATTTTAAAAAGCTATTAATTTTTTTTATTTCATAATGTGAAAATTATCTTATGGTGAATTTTTTATATCCTTCTACAAATATGTTGTTTAAAATTAACAATCAATATGGCTTATTTGTATTGTAAAAAATAATATATTTTTAAACATTTAAAAAATAAAGTTATATTTTTTATTAATTTTTCATTTTAATTATTTAATTACTATTTAAATTAATATATTTATATATTTATATTTTAATTTTAATTTACTATAAAAACATTTTATACTTAAGAATGCCATTATTCTCAAAAGCTATTTTTCATTGTGTTTTTACAATTAAATCTAGAATTAATTTCTTCATGTTCTATATTTTGAATTTTACAAATGGATTTGATATATAGAATATAATGGAACAAATTTATTTAATATTTCCCTTTTATTTTATTTAATATGAATATTATAATTAGTAATTTTTTAAACATCGTTAAGGGTAAATTTTGTGGTCATTATGGCCTTTATAAAATTTTATTTCAGGAAAACTAAAAAATTTCACACTCTTATTTATAATAAAAATAATATTGTTAACATTGGGATAAACAGATTAAAATTTTAGATGTAATTAATACATTGAATACTAAAATATTTATCATCCCAATGATATTTTATTTAATTTTTAGTGAAAATATAATTACCTTATATTCTTACACAATGTTGATATAGTAATTTTTTAAATAATTTGAAAAAACAAATAAATGATATTAAAAATATTAAAACTATTTTAACATGATAATAATAATTTAAAACATGAATTTTATAGATTAAAATTACTTGATTAGGATTTATTAAAATCTTTGGTTATAATTTTACTTTATTTCATTATAATATTAAAGAAAATGAAATGAATAGTTTGAAAAATTGAAATTATTGATATTTTGTAATAAATAATATTTTATTAAATGATATAATATTACTAATATGTATATATTCAGAAAAATGATTATAATATAATTAATAATATCATACATGTTCCATTTAGGCACTTTCTTCCATCTAACAGATTTTATCTTAACCCTCAATGGGTAAAAAACATTGTTGTCATAGTAAATGTTAAAGGGGTGGTTTTAGGGTTAACACCCACAAAAATGAAGGTAAACACATATTCAGTCGTAGTATATTTTTTAGATGAAATTAATTCATCCCATAAATATAATATTGTGAAATATATATAATATGGGTCAATTTAGAATTGAAAAATAGTTTATATGAATTTAATATTTGAAAAAATTGTTAGAGTCCCCCTACACTCTTTTAAAGAAGGATATCTCATGTACTCATTAAATCACACTATTCTAAGCATTTAACTAATCCACTCACATTGTAAATTAATTTATATAATCCCTCCAAACATTATTGTTGTATTTTTTAGGCATATTTCCACCATTATATGGATTAACGTGTTAATTAATGGTGACTTTCCAAAAAATAGTTATAGTTTTTAAATTAATGATTTAGTTTTATTTCTTCATCAACCTAAAAAAATATTATTATTAATTTATCAAATTAAAACACATGTATAAAACTGATAAAAATATATTATTATTTTAATGGTATAATATATCTCAATCGCCAACTTCTAACAAATGGAATAAGAATTTATAATTTTTGTGTACGGTGGATTATGAACATGGAAACTAATGTGTTCCCTTTGTTATCAGCATATCACATGACTGATATATATATATATATATAAATAAGATTATCTTAATAATTTATATAATGGTATTATATTATGATTATTATGTAATTATAATAAAATATTTACCTTCATTCTATAATGATTGTTGAAAATAGAAACATTAATAATGTATATATATGACCTATTATCTCTTAGATCAAAACATAGTTAATTTATCATCAACATATTAAATTTTTGGATATAAAAGTAAAATCGATGCAATAAAAGTGATAATTATTTAATGTTTTTCCCTATATGTTGAAATGATGACCACATTGACTATATTCAATATAAAAAGTATTTTTGAAATTCTAAACAGAATATTGTCAAGAAGCTTGATTGGAATTAAAATAAATAATTAAATAAATATATCAATATAAGGGATGAAATAATAGAAAAATGAGAAATAAATTATATTCTTAAAAATTTAAATAAGTAATTTATTTTTTTTTATTTTGGTTGATAGAAAAATTACATAACAATTTAGAAAAATGATAAAGGGATTTATTTTTAAAATTATATTTTGATGTTTCCATTAAAATTTGCATTTTCTACCATATCCATCATTTATAAAAATAAAATAAAATAGGTATTTACTATTCTATGATTATTATTAAAATTTTGTTTTACCCATGAGTTAATTTATACAAAATGGTATGAGATTAATCTAATTTTTTGGTTACCATAAGCGGGTCTTTTTAATTATTATTTGAATTGTGGGAAAGGAATATTTTTTAATCATATAAAACCTGATTTTTTTTCCAATATTTCCTTATAAACTATGACTTAATCATTATTTAAATTTTTAAAATTTTATTTTTTAACAATATTTGTAACATCCCAAGTAAATAAAGAATATGGAATTTTCATATTTATCAATATTTGTGAATTAAATATTATTTTTACATTAAAGGGGATGTTATGTTTTATAGCGTACCTGATACGCAACAACAGGTTTCTTTGAAATCTTACGTTGCACACAACATAGAGTTATACTAAAAAATAATATAATAATATTATTATTTTAAATGGTAGTTAATGAATAGCCTTTGTATTAGAGGGAATGAATATAAATAACTACAATATGATTTTACATGTTCATTAAATGTTTTTACATTCATCCAATAAATGTTATAAGCATAAAATGCGAATGAATCTAATTTTAATCATAAATAATCAAATATTCTTTAAAAGGTCGATTTACCACGTTTTGATGCCAAACCTTATTTTTAATATAAATTTTGTTACATATATATGTTATATTTCACAAAATAATATTCTTATTTATAATTAGGACATAAAAATTTAATTTGGATGAAATGTTGGTATTTTTCCGATAATGTTCATTTTTAATGAATAGTGAAAAATACTGCATTTTAATTCAAAACTACTATTTAATCTAATTTATTTATATGGTTAGATTATATTTTTAACTATATTTTAAGTGTAATTAGATTTTTTTACTACTTTATCCAATTTTGGCCATTTTAGTTAATTTCACTTCGAAATTGGGCATAAACAGGTGTCCATCTTTAAATGTTAATATTTCATAAAAACACTCTTTTGTTTTGACAACGTGAATTAATTTTAAATTAATTTATACAACTTATGGGTTTTTTATTTAGAATAATGGTTTACATATTTGGAATTATGAGTTCCAAATTTTTTAAATAGATAAATCTTTTAAACATTATGAATATTTACTTTGGTAAATATTTTATTTACCCTGGTTAAAGGGTAAATCTGGTAAGTAAGGATAAAACAATATTTTTATAATAATATTAAATTACAAAAACATGTGTCCTATTCCTATTTTTTGATACATACCCTACCCTGGGACTCCTTAGGTCTATTTGTGAACCCCATGGGTTCACTTGGGAGTGATAAGGATACTTTATGTTATTTAATTTAAAGTAAAAACAAAAATGACCTAAACATATATCTTTTCTTAAATAAATTTTAAATGGGGTTATATAGGTTATCTCTTTAACTATAAATAATAATTTGAAATCTAAAAATATTTCATATATCATGGATGTTTTTTTATAATTTTTAGAATCAAATAAATTAAATTATTTATGACATAATAATGATGCAGTGTTTTCCTCCTTAATGAACGATATATATATATATATATATGAGATTATATAAATTAAAAATAAATATCCAAAACCTATCCAATTTTTATTGGATGACTTTATTTCGAACATGAGTCATCTTATATTCGACATGAATGAGTATTGGACCTTTAGAAATGGAAAATAATTATATAATAAAATAATATTTTCAAACTTTTCTAAAGAGACCCTCCCCCTTATAAAAAGCCATCATCTCTAACCCATTAATCACAACTCTCAAGGCCATTTACACATCCAAACACTACCTAAATAATCTCCCTACATCCATATCTTCCTTTTATAAGCCTCACATTTGAAAAAAGGCACTTCAAGTAAACCTTTTGGTTCAAACCAAAGAGAGATACCAGATTTAAAGGTAACATCTTCCCTTAGGTTCTCTCCATTTATTTTTACTCATTCACTCCCTATGATATTTTTGTTATTTTTTAGATATCAACACTAGTATCCTAAATATACTAGGTATTTTTTATGATAATATTTTAAACTACACTAACACTCACCTCTGTCTAATGGGTAAAGAATACATTGTTTATGTATACGGCGAACTACTTCCTCACAAAACAATAATTGTTCAATCTTCTCATACCACATCTTATGGTGGATATTAATATGGAACTATATTTTTATGTGATATTTATTATATTTATATTTGGTCTATACTTCTGTATTTTTCATTTTTATCATTCCATTATGGTTTCAATAATGTGTAAATATGATAATTTTATTTGAGGAAGTGCGGACTACCACCCCCTCAAAGTGACATGACTCGTTCATGCCATACGTGGAATGTATAATGGATGGATTTATTGAAATTATATAAGATATTATACTGGAATTATAATATAACTATGTATCATTATGTTTTCATTCCATTAAATAAGAAATAGAAATGAATGTAGTGTTTAGGCATACGTATGACATTCCGTCTCCATGAACGGTGCATTTCATTTCATATCTTCAAATGTTATATATTTTTATAAATACATATATATACAGGAGATATATGATATATATGATATATAAATCATGAATTTCATTTTGAAGATAATTTAATTTCAACCATATGGACAATTTATAATTATAACAAGTTCATTTCTAACCCAAGTTCTGAACATCTACGAAATGTCTGATATGAACTAAAATAATTAACTAAATTTCATAACAAGGTAATAATTTATATAAAAGGAATAATAAAATTGAAAAAAGTTCTTATTAAATTGGAAAATAACTTAAGTTTATTATTCCAGAAATTAAAGAAAAAACTGTTCATGTTGGTCACGTGGCAAGAGACTTCATCTCAACCTCCTTTCATTGAGGAATATTTTGATTTATACACGAAATTATTTTATATGGGGTACAAAATCCTTTTAATTGTATATTCATTAAAATGGAATCTTGTTTCTACTAAGAATTTTATTAAAAAACAAAATTAATGTTTTAAACTTTTGCAGTGACAATGACCTCTCTAACGCCATAATCATTAGTTAGATTCCTCTATAAGCCATAATGTTTTTAAAAGGAAAAGAAATACCTTATTTTCTTTTTGTGTGTTTTGGTATTGAAAATTGTTTTTTTGAAATGGAATGACTATTTAAATATCTTGAAATGATTTATTGTGATTGAAACTGAAATGCTATTAGTGAAATGTTTGTATTTGCAATATTTTATGTTTCAAGATTTTATAATGGTAACTGGACATTTGATGGGTGGTTACGTGTTATACCAGATAACGAGTTTTGTCACGATAAACCAGGATAGGTGGTTATGTTATAGCATCTAATGCATTGTGTATGTAAGTTGGCAGTATGGCTATTGCACTTAGTGATATGTGTGTAAGTCTACCGTATTGTTATTTTCATTTAAGTATGTTTATGTACCAAGTTACCTTTATAGGATATGTGGGCTTTCAATGGATTTTATAGTAATCTTTTGGTTAAAAATGTGTATGAAATGATCTGTTATTCAGTGAAGAGTATTGACTACTTCATAAAGTTTAAAATTATTACTTATTATAAGGAATTCATGGTTTACATATTTTTTTAAAAAACTAATAGTTTTCCTTCCTTGTGTACACCTTATAGATATTCTTATGCCCATCCCATGTTATTTTGAATTTTTTTCACATGACATAAATATGAATAGGGTGAAGGATGAGATCAATGAAAATTAATGCTCTATAAAATATGGAACTAGACATATATCTTTTTTCAAGAGTTTTCATTTTATAAAAAAATTGGATACTGAGTAGAAGTGTCTACATATTAATATTAGAGATGTAATGTAATAAGTACAACCTAATTCTCTAAAACACTAAACCTAAAAATATCCTTAATGTGAATTATTATCTTAATTCAAGATTATGTAATGTTTATGGTTGGGTCCTTATAGTTGGTATTAGTGGTTTGTTTAGACAACTTTAGAAGTTAGGATATCGTTAAATTAATATCCATAAATTAATTTTTGGTAATATTGAAATGATATAGAATTTACATATTACTATGATGATTCGCCTAAGATATTTCTGTATTCAGAAATTTTTTCATAGAAGAAATAGGGAAGCTGTTCTGGGAAGGAATATTGAGGGAAATTAGATTCTAAATTAGCTTATTGAGATGGTTAGAAAAAAAAATTAAACAGTTTACTATAGTTATAGCTAAGTTGACTCATGTGATAAATGGTGGTTGGGTTTCTTGATAATATTTTGTTATATTATGAAAGTATAAAAGATCATGAAAGTCATTTAAGGGTAGTCTTTCAATCCTTAAATGAAAAGAGACTATATGGAAAATTAAAAAAGCATGACTTTTTGTCACAAGACATTTCTTTCCTTGGACACATTGTTTTTAAAAGTGTCCTAACTTTTGACCACGCTAAAACAAAATTTGTTAAAGAATGATGAAGACCCCCAAATATAACCGAGATTGGTAGTATTCATAGAATATAGGTTTATTACTAGAGTTATTTTAATATTTTGCATGGTTATCTAGACCACTGACTAAATTAACTCGAAATGGTTTGAAGTTCATTCAGACAAAAGAATGTGATGATTGTTTACATGAATTTAACAGAAGATGGGTGAATGCTCTAGTTTTGGAACTGCCCCTAGAAATTGTGTGTTTGTTATCTACATTGATGCTTCATCGAAAGGAATTGGGTTTTTCCTAATGGAGAATGATCAGGTAATTGCTTATGCTTCATGTCAGTTGATACCTCATGAGTTAAATTACCCCACACATGATTTGGAATTAGCTTCTATTTTTTTCTTCAAAAATTTGGAGGATTCATCTGTATGGAGTAAAATGTGGAACATATACTGGCCACAAAAGTTGGAAGTATATATTCACTCATAAATAAATGGAAATGAGACAAAAGAGATATATGGAATTAATCATGGCTTATGATTTTTCAATTCATTACCACTAAGTAATGGAGAATAAAGTGGATGATTCTTTGAGTTTAAAAATTAATTCTATATTAACCTTGTTATGTTTAGAATAAGATCTTTTGACTAAAGACTTGATTAAAATTAGAAAAGAGGTTGTTGGTGCCAGAAATTACTCTATTTTGTTTCTAGTTTCAGTACAATCATCCCAAGCATACGAAATTAAGAAAGCGCAAAAAGTTGACAGCGAGTTGCAAAAAAAGGTAGAATTGGTTCAGAAGGGTAGGTTACCTGTGTTTAATATTTATAGAGACTGTGTTTTGAGGTTTGGAAAGTGATTATGTGTTCCTTGAGATTCACTATTGATGAAAGAGTTGTTATATAAAGCTCATAGTTCTACGTTATCAGTTCATCCTAGGCGTACTAAAATGTACAGAGATCCTCGGGTGTATTACTGGTGGGATGGAATAAAAAGAGATATTTCTAAATTTACTATGAAGTGTTTGACTTGTCAAAAGGTTAATGAATAGTGGATGTTACCGAAAGGGATGATTTAGTCTTTACCAATGTCAGATTGGAAATGGGAAAATGTATCCATGGACTTCATTGTCGTATTACCAAAGAAATCCCTTGGTAAGAATGCAATCTGGGTTATTGTTGAACAATTGAATAAATATACTAATTTAATTCCTATTTGAGATACTTTTTTCCTAGATAAATATTCTCATTTGTATGTTAAAGAGATATTCAGGTTTCATGGAGTTCCCATCTCCATTGTATTTGATCATCATCACTGGTTCACATCTAACTTTTGGAAAGGCCTTGAAAGGACTTTGGGTATTGAATTAAATTTTAGTATAGCTTTTCATCCACAATCAGATGAGTAGTCAGAAAAAAATATAGAATTTGGAAGATATTTTACATGATTATTCAATGAATTACTAGGGAAGATGGGACCATCATCTTTCATTGGTTGAATTTTCATATAATAACAGTTTCTATTCCAGTATAAATATGGATCCATTTGAGGTATTATATGGGAAGCAGTGTCGAACTCTATATTATTGGAATCAAGTAGGTTAAAGGAAAATGATGGGACCAGAATTGGTAGAAGAGATGAAAAAAATTTAGTTGATTTAGAAGAACATGAGAACCTCTCAGAGTAGGAAGAAAAGTTATAACTGGAGGAAAGATCTTTCTTTCGAGGTAGGTGATAATGTCTTTCTCAATTTTTTCTATGGGAAAGTGTGATGCGTTCTGTTAAGAAGGGAAAGCTAAGTTCGAGGTTCATTGGACCCTATGAAATCTGGGAGAAAGTTGGATTAATTGACTATATAGTGGAATTACTTTCATGTTTATCCCAAGTGCACAATGTTTTTCATGTTTCAATTTTGAGAAAGTATATGCCAGATCCATCTCAATTTTTGATCCCATAGGTAGTTCAGTTGGAATAGAATCGTTCTTACAAGTAAACAACTAGTCCAGATTTTTGACCGAAGAGAGTAGGTGTTGCAGAATAAGCCCATTAATCAGTAAAGGTTTTGTAGAATACCATATGGTTGAAGAGGAAATATGGGAATATGAATATTCAATTAGATATAAATGCTCTCATTTATTTGATATGTGAATAAAAAAATTGTGTGGATGCAATTTACAAAAGGGTGGAAGGATGTAACATCCCAGGTAAATAAAGAATATGAAATATTCATATTTATTAATATATGTGAATTAATGATTAATTTTACTTTAACGGGGATGTTATGTTTGATAGCGTACTCGATACTCAACCACATGTTTCTTTGAAATCTTACGTTACACACAACGTTGAGTTATACTGAAAAATAATATAATATTATTATTATTTTAAATGGTAGTTAGCACATAGTTGTTGTATTGGAAATAATGAACAGACGAGACTAAAATATGATTTTACATGTTTTTAAAATGTTTTTACATTTATCCAATAAATGTTTGAATCCTAAAATGTGAATGAATCCAATTTTAAGCATAAATCTCAAATATTCTTTAAAAGGTCGATTTACTGCCTTTTAATGGAAAACTATTTTTTAAATATAGTTTTTTCACTTTTATATGTTATATTTGACAATATAATATTATTCATTAGAATCAGGACATGAATGTTTAATTTGGATGAAATTGTGGTATTTTTGTGAAAATGTTCATTTTTAATGAATAGTGAAAATACTGCATTTTAATTCCCAACATACTTTTAATCTAATTTATTTTATGGTTAAATTATATTTCTAATTTGTTTTAAAGTGTAATATGACTATTTTTTTTTACCATTTAATCCATTTTAGGTCATTGGTTGTAATTTCACTTTTAAATTGGACATAAAAAAGTGTCAATCTTTTGATAGTTATTATTTCTTAAAAACATGTTTTTTATTTTGACAATGGGAATTAATTTTAATTTAATTTCAGCAACTTATGCGTCTAGAATTTGGAAAAATAGATTCCATATTTTCAATTAGGAGGTCCAAATTTTTCAGATACATATCTTTTTTTTAGACATTATAAAAATTTACCTAGGTAAATATTTAATTTCCATGGTAAAAGTGTAAATCTGGTACATAAGGGTAAAAAAAATATTATTATAATAATATTAAATTACACTAAAATATATCCTATTACAATGTTTTCATAAATATCCAACCATGGTCATCCTTGGGTTGATTTTGGGAACCCATGGAGCCACATGGGATTGATAATGACACTTTATGTTAATAAATTTAATGTAACAAACAAAAATGACATAAATATATATTTTTAGTAAATCAATTTTTAAATGGGGTTATATAAGTTATATATTTGACTATAAATATTAATTTAAAATATAAAATTATTTCGGACATGATGGAATTTTGTTTTTAATTTTTAGACATCAAATAAATAAAATTATTTATGACACAATATTGATGCAGTGTTTACCTCATTAATGAATGATTTAAACAAATGAGATTATAATAATTAAAAAAATATCCAAATCTATCAAATTTTTATTGGATGATTTTATTTATAACATGAGTTATCATATCTTAATCTTTAATGAGTATTGACCTTTAGAAACTGGAAATCATTATTTAATAAAATTATATTTTCTAACATTCCTAAAGAGAACCTGCTCCCCCTTATAATAATCCATCATTTCTATCCCATTACTCACACTTCTAAATACCCTTGGCTCGTCCAACATCTACCTAAATAATTTACCTACATCCCTCTATTCCACTTTTAAGCCTTACCTTATGTAGAAGGCACTTTGAGTGAACCTTTTGATTAAAACCAAAGGGAGATACCTGATTTAAAGGTAACGTCTTCCCCCATGTTCTAATCATTTATTTATAAATCTTAACTCCCTATTCAATTTTTGTTATTTTTTTATGTAAAAAAAATTATCCACAATATACTAGGTTTTTTATGAGAAGTATCTAAACTACACTTACACACACCTCCATCTAATGGGTAAAGAACATACTGTTTCTCTGTACGACAAACTACTACCTCACGAAATGATGATTATTCAATCTTATCCTACCACCTC
This sequence comes from Viscum album, assembly GCA_963277665.1. Classification (NCBI taxonomy): domain Eukaryota; kingdom Viridiplantae; phylum Streptophyta; class Magnoliopsida; order Santalales; family Viscaceae; genus Viscum; species Viscum album. The sequence continues at coordinate 1,490,217,011 of OY728151.1, read as the reverse complement.
TTATGGTGGACATTAAGAAAGAAAAATATTTATATGTTATATATTATATTTATATTTATCTATAATTATGTATTTTTAATTTTTATCAAACCGTTATGATTTCTATAATGTGTAAATACGATAATTTAATTTTAGGATGTGCGGACTATCGCCCCCTCAATGGGATATGACTCGTTCATTCCATAAGTGGAATGTATAAAGGATGGAGTTACTGAAGTTATATATTATATTAAAATTTAATTATAATATACCTATGTATCCTTAGGGTTTCATTCCATTAAATACGAAATAGAAATAAAAGTAGCGTTCATGCATAGGTACAACTTACCGTCTCCCTAAACGGTGCATTTAATTTATCATCTCCAAATGTTATATATTATTATAAATAAATATATTTTTAATATATATGATATATATGATATATAAATCATGAATATAAATATTTATATAAAGTAATTTCAACCACATGGACAATTTATAATGATAACAAGTTCATTTTTTAACCCAACTTCCAAACATCGACAAAATGTCCGATATGAACTCAAATAATTATCTAATTGTAATAGAAAGTTAATAAGTGATATAAAAGGAATCATAAACATAAAAAAGGTTATTAATCAATTATAACTTAACTATGTTTATTATATTGTAATTTATAAAATGAATGGGTCATGTCAGACACGAGGTAAGGGACTTCGTCTCAATCTCCTTTCATTGAGGCATATTTTGATTTATAAATGACTTTATATTATATGGTTTATAAACTACATTGACTTGTATTTTCAGTCAAAGGGAATATTTTTTCTATGAATTATTTTACTAAATGACAGAAGGAATGTTTTTAATGTTTGCGGTGATAATGAACTCTCTGTCGGTGTAATCGTTAGATGGAATACACTATAAGCCTTAATGTTTCTAAAAGGAAATGAAATTCCATATACTATTTTTGGGTGTTTTGGTATTGACAATGGTTTTTGAAATGTAATTATTATTTAAATATCATGAAATGATTTCCTGTTATTGAAAATGATATTGTATTAGTGAAATTTTTCTATTTACAATATTTAATGTGTAATTATTTTATAATGGTACATGAACATTTGAAGGGTGGTTACATGATAAACCAACTAATTGGTGGTGTCGTGGTAAACTAGCACAAGTGATTAGATTATATCCTCCAATTCATTGGGTATGAAATTCAGACATATTCCTATTCCATTTAGTTATTGTAGAGACCCGAAGCTTGACGTACATGGACATTACATTACTTTTGCAGAATACATAATACATAACAAAAACAAACACACAAGGACCATAATAGTTTAGTGTCTTTGGAAACTCGAAACATAATCTTCTAATCGTGGTGAAAGATCTTCAACATCTCCCATAAAGATCATCCCATTTTGTTTTCTTAACTAAAACATTTCTTTATATCCTGGGGAAAAGAAAACATATAAAGGGTGAGCTCAAATGCTCAGTAAGGGCAAGCAAGGATAAAATAAAACAAATCATAAACATTTGAACTTAAAAACGTGAACATAATGTTTAAACAACAAAATCTTGAGAAATGACATAAAACATGGAAGAACATAAGGCATAGATTAGAAAGAAACATTAATCATGATACAATAGCATGGGAATAAAACATGTGATTGTGGCAACCATTAATCACATGATATGATTTCCATAGTAGCCAAGGTATTGCTGCCAGTACCATCTTAGTGGACAAAGTCCCTTTCGGAATCGAGTTCACTCCTCATTCCAGTTCTGTATTACCGAACCGAATTAACTTACCATTCCAGCCATGTCTATCTCATGAGATATAAATCATTACCCAATGCATTGGGTGGAGATATAGGTCCCACCGATCTCATAATGAAATCATTCTTACTTGTGCCACAAAATAAACACACATCATTCATAATAACCCAACGAATGAAATTGGTTTCAAAAACATCATCCCATCATCACATAATCCATATAAAATAAATGGATATCATTTCAGAATAAGAAAATTGAAACCATGTAAATCATAGAGACATTATACTTGAAATATACACATATAAAATAATGTAATCTTAGATGGAAAAATGGTTTTGATAAAACAGTTGAAATGAATTCTTGAGGAAAATATACTTTCTTCTTTAAAATCATTTTCTTTTAACAAAATTCCATGAAATTTTAAAAGAAAATTATTTTTATGGAAATATTCATAAAATCTTATAGAGTAAGCTTCATGAAAATGAGGTGTTATGAAACCATAAAAATCTGTTCACGCTGTATAAGTTAAAAATAACATTCTTCTCGTACTTTTGTCGGAAAAGTCAAAAATTTACCCGTGTGGTAAAAAAAGTAAGATTCCATTCATAACATGTGGTAAATACCAAAAATGGGTAAAAATGACTTTAAAAATACATGAAAACATTTTTAGAAAACATGGGCATGGATGAAAATAATAACCCCAGTAAATACTTACGAATAACAATCACGGATAAGAACGAGATTGGAATAGTTATCCCTTACCTTAGGTTCGATATACTTAGTACGTATCCGAACCTCCTGTATAATGATTTAAATAATTTAATTGACTTATTACAGAATAATATTCATTGTTATGATATCATATATGTTTCACTTATGACATTATATTACCCGTTCTTTTGTAAATTCCATGTTAAAGCAGCGTTTTGGGTAAAATCATTTCATTTATCGTATGTGTTTCGACTTTTTGTTCTTGATATTAACACTTATATCATTATTTACATAATTCCAGAATTTAAAACATGATTTATATATAATATATATTCATCATATACATATATATATATTATAGATCGATAAAATTAAAGAAATACACCGTTCATGGAGACGGTAGGCCGTACGTACGCATGAACACTGTTTTCATTTACTTATTGAATTGAATGAAAATAAATAGATGACATACATGTATATATACATAAATCCAGTATAATTCATATATTTCATTTTTATTCATTATATAAACTTTATGATCATTCATGTATGGTTAACATGGAGAATGAATCTCATCGCGTCGTGGAGACGGTAGTCCGTATGTACGCACAAGCGATGCTATCATTCCCATAATTATCGAATAGAATTGGAGTGGATGGTATAATATATCAAAATCAGTATGATTTTATAGTAACCATATATAGTTATTTTTTAAACCATTATTCCCATCCATGTAAAGTGTTGGTGGAAAAACAGATTTCACCACGGCGTGGAGACGGTATTCCGTACGTACGCACGCATGGTGATTTCGTTTTCCATAGGATGGATAGATGGTGAAATAGGGTTGTTTCATACCTATAATAAAATATCAGTATATGAGTGATACTTATGTTATTACTTCATAATGAAACAACTAAAGAAGAAGATGTGGAAGAAGAAATAAAGTTGAATGAATCGGTAACGGACATTACCTCTTCTTTGAAGCGCCTCTTTGAGACCTCCTCTTAGGGAACTAAAATTGGTCTTTGAAGAAGACCAGAACCTCTAGGACGTTTCTAGGGAAGTTTAGAAGAGAATTTGGCAGGTTTTGGCCGTGCTTGAAGGCTCAATGTGGGGCGAGGAAGAGAGGGAGGAGGTGCCCTTTTATAAGGGAGGAGAGGGGCACCTTTGGAAAAACTAAAAATATTATTTTATTATAAAGACATATTCGGTTTTAAATAGCTCCAAATTTATTTATTTCGAAGCTAAGGTGGGTATGGGTCGAAATACTCTCATCCAATATAATTTGGACAAGTTTAGTTTACTATTTTAACCTTATCATTTAGATTTATATTTAAGTTAGATAATTTTACTTTTACCGTGTCTTTTTGTGTTCTTACACTATAAGGTTAATAAACATACTATAACAAGCCAAAAGAACTCCAAGTTGTTTATTATTAATATATATAACCTTATCTAAGTCATTTTTCTGATCCTTAGATTTTTAGGAATAAAATAACAATTAATAATATAATATTTGATTTAAAAACCATTTTATGTCAATTTTGAAAGTATTTAGTAATTGATTTTTTTAAAAATCATTAAAGAATGATTAGTTCGAAAAACAATTAACTAAATCAATATTAACATGTCATATTAACCTAGAAAATTTGTGGAATTCATAAAAAGTCTCAAATTACATTTAGTTGGGTTTTTATAACATCAATTATGTCAACATTTCATTAATAAGATAATTAATGCATTATCATTGTGTCATATATAAATTAAATTATTTAATGTCTAAAAATTATAAATAAAATACCATTATTTAGGAAATAGTTTTATCTTTCTAATTAATATCTATAGTCTAATTTATATTATGTATATCCCTATATTAAAAATTATTTACTTATTAAACTTTGATTTTAACTATTTTAGCCCTTCTTTAAATAAATTAATATTAAATGTCCTAATCTAATCCATGTGGGCCTAAATGGTAATATTTTGTTCCTAAGGTTGTTTTGGGTCGAATTGGAATTATCCAATATAATTAGGACATGTTTTAGGGTAATAATAAAATCATTTTTACCCTTAATTACCCTATTTACTTTTAACCGTGGTAAATAAAAGTAAAATGTTACTATTCAAAAAAAAAATTTCATCTCATTGAACCACATTTTACTTTCTGACATCAACCGTGTCTCTCGGATTTTTTAAATTCCACTCATAGCAGCGGTAAAATTAATTTTTATGTAAATTTGGAAATTCTCCTAGGAGGTGGGTAAAAGATGGTCAAAAGTTCAATAAAATTTTTATATATCTAAAATTATTATAAAATGACTCAAATTAATTAAACTGAACTTATATAGGTATTATGTGTCAATTTTGGCCTAAAATAAATTTAAATAAAATAAATAATTATTTAAAGAAAATGTCGGTTTTTAAATAGTAACCTAGTGTTTTCACTACTCATAAAAAATTGAAAGTTTTCAGAAAAATACCAAAATTTCACCCTAGGCTAATTTCGATATTCAGAATCCAAAAATGAAGTCCATTTTGAAAGATTAAATTTAAAAAATTTCAAAAAGTGTTAATTACTATTCATAATGGTTAGTTTTAATAATATTTTAATAGCATATCATTGTTTAGTGAAACACGGTATTGCGTACAACACACGCTATCGAGGAAGGTCGCGATTGCGTGTAATGAAGCCATGTTAGGGTTTCATGTTATGCAGGACTCCTTTGTTGTAACGTACAACACAAGACATCAATAAAATTAAAAAGAATATTTTTTCATAAAATCTCGGGGTGTTACATTCTACCTCCCTTATAATGAATTTCGCCCTCAAAGTTCGTCGGGGTTATAAATGCTTTACTACTCGAAAATTTCTTTAATAGAAACCCACATCGTAAAAAAGGAATACCAAAACCAATCTTTAAAAACTAAAGTATGAAACATAAAGGTTACCCAAATTAACTAATCACTGGGTTTTCGCATAGGAGAACATAGGAAAAAAAATGGATATGGAAGGGAAACCTAACCATCATGTTCTGATGGAGAGTGGTAGAGAACATGGCTATGAAAAAGCCAACAATCAAAAAGCTATAGATTTGTGATGATCTAAGGTACTATCTGATTCATCAGATATAAGGGAACTTGGACAACATTTTTGGTTTTCAAGATCATTTCCCTAAAGTTGATGATTTAAAAGAAATACTTACATGATTTTGGTACAATCTCACTGTTGTTCGTGAATCGAACAATTTCCACTTCATCCCTTAATGAAATGAAGTTGAATTTGTTATTCGTGATTTTTTTGCAGATCATGTGATAGAATGATGATTCATTCCATCTATTTCAAAAAAAAAAGGATAGAAAAAGTTATAAGTCCATCTTATGGTTAGATTAATCGTATATGGTTCCAAAAATGAACTTATACTTCATATATCATACTGCTTAAAAAAATAAAACTAGTTTCTACTATCCAGGGACTTCCTATAGGCCAGTGGTAGGCGATAAAGGCCAGTCGCACTTCAGTTGTGGGTTCGATTCCCACAGCCTTAACCGACGCGATGGGTTGTCGCTTGTCCTGCAGGTTTTCCTTTTTCTAAAACTACATTACTATAACATCCCATCAATAATATCGAAAAAACTTCTATCCTTAAACAATAGTAACTTATTTCCAACATAATCCATTCCAATCTTTAGGCTTATCCATAATACTGCAGTCCACTCTCATAATATAGTGAAAACGATTACCAGAGATTTCATATAAAAAGCATGTTAATACCATCGTTGATCCCCATATATCATAAGATATGTCTTATTGGTCACATTCCAAACATTGGAAAGCCTTAATCATGTATTGTCTTGAAAAAATTAATACCCAATGAACCTTAGTGAAAACATGAATGCAGTTAAAAGTTAACACTTTCCACATACCAAAATCCTCAAAATTCTATATACTCAAACCATGATATCACTTAGTCCTTATATCAATCATGATCTCATGAATACAATCAAACATCTCATTATCTTCTTATTCCTTAATTATGTGCATATCATCTACTTTCCAAAAATATCTGAATAACCATCCATGGTTACTGGTACCATTCAATATATACTTTCAAATACTTTAGAGAAAACAATAGTGTAACAATCCTTAGATGATTATTTATTCCATTGTACCATTAACTATACAACATAACTCTCGATAAACATACAATCATTCCACTATCTTCTAAAACAAATTACTGAGCTTCAACACTTCTTTCATCTCATATATCATTTGTAGTCTCCTCATCATCATCCACATAAATACTACCCATATGACCATGCTGATTCTCTTCATGAGATTTTCCCTTAGGGAATTGGTTTGCATAATTCCCGTACATTCCACATTTAAAACATCTAATCATTGTTGATGTCCTAGAAATACCATTATCCTTGTATGTGGTGTTAACTGAACCTTTTCCTTTGCACTTACTGGCTTTATGTCCTTCTTTTCCACACCCAAAGCAACTTCCAGTTCCTTTGAAACAATCTCCCTGATGCCTCTTCCCACATGATTAAATGATGGACATTAAACTTTCTTTCCTCTATGATCATCATGAAACTCCATCTTTCTCTTATTATCTGAGTCGGGAAACTTACCAAAGTTGAGATTATTGATCAAATTATGAGATTTCTGATTAGGCATAATAACGATGTTTGGAATTCCAAATCCTGTTTCATTTGGTTGCTCATCAAGAATATCATTCCATTGTCTGTTATATCCTCCATTATCGTGAATCTTCCTATTTCCAACCATTTTCTAAAACCCAAAAAGAATAGTGTGAGAGGAAAAAATCATGCTAGGGAAAACAACATAGTAAAGGTGGAGTTCCCTCAATATATAACATCTTAGGTTAAATTCTATGATCATTGTCGTAGTTATAGGACTATATCCTATACGTATACTTATCCTTAGGGACATCCCTAGACATACCTTAGAAATATCTCTAGGGATCTCACTAATGTTTTCGTATCCTAGTTTCCAAATGTTGACTAAACCTTTCTACTGATACCAACTGTAGAGACCCGAAGCTTGACGTACGTGGACATTACATTACTTTTGCGGAATACTTACTACATAACAAAAATAGACACACAAGGGCCGTAATTGTTTTGTGCCTTTGGAAACTCGGAATGTAATGTTCTAATAGTGGTGGAAGATCTTCAACATCTCCCATAAAGATCTTCCCCTTTTGTTTTCATACCTGAAACCTTTCTTTATATCCTGGGGAAAACAAAACATATAAAGGGTGAGCTCAAATGTCCAGTAAGGGTAAGTAAGGATAAAATAAAACAAATCATAAACATTTTCACTTAAAAACATGAACATAATGTTTAAACAACAAAATATTGAGCAATGACATAAAACATGGAAGAACATAAGGCATAGATCATAAAGAAACATTAATCAGGATAAAATAGCATGTGAATAAAACATGCGATTGTGGCAACCATTAAGCACATCATATGATTTCCATAGTAGCCAGGGCATTGCTTCCAAGACCATATTAGTGGACAAAGCCCCTTTCGGAATAAAGTTCACTCCTCATTCCAATCCTATATTACCAAACCTGATTAACTTACCGTTCCAGCCATGTCTATATCATGAGATATTAATCTTCACAAAATGCATTAGAGGGAGATATAGGTCCCACCCATCTCATAATGAAATCATTCTTACTTGTGCCAGAAAATAAACATACATCATTCATAATAACCCAACGAATGAAATGGGTTTCAAAAACATCATCCCATCATCACATAATCCATATAAAATAAATGGATATCATTTCATAATATGAAAATTGAATCCACGTAAATCATAGAAACATTATACTTTAAATATACACATATAAAATAATGTCATCTTAGATGAAAAAATGGTTCAGATAAAACACTTGAAATGAATTCTTGAAGAAAATATCATTTATTCTTCAGAATCATTTTCTTTTCACAAAATTCCATGAAATTTTAAAAGAAATTTATTTTGATGAAAATAGGCATAAAATCTTGTAGAGTAAGCTTCATGAAAATGAGGCATTATGAAACCGTAAAAATCTGTCACGCCGTATAAGTTGAAAATAACATTCTTCTCGTACTTTTGTCGGAAAAGTCAAAAAGTTCCCAGTGTGGTAAAAAAAAGTAAGATTCTATTCATAACATGTGGTAAATTCCAAAAATGGGGTAAAAAGGACTTTAAAAATACATGAAAGCATTTTTAGAAAACATGGGCATGAATGAAAACAATAACCCCAATAAATACTTACGAATAACAATCTCGGATAAGAACGAGATTGGAATAGTTATCCCTTACCTTAGGTCCAATATGCTTCGTACGTATCAAAACCTCATGTATAATGATTTAAATAATGTCAATGACTTATTACAGAATAATATTAATTGTTATGATATCATATATGTTTCACTTAAGACTTTATATTACCCTTTCTTTTGTAAATTCATGTTAAAGCAGCATTTTGGGTAAAATCATTTCATTTATCTTATATGTTTGGACTTTTCATTCTTGATATTAATACTTATATCCTGATTTAAATAATTCTTGAATGTTAAAAATGATTTATATATAATATATATTCATCATATACATATATATATTATAGATCGATAAAAGGAATGAAATACACCGTTCATGGAGACGGTAGGCCGTACGTACGCATGAACGCTATTTTCGTTTACTTATTGAATTGAATGAAACTAAATAGATGACATACATATATATATATACATAAATATAATATCATTCATATATTTCATTATTATTCATTATATAAACTTTATTATCATTCATCTATGGTTAACATGGAGAATGAATCTCATCGCGTCGTGGAGACGGTAGTCCGTACGTACGCACGAGCGATGATATCGTTCCCATAATTATTGAATAGAATTGGAGTGGATGGTATAATATATCAGAATCATTATGATTTTATAATAACCATATATAGTTATTCTTTACACCATTATACCCATCCATGTAAGTTGTTGGTGGAAAAACAGATTTCACCACAGCATGGAGACGATATTCCGTACGTACAAAGGCGTGGTGATTTCATTTTCCATAGGATGGATAGATGGTGAAATAGGGTTGTTTCATACTTATAAAAACATATCAGTATATGAGGGATACTGATGTTATTAATTCATAATGAAACAACTAAATAAGAAGACGTGGAATAAGAAATAAAGTTGAAAGAATCGGTAACGGACATTACCTCTTCTTTGAAGCGCCTCTTTGAGACCTCCTCTTAGGGCACTAAAATTGGTCTTTGAAGAAGACCAGAACCTCTAGGATGTTTCTAGGGAAGTTTAGAAGAGAATTTTTCAGGGGTTGGACGATATTGAAGGCTCAATGTGGTGTGAGGAAGAGAGGGAGGAGGTGCCATTTTATAAGGGAGGAGTGGGGCATCTTTGGAAAAACTAAAAATATTATTTTATTATAAAGCCGTATTCAGTTTTAAATAGATAAAAATTGATTTATTTCGTAGATAAGGTGGGGATGAGTCGAAATCCTTTCATACAATTGAATTTGGACAAGTTTAGTTTACTATTTTATCCTTATCATTTATATTTAACTTTAAGTTTGATAATTTTACTTTTACCGTGTCTTTTTGTGTTCTTACACTATAAGGTTAATAAAATTACTATAACAAGCCAAAAGAACTCCAAGTTGTTTATTATTAATATATATAACCTTATCTAAGTCATTTGGCAGAACCTTAGATTTTTAGGAATTAAATAACAATTAATAATATAATATTTGTTTTAAAAACTATTTTATGTCAATTTTGACACTATTTTGTAATTGATTTTTGTAAAAATAATAACAGAATGATTAATTATAAAAAAGGTAATCAAGTAAATAATAACATGTCATATTAACATAGAAAATTAGTGTAATTCATAAAAAGTCTCAAATTACATTTATTTGGGTATTTATAACATCTATTATGTCAATATTTCATTAATAAGATAATTACTGCATCATCTTTGTGTCATATATAAATTAACTTATTTAATGTCTAAATATTATAAATAAAATACCATTATTTAGGAAATAGTTTTATATTTATAATGAACATTTATTGTCAAATTTATCTTATGTATAACCCTATATTAAAAATAATTTACTTATTAAACTTTGATTTTAACTATTTTAAGCCTTCTTTAAATAAATTAATATTAAATGTCCTAATCTAATCCAAGTGGGCCTAAATGGTCATATTTTATTCCTAAGGTTGTTTTTGATCGAATTAAACTCATCCAATAGAATTAGGACATATATTAGGGTAATAATAATATCGTTTTTACCCTTAATTACCCTATTTACTTTTAACCGTGGTAAATAAAAGTAAAAAGTTACTATTCACCAAAAATTATTTTCATCTCATTGAACCACATTTTACTTATTGAAATAAACCGTGTCTATCAGATTTTTGAAATTCCACTCACATAAGCGGTAAAATTATGTTTTATGTAAATTTGCAAATTCTTTTAGGAGGTGGGTAAAAGACGGTCAAAAGTTCAATAAAATTTTTATATATGTAAAATTATTAAAAAATGACTCCAATGAATTAAATTGAACATATATATGTATTATGTGTCAATTTTGACCTAAAATAAATTTAAATAAAATAAATAGTTATTTAAATAAAAAGTCGGGTTTTAAATAGTAACCTAGTGTTTTCACTATTAATCAAAAATTGAAAGTTTTCAGAAAAATACCAGAATTTCACCCTAGGCTAATTTTGATATTCCGAATCCAAAAATGAAGTCCATTTTGAAAGATGAAATTTAAGAAATTTCAAAAAGTGGTTATTACATTTCATAATGGCTAGTTTTAATAATATTTTAATAGTATATCGTTGTTTAGTGAAACTCGGTATTGCGTACAACACACGCTATCGAGGAAGGTCACGATTGCGTGTAATGCAGCCAAGTTAGGGTTGTGTGTTGTGCAAGACTCCTTTGTTGTAACGTACAACACAATACATCAATAAAATTAAAAATAATATTTTTTCCTAAAATCTCGGGGTGTCATAGTTATATGTGTAGAAGCCAACCTTATTGTTATTCCAATTATGTATGTTTATGTCCCATGTTACATTTTTATGTTCGGTGTGATTTTTATGGGAATTATTGCAATATTTTGGTTAAAAATGGGTAAGAAATGATATTTTATTCAGTTAAGAGTATTTACCACTTCATAAAGGTGAAAATTATTACTAATGATAAGGTATTCATGGTTTACTTATTTTTCTGAAAAATTAATAGTTTTCCTTCATTGTGTATCCCTTACTAAACTTTTTATGTTCATCCCATGTTTTTTTGAACTATTTTTCATAGGAAATAATGATGAATAGGGACTTGGATGGGATAAAGGAAAAGTAATTCTATCTAAAATGTGCAACTAGACATGACTCTTTTTTTCAAGTGTTTTTATTTTATGAAAAAATAGATAGTAATTAGAAGTTTCTACATTGTAATATTTGAGATTTTTTGTAACTAGTTATGGCCTAATTATCTAAAACTCTAAACCTAAAAATATACTTAATGTGAATTATTAACTTAATTCAAGAATATGTAATTTTTAAGGAGGTATCATTATAATTTTTCTTCAGTCGTTTTTACATTATGTTTGAAAATAGTGTGTCGTAAAAAAGGAATATTATTTTTCAACAGAAAATATTCCATATAATATTTATAAATAATTTCCCATCAATAGTGACATCCAGTGATGTTTTTAATGTTTTAATCATTCATGTTATTCTATATTTTATTTAATAAAAAGGACACTTCTATATGCTTTTCTTACATTAATTTCTTTTAAACCTAAATTGATGTATCAATATATAATATTGATTTCATATTGGTGTAAGGATCATTTTTATAATGAACATTTTTGTTTATTATATTATGGATCATGGGAATTATTGATGAGAATGGGTGGTTCAATTATAATCCAATAATGGCTGGTTACCTTATTAATTATGGATAGATTATTACATGATAAACCAAGGATGGATGGTTCTTTATTACAAATCCAATTCATCAGTAACATGAGAGATATAAGTTAACCAAATTGGATACACTGGATGTAAGAATGGTATAAATAATTATGTCCCAATTACCTATATATCTATTTTGTTATTTCTAATGAGTTTTCAAGGGAATTTTATTATTATAAAATGTTAATGATTTGATCTTTTTACAATTGATCATCCTTATTTTTAGGTAAATGTTATGTTTTTCTAAAATGGTTTTAAGGGTTTTTATATTTTTTAATTACTTAATGTATTTACTAATGTTATTTTCATTGCTGATCATTTTTAACACCTAAAAAAATTCATTTTTTTCATTGGGATTATGAATGGGAAATGAAAATTAAGACTCCATGTATAAATTTATGAGAAATTTTCATGATAAAAAAACATAATTTATTTTACATGTTTTATATTGTGGAAAAATAGAATGTGAATAGATGTGTTTAACATTTAATTTATTTGGTTGTTTTGTAATAGTTAAAACCTAAATTTATAAATCACTATACGTAAATTATATTTGGGAAACTAAATTGAATTATAGTATAATTTAAATAGAATATCTAATGTTTATTGGTGGGTCAATATGATTTCAATTATAGGATGGTATATAAAACATGATAGGATAGAATGTTATATAATCATATGATAAATTTTTTTATAACACTAATGGATTGTATGTTCGGGTGAATCAGAGTTATTTGGGATAAATTGAATGAGATTGATATAATATCAATAAGAATATCATGGTTTTTACCATCATTATAAGACGGTATATTATAATTTTATTAATATTATCACACTAACACTTTTTATTTTTAAAATGGATTTATTTAGCAGGAACTAAATTAACAATTGATGTGAATTATTATTTAGTGGTTGTATGAATGATAAACCACTCAGAATGGGAACATTACTAAGAAATATCTATGTTATTACTAACCATCTATTAGGATGAATAATTAATAGTTTGAAGATATTTGAGTTTTCTAATGAATAAAATACAAGAGAAATGAATCCCCTTTTTATTTGAAGTTATATTATTAATATTGATAAATATATTCAATGATCGATGTGTCATGAATATAAAATAAAGAACCCATGAAAATGTACAAAAATAACTATAATATGTTCGTCATGTTGTAATGTTGGTCATGATGAAATAATACACCATGTAAACAAGAATGATTCCCTATAACTATATTATGGTGAATGAAATTCATCCCTATGAATTAATTGATGTTTTTAAGTTTTGGGAGAAATTTATTTAAGAAAATAAATGACCCGGGGGATGGATCATTAATATAATTACTAAGACTATACATATAAGTATTTAGAAATACTTAAATTCATTACAATTGATGATGAAGAAACTAAAAATGAAATATGAATGGTATGAATCATTTTATGTTATATATTTGACATTGTTTTATATTAGGAAAAGATTCAAATTTTTTTCATTAGAAAAAAAATTATGTTATAAGATTGAAAATATTAATTAATTAATTATATTTTTTTTATGAATGAAAAATATGTCAATATAAAATTTCTTCATGAATACTAGTATATTTAAGGATGATAATGATTTTAAATTAATAAATAATTATTTGAGGATGGTAGTACATTTGGATAAATTTATTGAGTTTTGATAAATTATTATCGTATATGTAATAATTATATTTATCATGTGAAAACTGATTTTATCATGAATGGTAATTTAATTTTTTGGAAATTAGATTAATGATATGGATATCCATTAATGTTTATAATATCATTTATTTTGAGGTAATTATGGTTAGTTAATTTTTTGGGGAATCAAATTTAATGTTATTAGATAAACATTGATGTTAAAACATTTCATTAATTTTGAATATATTAATGTTATATATATTTTATTTATTTTTTTAGAAAGAAAAATAAATTAAATAAAAATGTTTTTAGAGAAAGGATAACATCATGGTTGGTTGATATCACATCACATCTGATAAGGCCATGTGGTTTGAACCCAAAAACAAATTGTGAAGATGGTGCATTTCCATATAGTGGCCTATATGATGTCTTGGGTTTTAAGATATTATTTTTTATTTATTTAATTGATATGATAGAAATAGGTTCTGTTAATTTTGGGAGTATATGATTTACCTTATAGATAATCATGTGAATGGAAATTGATTTTTTAATTAAGTGATTTATATTATTTTAAAATTAGATCGCCATAATTTGTGGGATAATTATAGGATCATGGTAAACCGGATACCCTGAGATTTTATTTGATAAATAAAAGTAAAATTATAGGAAGGAATAATTTATGATATTAATATAACATTATGGTGATTCAAGTTATATATAAATATTACTATAATGTGACATAGATTATATGATTACGAAATAATCTTTCAAAAATAAGATAATAATAGTGATTGGTGTAATCTGGGGATACATGTTAATTTGATATTGGAAGATCTTGTGATCAAATCCTTCTAATTTTTGGGGTTCAATAAATCTACAGAATATTTTTATGAACATTATGGATTTTTATTTATTGAGGTATCTAACTTTAATTTTGAGTATTATAATATATTTTATCGATATTAATGTAATTTATCTAAATTTCAATGTTTTTAATTTTGGAAACTATTATAATATTTGTATACGATTTTTTATTTATGTATAAAAATATGATAAATATATTTATTACTTTTTGATGAATAAGTGAAATAACAGAAGTTAATTTGATTGATGGAATCATTGAAAAAATCATATTCAAGACTCATGATTTGGATAAAAAAAAAATGAGATTATGGTGTAAATTGATTGATGAAAGAAACTCTACATATCAATTATGTCTATTTCCTTATTATCATGGTCTATATTTAAATTTAATTCCTCAATACTATGAAATTTATTTATATGAAAAATGTTTTCTATTTAATTTTTAAACAAAGAAATCAATGGTGCTCAACCTATCATAATTTTCCATTTTTTTGATAGTTTACATTCCAATGAACATATCATCTATAACTTCCTATCATTCATTATGAGCTAATATTTTCATCTAAATCCATTTTTTTACATTCCAAAAATGTGATTGTAACATCCTGAGTTTTTTATGAATTATCATTGTTTTTGAATAAATTAAAATTCTTTGATGGCATATATTTCACACATCACCAAGATAATATTGTGTTACATAAACAATGGTGTTTATATTAACGTATATAAAACACCGATATTAGATTCTATTACATGCAATACCATTTTTATATTTTGTTACATGAAACCAAATGTTATCTAGCATTATACAAAAAATTGTGTTTAAACAAAATGTGACATATTATTAAAATATTATTATTATTGCCATAATGATATAGTAATAGACGTTATGAAAAGGATTATCTAAATTATGAAAATATTTTTTATGCTTTTTTATAAAATTAAATCTCCATAAAACATTAATTTGAAATAAAATGTAATAACTATATTAAAAATATATATATATAATTTCTAAATAAAAATTTTTTCTATGAAAAACGACACTTTTTCTCAATAAATTAATCCAAATTATTTTTATTAATTATTTTGTTGAAATATATATATATATATATATATTAAATATTCATTTTTTAGTTTTATAGACAAGAAAAAATAATAATTCTATATTTATGAAAAAATAATATTTTTTTCGAAAGTGGTTTTATTATATTTTAATGGTGTGATTATTTAAATAAAAATTGTTGATTGTTTTATAAATTATATTTTAAGAAATAAAACAAATTTTTAAATTTTTAACTTCTTAAATATATTAGGTTTAATATTTATGAATTTTTGGAAAATATTCATTTTTGGTGAATAATGAAAATGATTCATTTTAATGAAAACACTGCTATTATGATTTAATTAATTATATTATTATATTATATTTTCTATTTACCTAAAAGAATAATTATATAAATTATACATATTTTAATAAAATTTTGGTCATTGGAATCAATTTCATATTAAATTTGGATATAAAAACATTTGAAACATTTGAAAATTTTCATTTTAAAAGCATGTTTTCTCACCATGTCTCTGGGACTAATCTTAAAATTAATTCTGCAACTTCTAATAATATATTTTTGAAAAAGGGAATAAATACTTTCAATTATATTATTTATACCATCTAGTGAGGTCAAGATATTTTTTACAAAAAATATTAATGAAAATAGTTAAAATTAATTAACGCTTTTATGGTTAAAACGTTGTTTTCCACATTTCATGTGTTTGTATTAAAAATAATAATACAAAAACCAAAAATTTTAATTTAAATAATTTAACGTAGTATTTATAATATGAGGGTGAAAAGTGTCAAATAAATAAATTTTAATTGTAATATTAATGGATAAATTACCTAGGTATATAAATGGATCCAAGTTACCTTTGTAAATAATCTACAATGATAAAATTGTAAAATTATAATGAAAAATGAATAAAATGAATAAAATTTATATTTATGTTATATGGAGGTATTTATAATCAAATTAACTCTTCTCATGTATTATTGTTCAATTTTGGAGTTATATGAGGCATGAGAGGCCTTCCAAAAGTATTTATCTTTTAGTATTTTCATGAATGCTGCTTCTCTTCCACTATAATAGGTTACTCGCACCAACCACATTTTCACCACTATAAATCCATTTAGATAGAACAATACCAGAAAAAATGTCTTAAAAAATTCATTCTTTTCATCATTAAGGCCTTACTATGGGAAGAAAATCCATCGAGGAAATTCCATTGCTGCAAACCGAAAGGTGATACACAAAGAAGAGGTAACATTCATGAAGAATATTTTTCCTCTTATTCCATCATCAAACCCATTCAATTAATTCTATATCATTCATATATATTAACATAATAATATTTAACATGCATTATTTTTTTTATGTTATCAACATGAAATATTACCACACACAATTGCACCAAATGGTTTATGAAATCATCGTTCATGGGAACAGAAGACTATTACCTCATTATATGATGTCGATAGTATTTCCATGAAACCCCCTATAGTTTGGAATAACGATGGAAATAATTTTTATATATGATATAACTGATATTAATGATGTATTTAGTCATATTTAACTATGATATGACATATATGTTTATGATTTCTATTTTGTGAGAATATAATAACATATTTCGTGTGAAGGGAAAACTACCACCTCACAAAGAGATGAAATTAATTCAAACTTTGCATGAACTACATTAAGAATGGGAATTAATGGAAATATTTGATATATATAAAATATGAATTCAAAATTAATTATAATAAATATATTTATATATATAATGTGATAATATTTATTCCAATACCTCAAGAAAATGGAAACACCAATCATATGTATTTATGGTGTAACTTCACCATGAATGATGTACTTCATTTCCTATTTTGATCATTTAGTTAATTTAGTAAATTAATATATGATGAATATATATGATATTTGTATCTTCATATAAATTATTTAAATTAGTAAATCATGATCAATTTATGAGGAACAAAAATAATAAATCAAAACATATAACAAAAAACAAAGCACCTATTACCTGAAATGTAACATCAATATTGAATTGTTCATAAACGAGTAATATAAAGTCATGATATATTCATATATGGTATGATATATATTAACATGGTTATTTTTTATATGTCTAATAATCACATATTTATTATATATGAGGTTTATCTCATACGAAGGAAGTGATGACTTAAGGTAAGGGGATTTCCAGTCTCACTTTTATTTCTGTGAAAGAAATGAAATATTCACAATTAATTTATTTTATTTTTATTAAATAATGAACAATGAAATTATACATCATTAATTTTATTAATGTTTTTATTTTTTATTCTTTCATGGATGTCAATATTCACGAGTTACTCAAGTAGTAAGGGATTCTGTCTCACTTTGTACTTCTGTGAGAAAAATGTCATGTTAAAAACATATATAATTTATGCCTTATGTATACCTCTCATGAATGTATATTATTATTTTTATAATGATTAATATTGGGTTTTAAAAATCCGATTTTTTATATATCATTAATGTGTTTACAATATAATAGTTTACAATTCGATAAGTGAATTTTGTCTCAATTTTCATTCTATGATGTACATGTTATGTTATACACTAATATTATTTTGTGAGATGTATATACTACCTCATTGTAATGTTATATCATTAATATCATTATTTTCAAGATATTTTATGATTTATGTAATTCTATTCTTTCATTGGGATTTTTATTCAATGTTATCAATGTGGTAAGTTATTATATCTAAAAACTAATCATTTTTGGGATTGATTATGATATTTCATACATTTATGAATACATATGATTTACATATCAGGAATACCCATGAAATTTATTATAATCTGGATATTTATAATATTATCATGTAAATTTACCATTCTCCATTAATTAGTAATATAGATAATTATTTTTTTAATGAAATAAAACATTATTTCCCTCTTTGGTTGGAAATTAATTTTATTGATACAATATATTTCTAAATGTGTTTTCAAAAATATTTTTACATGATTTTTAAACACATTTAAATGGTAAATTATTTATAAATATTTTAGGATTAAATAAAATTTCAAATTATTTTCAATTCTCCAATTATATTATTTTTCCAAGTAAACCGTTTTCAATATTTTTTGGGTTTTAAAATGAGTTTTTCCTAAGTAGTAATTATATTTTAATAGATAAATGTTTTCAGTTATATTTTAAAATTACCTTCCATATATGATTCCATCTATTTTTAAATTATTCCTTATTAGGGATATTATCCAAGGACAACATTGTTATTCTTTCTATAAAGTATTTACATTTAATATGAAAAGATGTTTATGAAGCCCGTTTCTCTTCCAGGGGTTATAATAGGATAAAATGATTTCGAAATTCAATTATTTTCATTGGTTGAGCTATGATAGAAAAGTTATGAAACTTATAACTTTTTCATTTTTTATTATATGATGTTATTTTTATGTTACCCATTTTATTTCATGGGTTATGATATGATTAATGTTTATTATCATGTTGAATAGATAAATATGGTTTTCATTATGTGATGGGTGTTGCCTATGTATCCATTTGAGGCATTTAGAAAATATAAATTCTCTACATGAGTGGTCAACCAAAGACCATAAATGGAAGTATATGGTTTTTTATCCAAATACCAATAAAAATTCATGGGTGGATAGCCCAAAACTAACAGGTTGTGAATGTATTGGTGGGTATCACTGTTATAATATTTACAATGATTATATGTATACCACAAATCTATATTGTATGCCTATGTTATCCTCTCATGTATCATGATATTTCTTATCTTTTCATTAATGTATTATGATACCCCAATAATTATTCCACGATTCTTGTTTATGAGCTTTGATATGCAAGGTATGGTTTTCCAATGTTATGCACACTTTACCATTACATTAAGATCATTTTATGTTTATGAATGTCCCTTATTTACACTTATTCAGAATATGAGATCACTATTTATTTTTATTCCTTTCCCAATGTTATGTATAATGGTTTTATGTGTGAGTTCTAAATGGTATGATCCATATTGAAAACATTGAATATCATTCACTAAGTTATAGTATTTTGTTCCACGATTCAATATAAACTATACTATTATAGTCCTAATGCATGTACATTTGTAATATTCTGAATATTCATATAAAATGATGTAACTTCCTTGGTATTGAATCATGGTATATATTGTTGGAATAAAACGAATGTTTTAGTTAACCTTTTTAAAAAATAATGAAAACTATTAGAGAGATATGTAAGGATATTTATATGGATTTATCTAGGATGTGTCCTACAATTAGTCTATGGATGAGTTAATTTATAGGAAACATCTTAGAATATTGGTGAATGATAAAATGATTGTTTTTTGTGAAATTATATCCATTTAAGTATAGTTAAATTTGATGTGTCTCTACAACAGATTCACACTGGGGTAACAACACTGAAAACATTGTATTGAGATACACATGGTTGGGAATTATAGTCTGTCAACGGGCCATACTTCACGCATAATTTCACACACTATGTGGATTTGATTTGGAAATTCAAAAACTATTTTCAAACAATCATGAATTATTTAGTAAAATTATGATCATTGATGCTAAAGGATAATCCTTAGGTGTCATAGATTTTAAATAAGGTGTGATGATTTAGACATAAAATGATTTATTTTTCATAATAATAAGGTTTAACACTATGATGATTGTTTCATAGACTACGATTTCTAGTTTTAGTCAATATTAGGAACCCAAGGAAACTGGGATAAAATTGAATGTGAAGGTAAATATTATGATGTTTAATAAACTGTGATGATATTATGAGTAAGTTGTGTTTTGATTATTCATAATCAGTTATCATGAAACATTATTGATGACTTGAACCTTATCCAAGTCTTTGACTTTCCAAATAGAAGAAGTATGGAGTTTGCTGAGACTTTGTGTAAGGGTGAACAATATGGAAAGAAGATTCAATTCCAAAAATTTCAAGAATATTGGAATAAAAATACCACAAAAAATCTCAATGTAATTTGAATATGTGTCATGTTTGATGAAGAATTAGAAAGATTACTTAATATGCCAATAAAAATGAAGAGTTTATTTAATTTAATGGATTGGAATATTGTTCTCCCTATGGAATTATCAATAGTTCAATATTTTACGTTTTAAAATTATGGGAATTATAAATATATATTTCAAAGTATCAAACCATGTGATTAAGACAAAAAGGTTGAACAATTAATGATTTTTCTATTGATGTTGTGGATATTATAAATGACATATGAAAGGAATAAGAAATTATAACCGAAATATTTTTGTTAAATTTTAGAATCATGATTAAATTTATGATTATGAGTGTTAATACATAATTCATATTTCAAAAAATAAATATAAGAGTTATTATGGTATTTGATGATGAATCCCATTTAATTTCTTAAGGATAAGGTTTATTAATTGAAGTAATTATGTATAATAATTCAGGATTTATGAAATATATATGGATTTTTCTGTAGAATATTTTTTAATGATTAAAAATAATATGTTTAACATTACTAATGAACTAGAAAAATTATTTTATGGAATGGTTATAAATATTTATTAATGGTATGTTAGCCTTAACATGTTCCTACGGATGATAAAAGTATCATTTATTTCTATAAAAAAATGATTTTTATAGATAATGAAAATTGAGTATAATTAATGACATATGGAAAAAAATGATTTAATAAAAAAGGTTATTATGTTTTCATTGGTGGAGTATAAATCAATATCGGGCCTGTGCAATATTTCCAATAATATCTCAATTTATTAAATGTATACGGAAGCATGTATTCTTTCAATAAGATATTATTGTAATTCAGATCATTACCTTGTCTAAGTAGACAAAATGATGAAGGTAATCACATGTATAATATGTTAATATAAAAAAAACTTAATGATAAATGAGGGATCAATGCTAACCTATTTTTGATAAATTTAGTAACCTTATTTTTCAAGTTATGTATTTTTAATCATTTTAATGGTTTATAATGAAAACCATCTATGAAATTGTATATGTTAACCATTGAATTTTTATTTATATATTAATGTAATATTTATCCATATAAATAATTATTCATATTGGAAATGATAATCTAACAATTTTTTGAGGATGATAACATAATATATGTGAAATTACATATCATTATATTTATTGATCTTATAATACATTGGTGCTTCATAAAAAAATCACAATTATTTAGTGGACTAAGAGATGGTGAAAAAATTGATCAAACCATAACAAAGGGATGAGATTTTTATTTTGAAATTTGAATGAAATCGAGTGAATATATTTTCACATGAAAATTATTCAATGCATGGAAAATGAGTATTGAAATAAAATTTTTCCTTATTATCATCATTTTTTATATCAATGACCTTTTTCAAGAAATTATGGTTTTGGAATATTGATTATTATATTTCCCTAATTGTGTTCTTTATAGATCTATATCATTTTTTACATTTTATTTTTCTCTTCTAAATTATTTTTTTAACTTTTTATCTATATTCACATATGTGGAAACCTAGTTATGAGTTAATTTAGGTAACCAATATCTTTTAATCATTCCATTTTTAATGGATGCATTATTTTTTATTTATAAATTGTCTTCCTCATTGAAATAAATATTCAAATACTAAATAGTCTATGTCCCAAATGAATTTTGATGTTGAAATTCATTTTATATGTGTAGAATGTAACAACCCAAGTTTTAATAAATAATTTTTTGTTATCCTAGTAAAAATAACAAATATTGTATGGCATTATTTGATTTTTAATCCACGATAATAATTCACTACCTGAAACACATATTTTATATTTTGGTACTTAAAAAAATGAATTTTCCATGTCTTACACTCAATTCCATGTTTATATTACATTACAAGAAACACCAAGCATATAATGAGTTACATGTAGCATTAATTTTATTAAAACATATCATATTACTAAAATATTTTTAATGTCACAACCAAGTTTTTGGAATGAATGGTATGAAAGGGATTACATAAATTATGAAAATATATTTTATGAATATTTATAAAATTAACTCAACGGTTGAAAACTAACTTCAATTGACATAGTAACTATTTGAAAATAAAGAAAATATCTTTATAGAAAATAGTTTTTTAATAAATAACTTGTTTAATATAAATTTATTAAACAAAAAAATGTATAATTGATTTAAAAAAAATATAGTATCCATTCATGTTATGAGTTTTTAGACAATAGATACAAATGAACCCATTTTTAAGGAAAAATAAGTATTTATCAATAAGGATGTTTTACCACCTTTAACTAGAAAATTTATTTTAAAACTAATTTTTTAAAAAATATTAAATTAAATTTTAAAATATATTATTCATTTTTTAATTTGTAATATCAAAATAATGTTAGGGGTTAATTTTTATAATTTATTGAAAAAGAATATTTTTTTGATAAATAATAAAAAATACTAAATTTTAATTGAAAACTTCCTTTTTGATTGATTTATTTTCATAGAAAAATTATATTTTTATTTAAAATTAATGTATAATTAGATAAATAATTCAAAAATTTATCCAATTTAATTCAAATAAATAAATTTAATTTCAAAATTGGTTATAAATTCATTATAAACTTTCCAACGTTTCTATTTAAAAATTTCTTTCTCATCACATGTTTACGATTAATTTAAAATTATATTTTTCCACTTATTTGAATTGAATTTGAAAAAATTGATTATATATTTTGAATTTATTTATTTATATTATCTAATATGGTGAAAAAATTATTCACTATAATTATTACTGAAAATAATTAAAATAATTTAACGTGATGAAGGGTAAAACTAGGTATCACGCATTACATGTGTCTATGTTGAAATTAATCATAATGAGCTATAGGGTTTTTATTTACATATAGAGTATAATATTTAGAATCCTAGGGTATATTTTATCTAATGAATATATTTTTATTATAATATTATTTTATAATTTTCCTAGGTAAGTAAGAATATAAAAGTTAATGTGGTAAAAAACCATAATTATATAAATAAATAAACATAATAAATAAAAAATAACATAAAAAATATAAATTTCATTTGTAAGGTATATGTATTTATTTTTCATATCAACACTATATTTTATTATTGATAATTTTTTGGGCTCATGAGTATATGTAGTCCTCCCAATAGTTCTTACCTTTTTGTATTTACCATAATGACAATACTCCTCCACTATAAAAGAGAACTCACTCTTCCCACTTCTTAAAACCTCTCAATAAAATCTAATTGACCAGAAAATTCCAAAAATATACTTCCCAAATTTCTTCCTCTAATCATGTAGGTTTTATTTTTGGCCTAAATCCTTCCATGGATGAATTTTGGTGTAAAACATAGAGAGATACCTGAAGAACATGTAACATACATCAATAAACATTTTTATTTTATTTCTTATTAAAATCCAATAAATTATTTTTGTATGAATATTATATAGTTACCTAAATAACATACATATAATAATATGATTTTATTTTATAGTTCATACCTATAACTACAAACACTTTCATTAATTTGGATACAAACACATTTTTTGTTTGTACGACAGACAACCGCCTCACAAAACGACGTCGTTAGATTTTACATTACAACCTCTTAATGTTTAAATAATGATGGAAATGATTTTTTAAATTATATTTTTTATATTTATGATTTATTTATTTTTTGAATTTATTATATAAGTAAT
The DNA here is from genome assembly GCA_963277665.1 of Viscum album. NCBI lineage: Eukaryota > Viridiplantae > Streptophyta > Magnoliopsida > Santalales > Viscaceae > Viscum > Viscum album. The sequence continues at coordinate 1,490,192,110 of OY728151.1, read as the reverse complement.
ACCTTAATTAATTTCATTTTTGAGAATATAATAGTGTTGATCAAGTGTATGACAAACTGCTGAATTACTAAACGATGTGATTGATTCACACCATTCATGGAATGTATTAAAGATAGTTTAATGGTTTTATGTGATATATATTACATAATAATGATAATTTATTGTAAAAAAATTATTATATATTTTATTTACGATTTTCATTTCAATATGACAAAAAAAATAAACAACATTCATGCATATTTACACCCTACCATCTTTATGAACATTGTATTTAATTTCATATTTAAATAATATAAATGTTATTATAATTACTTATATAATGATTATATATGATATGTATGTTATCGATTACATTATTATTTTTATAAAATCTATATAAATTTAATTTCACCAAATATAACTTCTCAAAACATATCCTAACAAACAAATCGATTGTCACACGAAACGTAACATTAAAAAGGAATTGTTAATAAATAAAAATATAATGTCATGAGAAAATAATATATAGTAACATAGATATGAATATTTTTAATTTGATTATTTATAATAAAAATATATTTATTAAACAATTCGGTTCACCATGTATAATGGTTGTCAATACTTATGGTAAGGGGAGTTCTAGTCTTACATTTATTTCTGTGAGACATATTCCATAATTACCACTCATTTATTTTGTGTGGTTTATATAATTCTCAATAAAATATAATATTATAATTATCATTAATTTCATTGTATTATATGTTTTAATTTAATTTATTATTTCTTGGATCTCATTATTCAAAATTTACAATAGTTGTAAATTATATCTCACAATTTTACTTCCTTGAGACACATTACATTATTGCTACATATTTCAATTATGTGGTCTATATAATTACAATGAATGTATGTTAAGATGTTTCTACTAAAATATATTTTTATATATCCATTTTATTATATCTCTCTCAGGGGTTTTACGTTTCAGATGTTAACAAATTAGTTGGGTAATTTTTTATCAATTTTCCTTCTTTGATGAAGATGTTATGTTATGCACCTATATACATTTACGAGGTTTATATACATCACCTTGGACATTTTATGATATAAATATGATTATTTTGACTATTTTTTATCATTATTTAATGTTATTCTTTCACGGTTATAAGGATTCAATGTTACCAAAGTTGTTAGAGATTATTTCTACTATAACATTTTTTTCCGTTGTTTTTATGATCATGCTTCCATGGATAAAATCAAATGATCCATTTTAAAAAAAACATGATTTCTCCTATCCAATGTTTATTTATGATATCTTATAGTAATATTACCATTTTTCTACTTGATGGTAATTATGATAATTAAGAACCTTTTTAAAAAATAATCCCACATTATTTATTTCTTTGGTCGTAAATTTGTTTTATTAATGAAACGCGTTTTCAAAAAATTATTTCAAAAATATTTTTGCATTATATTTTGAGATCATATCAAGAGGAAATTATTTTGACTAAATTTTTTCCATAAAAATTGTTTCAAATGCATTTCAAACATCCCAATATATATTTTCAATTTTATTTTCAATGAAAATGGTTTTCATGATGTTTATTTGTTTTAAAAATATTTTTCCAAAGAATAAATTATATCAACATTATGATATATTTAAAATAATATTACAAAATTATTTTCAATATAATATGAAATCCATTTTCATTATTTATTCCTTATTGGTGTTATTATTCAAGGACACTATTCTTGTTCATTATTTGAATGGTTTATGTTTAATATAACAAGTTATTTACAAAACCGGTCTCCCTTCCAAGAGTTATACAATTATATTATTCATGTAAAACCAGCTTATTTTAATGGGATAGTCTATGATATAATGATTACGAAACCCATATATTTTTTATATGTAATGATATGATGAAATGTTTTTAATTCCCCTTTAATTTCATGTTTTATGATATGATAACTATTTTTTGATAATGAAAAACATATAAATATGGGATTTATGATTTGATAGGTGGGTATAATATCACCCCTAATGAATCGGGTAATGATAAGGTATATAGGAGCCCCAAGGGTACATGGTTAGTTATCCAAAGAATGTAAAGGAGGGTAAATGGGTGGTCATCCCAAGACCATAGAGGAGGGTGCACATGTGGTCAGACGAAGCCCGTAAAGGATGGTACATGGGTGGTAAGTTAAATCCCTAAGCAAGAATAGGCGTGGTCAGCTGATTACTAGCATGTTATGAATGTATTGGTGGAGGGCCTGGACATAATATTTTCTATGATTACCTGTATTCCAAAAAGCAATTTCTTATACCTTTATTATGACCTAATGGATGATATTCTTGTATTATTTGTTTGATTCATTTCTTATGAAATACCAATCATTATTTAATGATTGAATATACAACATTTATATGTAGGGTATAGTTTTCTAATGTTATGGTTATGTTCTCATACACTTATATTGATGTTTTCTTTTTTATATCCCATATATATCCTTTGTGAGAATTTGAGATCACCCATTATTATATTTCTCTTCCCCATGTTATGACTAATTATTTTATGTAAGACTAATATATAGGAGGATCATATTCAGAAATACTGATGGTCATTCACCGTGTTAGATGTCTGCATTCCACATTTCAAATGATAGTGAAGTATTAGAGACCTAGAGAATGTACATCATTTTCAAACTGGATATTGAACGTACTAGATTTAATAATATTAAATGTTAAGCCTAGTTCATTATAGGTTTCTTATATGGAAACCTTGTTATGTTTTATATCAAATTAACAACATACTTTACATTCCTATCATACAAAATTGGGAGACTAATGGATTCTTTTCAATATGAGTTATCATGAATGTTACATTGAAAATTCATCCTTTATTAACGATCCAAACAAAAAATTGTGAGCATGAAATTTAATAATTTGGGAGAATGTGATATCTCATGATTTTAAAGGGAAAGAAAATATTTTATTTTAGATAAGATACCGCAGAGAGATCAAAAATTAAAACCAAAATATTATTATTTTAATGGAACCATTATAACATAGATGATAAATTAGTTGTCATAAATAGGAATACATAATGTATTAAATAAATATCAAGGTCCTATTAAAAATATATAGTTATAGATAAATTCATAGAAACTAATCATAAATATTATATTAGTGTCATTTTATTTTGAAAAAACATATTTTCTTCCATAAATGTGTTTACGTTATTTTTATGGGTGAACATTATATTTAATTTCATGAAATTTTTTAAATATTATCATATAAATTTATTAAATTATTTAATTCATCATTTCGTAATTATATGAATGCGTATTTTTTAAAATTTTATAATATGATTTATTTTTCAATGAATGGTAAAAATATATATTCTTATTGAAATCTGTATTTTTTCAATTATATAAAAAGTAAAATTCAATATTAGATTACTTTAAAAATATAATTACATATTAAATAATCTAAATAATCTAAATATGGGGTTTAGAATTCATTTTATACGTTATTTTTATAATTAATCATTTTATAAAATAATAATAATTTTTTCTAAAAACTATTTTTCATTGTGTTTGAATATTATAATATTGATTAAAATTATGCCAAAAATGTGCATTAAATTATAAAAAATGGAATCAAAATTTTGAATACAAACATTTGAATTTATTAAAAATTCGACATTTATTTTTAACCAATAATATCTATAATGATTTTAATTTTGTTACTATGTTTTAGGGAAAATCGATTATTTAAAATCAAAATTAATATAATATAGACTAAAAAATTATCATAACGCTTTCATAAATATCCTTGGATGATTATATATCACCAATAATCACACAAAGTCATAATAAATTACATTTTATTCATTTGGATGATATTATGACTTTGTAATATTGTATTTCATGGAAAGTCAAAATTTTCACAGTGATGTTTTTATTAACAAAAATATTTATCACATTGGGATAACAAGATTATATGTTCAGTTAAAAATATCTACTATATATAATGATCATGGGTTTCAATATGCCACGTGTCACTCTAAAAATCCTCCACATCCTATTTTCCTTTCCTGTCAAGACACCAAGCCTCCACATCCCTCCTCCACTCCCTTTCTCAATAATTATCTCCCTCCTGCTCCCACTCCCGCTTGGCCTCCCCACCATGATTTACCTCTCTATGTAAATATTTTCGAATGATCCTCCTATTGAGGGTATCACGCATCACATCCTAGCATCCCATCAAAACCCCACCTCCATCATCCTCCCTCTGCTGGTCAACCTGCACTCCATCAGATTCACATTTTTTCCTCCCCTACACACCTGACGAACCTGGGGTTACTGCACATTTTCTACCTCCATCTTCTTCATCCATATTCCAACAGACTAAATTATGGATCCTGCAAACCATCAACCTCTAGCCTTCAATGATCTATGATTCTATAATGTACCGTTGTTTCTGAACATTCAGTCCACTTCAAAAGCCATATGTTTAACCTGTTCCTCCGACGCTTACGGATCATGGTTTTCTTTAACTCCTCCACCATCTACCAAAACTTTTATCCTTACACTAATCTTCCATCTTCCATAATTCCTCAACTGGATCCTGCACACTATGCTCATCGCTCAAGAATCACTCGGGATAATAGTACCTACTACATCTCTGTATTTCGCATCTAGAAAACCAAAACTACTCCAGAAATTGTCAACGCTAAAACAATGCTACAAACTCCGGTACTTTCCTCCCATCCTTTGAATGTCTAATATGCTATACATTAGTACTGGGTAATATTTCTATCGAGGTAGGTTTTCTATTACTTTCAACCAAATTATGCAACCCAAAAAACATAACTGTCTCCGCATTTTTTTGTCTTCCTGGAGTTACGCGACCCATTTCACTTGACAAGGTTTCATATTCATCTTTGGAACATCCACTCCTCTCAAAATTCACACTAAGATATTCATTCTAGGATATCAGAACATGAAATTATTCATTCATTGAGGTAGTTTACTTTTAAATCCCATATTAAAGGTCTGTTTTCAAAATAATGAAATCTTAATCAGTAGGTATCTCATTTATGTTTCCAGATATCTACTAATAAATTTTTAATTCTATGACTCATTCAACTGCTTCGAACTATAATCCGACTATTTACATATCTTCTTACAATTATAGAACTAAAAAAATTCTCTCAATATGTATGTTCACAAGTTTATACTACTATTTCTAAGAGGTACATGAAATCTCGAACTAAGAAACAGTGTAAGCTATGTATTGAATAAAATAAGATGGGAATATGACTATAGAATTTGTATTTTATTTTTCATTTATTTTTTCCATATTTTCAGGTAATAAATTATCATGTTTCATTCTCTTTTTCAAGTGAATAGGTTTTCAGGATTGAAAATATAGGTATGTGCTAGAATATTTTCACTATTTTCCCAATGCTGGAATAATTGAATAATTTATTTTAAAATCATGACTCTTTGTACACTTCTATGGTTTTAGATGCAGGTTGTGGATTTGGGCATGGTTGATTTAATTTAGTTTAAACAGATATAGGATATTTCCGATTTAATTGATATACATGGATTATTTAATTCATTGTGTGTTGGTGCAAGTTGTGAAGGTTTACTTAGATGGTTTCTAGGGAAACAAGGTGATTTAATTCATTCCATATTCCTACTGTATAATTGTTATTGGAGGTACTCTGATAGGTTTCATTGAAGGAATTACCAACTTGATAATATATTTTTTAATTCATGTAGTTGGATTATCTAATTCAAGGTGTAGAGATACAGTTTATAAAGGTTAACATAGATGGATTATGGGGCACTAAGGTGATTTAATTCATTATATATTTCTACAGTATAATTTTCAATAGATTAACTCAGATATGATGTATTTTAGGCACAATTTTATGATCAGGGATATCATGGTGGAGCATGTTATTAAGTTAATGTAGCATGAATAAATTTAAACACCATGTAAATCATTAATTTTTTGTGATTAGTTTACAATTTTTCATGATTTTTCAATCAAGAATCATTAATCCTTTTAGATTTTAATATGCCTTTAATTAGATTGAATGTTTTTTTTGATAATGATATCATGTCTTGACCATATATATTCATTAATTATACTCATTTATAGGATTCTATAAATAAATGAAGTAACACTGGATTTCATTTTTCGCAATGATACTATTAGGTTCTCTCTTTTTGGAAACATGTATGCAAATGTTTAGTAAATGGGTGATTTTATTTACTGAAAAATATGTATTTTCTTCATGTAACTATGTGAACTAAATATTTTCTCAAATACATGGATATATGGAAGTAACAAACAACGAAAATGAAGGTGAACAGGTAATCCCTTATCCAGTTCGTTGTTGTGTGCTTTTGTGGGAATGACATTGGACCCACTATGACCAGGACATTCTCTCAATTTATGGAACGATTCATCAATGTCAAAGGTTGGATTTTATTATTTTAAATGACTCATTAATTTTCATAAACTCTTATTTATAGTGTTGGAACTATGAATTTTTCTTAGATGATTCTATTTTCCCCCATCTTCATTGAACTTCTATGCATTTATCTTTAACCAAATTTTGTACTTTTTTGTTCCATAAAACATTTGCATTATAATTCCATAAAAAAAACACGCTAACAGATTCATTTTTCTTCATAGATTAATTCAGTACTGAATTTATTCCATTACATTTGAGGTTTCCTTCTCTTATTTGTTTCCAAGGATTTTTCTACTTACATATTCCAATATATTATTCCATTAATTAATTAGAACATAAGATGGAAATCTTCTTAGTTAATTCCCTTATATTAATTTATCTAAAAGGGTGGTTATGCCACATTAAATCATATGGTAACAACTCAACTCCCATATTAAACCTTATTTCTTATTTCTAGGTAATGATAACTGACCACTTTCATTTAGTCTTTATTTTGTTATTATTTGTGAAAATGTTGAGTAAATGGTTGATTTGATTTACTGATGAATATATATTTCTTCCTGTAAGGGCGTCATCTATAGCTCTTCCATAATACATAGAAAGATGGAATTAAGAAACCAATATGAAAAAGGTGAATGGGTAATCCCATATCCACTTGGTTGAGGCCAGTATCTAGGTTTTTAGTGGATCAATCCCATGCAGTATCACATTTACTCTTTCCCATGCTTTTGTTTCTCAGCTAGTTTGTTTGTGTGCTCCTGGGTAGTCATGAAAATAATCTCACTATGACTAGGACTTTATCATGCTTTAGGGAATGTTTCCTCACCATCTAAGGTTGTAATTTTTAATTTGAAATGTTTCCATGATTTTCATAAACCATAATATCTTATGTAAGAACACTTAATTTTTCCTGGATGATTTTATCCCCCTATTTTCATTGAATCTACATGCATCCAGTTGTAACCAAATGTTTTACTATTTAATTCCATAAATCATATTCTTGACTATTCCATAAAAGATATATTCTTACAGATTCATTTTACTAATTTTATTAATGTCCTATTGAATTTATTCCATTAATTCTGATGTATTCTTCTCTAATTTTATTCCAATGCTATTACTGCTTACATATTCCAATATTTTTTTATTTTTTTAGAATATAAGATGAAAATATTCACAGTTACTATCCAAAAAATAATTTATATATAATAATGGGTAAAACACATGGATTCATAAGTTAAAAACCCTCTCATCATCACCATTATTTCCTTTTTCTAGGTAATGGTATGTTACCTCTTGTATGAATGCTGAAGATCTTATTATTTGTGAAAATGTTGAGTAAATGGTTGATTTCATTTACTATTAATTATATATTTTTGCATGTAACCGTGTCAACTAAATCTATTCTCAAATACATGGATGAATGGAAGTGAGAAACTACAATGAAGAAGGAGAACTGGTAATCCACTTTCTACTATGCATATTTTGCTTCTCAATTATTATAAGCACTGTTTTTTTCACTATGCATTACAGTATGCACTTATATATCCTTTTTAAACCTATAATGGATTCAAAATATATTCTTGGAAACCACATTGACTAGGTTGGATCAAGATCCATATGGTTTTTTTATTCCATGGAAAATGTCGAACTATAGGTAGAATGTAGCAGAAAACAATGATAGAAACAGTGGTGAGATTACACTCCGGTATAGAAAACGTCAACAATGACAATTTGTTAAACATACATAAACATTGTATGGTTCCATACAATGTCTAAACATGAATTTCACTCATTTATACAAATGTTAAAAATATTTAATGTCCCATAAAATTCAATAGTATATAGTTCTGTATACATTACACTCCTATATACAAATGTATACATTAAATTAATACTGTATATTTTTATACAGCATTATAAGAACAATAAAATTATGGTTCAGTGATCTATCATGATTTTATACTCTATAATAAGTTATTATTATTTTTAAAATTGTCAATTTATTACATATACTCACCAGAAAAAAATCATTCTAAATTAGTTATTACATTTTTTTCATTATTAATTTGAAGAATCATTGGTTTGTACAGTGACCGATCATGAGGGTGATAATTGGATAATGATGATAGTTATTTTTATAGGGAAATAACCTTCAGAAAATCATTATTAGGTTATGAAGGTATTAATTTTAATTATATATATTAAAATTCTCCTGTGATTATATCTTCATTTCAAGTCTTAAATCTCAAATGTTTATTTTTGTTCTATTAAAATTTATTATCTCATAGAAATTTTACATTTCATCATAAATTCCCCCTTTACATTTACTATTAATTATTTTATGATCCACATAAGAAAATTTGATTTTGGTATAATATGTTATAAAAATGAATGACATTACAAATAATATACTAGATAAAGAGCCTCTATAAGGAAAGGGTTATCCATTGTTTATCAATCCTTTCATAATGTTTTTTATTATCTTTGTCAAGTGTCTTAATGATGATTACATCTTTAATATCATCTGAAATATTTATACCAGATTCAGAAAGTGTAGCAACGACCATTCATTTTACCTCATGCCTCTAAATGAAACCCTGCATATTAAAAAAAATCTTTCCTTTTTGTTCATATTAAATAATTCCAGTTGAAACTCTTTCTTATGTATTGGCCCATTACAAATCACCACAATTATAATATTCTTCAATAGCTCATCGATTGATTCTATTTAACTAACACTAAACATTACCTCACTTTCAAGCACCTAAATATCTTCTAGGACTCTTTATTTTTTATGAAAATCAAGAAACCAACAGGTTAGGATGGAAGGGGATCACAAAATCACTGAAAAAATGCTTTGTGGCTTTGAAAAAAGAAAAATGAGAAGACATCAGTTTTTAAGGTATGTTTATTTATGTTTCTTCAATATACATATGATTTCAATATCCTCCCCTATTTTTGGAACATTTAATCTTATTTCTCTATTATTACATAGCTTAAACAAATCATAATAAAGAATGGATGATGCACCTCTCTAGAGAGTAAATAGAAAAACCTCAGGTTGGGGGGGGGGGTGGGGAAGAACAGTGAAGAAGTGAAACCTCTAATAGGTCTAGGTGGTCTATTCCAAACTCATGGTGACATCCCTAGGAAGCATGTTTAAAAAATAATCCTCTTTCAGAAGTTTCATGTTTTCCGAGTCATCAAAAATCAAGAAAATGTAGATATCATACCCCAAAACAATATGCACCATGACCTGAACAACCCATCTTCAATCATCGAACTGCTAATATTCTTAAATATCTCATAGAGTGCATCTATTTCACTAACAGTAAACATTATATCCCTTTCAAGCACTTCAAGATCATCTATAACTCTTGATTTTTTTTATAAAAATCAAGAACAAAACACGATAGGAATGAATGGGATCATATAATCACTGAAACAACGCTAAGTGGATTTGCACAAAGATAAAGGATAAGGCATCAATTTTTAAGAAATGTTTCTTTAGGTTTCTTCAATATACATATGATTTTAGTATTATCACCCATTTTGGTGCATTTAAACTTATTTCTATGTTATTCCATAGCTTAAAAATCACAATTGTGAATTGATCATGTGCCTATCTACAGAGAATAAAAAATAACCTCAGGTTGGGGGGGTGGCGGGGAACTGAAGGTGAAGGAGGGACACCTCCAACAGGTCTAGGTGGCATATTCCAAACTCATGGTGCCATCTTCTGGGACTCTATGATGATGTACATTAGGAAACTTAACATTCAGGTCCTGGTGCAAATTATTTGAGGTATGATATCATCATTTTCATGATTTCTGATGTCTTGGTAAACATGAAGCCTCAAAAAGAGGATTAGACTATAAATATACATCCTTGGGATGGCATGAGAAGAAACATATATATGCATATACAAGGAAATTGAACAGAGGAAAATGGGGAAAATATTATTTAATATATTGAAAAAAAGAAATGCCAATCAACTATATATGCAACAACATATATACGAATTTTCTCCTATTTAGAAGCAACATATATATGAGCAACAACATATAACTTAATAGGGAAACTAGTGATGCTGGTGATGCTACTACAGATATAGGTATATTGTTTATCTGAGTAGAAACATTTATCTACATTTTCTTTAATGGTATATTAATGAATATATTACTTTTTTAGTAAGGGAACTGGTGATGTTGCTATTTTTTACAAAGGAAATTACACTCACCTATATTGAAACAAGGAATTAATGTAGAAAACTACTACTTACCAGTTCTGAAATTCCTCACATTCTTGAAGAAAAGGAAATTATCAACACAATAGAATCCATTGCTGCTATCCCAAAACTATACAAGACAAATAATATATGTTCTATAAGAAAATATGTAGTTTAATTATGGTATCACTAAAAACCCAGTAGAGTGTGGCCAACAAAAGGAGAAGATTACATTTGGATGTTACTATTGTTGCAGGTGATATATGGGAATCTAGTCTGAAGAATTTTATTCTGGAATTAAGATTAGTGGTCAACATGATGATTGGATGAATAAAAACATAACATTTTATAGGTCTGAGAAGTCCCAATCATAATTTTCATATATTTTTTAGTCTATGTATATATTCTTGTGGTAGTTGTTTTGAGCATAAATTATTTTTCATTTTTAGGTACTAGTTATCCAGCAATTAGGAAGGCATATTGATGAAAGTGTGCAGTAATGTTTTTTCATTTTTAGGTATCAATGGATCCTTTTATTCTATTTTATTATAGTTATCATATTCTTCTTTTGAATTCGAACATAATTTAGTTTATTATTTACTTCTATCAATGAGATTTCACACATTTGAATACTATCTGATTTATTCTTCACAAACAATGTATCCTTTTTTTATAGGAGTGGGTCATTTTTTCCTTGTCATATTTTTCTTATGTGGATAGATTCAGTGACATAATTCCACCACCAGGTACATGAAGAAAGAATTTATTTGTAAAAACATAAGGTATGACATTGAAATCACTACAAAATGTTCTATCACAAACAATATTACAAGAATATGAACATATGATATTTCATAGTCTAATGGAAACTTTCTAAATGATTCATATTCACTTGAAACATTCCTATTATTAATAATTACAGAACATATGATCAATAAAATAAATTTTCATTATTTGGTCCATTACTTTTTGAAAATGAATTGAGGGAGATGATGTTTAATATGAAACTGATACTGAACTATATAAATAAATGGTTATTCATTCAAAGTTTCTTTGATGCCAAAATTGATGGTTCTATTGGAGGAAGAGAAGTCTACAAATGTTCTTAAGAACTCTGCAGTTTTGTAAACTTGATAAAAATTATAGTTATGTTATCTAGAACATCTTATTATATTTTAAATTGCTCATCATGTAACCAATAATCTTCATATTCTTAAATTCTACCCTCAAGTAGTGTGACTTTCTATATGTTTTATTCCATCATTATGTATTTTTCTCCGATCTGTATGTCTCTCATTCCATATTGATCTACATACATGATGAATAGTTATACTCCATTTTCATTATTCCTGAATATCCCAATCATTCAACTTTTTATTATATCATTTATTTAAACATTTCTCATTTTATTTTTTACAACCACTGTCTTATCTTTGATTTAGATTTCACTTTTTATTTCAGTGCTTAAATTATAGTTATTGTGATTGAAAATGAAAATGAATTCAAATATTCTTACTCAAAATTTAATAAATCATATACTTTTAAACTTTTTTTTTCATTGTTAAATATTTTAAAGGTGTCTTCATATTTTATGCACCCATATTCCATTATCATACCCCATTACGTTATAATTAAAATTTATTCAACATTATAGTTTCTTCTCAAATTTTATAAATTCTAATGTCTTATTAAATGAAAAATTAGTAATTGAATACGTCATGCAATAACGCATGCGATTAGTAGTTATTTCTAATTCTAATAAGATTATCATCATAATGGTATATTATTTTTAATTTATAGTGATGAAATAATAACCATAAATTCATAGACAATGTTGATTAATTAATTATTAAATTAATGAGAAAATCAAATAAAGGACAAAAAATATAAATTTTTTACAATTTTAAATATTTTCTATAATCCATGAATTCTATATATGTAAATGAAATTATCGGGATGTATTAAAATATTTATTTATTGTTGGACTTGTTCACAAGATGTTATTAATGTCAATATAATGAATATTTCTATATGTTGATATCATTGATATTTTCTAATAAGAAATTACATATTAGATGATATAAAATTCATAAAAATCCTAAATCTATCCAATGTTTTGTTATATGTTTGAAAATATATTTCATGGGAATTTATGGTCATTTTCCATTTACCATAATTATCACGACCATCAAACTTTAAAAATCCTTATTTACATCATATATGAGGAACGTGATAATGTGGTGTTGAAACTAAAGGATAATTTTAATCCCATAGTTAAAATGTCAGTATTTTTTATTTAATGAGAATATTTTGACATAAAGTAATGCTGTAATTTAAATAATTAAATTTTGATCCATTTGGAAATGATAAATAACTTAAAATAATTTATTATTTTTTTAGAATTTATATAATTATCCTACCCAATCTTATAAAATTAAATATATTCTGATGTTTACATCATACTTAATTAGAAATTTAAGTGATCTAATCCCAACCCAATTAATAAACTAGAATATCTGTCACAAACTAGCTTAGGTACCCCGGTAACCTGATAACTGATTTGGAACTGACATAGCCTGAAGTGTGTTCCTGATCCCCATGGTTTGGAAACAAGAACATAACATCATAAAATGTGAATATAAGAAAATATTTTTCCACAAAAAAAAATGGATTTAGATAAAAAATTGAGTATTTTTATAAAATAATTCTCCACTAGGAGATGTGTACTAGAAACAAACATGTTTGACAATCCAAAAAAACAAAAAAAGATACCAAAATAGGGAAAATAGCCTAATTCCCATAGATGTACTAACCAAGTCCCAAGAGAAACATTAAACCACCTTCAAATGATCATTTACCCTTGATCGATCCTAGAATAAGATAGTCTACGAACACCTAAAAGAAGATTTACGGTGTGAGTCATATCCCTGTAGGATTTCACCGAAAGATTCCATAATTGATTCCAATAATAAATTAACCAAATTAATTATTAAAATTTAAAAAATAAAATAGGTTTGTTAATTCAAAATCAAATTCCAAAACAAATCACGAATTATAGTTAAAATATGCAAATACTTTTGAATTTCATGCTTCAAATTTTCAAATGATGGGACATTTATAAAATAATTTCTTAAATAAACTTTAATATAAAATAGTTTATCTAAATTATAAGTCATGTAAAATAGTTTACAAACATTGGTATACATTTATATCTTATATATAAACAATAGAGAAACTTGGTCATGCTCCAAATAGGTATGTATGTTCCATTTTACAGGACTCCACAGTATCTAATTGTCACAACAATATGTGTACACATGTCCTCTAGACACTGGTCAATGAAGGGTCATCACCATATCCTAAGGGATGTGTCCTACTAGATTTATGTTTTGAATTTTTTTCTTATCAGATTTTGGGTCTAAATAACTCACAAACTATCCCATGATTTCATGTTATCTACACAATCAGTTAAAGAAAATTTATTTTATAACTTATTAAAATACCTTTAAATTCCATTCCCCCATTACAAATAAGAATTTTCTATTTGAAAACCAAATTGAATTTTTTATCAAATTATACCTTTTTTACAAGATAAAACCCCTGGTTTCTATTGAAAATCATTGTTGATCTATTTCCACAAGTTTGAAATAAAATCAAACTAATTCCCTAATTTCAAAAAACCCAATTCAATAAAATTGGGTATTTTTAAAAATTTCAATAAAATGAATTTCACATTTTAAATCAAAAAATTTCAATTGAAGCAATATTCCATAATCGCATCGAACCCAATGGGATTAGAGGTTTTCCAAAAATCTATCCAAAACCCATTTTAAAATCTCCCAATAGGAATTTGGTTTTCATTAAATCTGTTGAAAGATATTTATTCTAATCACAAAATTGTAATTAAATCATGAAATTGAATTTAAATAAATTAATTTAAGGTTAATAAATTTATCGAATCAAATATGGTACTAGATATTATTTTAGGGAAACTCACTTCTTGTAATGAAATCCTATAACAAAAATAGAGGTGCATGAGACATTGAAAAAAAAACCTAGAAATGAGAATATATGACACATAAAATAGATCGACCAATCCAAAGAGGATCTATCAAGGTCCCTGGGATGAAAAGATAAAGAGATAGGGATATCACTTAACATGGAATCATTGAACAATTAAAATGATGATAAATTTATTAAACCAAATAACACAAAGGGATAGAGGGCACCATGTTCTCCTAGGGAAGGATTTAGGTTGAGAGAAATGAAACTGAATAGAGGAACCAAATAAATTTCCATTGCACTACCTATTTTGAAACATATTTCGGGGTATTATAGGACTTATAACACAATTACCAGTTGAGAAACTTTGAAGTTTCATATACACTTACAAATTCATCACTTTTTAATTAAAAAATGATTTAATTTCATCTATAGGTTACACGCAGTGTAAAGCTATTTCACATCAAGAAATTATCTAGTATCCTATAAGAAAAAAATATTTCTATGTTGAAATTTTAATAATTTATTTCCTTCCCCATTATATGTATCTTTAAAATTATATCTGTAACCATCCTCATCAAAGAAGAGAAAAATCACGACATGTTATATAATTTACATTTCAAAAAATAGCGGTATGTTACAATCTCCTGACTATAGGAACATTCCATCCCCATTAATCCTATCAAGAAGTCTCTATACCA
This sequence comes from Viscum album, assembly GCA_963277665.1. Taxonomy (NCBI): domain Eukaryota; kingdom Viridiplantae; phylum Streptophyta; class Magnoliopsida; order Santalales; family Viscaceae; genus Viscum; species Viscum album. The sequence continues at coordinate 1,490,176,700 of OY728151.1, read as the reverse complement.
AAAATATGAATCCAATTCTCATTCATCAGTACCACCCTATTTATCATCTCATGACTATCAGAACCATGATTCCATATCACTTGGAAAAATGGTATCGTACTCCCATAAAGTTCCATGGATTCAGAGTCAACTATCCTGACTAAAATTTCATTCAGAAATAATTTAGGTTCAATGTCAAGATCTTTCCTACTCGAAACATGAGATTGATCAAAAAGATAATTTCAAATTTGAGATACATACAACACGTTAGGTATCATCCTTAGCTATATTGGTAGTATTAAAGGATAAGAAACTTACACCACCTACTCAAAAACCTCAAATGTACCACAAAATGAAGATAAAGATTCCCTTTCCTCCCAAGCTATCGATGACCCAAATGCGTTGACACCTTCATAAACATATTATCACCAATTGTGAATTCTTATGGTCTACATTGATGAACATCATTAGATTTATATCTTCTTGGTGTCTTAATCATTTTATGATGAATCAAATAAATCTTTTTATTTCATCTCTTAGAAAATATTGTTATAAAAAAAGAACCTCCAACAATATCCATCCAACAATATTGAGATTTACATGGCTAGCCCTAAAAGGCCCCCAAAAGAGACATTTTTATTGGAGAGAAGTAACTATTTTTATAGGAAAATTCAAGTAGACCTAAATGATCATCCCACTCCCTCCAAAGTTGAGAAGACTTTCGGTAATAATTTCCCCAAATAAATTTACAGAACATTCAATATAGACATATGACTGCAGATGGTAGGCCATTCTTAAACAAATTTGAGATCCTAATGCCTCTGGAAGGACTCTCCAAAAGAAAGAACTGATATGAGAATTTCTATTGGAGACTGATCCAGAATGAGATCTATCAAAATGAATGATATCTTTCACAAATATATTTAAAAAATCCTCAACATTGTTTTTATTGTGAATTGGAATTAGTTGAACTGATTTCATTAGATGATTGTTCAAAAACAGAATCACAATCCTCTTTCTATGGGTATATTGCAACCCACCCACAAATTCCATAGATATTTCATCTGACATTCACGTAGGTAATGGGAGTGGTTCCAGAAAACCCGAATGTTTTTTATGCTGAACCTTGAACTATTGGCATGCATAACAATGAGAGAAAAAATCATCACGACCTCATCTCATACCTAGCCCCCAAAACTGATACAACTTGTTTGATAACATATTCATGGATCTTGGGTTCACTCCCCACAGGGAACTATGACAATCCCCCATCACATATGTATATACTACTACTGGAATGATCAATAATTTCTGATATCATTGAATTCCCTTAATGTAGAATTGTATATCATGTAATGACCCAAAATTTCATTAATGGAAACTCCTCTTGATCTAATTAAATGTCCCATTATGTAAATTGATTATATAAAATGAGAACTTATTTGGTTTTATGTTTTGGGATTTTAAAATACCATTAAGAATTTTGATCATTGTTAATATTTCCATTTAAAAGTTATAACATGATTAGTAAAAATATAGGGCTTTGACAAATACAATTTACTCAAAAAAAGGAAGTGATGGCCCCATCTAGTAGACTTTCCCCATATGAAGCCCATTTTTCAGAGCTTGGAAAGGATGTGGCTTCATTAGGGTTCGATCTTGACCAAGACCAAGTTATTCTAGAATATGTTAAGCTTGAGAGGAACCGCTTACGGGAGAAGTTGAAGTTGATAGAGATAGCCACTCGAGTGATGTTATCCGAGCCACCCCAAGAGTTTTCCACCATCGCACACCATACCCTTCAGTCTTATGCAGGTGTTATAAGGGGTTTTGTAGCATGAAAATAGAACTATGATTTTTTGAATTATTTTTTTTATATAATAATGAATATACATGCACTTTATTATTGTCACATAGTAAATATTTTTTAAAATACAAATATTATTTTTAGTTAATAATAAACTAAGAAATATATTTTGTTGAACTAATGGATTTATGGATTAAATTATATTTTAATAAATTATTATTATTATTATTAAATTAAAATTTATTATATATAAATTATCATATATTTTTATGAATGCAACTATAATTTTTATTAAAGATCGAAAGCTGTTTTTTCCAAAACACATGAATTTAAAAAAAATGATGGTTTTTGTTTTAAAAGTAAAAATTGACATATTTATAAAATTATATAGATAAAATGAATATTATTTTTGGAATTAGGATTTCTAAATTATACAATGGTGAATTTTTCATAATTTTCTAAGACCGTTGAATTTGTGGGTAAAAATTAAATACCATTTAAATATATAAAGTGTTTTATGACATCATAATGATCCAATAGTGATGTAATAAAATACTATAAATGATATTTTCTGTCGATATATGTTTTACCAATAAAATAATGTGATTTGATATTTGTTTTATTTTTTATAAAAATCTTCAGTGGACCCTTCAAGACTTATAAATCATGTTGCCTTTTTAAATTGTTTTCCTTGAGAGTGTGACTCACCTACACATAAGCCACCATATTATTTTAAGAAGTTCGAACATTGGCCTTATAAAATATTTTTTTACACTCCCCATCGGAAAAAACCATGGGAAGAAACATGGTCTGGTTTTTGGTTTTGATTAGTTTAATGTGAGGTGTCCCATAACAAAATAATAAAGAATTCTTTCTCCTTTTCTATATAGACTCACCCAAGATCCCACTTCATCTTCACACAAAGCCTTTTATATTCGTCCCAACTCTTCCCTAGTCTCTCTAGAAACCATCCAATGCTCCCCAAGAACCCAATAATCATCCCTCAAGCCTCTCCCAAACCATTGGGATCACACATCCAAGTAAGGGATTTCCACTTTTTTCATTTTTTTATCAATTTAATTATGTGGTTATTCACTTTTAATATAAATTAAAAGTGTGGGGGTATGATTTAAAACCTCCACCATAATTACCTCTTTATGATTTAATTATGAGAGACCCCTTTGACTCTCATTTAATGCATCCCATACACACATGTTACCATGCCAAACTTTTATAATGAATTTCCCTCTCCTCAGTTACATTCGAGAAATTTCCTTTGTATTACGAATCTAAATTCCTTTACCTATGTTGGTACATGTTTCTATATGAACCCATTACATTCCATTTCATTTAAATATGACGAGACACCCCTTTCTCTCTCTCATCAACCATTTTTACGAATTTTTATGTCACGCCGTTATGCTGCTGAAATTGCACCGCGATTTTCCAATCCAAAATCATTGTGTAGTGAATACCATACCCATGCCTCTATAAAGGGGATTCAACTTTATGAACATATAAATATTGAATGGTAATTTCATGTCTGTATTCAACATATCTTAATCTTGGAATAACTTATGATGTTGGATGATTAGATGTTATATGATCCATGTGGCACACTTATCCAAGAAATGAAATATTTAAGAGGGGTGCACCCTAATAGTGCTCCATTGCATAGGGTAAAGTATAGTATCATTATAAATCATTTGAAATGGGTGTTTACTCATGCTAATTCTAGTTCAATGAGGGTTTACTCATGATTTATGTGCAATGAGGGTTTGCACATGCTCCATGTGCAATGATCCTTGGCTCATTCTAATTCCATGTTATGTATTGTTGCCACATTTCCATGTGATATTAATCATGTTATATCATGTATTTATGTTTATGATTCGTTTGTGCTCAATTGATATTCCTATTGTCTAACATGTAATGTATTCCTCATGTTATTCATTGTTTAGTCCCTTACTGGGCATTATAGCTCCCCCATTTCTTATGCATGTCCTTAGGATATCCAATGCAAGGCTATGTATGAGGGAATGCAGTGGTCCAAATCCACAAAGACACTAGACCTATCAATCTTATATGTCTTATCAAGTGATTTTTATGTAATAAATCATGTTTAAGTGTGAAATAAAGTGTAGGGTTGTAATAGATGGTATAAGAGGATAGGTTTAGTTATTTTTGGGATTAGGATTAGAAAACCCTAGTGAACCGTTAGAGACAAGACTAAGTATAATAAAACATCCCTATGTTTAGGTGAGTATTGAGTAAGTGTTTTATCAAGAAAATACGTCCCTATCTAGATACGAGTAGGAAGAGGAGGCTCTGACACAGATGTACATAGGGATAAAAACTCCAACAAGGAGTTTTAGGATAGTCTCGGGGTATCTTCGTACATGACAACAGGCCTTGCTGTAATCTTGGTTACAAAACTCCTGGAGGATATTCTTTGGTAAATTCACAAGCTTAGTACGAACCCTTGTTAAGGGAATTAAAAAATATCCCTAAGAATATATGTTTGAAAGTAGATCATGGATAACATAGATTGAAGACTAGATATAAATAAGTTAAGGAAATAAATGTTATTTAAAGTCATAAGCTTTTGTATTTAGATTACCCTTTATGTGTTACCCCTAAATCTCCTTTTATTCCAGACAATGGATGGTAATAGGAGGACTCGGGCTAACAACTGATATAAAGATCGATGTGATGATTGTGTTGATGAGATGGCCAATACGATGGGAGCGGGAATTACAAACTTTGTCACAGTTTCTTTCTCAGGTAACTAATGATTTGAATAGAAACATGGGTCAAGAGGAACATTAAACCCCCCTAAGAAAGAACAAGTCACTATAGATAGCTTCATGAGACAATGGCCTCCTACTTTTAATAAATCATCTAATCCCTTAAACGTTGAACAATGGATCAACTCCATTGAAAATATATTCTCCATCCTTCAATGTTTTGAACAAGAGAAGGTTCTTTTGGCTTCTTATCATATGGAGGGTGAAGCAAATCAATGGTGGAAGTTGATAAAAAATATGAATCCTGAGGAGGAGATTGAGGCAATGGAATGGAAGGATTTCCAGAAGATGTTTTTTGACAAATATTTTTCCATGAACCCTCCGACTTAAGATAGAACATGACTTCCTTTACTTCAAGAAAAAAGATGACGAATCTGTCAGAGCTTATGAGGAATCTTCAAAATGATTGCACGATACGCCTCTGGCGTTTTTGTTACCCCTGAATGCAATGATGACCACTTAATTAGTGGACTGAAAGGTAGCCTGTGGAAAGCGCTGGCGATCTGTGACTTCGACAGCTATGAAGAAATTGTCTGATGTGCCCTCAAGGTAAAAATGGATATAGAAGAATCTCCATGGTATCATGGGGATAAGAAGAATAAGGTTCACTTCAATGATGGTTGTCCAATTGATAAATTCAATGGAGCTAACAATATCCAGCAAATTTTTTTCAAAGGTGTGGAAAAATGCACCCCTGAAATTGCATGAAGTAGGCGAGGAAATGCTTTAGGTGTGGAAGAGAAGGGCACCTGACTATTAACACTCGGAAAGAAAAACCCACGACTACGAAAGAGGAGAGGAACACTCTGTTTTTCTCTCAACACATTTTTCATTGCTTCAACTGCAAAGAACCAGGGCAACTTGCAAATCAGTTCCCTAATCAAAGGGTTTTTGGTCGAAACCAACAAATTCCAAGGAAACAAGGGTGAGCTTTTTCCATCACTACCGCAGAAGTGAATCCTGATAATGAAGTGGTGATAGGTACACTTGTTATTCATTAATGAATAATGAACATACTTTTCGATTCTGGTTCTATGGAATCTTTTATATCTAGAATATTTAGTAGAATAATCCCAACACCACAAAAAATCATGGATGTAAAGATAGCAGTGAGTATAGAAAAGGGGGAAATCATTGCATCCCATGAATATAATTCATCCCCTATTATAATTAGTTGAATGAACTTCCCAATGAACCTTGTCATACTCTCTATAGTGGAATTTAATTGAATTCTCGGTATGGATTGGGTTTCCTTATATAGAGCCAACATAAATTTTCATGAGAGGGAAATCACTCTCTATATGGGGAATCGACCCCCTATTCAATACAAGTTCAAGGAGGAAGATGAATATTCTTTAGTTCCATTATATCAAGCATGGATGTTACTACCCTGTGGGCATGTGTATCTGGATCAGATGATTGAGTCTAAAGAAGCAATCATCCTTGAAGACATGCCAAATATGAGGGAATTCACTGATGTTTTTCCGGAAGAATTTCTTGGTCTTCCTAATAGAAGAGATGATTAATTCTCCATTTAACTTATACCTAGAGCATAGAAAATACCCAACACTCTGTATGGAATAGCTATTGTAGAGCCTGAGGAGATGAAAGAACAACTACAAGAGAATCTGGATAAAGGTTTTATACGCCAAAGTGATTGACCATAGGGTGCACCAGTCCTCTTCTTTATGATGAAATATGGGTCAATTCACCTTTGCATCAATTATCGTGAACTTAATAAAATCATGATACAGTACAAGTTTCCTCTCCCATGAATTGATGACTTGTTCGATCAGTTGAATAGAGAAAAATACATCTCCAAGGTGGATTTTTGGTCTAGATATTATCAAGTTCGAGTGAAGAAGGATGATATAACCGAGAATACTTTTCATACATGATACAAGAACTATGAATTCATATTAATTCATTTCAGAATCACTAATTCTCCATAAATCTTCATGGAAATGATGAATAAAGTCTTCAAAGATTACCTCGAAAAATTTGGCGTAGTCTTTATAGATGATATTCTGATATACTCCAAATCCACGGAGGAACATGAGAAGCATCTAAGTACTATACTAGAGACCTTGTGGAAGGAGAAGTTCTATGAAAAGTACAACAAGTGTGAGTTCTATTTAAAGGAGGTCCCATTATTGGGCTATATCATGACAAGAAATGGTATATCTGTAGATCCCTCCAAAACAGCTACAATTGAGGGATGGACAAGGCCAACATCGGTAACAGGTATCTGTAGATTTTTGGGGTTAGATGGATATTATCGACGATTTGTGAGAAATTTTTCATGATTGAACAACCCTCTTACCAAGCTAACTCAAATGGGAGTAATGTTTTCTTGGAGTTATGAATGTGAAAAAAGCATCAAAGTGCTAAAAAATAGTCTTGTCAATATTCCCATTCTCACATTACCCTCAAGTGGATAACTTTTTGTGGTATTTAGAGATGCTTCGAAGAAGGTCCTTGGATGTGTATTGAGGAAAAATGAAAAATTCATTGATTATGCTTCAAAGAAATGGAATGTTCATGAGCAGAATTATCCCACACATCATCTGAAGTTGGAAGTAGTGATCATCACTTTAAAAATATTGCGGCATTATATCATTGGGGAGAAGTGTGAAATATATACAGACCACAAAAGCCTCAAGTATATATTCACATAGAAAGAGTTGAACATGCTCGAATGAAGATGGTTAGAGATGATCAATGAATATGACTGCTCAATCCATTACCACCTTGGGAAAGCGAACAAGGTGGGAGATTCTCTAAGTTGAAAGGACGCTGCGATTCTATCATTGATGATAATTGAGAATGATCCATTCTTTTTATATTTGATGAAGATGGGAATGGGAATCACAAAGAAGGGAACATCATCAATCCATTCCCAAATTATTTCTCAACTGTCTCTTTTGGAAAGATTAAAGGTTGCTAAAAAAGATGATGTGAGAATTCAGAATAAAGTAGAAGCTATCAGAAAGAAGAAAATCCTAAGAGTTCGATGTTAATAAAGAATGAATTGTGAGATTTGGGAAAAGATTAAGTGTTCCATCATGTTCATAGCTAAAGAAGGAAATTTTGGATGATGCTCATAGATAATATTTCTCTATTCACCTAGTAAACACAAAGATGTATCGAGATCGTCAACAACATTATTGATGGGACGATATGAAGAAGGAGATCGATGAATTTACATCAATGTTCTTGGCGTGTCAGCAAGTGAAGTCTGAGAGACAGTAGACAAAGGGGATAATGCAACCATTACCCATACCAGCATGGGAATGGGAGAACATCACCATGGACATTGTCACCGGACTTACGAAGACAACCAAAGGCAACAATGCAACATGTGTTATTGCGGATCGTCTTACAAATTCTGTGCACTTTATTGCAATTCGGGTGGATTTCTCATTGGATCAACTGGCACATATATATATCAGGTATGTGGTAAGGCTGTATGGAGTAAAACTATCGATTGTATCCGACCGAGATCCAAGATACACCTCTATTTTTTGGAAGAGTCTTCAACATTCTCTGGATATTGATCTGAACTTTAGTACATCTTATCATGCTCAAACTAATGGACAATCTGAACGGACTATCCAAATACTGGACGAAATGTTGAGAGCATAGTCAATGTAATTTAAAGGAGGTTGGGATCAACATCTTCCCTAGTTGAATTCTCCTATAATAACATTTTCAACACGAGCATCAATATGGCACCATATGAATCCCTTTATGAGAAAAGGAGTAGAACAATGTCTTGTTGGGATGAAGTCGGTGAGTGTTAGATTCTAGGACCAGAAATGGTCGATGAAATGGTAGAGAAGGTGAAAACCATTACGCAGCATATAAAGGCTTCCAGGGGTCAATAAAAGATCTATGAAGATAATCGTTGACAAGACCTTGAGTTTAAAGTCAGGGACATGGTGTTTCTACGCATATTTCCATGGAATAAAGTGATGAAGTTTGGAAATAAAGGAATGTTAATTCCTTGGAACAACGACCCTTTTGAGATTATTGATCGTGTCAGGGTTGTGGACTATCAACTAGAACTTCCACCTACCATGGACAAAGTACATGATGTCTTTCATGTATCCCTCTTAAAGAAGTACAAACCAGACATTTAACATGTACTCTCTTCAGAGGTGGTATAGTTATAGGATGACCTTTCTTATGAGGAGAAACCAATGAAGATCTTAAATCATATGGAAAAAGTCCTACGAAATTAGAGAATTCCCCTTGTGAAGCTGTTGTGGTGAAACCAGATGTTTGAAGAAGCGATGTGGGAATCATAGGAAATTATGAAGCAGAGTTACACACATTCGTTTTAGTGTGGGAAAAAGAAATTTATTGGGTGAAATTTCTTAAGGGGGGAAGACTTTAACAACCCAAATTTCATTAATGCTAATTCCTCTTGATCTAATTAAATGTCTCATTATGTAAAATTTTTATATAAAAGGTGAAATTATTTGGTTTTATGTTTTTATATTTTAAAATACCATTATGAATTATGATCTTTGCTAATATATTTGTTTAACCTAGATCACATGATTAGTATAAATATAGGGATTTAACAAATCCAATTTACTCAAAGGAAGCGATGACCTCATCCAGTATACTTTCCCCATATGAAGCCCATCTGTCGAATCTCAGAAATGAGGTGGCTTAATTGGGATTTTCTCTAGACTATGCCCAAGACGAGCTTGATTACATTAATATTTAGAGGAACCACTTACGGGGGATGTGGAAGTTGATAGAGATAACCACTAATGAGATGTTATCTGAGCCACCCCAAGAGTCTGTCACCATTGCACACCTTAGCCTTCAGTATTATACGAGTGTTATAAAGGGTTATGTAACAAGACCATAACACAATGATTATGTGAATTATTTTTGTATATAATAATGAATATACATTCACTTTATTATTGTTACTTCGTAAATATTTTGTAAACCACAAATACTATTTTTAGTTAATGATCAACTAATAAATCTATTTTGAGGAATTAATTGATTTCTGAAATAATAATATTCTAATAAAATATTATTATTATTATTATTAAATTAATTTTTATTAAATATTAATTATCATATAATTTTATGAATTCAACTGTAATTTTTATTATGGTTTGAATGCTATTTTAGTCAAAACCCATGAATTTTCGATAATTTCCAGGTTTTTTAATGTAGAAATTCACATATTTAGAAATTTTTTTAGATAAAATGAATATTATTTTTGGAATCATGATTTTTAAATTATTAAAAGGTAAGTTTTTCATAATTTTTTGAGACCATTGAATGTTTGGATAAAAATTTAATACCGTTTAAATATATAATGTGTTTTATGACATTATAATGATCTAAGAGTGATGTAATAAAATTCTATAAATAATATTTTTTGCCAATATATGTTTTACAATTAAAATAATATGATTTTAGATATTTTTGATTTATTTTACAAGTATTTAGTGGAACCTTAAAGACTAATAAATCATTTTTTCTTTTTAAATTGTCTTCCTTGAGAGTATGACTCACCTCTACATAATCCACCATATAATTTTAAGACATTCGACCATTTTCCTTATAAAATATTGGTTTAAACTCCCCTTTGGAAAAAACCATGGGAAAAAACCATGGGTTTTTTTGTGGTTTTGATTTGTTTAATGCGAGGTGTCCCAAATCTAAATAATAAAGAATTCTTTCTCATTTCCTATATAAACCCACACAAGATCCCACTTCCTATTCACCCAAATCATTTTTAGTTCGTCCAAACTCATCCATACTCTCTCTAAAATCCTATAAAAGTGCCCAAAGCTCCAAAAAATCATCTCTCAAGCCTTTCACAAGCCTTTGTGATCACACTTCCAAGTAAGGGATTTCCTCTTTTCTCATTGTTGTCTCAATTTCATTTTGTTGTTATTCCATTTTAATTTAAATTAAAAATTTTGAGGTTTGATTTCAAACCTCCCCCATACTGCCCTATTTATTTTTGAATTATGAGATACCCATTTCACTCACATTTAATTCCTCCCATACACATCCGTTACCATGTCGAAATTCCTGATGGAATTTCCCTCTCCTCCTTTACATTCATGCAATTTCCATTGGTATTTTGAATCAAAATTACATTACTTATGTAGGGACATGTTTCTACATGAAACCATTATTATTAATGTCATGGTAATATGACAAGACAACCCTTTCCATCTCAAAAACCATTTTTACAAATCTTTCTGTCACGCTGTTATGCTTCCGAAATTGCACCGTGATTTTCCAAGCCAAAATCATTTTGTAGTGAATACCATACCCATGTCTATATCAAGGGTATTCACCTTTATGCACATATACATATTTAATCATAATTTCATGTTTGTATTACACATTTATTAATAATGTAATAACTTATGATGTTGAATGATTCCATGTTATATGATCCATGTGGCACTCTAATGCATGAAATGAAATGTTTAAGAAGGGTATGCCCTGATAGTGCTCCAATTCATTGGATAAAGTATAGTATCATGATACTTCATGTGAAATTGGTGTTGAATCATGCTAATTAATTTGAAACGAGGGTTTACTCGTTCTACATGTGCAATGAGGTTTTACTCATGCTCCATGTGAAATGAGCCTTGGCTCATGCAAATTCCATGTTAAGTGTTGTTTCCACATTTCCATGTTATGTTTATCATGTTATATCAAGCCTTTATGTTTATGATTCTCTTGTTCTCCATTGATATGTCTATTTTCTAACATGTACTATATTCCCCATTTTATTCCATGATTATTCCCTTTCTAGGATTTATATCTATCCCTTTTCTTATGAATGTCCTAAGGATATCCTATTTTATAATGATATGAATATAGTGTGAATGCGTACCAATGTCCTACTATCTCCATGAATGATGAATTTCATTTCCTATATAAAAATATTATGGATTATTATAAATATATATATAATTAATATAAATATATATATATATATATGAAAACTACACCATGTATTAGATTTTGGATATGATGAAATCCTGACTAGCATATGAATAAAAAAATTACAGGTCAAAACATACTCAAATAACTACGAAATTAACACCATAAATAGCGAATATAATGATTTTTTACAAATAGTTAATTAGATATTATAAAAATAACATATTATATTATAAATATGAGTATCATTCTATTATAATTTATTGGCATGTTTAAATTCATTATACACGTGTTTGGAAAACCTTTTGTCAAAAATGATACTCATGGTAACGGATGTTCATATCACTTTTTACATTTGTGAGATAAATGTCATATTGACCACATAATTATTTTCAATAGTGTATATGCATACCCTTTTTATGTATTATATCATTATTTTATTTATAAGAAATCTATTTAAATGTTTCATATGATTATTATTTCATTTAATTCTTCTGATTTTGATGTTACCATAATTATAAGGGATTTTTTTATCACTCTTTATTCAATGATCCATACACCATTTCCACCACTTATTTCATTTTTGTAGTATATACAATTATTGTTTTATTTTATATAATTAATAAATTTGTCTTCATAGTATTTATAGTTTTTATTAATTTATTTCCATCATTTTGTTTATAATTCATTTATTACCAAGTAGTATAATAATTTATTTCAATTTCATTTCATTGAGGAAAGTTGTTCTGTCACACAACTTGTTACATATTCATGGTGTATATATTTCTAAATTGATATTATATTTCATAAATCTTATCATTCTCATGAAATTATAGGTTTCATTTAATTTTATTCCACCACGAGGTTTGTGATTCAAATGTTTCAGAGTGGTTGGTGACCCTTTGAGATGTATAAATATTATTTTCATCAAGAATGTTTTAATAATATTTTAATATAATTTCCAATCATCAATGTAATAAACCCATGTTTCTAATTTTACACCAATGATGATATTTTTTATTAATACCATCCTTATCCTTCCTTTGGATGTTTTTGATTGATTTGTCCAAGGATAGTATTGACATTCGCAACCATGATTCATTTTTCAATACCACATGAAATATTTAATTTTCTACAGTCATTGATAAATTAATTTACCATAATTATCCATATAAATTATCAAGGATGTATTAATTTACTAAACCTTATATCAATTTTACATATGAAATCTAAATTATAGTTGTTTTATAATCTAGGGAAATATTGATATATCCATACTCTTAAATCAATATATATATTTGTTAAGGCACTTAATTCGTGAATTTAAATTAATTATACCATATATAAGGAGTTCCTTGGATTGGTGTGACATGATTTGTGGACCATTTAATGTAAGCCCCTATATTCATCATTATTCTCTTTAAATGAAATCAGTTGGGAACAAAGACATCAAAAATATGACCAAGAACACTCTAAACTATCTTGTGAATGGTTTTTTATAGCAGTATGATAAACTATCTTGTGAATGGTCTTGATGGTACTGGTACAATGTACCTAGGAAACATGGATTCCAATAATAAATATTTTCCTTCATTCAAATTCATTATTTATTATACATGGTATTTTTCTTTGACATTATCAATATATTAATTTCATTCTCATTTCATTGAATAAATGGATTGTGTTCAGGTTATATTCCTTGAAATAGTATTTATGCCTTATCTAGTTATATTAAATTGAACATGTTCTTAGTTATTTCCTTTTCATATTGACTATTCATGTTGAATAATTATTGGATATGATATAAGAAACCCTTACTAATCATTTGATCCCACCCATATTTTTTCATTTCCCCAAGAATCCAATAATTATTCTAAGAAGGATATGGAAGGATATGTATATCCTCAAAACAAAAAAAATTATTCCTAATTAGGGTATTTATTTTTAAAACATGACTAATGTATGTATCTGTTTTACCAAGACTAATAAACCCTTTGATCCATTGGGTTTCAGTTCCTTCTAATCATTCCAATTTAATACTAGTAGGTATTGACATAAGGTTTCAGGTTTCAGGTGACCGAAGTTCATACAAATGTATATTATGTACAACCATGGACATTAGGTTTTGGAAAAAATAGATTATAAAAAAATTCTAAGATTTATTTTGATAATAATTATAGGATAATGTACATGAATATTTGTAAGGTAGTGATTATTTGGGTTTTACAAGGAATAAATTAATTTATTTATATTACATGTGGTCCCAGTTTTAGTGTAAATGTACCTATAGGTAACAACTCTTAATAGATGGATTATTCCTGACATGAGAAGAACCTTGTGTACAACAATGGGCCTTACAGTGCACCTGGTTTGACACTACCGATGAATATGATTATGATAATTCAATTTTTTTCAAACAATTATGAAATATTATAATATAGAATGAAAATTACTGATCTAGTTTTAACATTAGAGGAATAAGGACCTTTATTTAAATAAAACAGATAAAGTTTTTATGTATTGATATTTTTTTGAAAAACATATTTAAAAGGATATTAAGTTATTAACTTTATTTCACTGTTTTACATCATACTTATTTTTGGTAATTGTATTAATATAGATTATATAAATTACAATATATATGTAAGGTGAAAACCCATTAGGACTATAAAGTTCATAAAGATTGATCCCTAGACTATAAGATGATAACTATTTAACTCCTACCATTATCCTACACGATGTCCTAGTTTAGGTGTACTTTTTTTATTTAAATGTTTTAATAATAAATGATAATTATGAAATTTTCGTATCAATTTTTAGGTTTAGTTAATAATTTCAAAATCATATTATATTTGTGAAATAGTTATAGATAAATATAATGACTTGTTTTATGGGTATTACGATCCGTTAAATAAATTTAATGCAAAAAAATATGGGTTCATTTTAGGATATCCCTTTCATAATGTAAAGGATAAATTAGAATTAGACTTTATCAAACAAAAAAGAAGGAATTATTCATGTAACATTAACAAATATCAAATAACTATATTTCCTTAAATTCTTGGTGCATAAAAAATTCTTCAATATTAAGGAATGTATCTCAAAAATAAATGTTCTATTAATACATTAATTTTTTATAATCTAATGGCCTTTAAAATCATAATCGATTTTTTCCTCCACCCCATCAACATTCCATTTATCATTCACTTTTTTCTGGTTGATGAACTTAATCACCCCCATAAATATTAATGTGATCTGTCCTGGTAAATATCTCTACTTTCAACTAATGTTCTCATTCATAGAGACCTAGTTATTTATTATAGCATTTAACCTTTGTACTTTTAATTATCTCTTTTAAGTGTATATTTTATTAAATATTCAAATTTTGTTGGACTTCAACAATATAATATTTAAATATCAAATCCAAGATTTCATATATATAGTTTAAATTGTGAGGACAAAATTTCATCAAGGTGGTGAGAATTTGACACCCCAAAAATTATAAAATATGTAATTTTATTCAACAGAATGTATAACAAGAAACCAAAAATATAGAAAAGAATATGACATCTGGAGTTTTTATGGTATATTTAATATAACTGATTAATTTAATATATTATATATATTCCAATGCTTGAAATACTATGTTTGATTATATCACAAGAATCAATGACATTCTTCAATAATATTCATTACACAAAGGAGAAAATTTTTATATAAAACTATATATTATTAATACATTATTCTTTTATATAATATGATATATCATAGCCATTAATTAGTATTTAGGAATAAAATTAACTAACTTATTAAAATATATGGTTTATATAATTATCAGGTTAATTATTTGGTTACAAATTAATTATAAATGAAATTTTAAAACAAATAAATAAAATAAAGATATTATTATTCTCCTAAAGTAATTGAGTCCAAATATATTATATTAATTTAAATTTCTGAATTATATTGAAAAAATATATGTTTTATTTATTCAAAAACATTTTTTTATTTTAATTCAATAGATTTTAAAGGTATAAGATAACAATAAAAAAATTTATAAATAAAAACCTATATTTTCTAAAGTTAATTTTACCTCTTTTTAATTGAGAACCAATTTTAAATATATTTACTACCATATTTCAACCATATTCTCCATTTTCTAGAATTTGGACCATTATTGGGGCCACCTGACATGGAAAAAAACGTGGGTAGAATACACATTCTAAAAATTTACACGAATTCCCCTCCTACACCCCTATAAAAAGTCACACACCCCTCCCATATAATCAAACCTCTAAAGCTCAATGGCTCACCAGACCTCTATTAAATATAATCTCCTAAAATCCTTCCCCTCAATAAATATTCTACACCTTGGGTAGAAATCCATCTAGGGAAATCATTTTTTATAAATCAAAAGGAGTTTCCAAAAAATTAGGCAATATTCTTCAACGATCCCCATAATTTTATATCTTTCCCAAGAAATTAAATTATTCTAATTACATTGTTATGTAAATATATCAATATAATAAATTTATTGATATTAATTTATGTGAATTTTTTTACCTACACTTTCACACACAACCAATAATTGGTGAAGAATTATTCATTCGTGTGTACGGAGGACTACCGCCTTACAAAGAATTATTGTTCGTTTTTTCCAAACCCTCTCTAATGGGTTTTCATTATGATGTAGAGAATGTGTATGTTTATTATATATTATATTTATTATTTCTTTAGGATTATTTAATTTTTATATAATACATACCATTATGTGTTCTATATTATGGGGATATGATAACATCATTTGTGGAATTATGTACTATCACCTCCTCAATGTGATGTGATTCATTGACACCTCATGTGGATTGTCTTAAGTGATGGGTTTAATAAAATAATGTGACATATATGACATTAATATGTTACGTTAATTATAATATACATTTATATCATTTAATTTTCATTTTTTAGAATGTGACATTGAAATGGAAGTAGCATTCATGTGTATGTATGGCCTACCGTCTCCATGACTAGTGCGTATAATTTTCTATCATGAAATATTATGGATTATTATAAATACTTAATAATTAATGTACATTAAAACTAAATCATGTTTGACATTATTTATATCATTAAATATTTATTTACTTAAAAAGTAAAAAAAATCAAAACATTTTTTAAAAATAGGGCAATTATCACCTGAAAGAATGAATATAGTGAAAGATTGTTAAAAAATGGGTAATGATAGATTACATGAAGCTAATAAATGATATTATAAATAGGATTTTGGTTCTATTAAAATTAAGTGAAACTTTTAAGACCCTTATACAATAGGATAAATGACACACATACAAAAAGAAATAAAATATAAGGGATTTTCATCTCTTTTTTCAGATTTGGGAGATTAATGTCATATTCGGCACGTAATTCCTTATAATTTTGTGTATTAAATCCCTTATGATATATTATTTCATTAATTATGTTATATTTATGGTATGTAAATTTTTCTTCTAATAATTATTACTTTTTGGTCTTCCGAATCAGATTTTATCAAAGTTATATTTGGTTCTTGTGTCACTTTCCCATCAGTCAGGAAAACCCCATTTCCCACTAATTATTTATTTCATGTGGTTTATATAATACCATAATGTATTTTATATCATTAATAAATGTATCTTTATTTTATTTTGAGTATTATTTGAATCTATTACTTTTGTGTGGATTATAATTCGGAAGATACCATGTAGTAAGGGAATTCATCTCAACCTCATTTCATTGAGGCATGTTATAATATTATATTCCTAGATTCATTTATATGATGTATATTATTATATTATGAATTGAAATATCACTAATATAATTATTTTTAGGATATTAATAGTATCATTTATTTTTATTCCTACATGGGGTCTGTGACACAAATATTTCAAAATGGTATCTGACAATTTGGAATGTCTAAAGATTATATTCCTCAAAAATGTTTTTAAAGATATCTTAAGATAATGTACATTCATAATAATCATCAAACATTTATTCAACTTATCTTAAACTAGGGATATTATTTATTCATTCCATCCTTATCCTTTCTTTTTATCTATTTTGATTCATTTGGCCAAGGATAATATTCACATTCACTTCTAGGATTATTTTTTGAATACCCTATAAATATTCAATTTCCAATAATTAATAATCATAAAAGTGAATCTAATTATCCATATAATTTATACAAGAAAATTTCATTTCCAAAACCATATAAAATTTTTAACTTATGGAAATTAATTGATAGTCATTTGAATATTTGGGGAAATATTGTCAAAGATACATTCACTACTCAATAAATATATTTGTTAATGTTCATTTTCAGTAATTTAAAATGATAATTAGATATATATATATATATATGGAATTATTGGTACTGGTATGACTTTGGATGGTTACAGTTTAAATTAATCCCCTTAATACATCAGTTGTCTCATGAGACAAAATGAGTTGGGATGAAACCCTTCATGTTTGTAACCAAACACATTCTAAACTGTCTTCACAAAGGCCTTAATTGCAGAATGCTAAAGCTTATTTTAAATGGTCTTTCTGGTTAATGTAACATGTAACTAGGAACCATGGAATCTAATAATCTATAATTTAACAAATTTATATTACGTATTTTTTATCAATGATATTTATTTATTTGATAATATCTATATATTCATTTCATTATTAGTTCATGGATTAAATTTCATGTGTTTAAGTTATTTTCCTTTATAAATTGTTTATTCCTTAGCCAATTATTATAAATTCATTATTTTTTTAGTTATTTCCATTCCATAATGTATATTTTAATTGATTCATTATTCCAACCTATATTCATAACAGTTTCTGACCATTTGATCTCAACCATATTTTTCCATTCCATAAGAATCAAATAATTATACTAATAAGAATATTCATGGATATGATAAGTGGTAATAAAGTTACATTGAAAAGAAATAAAATAATTTATAATAAGTCAATCCATTTTTAATAAAATACTATTATGTGTATCTAGTTTTCCAATACTACAATGATCTTCAGTCTATCATGCATAATTTCATTTTAATCACTATAATACATTAGTAAAAGACACCGTATCAATGATTGTGGGGGTATCATTGTAATATGAAAACCCTCATAGAAAATGTAAAATGTGGAAAATACTATGAAGAACTATATAAAAATGAAAAATAATGAAAAATATATAATTACTTGATTACCCATGACAACCAAGAAAATACAAAATAATAATAATACATAATAACCACCCAAAAATATAATAGAATGTGGGAAACCCCTAAAATCATTTAAAATCCATAAAAATAATATAGTACACTAAATCTGATAAAACATTTAATCCCTTTAAACCTAGGGAGACCCGTAAACCACCTAAAAAAGATAGGAAAAATAATAAATCAATGAATTCTAGATAATATTTGATAAACCTCAAATTATTTATGAGTAGGAGAATCAGTGATACACAGAATTAATTTACTGAAATTTCTCTATCAATTGGATGATCCTTATAAGAAATTGATATTATTCAAATTGATTCAAAAATAATAATAATTTTGATGTAGATCTTATCCTCATATTGTTACGTAAGATATTAAATTAATCCTTATACAAGAGAAAATAAATTATTCCTCATATATATTTATACATATACAAAATGATACATAACGCATATTATAAATTAAATCATACAAAAATTATAAACACAAATTGTTCTAATTGTAGAATGAAACATGTACAAACTAAAAAATAACACTTATTAATGTTTAATTGACTCATAATCATTTATAATTGGCATATATATCAGCCAAAATCTCACTAAGTTTGCGATGAATCATATGAACAAAAAAAAGTTACTTGTACACAACTTAAAAATTACTTCTATATCATATATTTCAGTTTACTAAAAAAATTATGTGTTTATTATAAGGTATTGGTCATAAAATTAAAATTATGTGAACCGTTATCATATTCTTGAAAAAATGTGTCAGAAACACAAATGATTCAACAAATAGTACTTATTTAGATTATGATTGTTTTCTACATATATATTATATATTATTTATTTATATCTACTTATATTTAGATATATTTGAAATTTTATAATTTTTAATATATTTAGGTATTTTATTTGTCAAATAGTATATTAAACATCTATTTTATTAATGGATAATAATAGACATTATTTATTAAATTAACTAATTTTCGGTGCATTTTAATTTATTTTCAACTCACTGTTTATTTAACATGATGAAATATTTTATGGTGATAAGGGATCTATTCTCAAGATGACTAAAGTAGTATTATATTATCACTAAATAGTGATTAAAATAATTAAACATACATCTAGGACATTAGTTGTTCATGATCATTAAGAACTCAAAAACATTAAAGATGTTCATTATTTCATAATTATTTAATGGTCCCTTAGGTATAAATAATTTTAATGGAATGAATTTTGGAGTGTCGATAACAAAAAAATACTACATAAAATGTTGTTTATAGAAAAAATTAATGATTTCAATGTCATATACACATGAATTAGGAATAATGGAGTTATTATATTTTACATATCATGAAAAAAATCTCACTCATTTGATAATTATATCTACAATCATCCATGCTAATATTCATTATATAAAAAACTACTAATAAAAATTTGATATGTGTTTCCATAATATTCAATGTTTGTACATTTTATATTCCTGATCATTTGTATCGTATACATCCCTTCTATTTTATCTATGTGTCATTTTTGGTACTTCCATACATAAAAAAAGGATTTTTGGGTTATTGAATGATTTAAAAGGGCTATAGGTTTTTTCCTCTATGTAAAAATGGATGTACTCTTTGTGTTGATTCTCTAGATTGAAATACGTAGGGATATTTTATTTTTATACTATTAGATGAAAAGGTAAATTTAGGGGTTTTTGATTCCGCATTAAAATAATTTTTTGTTTTGGTTATTTATCTAAAATTAACAAATGACATAATAAAGATTGAAACTACCTGTGAAATGTGTATTTATAGCATATTAGTTGGGTATTGTCGTACTAATAGAGTGTAGAGTAGTCATAGAATCAAATTGATCCATTCTAAATTAAAAATTCATGTGTTCTTATTTTACTTTTTCATGTACTGAACTAATATAACTATAATATAATACAAAAATTATAAACATTTATAAATATATTCTTATATTAATTATTCTATTATTTCATCATATAGGACAAACTATTTGTATTATAGGTTTTCCTATTATCTAGTATATAAAAATATATTATTTTTAAAAAATACATCCTAGAAATAACCCTATAATGAAAGTGGTCAATTGGTTATAATATTTATAAGTTATAATGATGAATGAATTCCTCATATAACTATATTTTCTTAAAGTACATCTAATTACTATTATAATGATTGGAAAAATTATTTCAATAAGCAATATATATTTTATCATTCAACCATTATGGTAAAATATTAAGCATTAACAAAGGTTCTTTTAGAAACATTGAATTATAATGATATTATTTCTTATATATTAAACTATATGGTGATGAGTGTTTTATATTTATTAATATGATGAAATATATTTATTTAGACATCTTATTGGGAAACAAGGTATCATATTTTGAAAATATTTTGTTTTATTGATTATTTAATATATATGTTAAAGAGAAAAAATCATAGAGTTATTAGAGATGAATATTATGATTTGAAAATAGTTTTAAAAATAGAAAATATAAAATTTAATTTATATAATTTTATTAAAAATGTCATTAATGACATGAGAGAATAATTGAATCATATTGTTTATATTGAAAGAGTACATAAATATTACTGATGAAATGACTTTTTTTAAAAATATTATAAACAAAAGTAAAAACATAAAATAATTTGTAGTTGATGAAAATATTATATCACTTATGTAATATGAATTAGAACATAAATATATATATATATAATAAACATAGTATAAAAATAAACCTTATTTCTATTAAATTTTATGTGAATTTTACTACATACTGATTTGAAACTCTGTTAAAATAATATAAACAAGGTCAACCTTTTTAGGACACAAAATGAGTGAACAATTTAAGTAATGGATATTTTATAGATTTTATGAGATTTACCATTAGATGATTACAAATGAAACATGAATGGTCATGTAATTTCAAATGATGGTTCTCTAGTAATCATTTATTAATATTGGAGAATATTCCATATTAGGACTGAGTGCTTCAAACTAATGAAAGAATAAATTAATGGGAATCTAAAAAAATAAAATTAATATATTTCTACAAATTAGATGAAAAAATAATACAAATTCTAGTGGTAAATCAGGAATAGAAAATAAATTATCAAATACATCTATCATGGATTCAATAAATATATACTATTATTTTGTTTTTATTTTAGTTAATCTAATAATGAAATACCAACTATTTGTGACAAATTTGATGAAATTATTATATTAAATAACTATACATTAATTTTTAATACAATAATAAATTTAGTAAATATAATGAATATAATAGTGAATATAATAAATTTCCCTCTCTATTAAAAAATAATTTTAACAATGAAAATTGAAAATGTGATTTATTTGTTATAATTTAGAAATATAATAAAATAGGATTAAGGCCTTTTTTATTTGATTTACACTTCTCAAAAGGAAAGTGAAATGATTAAATATTAAATTGATTATCTAAAGGAACCATTTGCTACATTTATTCATGTAATTGAATGATATGTTGAAATTATAAATGTGAACAAAATATTAAAAATAAATATTATACATGTATATGATAATAAATCAACATTTATTTATATTTAATTCATTGTTAAAATGTTTGAGGATGTTATTGTAAAGTGATATTTTTATTATGTGGTATGTAAAAGGTCATTATGAAATTGAATGTTCATTTAGGTCACCATAATATCTTGAATATGCCTTATATTTAATTTCTAAAGATATATATTCCTAATTAATAGTGAATAAATGTTATGATTTTTTTGGGTGATGAAATAATTTTTTTTTTGAAAATGATTGAACCTAAATTTTTATTTGTACAAAAATGGTGAGAAAAATAAAATTTTACAAAATATAACTTCGATTTATCAATGAGCTGACATGTTACATTGATAGTAGGGGCTGAATTAATATTAATGGAGAAATTTATAAATTTTTATTTAGTATATTTAAAAGAGCTTGTTGACTGTCAATGACACATCTATAGGGAATGTAAAAGTATTTAAGAAATATGATATTTATTAATATTCTATAATATCTTATGTATTATATGTTGATTTTTTGAAACATAATACATTAAGTATTTCTCAATTATCATATGATAGAATGTTTTATAAATTATAAATTGAAAATTTAATGTATAAAATATAATATTGAATGTTTATTCATTAATGATAATTTTTTTCCATTATTAAAATAAAATAGAAAACATTTTTTTCATTAGTAGTTAAACTAATTATTCAATGATATTAGTGATTTATATCTAAATAGATTAACAATATTAAGTTTCATAGAAGGTTATGTCCTGAATCATTAGGGTTTAAAATATTTTTCATTAAAAACGTTTAAATGATTCTTAGGATAAAAATTAAAAAATTATATTTATGAGATATGAATGAATGATAAACTACAGAGTGAAAAAAGGATTCATATTAAATATGGTAAACTATAATATCAATTAAACATATTAATCAAAAAATATTATTTCCTATATGAATATAATTTCGGGATGGTAGGAATATTCTTTATTGCTAATGATATTTGTAGATACTTTTTGGGTTAATTTCCACACATGAAAAAAGTGAAATATTTTAAATTTTTATAATGTATATAAAATTAGATAAATATTAGAAGGGTTGATTAATATTTTCAATTGTACATTATATCAAATTTGAATTTATAAAACTAAAAATATTGTTTGGAAGAAACTGGGTTTTTATTAAATTTCAACAGATTAAATGCCATAATAAAATGGATTAATTAAAAGTAAAAATATCACTAATAATGATATGTATATAACTATGAAAAAAGAATTTAATTTACATAAATAATTTTCTATAGAAGCTATATATAAATATAATTAACATAAAAACACAATTGTTTCTAGAACAATTCTAAAGAAATCACCTTGTGAATTTGGGGAATATAGGAATCCAAATATATATTAATTTACAACTGTTAGTTGAATTTTTTTTATAAATAACAAACAAAATTCAGATGAATATTATACTAAATATGATGATGTGATATTTTTATGATATTCAAATAATAATAATTTATAAAAATTTATGAAAAAATAATTCTCATTGTTGATGTATATTTTCATTTTATGGTTTTTGGAAAAAACAATATATATTAATCATCCAATGGATCCCATTTTAAAATGAATATTATATATATTTATAAGGCCCCAGCCTTAAACCTTACTTAATCTTGAGTTATTACAAGATTTCACATTGAGGATCTTTTCGGGTTTAGAGTTTTAGAGAATTAGATCATAAAACGTGCATTACATTCCACATATAAACAAAGTGGTTACATAAAGATAGTATTCTTTATTCCCATCAATGGAAACACATTTAAAATAAAACATGGATTATTTCTTAACACATCCTTGACTCTATCATCTTATCATGTACCTTTCCCTTGACCTGTGAAAAACATTTCAAAAACATGGGATGAGCATAAAAACTCAGTATGGGTTATAAAAACATGGAAAGGAAACATGAGTTCATATATACATAAGAATGAAATCATACTTTACCCATAAAACATAGGCACTTTAACATACCTCATAAAATCATGAATAAATCATAGAAATCATAATATGTAAAGGTAACTTGAGGCATTCATAACATTCTTATGTAGGGAGTAACCCTCTTGGTTACGTTTGGAATACCCATCACAGTATATTCCCTAAAATCTTTTCGGAGAAACCTTAACGTTTCACTCCTTCGCGTTACCCAATGCATTGGAGAGCTATAACGGGATCACCCGCCCTTAGTTTATCACGGAACCACCCGTCTTCATAATAATGCCCAAGAACCATAACATAATCATATCACATAAAACATGCATAAAGGAAACATAACATTTCCAAATTTCAATCACGAGATATCAATACAACACATTGATATAATAAAAACATTATGAAAACCATTTTCAATACCAAAGTAAAACATGGTATTTATTTTTCTTTTTAAAAAAGAAGGTATGGCTTGTAGAGGAAGCTGAAACTCAAATAACGGTTACGACGGCGGAGAAGTCGTTGTCGCCGCATACGTACGACAAAAACATTCCCTTTTGTCGTTTAGTAAACGCTTCGTATAAAAAAGATTCCTTTTGAATAAATGTTAAAGTCAAAGGGGTTTATACACCGTATAAAAGAAAGTTGTGTATAAAATAAAATATGCCTCAATGAAAGGAGATTGAGACGAAGTCCCATACAAAGATAATTTTTAAAATAAAATAGATATATTATGTGCATTCTCTATAAGTACACATAAATAAAGTACAAATACAAGATATGACATAATAATATATGACATACTTTGAAAGTACGAGATTAACCCAAAGAATGGAAATTGGGTTAAGAAGTTCCCATACCTCGTATCCGACTTGACCCGACCGTTCTTTAAACTCCTGAATAATAAACTTGAGTTAATCTCTACTTGATTATGAATCTTTTTCAAGTTCATTATTCCTTTTATACCATGTTATGAACATCATGAAATTATTTAAGTTAATAATGTTCATTTTTTCGGTATTTGGTTCTTAAGTCAAAAATAGACTTCTTATACTTACATGTTGTTAATTTGGTCAAAGGTTCATTATATCCAGAATGGTATTCATGATGTAGATATCATATATGTCATATATATCCATTACATACATTCATTTATAATATTACATCACATTTAGAGGTAAGAAATGAAATGCACCGTTCATGGAGACGGTAAGCCGTACGTACGCATGAACGCTACTTCCATTTCTATTTCATATTTTCTGGAATGGAATCATAATGATATAAGAGTATATTATAATTCCAGTATAATAACATATATAATATCATTAACTTTATCCTTTACACATCCCACATATGGTATTAACGAATCAAATCACTTTTAGGGGGCGGTAGTCCGCACTTCCTAAAATGAAGATATCGTGTTTTACCCATAATGGAAACCATAAAGGTATGCCCAAAATGAAAAAAACAGAAGCTTAAGGAAAACATAAACATATTATATATCATATATAAAAATAGTGACATCATAATTGCCACCTTTGAAGGTGTTTAATGAGTGTTGAACAATCATCGTTCCGGGAGGTAGAATTTCGCCATCCACGGAAACCTTATGTTCTTTAACCATTTGATGTAGTTGTGTGAGAGTGTAGCTCAAATAAATCTTATAACAACATCCTAGTATAATGAAGATACTGGTGTTGTTACAAAAGAAGTAAATAAAAAGAGTTTAGGGGGTTGGAGAGGCAAAATAAAACAAATGAACATGAGAGAATGAATTACCTTTAAAAGTGTATCTCTTTTTGAGTTGAGCCTAAAGGCTTACTTTGAAAGGATTCGGCCCAAAGGGAATCCTCTAGGATGAGGAGAGGGATGTGGAGAGAGCAAATGGGCAGGGGTTGGCCGAGCCAAAGGCTTGAAGAGTGTGTGAAATGAGGTAGAGGTGGGGGCCTTTTATAAGGGGAGAGGAGGGGCACTTTTGGAAAGTAAAGAAACATTACATTATTTGAAAATGTTTTTCGGTTTTAAAAGGTCCCACATTGATAGAATTAGTGGATAAGGTGATAAGGCATCGAAATGCATTCATCCAATTGGTTTTGGACATGTGTAGTTCATAGAGTTTATATTATCTTTCCATTTTATTTAAATCGTCAAATAATGATGTCATCGCTGCATCATTATTATGTCATAAATAATTAAATTTATTTTATGTCTAAAAATTATAAAAAAATTACTATGATGTAGGAAATCTTTTTAGCTTTCCATTTAATATTTATAATCAAAATTTGGACTTGTATAACCCCACTTAAAAATTGTTTTCGTAAAACATATTATGTTTGTGTCATTTTCACTTTAACATTAAATAAAAAGTAATTTATGTCATTTCCCAACAAAAGTGGATCCATGGGGTCCCCAAGTTGATCCATGGCTTGTCTTGGTCGGCCATGACACAACCAATAAGGTTGGGACATGTGTCTAGGTCATTTTATACTATTAAAGCATTATTTATTCCTTAAACTACACTAATTACCACTAATCGCGATTAAAAACTTAATAAGTTACTATTCACCAAAAAATTATTTTAATCTCATTGAACCACATTTTACTTCTTAATGACAACCATGTATGTCGGATTTTCAAAATTCAGTACACATTAGTGGTAAACTTTCATTTAACTGAAAAATCAGTTTGCTTGATTACCACTTAGTGGTTTCACTATTCATCAAAAATTGAAGTTTTTCAGAAAATTACCAAAAATTCACTCTAAGCTATATGTGATATTCCGAATTCAAAAATGAAGTCTATTTTAAAAAATTCAAATCATATAAGTCACATTAATTAATTTAATAATTAATTCCCGCTGCCAGAGCAAATAGCGTGTTTTTACAAAACAATAAATATCAAAAGATTGACACCAGTTTAAGTCTAATTTCAAAGTGAAATTGATTCCAATGACCACCATTAGATAAAATGTTAAAAATATATTCTAATTTCACTTCAAAACCAATTCAAAACATAATCTAATCATATAAATAAATTAGATTAAAAAGCAGTTTTGATGTAAAATGCAGTATTTTTCACTATTCATTAAAAAATGAACATTGTCAGAAAAATACCAAAAATTCACACAAGGTAAATTTTGATGTCCCAATCATAAAGGATAAGTTTATTTTGACAAACATAGTTTATAAAATTGTAAAAATATAGATTCAAAAATGGTTTTCCATCAAAAGGCACTAAAACAATCTTTTAAGAATATTAGTGTATTCCATGCATAAGATTGTATTTATTTCCATTTTAAGCCTCTAAAACACTATCTTTATCATTAATAGACATAGATAAAAATATCTATTATTCATTACTTACTTGGGATGTTACATCCTTCCCCCCTTTAGAAAATTGCGTCCCCGCAATTTTATTCACTTATCAAAATAAGTGGGGGTATTTATCCCTCATAGCATTTTCAGATTCCCACGTTGCCTCTTCAATCACATGGTTTTTCCAAAAAAAACCTTTACCTGGTGAATCACCTTATTCCGTAACACTTGCTCCTTATGGTCAAGAATCTGGACCGGTTGTTCCTCATAAGATAGGTTCTCTTCCAGCTGAACTACCTCTGGACTCAAAACATGAGATGGATCTGGCATATACTTTCTCAACATCGAAACGTGAAAAACATTGTGTACCTGAGATAAACTCGGAGGTAAAGCCACTCGGTATGCAACTGATCCAACTCTCTCCAGAATTTCGTATGGTCCAATAAACCTTGGACTCAACTTTCCTTTCTTACCAAATCTCATCACACTTTTCCAAGGAGAAACCTTGAGAAAAACATGATCACCTACCTCGAAAGATAGATCCTTCCTCCGGTTATCCGCATAACTCTTCTGCCTGCTCTGAGCTGTTCTCATGTGTTTCTGAATCATCTGAACTTTTTCTACCATCTCTTCTACCAATTCTGGTCCCATCAACTTTCTTTCACCCACTTCATCCCAGAAAGCTGGAGTTTGACACCGCTTCCCATATAATGCCTGAAATGGTGCCATCTGTATACTGGAATGAAAACTGTTATTATATGAAAACTCAACCAAAGAAAGATGTTGGTCCCAACTTCCCTGATAATCCATAGAACAAGCTCGCAGCATATCCTCCAATGTCTGAATTGTTCGTTCTGACTGTCCATCTGATTGAGGATGAAAAGCTGTAATAAAATTTAATTCAGTACCCAACGACTTCTGAAGGCCTTTCCAAAAGTTAGAAGTAAACCTGGGATCACGATCCGATACAATGGAGAGAAGAACTCCATGTAATCTGACTATCTCTTTAAGATACAAACGGGAAAGTTGATCAAGAGAGAAAGTATCTCGTATAGCAAGGAAATGAGCAGACTTGGTCAAGCGATCAACAATAACCCAGATTGCATTATTACCTCGAGATGTCTTCGGTAATCCAACAACAAAGTCCATGGATATATTCTCCCATTTCCACTCTGGCACTGGTAAAGGCTGAAGCATCCCTTTCGGTAACTGCCGCTCTGCTTTAACCTGCTGACAAGTCAAACACTTCACTGTAAAATCAGCAATATCTCTTTTCATTCCATCCCACCAGTAATACTCCCGCAGATCTCTATACATCTTAGTACTGCCCGGATGAACTGAAAACGGAGAACTATGAGCTTCACATAACAACTCTCTCTTCAACTGTGAATCACAAGGCACACATAACCTCTTCACAAACCTCAAAACACAAACACAAACTTATCCAAGAACTCATGGAAAATTTTATTCATAAGGTCCATGAATACAGCAGGTGCATTGGTTAACCCAAAAGGCATAACTACAAATTCATAATGGCCATATCTAGTACGGAACGCAGTCTTCGGAACGTCTGCTTCTTTTACATTCAACTGATGGTACCCCGACCTCAAGTCAATCTTCGAAAAATACTGAGCTCCCTGGAGCTGACACCACTTCATTCGATGGCCCAACATCTGCTGATGTAGTTGCAAAGGATTTCACCACCCCTTTCTGCTTGTAGTCTAACTGCTTCCCATCACTCAAGCTCCTTGTCGGACACTCGTTTGCATAGTGACCCATCTCATTGCACTTATAACATTTCACTAACTGTAAATCAAATTTATTCTTACCTTCACCTTGATCCTTTTCAGTGCAATCACGAGCCTTATGTCCCATCTTACCACATCGGTAGCACTTTCCAGAATTCAGAAGACATT
This sequence comes from Viscum album, assembly GCA_963277665.1. Taxonomy (NCBI): domain Eukaryota; kingdom Viridiplantae; phylum Streptophyta; class Magnoliopsida; order Santalales; family Viscaceae; genus Viscum; species Viscum album. Next base: position 1,490,147,114 of record OY728151.1, on the reverse strand, counting down.
CCCCAGCATGCCTTTTGCCACATTTATCACAAACTGGAAACTTAGTTCTCTTACCATCAGACTTTTTTGAAGAATTCTTACCTTTCTCCTGCCACCTCGGTCTCTTCTTCTGCTGGTTGTTATAGAAAACTTGGTCATCGGCAAACTCCATTTCCACCTTCTCAGCACATCGAACAAGCTTTTCATAACTTTTAAACTCACGAGAAGCTAATGACCTTCTATATTTTGGCTTTAATCCTGAGTAAAAACGATTGATTTTACTATCAAGGTCCCGGATAAAATTTGGAGCATACCTTGCCAATCTAGTGAACCTTTCTTCATAGGTAGCCACTGAGTCTTCCTCTTGCCTCAATTCCAAGAATTGCTTTTCCATCCTAAGTCGAACAGCCTTAGGAAAATACTTCTCAAGAAACATACCTTTGAATTCATCCCAGTAAAGAGCATCAATCTCATCGGCATCCCTGATATTTTTAACCATAGACCACCACTGATCTGCTTCACCCTCCAAACGGTAAATAGCAAGACTAACCTTTTGATTGTCTGAACACCCCATGACATCAAAAATCTTCTCCAGTGCTTTAATCCACCCTTCAGCTAGCACAGGGTCAGATGATCCTCTGAATGATGGGGGATGTTGCCTCATGAAATGTTCCACCACTGACATGTTCCTCTGCGGTTGATCTGGCTGATCTCGTGCATGGATACCACCACCATTTATAGCCTGAGTCAACTGTGCCATCACTGCAACAAACTGTTCAGTTCCGATTCCGACCATCTCAGGTTGCTGATTTGGAAGGCTGTCTTCCTCCTGATGTCGTCCCAACATAGCTGCTTTGTTTCCCCTACGGAAAACCATTCTGAACATGGAAATATCTTAGGCGAAGCAACATGGTAATCCGTAAATGCTATATCATTTCAAAAAAAAATATTTTTGGATAATCATTTAATAGAATTCTAACTCCTAAAGTTATCTAAACCAACCTTTGATACCAACTATAAGGCCCCAGCCTTAAACCTTACTTAATCTTGAGTTATTACAAGATTTCACATTGAGGATCTTTTCGGGTTTAGAGTTTTAGAGAATTAGATCATAAAACTTGCATTACATTCCACATATAAACAAAGTGGTTACATAAAGATAGTATTCTTTATTCCTATCAATGGAAACACATTTAAAACATGGATTATTTCTTGACACATCCTTGACTCTATCATCTTATCATGTACCTTTCCCTTGACCTGTGAAAAACATTTCAAAAACATGGGATGAGCATAAAAACTCAGTATGGGTTATAAAAACATGGAAAGGAAACATGAGTTCATATATACATAAGAATGAAATCATACTTTACCCATAAAACATAGGCACTTTAACATACCTCATAAAATCATGAATAAATCATAGAAATCATAATATGTAAAGGTAACTTGAGGCATTCATAACATTCTTATGTAGGGAGTAACCCTCTTGGTTACGTTTGGAATACCCATCACAGTATATTCCCTAAAATCTCTTCGGAGAAACCTTAACGTTTCACTCCTTCGCGTTACCCAATGCATTGGAGAGCTATAACGGGCTCACCCGCCCTTAGTTTATCACGGAACCACCCGTCTTCATAATAATGCCCAAGAACCATAACATAATCATATCACATAAAACATGCATAAAGGAAACATAACATTTCCAAATTTCAATCACGAGATATCAATACAACACATTGATATAATAAAAACATTATGAAAACCATTTTCAATACCAAAGTAAAACATGGTATTTATTTTTCTTTTTAAAAAAGAAGGTATGGCTTGTAGAGGAAGCTGAAACTCAAATAACGGTTACGACGGCGGAGAAGTCGTTGTCGCCGCATACGTACAACAAAAACATTCCCTTTTGTCGTTTAGTAAACGCTTCGTATAAAAAATATTCCTTTTGAATAAATGTAAAAGTCAAAGGGGTTTATACACCGTATAAAAGAAAGTTGTGTATAAAATAAAATATGCCTCAATGAAAGGAGATTGAGACGAAGTCCCATACAAAGATAATTTTTAAAATAAAATAGATATATTATGTGCATTCTCTATAAGTACACATAAATAAAGTACAAATACAAGATATGACATAATAATATAATGACATACTTTGAAAGTACGAGATTAACCCAAAGAATGGAAATTGGGTTAAGAAGTTCCCATACCTCGTATCCGACTTGACCCGACCGTTCTTTAAACTCCTGAATAATAAACTTGAGTTAATCTCTACTTGATTATGAATCTTTTTCAAGTTCATTATTCCTTTTATACCATGTTATGAACATCATGCAATTATTTAAGTTAATAATGTTCATTTTGTCGGTATTTGGTTCTTAAGTCAAAAATAGACTTCTTATAGTTACATGTTGTTAATTTGGTCAAAGGTTCATTATATCCAGAATGGTATTCATGATGTAGATATCATATATTTCATATATATCCATTACATACATTCATTTATAATATTACATCACATTTAGAGGTAAGAAATGAAATGCACCGTTCATGGAGACGGTAAGCCGTACGTACGCATGAACGCTACTTCCATTTCTATTTCATATTTTCTGGAATAGAATCATAATGATATAAGAGTATATTATAATTCCAGTATAATAACATATATAATATCATTAACTTTATCCTTTACACATCCCACATATGGTATTAACGAATCAAATCACTTTTAGGGGGCGGTAGTCCGCACTTCCTAAAATGAAGATATCGTGTTTTACCCATAATGGAAACCATAAAGGTATGCCCAAAATGAAAAAAACAGAAGCTTAAGGAAAACATAAACATATTATATATCATATATAAAAATAGTGACATCATAATGGCCACCATTGAAGGTGTTTAATGAGTGTTGAACAATCATCGTTTCGGGAGGCAGAATTTCGCCATCCACGGAAACCTTATGTTCTTTAACCATTTGATGTAGTTGTGTGAGAGTGTAGCTCAAATAAATCTTATAACAACATCCTAGTATAATGAAGATACTGGTGTTGTTACAAAAGAAGTAAATAAAAAGAGGTTAGGGGGTTGGAGAGGCAAAATAAAACAAATGAACATGAGAGAATGAATTACCTTTAAAAGTGTAACTCTTTTTGAGTTGAGCCTAAAGGCTTACTTTGAAAGGATTCGGCCCAAAGGGAATCCTCTAGGATGAGGAGAGGGATGTGGAGAGAGCAAATGGGCAGGGGTTGGCCGAGCCAAAGGCTTGAAGAGTGTGTGAAATGAGGTAGAGGTGGGGGCCTTTTATAAGGGGAGAGGAGGGGCACTTTTGGAAAGTAAAGAAACATTACATTATTTGAAAATGTGTTTCGGTTTTAAAAGGTCCCACATTGATATAATTCGTGGATAAGGTGATAAGGCATCTAACTCCATTCATCCAATTGGTTTTGGACATGTGTAGTTCATGGATTTTATATTATCTTTCCATTTTATTTAAATCGTCAAATAATGATGTCATCGCTGCATCATTATTATGTCATAAATAATTAAATTTATTTAATGTCTAAAAATTATAAAAAAATTACTATGATGTAGGAAATCTTCTTAGCTTTCCATTGAATATTTATAATCAAAATTTGGACTTGTATAACCCCACTTAAAAATTGTTTTCGTAAAACATATTATGTTTGTGTCATTTTCACTTTAACATTAAATAAAAAGTAATTTATGTCATTTCCCAACAAAAGTGGATCCATGGGGTCCCCAAGTTGACCCATGGCTTGTATTGGTCGGCCATGACACAACCAATAAGGTTGGGACATGTTTCTAGGTCATTTTATACTATTAAAGCATTATTTATTCCTTAAACTACACTAATTACCACTAATCGCGATTAAAAACTTAATAAGTTACTATTCACCAAAAAATTATTTTAATCTCATTGAACCACATTTTACTTCTTCATGACAACCATGTATGTCGGATTTTCAAAATTCAGTACACATTAGTGGTAAACTTTCATTTAACTGAAAAATCAGTTTGCTTGATTACCACTTAGTGGTTTCACTATTCATCAAAAATTGAAGTTTTTCAGAAAATTACCAAAAATTCACTCTAAGCTATATGTGATATTACGAATTCAAAAATGAAGTCTATTTTAAAAAATTCAAATCATATAAGTCACATTAATTAATTTAATAATTAATTCCCGCTGCCAGAGCAAATAGCGTGTTTTTACAAAACAATAAGTATCAAAAGATTGACACCAGTTTAAGTCTAATTTCAAAGTGAAATTGATTCCAATGACCACCATTAGATAAAATGGTAAAAATATATTCTAATTTCACTTCAAAACCAATTCAAAACATAATCTAATCATATAAATAAATTAGATTAAAAAGCAGTTTTGATGTAAAATGCAGTATTTTTCACTATTCATTAAAAAATGAACATTGTCAGAAAAATACCAAAAATTCACACAAGGTAAATTTTGATGTCCCAATCATAAAGGATAAGTTTATTTTGACAAACATAGTTTATAAAATTGTCAAAATATAGATTCAAAAATGGTTTTCCATCAAAAGGCACTAAAACAATCTTTTAAGAATATTAGTGTATTCCATGCATAAGATTGTATTTATTTCCATTTTAAGCCTCTAAAACACTATCTTTATCATTAATAGACATAGATAAAAATATCTATTATTCATTACTTACTTGGGATGTTACAATATTAATTTGGATAATATGTTAATCTAGATATAATTAAAATTTATTAGCGGGATGAAATTTATATAGTAATAATATTAGAAAACAAATAGGGGTCATAAAGAAGATAGAATAATTGGTTATGAAATATTTTTAGATGGAATTTAAAATGTATTATAATCCATTACCACATATAATGATTTTATTTTTTATTTTTACAAAATTATATTCCTAAAACATTTACTTATTCAAATGTAATTTCATATATGGAAATTTAATTCAATTATTAAACTAAAAATTGTATTTTTACATTAGTTCACGCACTAAAATAAAAAAAATTACTATGTAGATATATAGAAATAAATATAAAGAATGTGTTTAAATGAATAGATATAAAGAGTGATTAGTTTATAAATATTATTTTAAAAATGAATATATAGATTCTGATGAGTCTTTTTTCTACTATTTTTAAATTTAGAGTTACTCTAATTATATTATCTTATTCTAGTATTGATAGATTTAATCATGTTCAAATATATGTGAAAAATAATTTTAGTAATGATTTATTATCTGTAGAAGTTAGTGTTACGCAACACATACATTATGAAAATGATAATAAACTATAATATATAATAAATAATTCTAATGTAAATTATAAACATAAACATGGTCCAAAATAATGGTATCAATTATTTCCTTGATTCATTTTGAATATATATTTGAATAAAAGAAATCTATATTACACTGTATTTATTAAGAATAAAAATAATGATATTTTGATTGTTAAAAAAATTTATATATTTTTTTGAATTACTATGAAATATTTATAGTAAAAATTTTTAGATTTAATGACTTCGTAATTTTTTATGAGCCTTGTGGTAGAATTTAATATTTTTTACGACCTCGTATATTTAGAAGAAATGATTTAATTTTTATAATTCAATATAACTATTAAAATAATGATGTTAAAATATTTGGACATCATTATTATATAATATAAAATACCAATTTGATTCGATTGTGGAAACATAAATATTATATTTTTGGAAAATCAGTAGATAATATACTATACAAGGATAATATTTTAGATTTTCATACCTATCTTTAGTTAAAATATTCTTTTATTTAATGAAATCATGTATAAATTATTTCAATATGTCCTAAATTAAATATAGTAGAACGGTGTAAAAAATATTATTAAATATGTAAAAGGTTCAAATAAGTAATTTTTTATTTTTTCCTGGAAAAAATTGATATGTTATCATTACTCTAATATGAGTTGTTGGAAACCTAATAGCTATTTAAGAATAAGTATATTTTTTTTATATATATCCTTTATTTCTTATAGTTTATGTGAACAACATTTTTTCCTTTATATATTATTGAAGAAGAATATATAGTAGTTAAATATTGTTATTAATATTTATGGATTAGGAAAATATTAACATATTTTAATGGTTATTTTCATGAGTATCTAATTTTATGTGACAATACATCTAATATTCCATTTTATAGAAACAATTTTCAACATTCTATGAACGATCATATTAAATTTTGGAATATTTTTTTTGGGGTCAGTTATGAAATTGAAAAATATGAATAGAATAATTTTTAATAGATGATTAATTAGTTTATATTTTTATTAAAATTATTACTCAACTGTGTTTCAAAAAATAAATTACTATCTTTTTATGAAATATTTTTGTCAAAGATGTGTTAAATAAATATTTATGATTGAGTCTTAACAGTCAGTGATAATGACATTTTTTTATTAGCTAATTAATTAGAACAATTTGTCACTATTTTATTAAATTTAATTCATTGTTATTCATTAATTGATTCCTTTAATATCATAACATTATTTGACATTTTCTTATATTTTAAATTCTATTATATTATGAGTTATTAAATTACTATACCATACAAAATTAAAGTACGGATAATCATATTTTGAAAATTTATATAATAAAAAAATATATTTTCTGAATATATTTTAGATTAATTATATTGTTATATTTTATAAATATTGATTAAAAATCAATTATTAAATCTATATTTTTTTAATTTGATATAGTATTTTTTTAAAATATGTATTTTATTTTATATATTTAATCTATGTGTTGAAATTTCATTTTTTAAACAAGTATAAAATTATTAATCCATTTTTTATATTATATAAATTAGGGAGCTATATTTATTATATTGATGGAGATAAACTATTGTTATTTTTATAAAATGGTGGAATAATTTTCATTATTTAAATACGGAAAACCTATCATTTATTTATAAAAGGGATAATATTTGCTGAATTTGTTCATTTTAAGATATTTATTACAACAAAAAAGAGATAATAGTTTCATAATATAATTGTATTTGTCATTTTCAAAAAATGTGGTATTTGTTGAGTGGATTAATAAAACTAAATTCATGTATAGATAATTATTAATATCATATTACTAATATTTAACTAAAACATGATGACTTATAAGAAAAATTTATTTCCATAATAAAGGTATTCACTGGTTGTGGGTGAATAGAATCAATTTGAAATGATGTTTTTTTATTTTATATAATGATTAATAATTAATTAACTTTATACATATTAAATTTTTACTAAAATATTATTTTCATTATTTAGATTCAGTTATTCATGTGAACTATTATATTATATTTGATAATGTTGCACATCATGTAATTGTAAATCAATGACTCATATATTGTGGTAATTGAAACAAAAACATAACGTTGGATTATGATAATTCACATTATATACCGTAATTATTAACTATAGAAAATATTATTTATGGACTAGTCTTATTCCTTAAATTGATATATATAGTTTTAAAATAATAATTTTTAAATGGAAATCATATTTGAACACATGTTTATGTTTATAAAAAAATTTACTTATAAATATTTTTAATGAATCATATGGACTATCTTTACTAAAAATTTACCTTATTTAAATTTCATATATATGATGGCTATAAATTGGTTTTATTTAAAGTCTAAAGGACACTTTCTTTGTCAAAATTAATTATTTTCAAACTAAAAAATAAATGATAAGTATATTATTTACATACTAAAGCATCGTATTTTTTGAATTCCAAATTCAAAAAATGACTCATAAGATATAAGGATTGAATAAAATGTTGAAACCTATATAAAAATATCACATTTATGATGAAAATTTTATCATATAAACATATGAATTAGAAAAATTTTACATATACAAATTCATAATATTAATCTATTTATTTTTGTATTTATTTATGTCATATATATATTAATAATTTTGATTAGTGATGGTTATTTAAATGAATATAATTTCTTCTACATTATTGTTAATATTTAAATGATTAAAATTTGATTGGTGATATTATTATTAAATTAATTCATTGTTTCTCTATACATTATTCATAATGTATAACATTTTGTTTGTAATGAATACATATTTTATTCCATCATAAGATCAATCCTTGTGAGGATTATATGATTATTATAGGTTCATTAAATAACGTTTAACATAATGAAAAACTAAATTTAAACATATTATATTCATGATCATGATGAAATAATACACTCTATTGTAGTTTTTCTATTTCACATTCGACACATCTATATTGAGATAAAAAATTCAAATGATATAATTTTATAGGTGGATTTGGATGAATAAAATATTATAAATAGAGTTTTATATAACTAGTAAAAGGTACTAAAGTAGTGACGCATGAATAATGGATGGAGTTGTATGATACATGTATTGTCTTGAAAAATATACACTCTTTCTTTTACTATGTATCTGATATTTATTTCTAGAAGTTATCAAATAAAATCTATTGATCAATGCATTTTTTGGATGACTCAATATTTATATCGTTCACTATATAAATTCAAGTTCTATAGCGTCGTATATATCACATTATTTTAATATTTTATCCATTTTTTTTATTATTATTCATTGAATAAAAGAAATATTGGATTTTAATGACAGTTAATATAAATGTTGTGTTATTCCTCAATTTTTATAAATAAATAACTATTTAGGTTGTACCACCATGTTGAAAAGGGAATGCAACTATTATTTTTGAGGCCATGTTGAAAATTTTAATGTAAAGAGCTATGAGTCCCCATGAAAAGTGAGGTTAAGATTGTTATTCCTCCATTATAAAAAAAAGTTATAAATAATTTTTAAATCCCCTTCAATATTCATGTAGCTTTTAGCTTATGTCACAATATCGTGATATAATAGTGAAGTATACACATAGTATCACATTCATCTAAATAACTATTAAAATTGTTATTTTTGGATTTTTTATTTTCCAATTCATCATTAATTTCACTCTGATTTACTATTAATTTATTTTATATTTTTCAACTCACCCCACTTTTAATAAAATTTCTATCAAACCATATATGATTAACAATGTCTAAATAAAAAAAATAACCCCATAAAAGTAACTAATAACTTAAAAATATGTTTAAAATTCCTTAGAGAAATTAAAAATCTAAATTATAACATGAAAAACATCATAAATGAAAAAATATATAGAAAATAGTAAAAACATAAAAAAACATAAAAATATTTAAAATGCCTATAAAACACAATTAAGACAACAAAAAACATAAAAACTCAGAAAAACCTTGAAATCCACTATATTACCTGAAAAAATACTTATAAACGTAATCAATATTCATAAAAAAAATTACCACATGAAAAAAATTCAAAATCATAGAAAAAATTCACAAACACTGGAAGACAAGGTAACATTAAGAAATCCAATAAAAATCCTAGATAACTATTAACCATTTAAAGGTTATGAATAACCATGGAAAAAATTTAAAACACTGAAACACAAAAAACCCATAAAAATAAGGCTTGAAAATAATTGAAAACAATAAAAACACTTTTTGTTTTAAAAACCTGTGTAAATATGTATTCAAAAACGAAAAAGATTGGAAAAATCATGGAAATATTATAGGCAATCCTATAAAACCGGAAAAATCCTTTAAAATACTTCAAAACTCATAAAACCATTCAAAGACTAAAAAAACAAAAAAAAAACCACAAATAAGCATTAAACCCTACCAAAATAAATAAAAATTATAGAAAATTATCATAATTAATCCAATATAATTTTGAACCTAGAAAAAACAACACTTAAAAACTATGAAACATCCTGAATTCCAAAAAAACGTTTTTATATTATTACAATCTCTAAAACCCCCATAAAACATCTCAAATCCCTTCATTATACAAAAAATACCAATGAAACTCAAAATCACTAAAAAATATTAAAAATCCATAATCATTAATAAATTATCAAAAAATTGGAACCCCATAAAAATATTTAAAACTCCAAAAACACTAGAAATAGTTTTCAAGATGTTTTAAAACACTAAAAACACTTGAAATCCTTAAATTATATTATATAAGTGGAGAATACCATATGACAGCATATAAATCCACAAAAGTCCACAAAAAACCTTCCAAACCCCCAAACAATCTAAAAACATCAAAACAAAACAACTTATTTGGAGACATTGAAAAATAATAAATGATTTATTAAAACACATGAAAAGAATGAAAAACAAATAAACGTTCATTAAAAACATTGGAAACCCCCCAAAACCCATTCTAAAACAAATACAAATAAGGAAAAACCAATATGAATGTGTCATAAATTGAGAATACCACATAAATCATTATAATCCCATTATAATCTATGAGAATCCATAAAAAACAATGTAAAACCCTACATTACCAGAAAAGACCTTTTAAATTGTTATGAACAAATAAAATTCCCTTGAAAACAAAAAAACACTACAGAATAATAGAAAAACCTAGAAATACTGCATAAATTTCTGAAAATCATGTTGAATCATTTATTTAACTTGAAACCCTAATAAATCAATAAATAAACTAAAAAACATGTAAAACTGTAAAATATTAAATATTTTAAAATCAATTAAAATTATTGACAATCTACAAAACCATGTGATTACCTGGTAACCATACAAACCCTAAACACCCCCAAAACCTTAATAAACTAAAATCTCTAATACACTCAAAAAACCAAAATTATCAATTGAAAACCATGACAATCTTATAAAAATGAAAAAATATAAAATGATTATGTAACGTGTTATAACATTGAAACACCTTTTAAAACTCTTGAGACCGTCAGTAATACTAGGATTACCCATAAAATATAATTACATGATATAAAAACAATAAAAAATTAATAAAAGATAAAACATTGAAAAAGAATATAAATCAATGAAAACATGTAATATCCTATAAAAAATAATAATGGGAAAACACTCAAATCCATTAAAATGTATTATAAAACACAAATAAATGTAGAAAACCATTACAAATGATGAATGTATATGGAATGTAAGAAAATACCAAAAACCAAATGAGATGTTGAAATAAAGTATGAACCATAGAAAAGCCTAATATGATTCATTAAAACCCAAAAAAGATCTAGAAAATTATATATATTTCTAGATAAACCATTGAAATCTTTAAGAAACCCAAGAAATCTATGGAAAACCAATGAATACATTGAAAAAATGAGAATAAATAGAAAACATAAATACTATTAAAACCCATAATAACTTTTAAAAATACATAAAATATTGAAATAATTGAAAAAACTTTAATCCCACAAGAAAAATAATATCCCAAAAGATCCATTAAGAATATAATAACCTTGAAAAACAATGAATTTAAATTATAAAACAGAAAATTCATCATTAAATCAAACAAAAAAATTTTCAACAAAACACAATTATCATATTGATAAATATGGATATAATTAGAATACACATGATAACTCTAGAAGACATATAAAACACATAAAAACTAATATAAACAGATTTTGAATTATTGATAATGTTTTTAAAAACATAAGAAACACATTATAACACTTATCAATACTCATTACTGTGAACTATAATAATCATAAATAAAATACATTAAATCCAATGAAACTCATGAAAAAACCTAGAGTGTCGGGGTTTTTTGGTTTTTATAAATTCCTTTGTGTTTTATTAGTTAAAAAGATATTTATTTTGTTTATCCAATATATCTTTCATTTTAACAAAAATAAATTTTTGGGATGATAAGGGATTTTTAATGTTTATAAAATTATTATATGTATAAAATCATCACCTATAAGAAAAAAGTGTTTTCTATTAGAGGATTAATCTTCCATGTGAATAAAAACTTTTTCGAATAAAATTTTCCTTAATCAATGTTAATATAAAATATTTAGGGAAAAATATTCACAAGATACCATGAGTGGAAATCATTAATGAAGATTAATCAGTGAGAATACGTTATCACTAGTTCAAAGGAACCAAATCGTCATTGTAAAGGATAAATCATCTATGTTAATGAACACATATTTCTGTAAGATAGAATATAATCTTCTATGAATATTATGGATACATTAATTTAATGTATATTTCATTCTTCCATAATTAGTCAATCATTGATAAATATATTTAAATGTGGATGTATGATCTTAATGTAGATCATATATGATATTATTCATAGTGTGCCAATTTATAGAACATTTAATTTTTCTATCCGAAAATAAAATATTATTTTACTATAATATATTGGATAGTGTTTTCAATAAATTTAAAACCACTAAATACTAATATGGATTTGGTATGATGATTTAACCATGATTATTCATCAATTCAGAATTGGATTGTCATGAAGCCCTTCCCAACAAGTAAGCCCTACTAGTCTGGAAATGAGTGATGTGAGATAACAACTACCAAATATGAATTCTATTTAGTCACATGTTGGAAAGAAGAACTAAGGGTATATAATAAAAATAAATTGTAGGTACTAAAAAAATTAATAATATGTAGAAATTGAGATTAGATAATACCAAAAATGTTACGACCCGTCCTCGGAGCCCATGCCGTGACTACCCCAAGCCCGCCTTCCATAGGCTAGGGAATGGAGACTAGCACCAAGGCGTAATTCCCGGTAAAAAGGGAAGGCATTGCCTTTGTAATGTAAAAAAACACCACAGAGCAAGCAAACAGAAGTAACTACTATGTAAAAACTGGGTACAATAGTAAGTGCGGAAAAGTAAGTGGGCCAGAATACAAACCCAAACTGAAAGTAAAGTACAACTGAAAAGAGAGTACAACAAATGTAAAGTAAAGCCACATCGTCGAGCCGTCCACTGGAAGTCCCAGCTGAAGGGTGGGTACAGATAGCCTTCACAACTCCTCGGGGCCAGCCGTCCGCTCCGAGTACACCCCGCCGAGTGTCCACATCCGGTTACCACCTGCTCCTCGTGCCTCTACCACAATCAGCGATGTCCGTCGTCTGCAACCAACACAACATAGTGCGGGCATAGCCCGTGGTGGGGTGAGTATAAGCTACTCACTAGGGACCCCGTGACCCCCGAAGGTCTCCTAGAATCCACAAAGGATAGTCCAAAAAGGAGAGATACAATCACGAAGTAACATCCGACTCTACTTAGGTATATGCCCATACATATACCTAAGTCATCAATTCCAGTTTGCTCCAACATTCGAGCCCAAGTTTGATCACATCCACACAGGAAATCATTACCCGATCCACACAGGAAAGCATAACGTAATCCACATAGGAAGGAAAGTCAAGATTCATCTCAGACATGTATACTTCTTCGTATGATGATAGTGATGATCAGATATAGCCACTGATTCATCTAAGCCGTCAGACCCACACAGGATCGATAGGTACTAACCCCCACAATGGCCCACAAAGGATCGATAGGTACTAACCCCCACAATAACCCACACAGGATAGGACCCAAATAGGATCTGTAGGTGCTGGCCCACATAGGACCGCTGAGCGCTGACCTACACAGGATCGGTAGCACTGATCCACATAGGATCGCTGAGTGCTATAGTCGTCGCCGTCGAATCCACGGAGGATTTCTTTATAGTCGTCGTCATCGTCGTCGCAGTCGCAACCAGATCTAGGGTTCCCGCACACAGCAAGCTCATTCATGAGGGTCCGCTCCACGAGCTGAAGGTATGATACATCAACTGACACATATTTCGGAGTTGATGTATCCAAATGTTCCGTCTCGTCAACAGGAACTCAACGTCACATACAGCATGTCAATCGAACGCCTGGTCTGAGAGTTGTTAGATTTTTCATCCCAGGGGCCCGGTTGGTTTTTAAGTGCAAACGAACCCGACTGTACTCCAACTGCATCCAAACGTCAAGAAGAGTAAACCAAAAGGTCCGTCTCACTAAGAGGAATCAATCAAATTTGACGGCACTGTAAAGACTCGGAAATTTCAAGGAAATTTTTTTCTTAATTTTATTTGGATTTTTATAAGAACGTAGTTTCTGACGGGGGCCTGATTCTGAAGCCCGGTGTGCTCGGAATCATTTTCCGAAGTTTGGCTCAGGTACGTTCAGTGAACAGACGAGCGGGTTTTTCTAACTTTTGAACCGGTGCTCGGAATCGAATTCAGAGGGCACCGATGAATCAGCATCGCCGATAATTGCTTAAGAACGCCACATCCGAAGTTGCGTTTACATGCAATAAGTTGTTAGAATTTGTGAAAGTTGAAATAAAAATTAAACTACAATTTTTATTTTAACTAAGTGGATTAGGATTTGGGTGGAAGTTGGGTTTCTACCCAACATCCCAAGGGAGGTTATGAAGGTGGTGGGGCCCACATGAACCCTACCCCTTCACCTTCCCTAACCTTCCATAACTATTCACTTTCTTTAACCCCCCTTAACTCACATTTAATATTTGACAACTTAAGTTTAATAACTTATGTTATTAATTAATTGAGTTAAGTGTGGTTATTTGAATTTTAAACTCTTGAAATTCAAATATTTGTTATATTAATAAAATTAGAGGTAAGCTTATTTTATTTCGGGGTTGGAACCTTTGTTGCTTGAATGGTTTGGGGAGAAAAGCTAAGGAAAGCTAGAGTTCTTCATCTTTTTCGTCGAAGAACACGAAGAACGCGAAAAACGCATCGAACTCCATTGAACAACGCCGAGTCCTCAGAGACTGACTACGCGACGCCTTTTACCACGACGGTTCTTCTGCGACGTCTCTTTCCGTGACGAATCCTCATTCGATGAACCTCTGTTCAAGCTCGGACGAGGTAGGGGGTTTACGTGTTTTCTATACATGATTCTCTTCCGTCTTTTATCCGCGTCTTTTTTGGACCACATGATATCAGTTAACAGGACGATGCCGGACCTCAGAAACATGGTCGTCCCCCTACCTTATTGTTTTCCTTGTTATTGCAGATCGAATGAAAGTAACGCGGTGCCGTCCCACCGCGTGGGATTGAGCGGCAAGAAATGCGCGACGTCGTCACGCCGTGCATTCAAATTTTTGAACCAATTTCGCGGCGCCGTCGTGCCTTGCCGAAGAATCGCAAAAGAACTGCGGCCAGAGTCGGACCACGACGAAGGGGCGCGTCGCCATCGCGTCGCGCTGGAAAACCACAAAGACGGTACGTATGGTTAATTGACGTGCGGAATGATGGGTGCCAACAAACGGGGCCGCAATGTATTTTTGTAGCATGTGCAGTAAAGTTAGAGACCTGAGATGAACACCGGCTCAAACGGTTTTTAAAACGGACCACCGGAGCAACTCTGGTGGCCCGTGGAAACACCCGGAGGAGTGGGTCGCCGGCGCGGCGCCATCGGCGACCGGGGGCGGCGGTGCCCGAGCGCGCCGCCGGCCTCAATCAACGGCGAGGGCGGGCCGCACACCCCCCCGCTCCGCGGCTTCCGCTCGGCCACGGCTGGCCTGTCGAGTCGGACTGAGCTGGCCAGGCCGGGCCCAGCCGGGTCGACCCGGTTCGGGCCGACCTATGGGGGGGGGGGGGGGGTCGGGCCGGGTCGGTCCGGGCCCAGACCCCCTGTTTTCGGACCTTCTTTGGTCAAAAGCCCATATCTTGGGCTACAGACATCCGATCGACGTACCGTCAGTTGCGTAAAAATCCTTGGAACGAGATGGTCGTTTCGGTATATTATACTCAAGGTTTCGAAATACTTTGGGTTCAGCCAGGTTGGTTCGAATAAGAAACCAACCGGGCCCTCGGAGCGGAAACGCTTATATTTTGAGCTCCGGACGTCCGATTGACGTGCCGTCAACTTTGTTGGATTCCTCTTAATGAGATGGATGTTTTGGCTTAATCCGCTCGATGTTTGGATGCCGTCGGAGTGCGGTCGGGTTGGTTCGCTCACGAAGCCAACCGGGCCCCAGAAACGAAAAAGCCAATAACTCATAGACCGGGCGTCTGATTGACGCGTCGTCTGTCTCGTTGAATTCCTCTTGATGAGACAGAACTTTTGGAATACTTTTCCCGAGTTTTGGATGTAGTTGGATAGTGGCCATGTTGGATTGTACCCGAAATCCAACCGGGCCCCTGGAACGGAAAAGCTGATATCTTTCAGACCGGACGTCCGTTTGACGAACCGTCAGCGGCGTTGGTGATCACGATGAGAAACAGACCCTATGAGTATACCCTATGAGATTTCGGGGTACAATTGAGATATGGCCGGATTGGTTCGCACACGAAACCAACCGGGCCCCTGGGACAAAAAGGCTAATAACTCACAGACCGGACGTCCGATTGACGGGCCGTCTGTTGCGTTGAGACCCCTATGACGAGGCGGTCCTTTGAGATACTTTTTCGTGGGACTTTGAGATACTTGGAGTATCATCCTATAGCTCGTGGAGCGGACCCTCCTAGAGATGAGCGTGCGGAGTACGGAGACCGTGTAGCTGACTTAGACCTGACGACTGCCTGACCGACTCGACTTGGAGTGCGTTGACTAGCCTAGTGGATGGAGCACTACTTTTTGAGGTGCAGACCCATGGCGGACGAAGCACTACATGTGTGACAGTGAAGACCCGTGGTACTCGTCCGAAGAGTACCTCAGCAGGCTACTAGGTGGTGTGCACTACTGTGTTTGGGTGACATACCTCGGTGGGAAGCACTACTGTGTTTGGGTGGCTGACCTGCGGTACTCAACAGGAGGAGTACCTCAGCAGTCTTAGGTTAGTGAGCAGTATCTCGGAGTCGTGAAAAGACCACTATACACTCCAGAGACGGGTCTCTTCAGCAGTTACGGTTTCGATAATGAAAATCCTGGATTGAGCTGAGACTTTTGACCTTTGTGTTTATCTCATGATTCAGATGGGTCACTTGATAACATAGGTATATTTATGGGCATATACCTGGGTAGTGGTTATCCGTTGATTTCATGATCTTTGTGATTACTCATGATTGAGATGGTTTACTTGATAACTTAGATATATGTATGGGCATATACCTAAGTAGAGGTTATCTGTTGAGATCTTCTTTGTGGTTATCCTTGTTGGTTTTAGTGAGACCTTGAGGGTCTCAGGGTCCCTACTGAGTATCGTTATACTCACCCCTGCACGGGCTATGCCCGCACCTCGTTGTGTAGTTTGCAGACGACGGGCAGTGCTGACGGAGGCCGAGTGTTCGAGGACTGGACAGTCCCGGAGGTGGACTACATGACGAGTCAGTACCCGGAGGTGGACTACACGAAGAGTTTGTATCCGGAGGTAGACTTCATGGTGAGACGACACTCGGAGGAGGTTGACGGGCGAGAGCATTGTGGAGGCTATCTGTACCTACCATTCAGGTAGGATCCAAGGTGGATGATCCAGGAGCTGCGCCATCTGTACCTACCCTTCAGGTAGGATCTGAGGAGGAAGTCCCAGGAGCCACTTCCGTCCATCCAGCTGTTGTCTTTTTCCGTTGTTGTTTGTTCAGTTGTAGTTGTACTTCCTTTTGGGTTTGTATTCTGGCCCATTTACCTTTCAGCACTTCACTTTGTACTTAGTGTTTTACTTCCGCTTGTACTCTGTGGTGTTTTCTTCACTTTTATAAAGTCAATGCCTTCCCAGTTATCGGGATTTACGCCTTTGGTGCTAGTCCTCAGCCCCTGGCCCATGGAAGGTGGGCTTGGGGTAGTCATGGAACGGGCCCCGAGGACGGGTCGTGACAAATTGGTATCAAAGGAGTCAGTTCTACCGCAGAACTTATAACTCTGATTTTTTCTTTCTGTGATGTAATAGTGTTAAGAGTACCGAGTATGGTTTTCAGTTCAGGGAGTCCAGTACTGGTGCGGGCGGCCGACGTATCCATACACCAGGACCCTGACAACTGACTTCCGACTTGGTGCACGAAAACACAGATTGCGTGTGTGTTTTCAAAGGTTTTCCCTTTAAATATCAGCTCAAACCAGATCAGCTCACCAGGTATAATCATTTGATTGTGTCACGTTGTTTCTTTCAGGATGCCTTTTCTCGGACGACCAGCTAGAGCCCAGAGGGATGTGCGTTCTGGCAGCCTGTCGAGCGACGAGGCTTCGGTACAAGGCCCTCTTACAGTTGAGGCACCGGTGGAGGCACCAGCGGTACTACCATAAGTTGGGCCACCGATGCCAGCAGCCCCAGTAGTAGGCGATGCACGCCACTTGAGTGCGCTGCACGAGTTCCAGCGCCAGAGGCCACCCAGGTTCCGGGGAGAGATGGACCCGCAGACGGCTGATGTTTGGCTGGTGGCTGTGGTGACAGTCTTCCGGCTAGAGGGGACGCCTGCAGACTTCATAATGATCTTTGCTGCCATCCTTCTTCAGGCAGCAGCAGGCAGGTGGTGGAGCCACTTGTTCCAGTTTTGCGACAAGATGACCTTCGCATGGGAAGACTTCGAGACCTTCTTCAGGGTGGAGTTTGTGCAAGTAGCTCTACACCCCGGGCATGTACGGGAGCTTATGCCTTTGCCGCGTGTTTTTCGATCAGTAGCCGAGTCATCTGTGGGTAGTAGACAGATGATGCAGAGGTCCAAGAGGACCAGACCAGCAGTTGGGTGATCTCGGGTTTTAGGATTGGTGGTGCGGGGCACCCGGGGTGGGGTCAGAGCCAGGCGTACCAGAAACGGACAATGTTACTCATGCGGCAGAAAGGGTCACCTGACACGTGACTGTCCGACTCCTCGTACAGTTGATCCGCAGGCTTTGGAGGAGCCACCGAGACAGAAGCAGCGGCTGGTGCATGAGCAACAGCTGAGTAGTGGACAAGGCAGTAGAGCTCCGAGAGCAGGTAGACAGGAGCAGAACCAGTGGATACGTCCCTTGTACTTCTAGTTCCATGTTTCTGTTGTTTTCGTGTCTTTGTACTATGAACTGCAATAATAAAAAGACACTTATCTTTGTTTTCTTTCCTGTCCTTTTGTTTGGTTGATACTGAGTGGTCACAGTTAAACTGTTGACTTGACCCCCACTTTCGATATTTCTACTGGAGGAGACCCAATGACCTCACACTGATGCCTACAGTGTGACTCGACCCTTGGAGGCGAGAGTGACAGTTTGATCTCTTAGTAGTTACGTCGAGGCCTTACGACGTCATCCATGGCGTGAATGCATCATTCATGTCAGGATTGACTGTATTAGGCAATGGTTGTGGTTCATCCAGTGGATGAGACTGAGTTTCTCTTTTCAGAAAAGGAGAAATTTTAGCAGCTCTACCAGATCGTAGTCAAAGATGGTGTAGATCATCCAGGAGTGGATGAAGACTGCACAGTGCAGTAAGAAACAGGAAACTGACGCCAGTCTTAGAGACTCGAGCGTGATAAATGTTTCAAGAAGAGGAATCTTTAAGGAGAGAAGAGTCTGCGGAGCAGCAGATGTGGAGGCAGATCTAGGAGAGCAGCATGACGTGGTTTACATCTTAACATGCTACAACCACCCGCCTTAGTTATCCCCGCCAGGCTCAGGGAGCTGGAGGGCGGAGGAAGAGAGTAGCTGCATGCGGTCAGGGAGAGTGACCCAATGGCTCTAAAAAAATGATTCAAGGTACAGTCTGTGTCCACTACTATCTACTGTTGTAACATACATCGATATGAATCATTCCTTGCTTTCACAAATCTTGTTCCAGACCTAGAGTTTCCGGTAAGCCGTGGACTTGACCCTCACGTCTGGAGATACCTTGGGAGGAGACTCGATAATCACACTTACGCCGACAGTGTGGTCTGACCCTCGAGGTGAGAGTTTCGACTGGGATCTCTTGGTGGCAGCGTTGAGGCCTTACGACGTTGGTCTGATTATGGATTGGATCCACAGTTCATATACAGATTGATTGTATTAGGCAAAAGGTTGTGGTTTAACTATGAAGTCGGGATGGGTTTTCCTTGGTCGGCGAAAAAGGAAACCCCAGGCAGCGCAGGGTAACTCTTGCATAGGAGGGTGCGACCGATCACTCTTGAGTTGGTTGACCATACCCTTGTGTCAGCAGTGGTTTCGAGTTCCAGTTCTAACAGGAATTGGAGACCTCTAGAGTTCGAGGATGACGATCACGTCCTTATATGGGTCTCACCTCAACGAAGTTTACGGAGATGTGGCCAAGCCATAAAGTTATCTCTGAGGTTCAACGGACCTTTCAAGGTCCTCAGTTGGGTAGGTGGGGTGGTTTACCGCTTGACCCATCCACCTCAGTTGCATCAGGTGCACGACGACTTCCACGTATCTCAACTGAGGAGATACGTGCTCGACCTCTCGCATATCATCAACCATGAGGAGCCGGACGTTGGCGATGGGGTGTCTTTCACGGAGGTTCCAGTGGGGATCGAGGATCTACAGGAGTGGATCCTATGAGGACGATCGATTCCTCGGGTGCACTTTCTCTCGCAGAACGGGAACCTCCGGGTGAGCACATGGGAGCGGAAGGCTCAGATGCGTGCTCTGTACAACTTTTGTTTCCCTAGTTTGTGTTATAGCTTTACAGGGACGTAAATCCCTGAGGTTGGAGTAATGTAAAGACCCCGAAATTTCAAGGAATTTTTTTTCTTAATTTTTTTTTGAATTTTACAAGAACGTAGTTTCTGACAGCGCCTGATTCCGAGGCCCGGTGTGCTCGGAATCATTTTCCGAAGCTTGGCTCGGGTACGTTCAGTGAACGGACGAGCGTGTTTTTCTAACTTTTGAACCGGTGCTCAGAATCGAATTCCGAGGGCACCAATGAAACCGCTGCGCCGGTAATTGCTTAGAAACGCCACTTCCGAAGTTGCGTTTACACGCGGTAAGTTGTTAGAATTTGTGGAAGTTGAAATAAAAATTAAACTACAATTTTTATTTTAACTAAGTGGATTAGGCTTTGGGTGGAAGTTGGGTTACTACCCAACTTCCCAAGGGAGGTTATGAAGGTGGTGGGGCCCACACAAACCCTACCCCTTCACCTTCCCTAACCTTCCATAAATCTTCAGTTTCTTTAACCCCCATCAACTCAAATTTAATATTTGACAACCTATGTTTAATAACTTATGTTATTAATTAAGTGAGTTAAGTGTGGTTATTTGAATTTTATACTCTTGAAATTCAAATATTTGTTATGTTAATAAAATAAGAGGTAAGTTTATTTTATTTTGGGGTTGGAACCTTTGTTGCTTGAAATGTTTGGGGAGAAAAGATAAGGAAAGCTAGATTTCTTCATCTTCTTCATCGAAGAACACGAAGAACGAGAAGAATACATCGAAATCCATCGAAGAACGCCGAGTCCTCGGAGACCGACTACGCGACGCCTTTTACCGCGACAGTTATTCCGCGACGTCTCTTTCCACGACGAATCCTCGTTCGATGAACCTCTGTTCACGCTCGCACGAGGTAGGGTGTTTACGTGTTTTCTATACGTGATTCTCTTCTGTCTTTTATCCGCGTCTTTTTGGACCGCATGATATCAGTTAACGGGAGGAGGCCGGACCGCACAAACACGGCCGTCCCCCTCCCTTATTGTTTTCCTTGTTATTGCGGATCGAATGAAAGTAGCGCGGTGTCATCGCACCACGTGGGATTGAGCGGCAAGAAATGTGCGACGTCGTCACGCTGCACATTCAAATTTTTGAACCAATTCCGCGGCGCCGTCGCGCCTTGACGAAGAGACGAAAAAGAACCATGGCCGGAGTCGGGCCGCGGCGAAGGGGCGCAGTGCCATCGCGTCGCGCCGGAAAACCACAAAGACGGTATGTTTGGTTAATTGACATGCGATATTACGGGCGATGACAAACAGGGCCACAATGTATTTTTGTAGCCTGTGCAGTAAAGTTCGAGACTCGAGATGAACACCGGCTCAGACGGTTTTGAAAACGGACCACCGGAGCAACTCCGGTGGCCTGCAAAAACTTCCGGAGGTGCGGGTCGCCTGCACGGCACCGCCGACGAACGGGGGCGGCGGCCGAAGCCGTCCGGCCGCAACGAGGCGGCGGTGCCCGAGCTCACCGCCGGAAGATTGGTGGCGGCGGATCCGCCGCCGGCCTCAATCGACGGCGAGGGCGGGCCGTGCACCCCCCACTCCTCGGCTTCCACTCGGCCGCGTAGGCCGAGCTAGACCGAGCCGGCCGGGCCGGACCGAGCCGGCCGGGCCCAGACCCCCCGTTTTCAGACCCTCTTTGGTCAAATGCCTATATTTTGGGCTACGGACCTCCGATCAACATACCATCAGTTGCGTAGCGATACTTGTAATGACACGGTCGTTTCGGTATATTATACTCAAGGTTTCGGAATACTTTGGGTTCGGCCGGGTTGGTTCGTATACGAAACCAACCGGGCCCTCAAAACAGAAACACTTATATCTTGAGCTCCGGACGTACGATTGACGTGCCGTCGACTTTTTTGGATTCCTCTTAATGAGGAAGATCTTTTGGCTTACTCCGCTCGAGGTTTGGATGCCGTCGGTGTGCGGTCGGGTTGGTTCGCTCACGAAACCAACCGGGCCCCTGAAACGAAAAACACAATAACTGACAGATCGGGCGTCCGATTGACGCACCATCTGTCTCGTTGAATTCCTCTTGATGAGAAGGAACTTTTGGAATACTTCACCCGTGTTTTGGATGCAGTTGGATAGTGGCCGGGTTGGATTGTACCCGAAATCCAACCAAGCCCATGGAACGGAAAAGATGATATCTTTCAGACCAGACGTCCGTTTGACGAACCGTCAGCGACGTTGGTGATCACGCTGAGAAACGGACCCTATGAGTATACCCTATGAGAGTTCGGGGTACAGTTGAGATACGGCCAGATTGGTTCGCACATGAAACCAACCGGGCCCCTGGGATGAAAAGGCTAATAACTCACAGACCAGACGTCCGATTGACGGGCCGTCTGTTGCGTTGAAACCCATATGACGAGGCGGTCCATTGAGATACTTCTTAGTGGGACTTTGAGATACTTGGAGTATCGACCTATAGCTCGTGAAGCGGACTCTCCCAGAGACGAGCGTGCGGTGTACGAAGACCGTGTAGTCGACTGAGACCTGACGACTGCTTGACCGACTCGACTTGGAGTGAGTCGACTAGCCCAGTGGACGGAGCACTACTTTGTGAGGTGCAAACCCATGGCGGACGGAGCACTACCTGTTTGACAGTGCAGTCCTGCGGTTCTCGTCCGCAGAGTACCTCAGCAGGCTACTAGGGGGTGTGCACTACTGTGTTTGGGTGACATACCTTGACAGGAATCACTACTGTGTTTGGGTGGCTGACCCGCGGTACTCGACAGGAGGAGTACCTCAGCAGTCTTAGGTTAGTGAGTAGTATCTCGGAGTCATGATAGAAAAACTGTACACTCCAGAGACGGGGCTCTTCAGCAGTTACGGTTTCGATAATGAAAATCCTGGTTTGAGATGTGACTTTTGACCTTTGTGTTTACCTCATGATTGAGATGGGTCACTTGATAACTTAGTAATATGTATGGGCATATGCCTGGGTAGTGGTTATCCGTTGATTTCATGATCTTTGTGATACCTCCTGATTGAGATGGGTTACATGATAACTTAGATACATGTATGGGCATATACCAAAGTAGAGGTTATCTGTTGAGATCTTCTTTGTGGTTTTTCTTGTTGGTTTTAGTGAGACCTTGAGGGTATTGAGGTCCCTACTGAGTATCGTTATACTCACCCATCCACGGGCTATGCCCGCACCTCGTTGTGTTGGTTGTAGACGACGGGCAGTGCTGACGGAGGCCGAGTGTTCGAGGACTGGACGGTACCCGGAGGTGGACTACCCGACGAGTCAGTACCCGAAGGTGGACTACACGAAGAGTCAGTATCCGGAGGTGGACTTCACGGTGAGACGACACTCGGAGGAGGTTAACGGGTGAGAGCGTTGTGGAGGCTATCTGTACCTACCCTTGAGGTAGGATCCGAGGTGGACGATCCCGGAGCTGCGTCATCTGTACGTACCCTTCAGGTAGGATCGGAGGAGGACGACCCAGGAGCCACTTCCGTCCTTCCAGCTATTGTTTAATTCCGTTGTACTTTGTTAAGTTGTAGTTTTAATTCCTTTTGGGTTTGTATTCTGGCCCATTTACCTTTCATCACTTCTCTTTGTACTTAGTGTTTTACTTCTGCTTGTACTCTGTGGTGTTTTCTTCACTTTTATAAAGGCAATGCCTTCCCAGTTATTGGGATTTATGCCTTTGGTGCTAGTCGCCAGCCCCTGGACTATGGAAGGTGGGCTTGGGGTAGTCACGACACGGGCCCCGAGGAAGGGTCGTGACAAGCACGCCAATCGAATGTCCAGAGTTCATGTTATAAGCGTTTCCGCTCCGAGGGCCCGGTTGGTTTCGTGTACAAACCAACCCGGCCGAACCCAAAGTTCTCCGAACCCTTGGGTATAATATACCGAAACGACCGTATCGATCCAAGGATCTCTACGAAACTGACAGTGCATCGATCAGAGGCATGTAGCTCATGTTATTGGCAAAAAATCGAAAATTCCGGTATTATGGGGTTCAGGCCCGGTCCGACCCGGCCCGGTACCCCCTGGGTTGGCCCGAACCGGGTCAACCCAACCCGGGTCCGGGTCCGGCCTGCTTGGGCGTGGCCCTGCTCGGCTGGCACGACCCGGCCCAGCCTGGGCACGGCCCGACCCGGCGGGCTCGGCGCGGCGCGGCCCGGCCTAGGTGCGGCCCAGCGCGCTTGCGCTGGCCAAGGCCAGGTGGCTCGGCCATTTCGGCCTAGAGGATGGTGGTGCGGGGTGGCATGCTTCCCCCCGCCAGCTCGAAACCGCGGCCCCCATGGGGGGATGCTCCTTTTCAATGGACGCGGCCGAGTGCCGCGTCCCGCCTCCTTCGGTCCCGCGCGGTCGTGGGACTAGCGGCCTGTCACCGGCACCGCCGTGCCGGCAAGGCACGTCGACGGAGTGCTCCGCGGACCACCGGATGAGCTCCGGTGGTCAGATTTGCCTGCTGTCTTCGCCAATGGCCCTCCCGGGACCGGTTCTTCACTGCGAGGACCTCACAACGCCCGTGCAGCCTACTTCATCGTCGCCCGCCGATCCGCACACCAAGAACGAAGAGTCGGTGGGTTCAGACTTGTTCGTTGGTCCGCAACCACCGCGTTTGCAGTTTAAAAAGGATTACGAAAAATTTTAAACACATGTCGAGGGTATAATCACATCAATTAAGTTGAACAAAAACCCCTAACTCAAGCGTCGTCGAGCGAGGGTTCGTCGCGGAATTGCACGTCGCGGAAGAAGGAACGTCATGGAAGAAGTATCACAGAATAAGGGTCGTCGAGTCACAGAGAAAGGATTCGTCACGCCATGTCGTCGATCTACGAGGATCCGGAGTTCTTCGAGTTCTTCGTCGAGGAAGAGAAGATCGTCACGATCCTGAGTGAAATCTTCCTAGCCCCTCAACACCACCAGCCTAATAAAAATAAGAGTTGTATTATTTTTATTTCACAAGCCTTGCGTTTTAAAAATAAAAAACGAATGAAACAATTAAGTGAATTTATTTCAACGCTTAAACCGCCACATTAATGAGGCGTTTCTTAACCATAATAAACGCAAGGGTTGACTACATTAATAGGGGGTGCAGGTGCGTTACTTAATTAAAGGAGGGGGGTTTATGAAGAAAAGAAATGGTGGGGATCATGTGGGACCCACCTCAAAAATATCCTACCAAGTGGGTAGGATATTGTGGGTCCCACATCATCCACTTAACTTAAGTTAAGCAAAATAAAATAAAAATATGTTTTACCACTTTTATTTTATTTCTTAACTTAACCCCAAAAATTAAAAACCACACCCGAGCTAACACAGCTCCGGAAAAGGTGTTTCTAAGAAAATATCGGTGCTGCGATTCCATCGGTGCCCTCAGAATTTGATTCCGAGCACCGCTTCAAAAGTTAGAAAAACCCGCTCGTTCGTTCACTGAACGTACCCGAGCTAAACTTCAGAAAAAGATTCTGGGCACACCGGGCCTCGAAATTAGGTGCCGTCTGAAACTGCGTTCTTGTAAAATTCCCAAGAAAATTAAGAAAAAAATTTCTTGAATATTTCGGGTCTTTACAAAAACTAATCTCAAAATAAATATAATTAAATGGTCATAGTACATGATGTAATTCCACAAAAACAGAAAGTATTTAAAAGTAATTACAAGTTGTAATAGAAAATACTCCAAAATGATCCTTAATCCAAAAATTCAGTTGAAAAAATCGATGATATATTAATATCTATAATGATCACTAAAATTATTTTTCATATCTTAAAAAATTATATATACATTGGTTGATTATTATAGCTAAACATAGTAGGATCCTCTATAAATCCTCATATGAAAATGAATAAGATAACATAGTAAATACCAATAAATAAATAATGGAATCTAACTCATCACCTAAATATATATTCTAATTTCCTAGACCTTCCATAGATCTCTCTTTATATATCTCATGCATGTAATTACATAATATCCATCATAATATCCAATGATGTTTCCCCACTACCACTTACCGATGAGTTTTCTAATCTTCCTAGATGTCTCAAATTAAGATCCATCAATCTCTAATAATTAGTAATTCTCTAAAAAACCTTTGAAACTAGAAAATACTAGTAACCATGTTCATAAAATCAAATCTTTATCAGCATACACATCAATATATATGAACAAACTAGGTTCACAGATCCACCACAACTCAAATGTAATGTATTATATCTCATGTCATCATTTAATGTTATGAAAATACCGTTAATAATACTTATGATACTATATAAAATGAAAAATGAGGTTGGAAGAATTATAATACATTATAACCATATACACACATATATAGTAATGTTAACAACCATGTTTACAGACAACTAATGCTACAAAGATAATATATGATTAATAGTGGTGGTAGTCCTCCATCCATTCATTTCAAACATTTATTTTGTAGAAGAGAGCCTCCCAGAGTCCACTATGTTGGATCTGAATGTATATATAGATGAAAAAAGAAAAATGGGGTAAATTTCATGTTTAAAAACATTCAATTATATACTTATAAAAAAATCGTTTAATGTATTTAAATTAATTGTATTCAAAAACCTCTTTTATATTTAACAATAATCAGATAGGGAACTGGGTATGATGGACAAAGTATCATAATTGGTTAATTACAATAACTTTTCCATATGTTTTAATCAATCATATTCAAAGTAAGAAACTTATTTAATCATAGTAAGCATGTTATGGGTCGTAATCATAATTATTATGATAAATATACTGAAAGAATAATTGATTATATCATAATATGTATAGAATAATATTGGTATAATGAATTGATCGTAATCAATAAAATTATAACGAAAAATATCATAATAACCAAATGGAGATCATAAAGATGAATATATAAAATTATTCACATTATATTAAAATATTATAGAAATGTAAAACGATTAAATGAATAAAATTATTTTAACAAAAAGATACGGTTATCCAATAAAAATGGATAGAGTTCCCTTGATTTGTACTTTTAAGCACATTTATCTTACCCATAGTAGGATAATCCCTAGATAAGATGACCGAACTCTGTATTTCAATCACCACAAGCCCTCAATCAAGAAGGTTATGTAAACTACTATCTTCCTAGCCTCGTAATCCCTCTATCCTCAAAAGATCAACATTGTTTCCTTCCTATCCATAGAATCTCTCAATCTTAATCACAACAGCCATCATACCATGATGAAAAATGAGATCTCTTGAATGTTACAAAGATGTTTAACAAGAATTTCATGACTTATTCACATTAGAGATTTCTCATACAACAAAAATTTGATAGATCCTTGACAGAGTGTCAAAATTTAGCATCAGTGAAAACCAACCTGAGATCATATAAATGCACTAGTTTTTATTGTCCTTTGTCCCAATGGTCATCCTAATCTCCAACAGTTGGATTTTCTCTTGAAATCATAGAGGGACATAGAAACATAACACTCTAATGATCATATTATAACATAAAAAATGAAATCATTTTAAATTTATGTTATAACATAATACACGACCTCATTTTGTTTTAATGGTTTTCCATTAATTACAGTATATTTTAATGGATAAAAAAAATGGAAAATGGTCCAATGATTTTTGATATAAGAGTGAGTATGATTTATATCTTTACAAAAATATTTTTAGTACAAAAACTAGACACTGTGTATGATAAAAATCATATTTGGTTTGTATGATATCAATTGTATCCAGTCTCATTACGATAATCATGGAATGGATTATTTCTCTAAAACTCATGAGTATGATATTTATCGTATTCATATAATAAAACATATTGACAAAATATTAATAAAAATTCATATTGAAACTATGGAAAAAAGATAGATGATTCTATTCATAAACTTCCGGAATATAAAGTAGTTAATAATAAGTTAATTATGAAAGAGTTTGTCATTTTAAAATCAAAATAAATAGGGATGTCAAATGAAGACATTTTACTCAAAAATATATACTTTTTTGGAAAGCACTAACAGAAGTCTAAAATGGAAAATTACTATTAAAAACATAAGTTAAAAAAAATTAATGACTATAGTATTCACAAGAAAACATTTATATTTATCACCCATTGAGTTTTAAAACTATTTTGAGTAATATTTTTACTATGAGTAACTCCCCCTCAAGATAAAAAATCCATAAGGATCATATTATCTTTATTTATTTTAAAACTAATCCCTATTACAAAATAATTCTCCTTATTTTATTATAAAAATACCATTCTCCTTCTATCTAATACATTATCCTGCTTTAAAAATCATTTTCCATTTGTGATTTACAAAAAGAAATTGGGAAAGTGATCTAATGACTAAAAAAGGGTTAGAGATACAAAAAATACAAGAGGAAATAAATAATGTGTTCATATACAATAAGTTGAAGAACATTCATCAAAAAATGGAAGAAATTCAATCAAAATTTATGTATAGTTTATATTATTTCATTGATGTTTCAAAAAATTATACATTAAGAGTTTGATAAATTTATTTATTCTACATTAACTTCAAATTATTCAAGATATCTAATAAAAATAACTTCATTTAAATGAATTCCTTACTATCATCTATAATCTTTTCAAGATATTCCTTATGAGACAAAAAAATTATTCTCGTTCCTCAGAGAACTCATGATCAGTATGAATATTGTCCTCCTATGATTTTAAATCTCCTTCTAGAGTAGAAATCTTGACTTCATAGGATTTTATTTTCAGATCCAGAACTTCTGTTGTATCTATCAGCCAAAATTTTTTATTTTTCAACATCATTATCTAATCTTTTTTAAGTATCTCAAATTTTTCAATGAATCACTCCAAGCTAGGTTCACTTGGAGTCTGATCAATAATACCTCTGACTCCCTTTCATTCCATAGAAATAAATTTATTATGATATTAAAAAATGGAAATATAAACGATGTCCAATATTCCCTCTGGCCCTCCTTAAAAACATTGTTTGTTCACATCATGAATAAATCTAGATGGTTGGTTAGCCAGGACTCCACCATTCGTTTTTGGCTGGACAACTGGACGGGCTCCCCTCTTATCTTCAAGCTTCCTCCAAATACTTCTCCTAATAGCACTAACTACACTATAAAGGAAGTGATGTAATCCCGAACCTTGGAGATTCCTGACTCTATTATGCAGGTGGTTGATGGTTATCCTTTCTCTAATGATGAAGACTTCCTAGTATGGGAACCGACTCACAATGGTATTCTTAACTCAAATTTTTTTACTGTCATTGTTTTTCGAACATGGAGTCTGACTTTTCGTGGATGAAGTTTTTTAATAAAAATTGGATTAAACCTTCTAGTATTAACCTTATTTGGTGCTTGATGCACAATCATATCCCTACTGAGACTTGCCTTCAATCTTTTGGTATTCATCTCTGTTCTAAATTCCCCCTATGCCATCAACACCGAGATAATATCAACCATCTCTTTTTTTCTTGTGATACGGATTTTACCCTGTAGAATTTTATTACCGAAATTTTTTATTGCAGGTGGCCCTCTTCTGATAATATTATTTACCACATAAAGCATTTTGTGATGTTCAATTTCTCACCACAAGTCAAAAATCTCTTCCAATATGATGTGGATGAGCTTCTACACATTATCTGGTACGATAGAAATGCAATTATTCACAATAATCACTCGCTCAAACTCATTGCAGGTCATACTAGAATCCTGAATGCCATTAAAGATGCTGCCTTGATCCAGAAAGCTAATTTTGACAACTCGATCGATGGATTCATGATCCTGCGACGTCTGAAGATTGAAGGCATTTTTCCTCAGCAAAAACGTTTTTGAGGTCTTCTGGCAACTCCCGCTACCTGGATGGATCAATATTTGTATTGATAGAGCTTCCAAAGGAAACCCAGGCCCTGCGGGTTATGGAGAAATCTTCAGAGACTAGAAAGGTCACTGCTATGGTTGTTTCTGGGGCAGCTGAGGGGTCACCTCCTCCCTTGAATCAGATATGTTGGCTCTCATCCATGCTATTCGATTTGTTAAGATTAAAGGCTGGAACAACAGCTGGATCAAAAGCGAATCCACCACCAGTGTTCAGGTAATTTGTAATGGGGACGTTCACTTCTCTTGGCCCCTTACTGCTAGATTGAATATCTTCATGAACTCGCTTCTGGAAATAAGATATATTGCCACTCATGCCTACCGTGAAGCTAATATGGTGGCCAATGGTCTTTCCAACAAGTGGATTAGCCTGGACATTACGTGGTATGATGAGTTACTGGATGATCTCCTCCCTCTCCTTGCTAAAGATTGTAATAAAATTCCCTCTTTTAGACTTTTGTAAATTTCTTGCTTGTTTTTAATATATTCTATCTTGGTCATTGACATGGACATTGCCTTAAAAAAACATTCTGAAATTTTTAATGTAATAGTGAATTTTTTCAAAAGAATACTAATATATTCAATTGAGTATTCAGGAAGTTTGATATTTGAATCACATTTATGTGACCACATCACTACATTATTGCAATCATTTCAATTTTCTATAGTTCTATCATTAATCGTATTGAAATAGACCTCATTCATTATCATTCTATGACTTAAATGATTGATTGAGTCTAATCTTTAATTTTTGTTATTCATAACCAAATCAATGTTCCATTTAATACTGAGGAGAAAAGGAATTTATTTTTCAATTAACATTAGGTCTTAAAAAATGTACTGATATATTTTCAATGAGATAGTAATGTATAAATCAGTATCTTCATCACAATTAGGATGTCATCCTGAATTAAATCAATCATTGTCTTTTTCCAATTCATTGTTTTAGACGTCATTAGATCTGGTATCTTCCACTTTATCTGATATATAAATGATTTTTTATACTTGGTTTTTCTGATATCCTCTCTTTGAAGGCTCTAATTCTGGAGATGGTAACTTTCATTATGATTATTTTTAATATCTTATAGGTAATCTATCGGATTGTGATTTTTTAATTTTGACCAACAACTTTATCAATAACATCTTCTCCTTCATTATTATGTTCCTCATTTTCATATTTTCCCTTTCTTCCATTTTATCCATGTTATTTCACTCTACCAATTCATCTATATACTTATATATATCTCTCATTTTATTATACTCTTGTTTTTCTGAAAATTCATTTTCAGAATCCTCTGGTGGAGCTGATTACTTACTTATTTTTTCCTCATTACCATGTCATGGAAATAGGGAGTAATTAATTATTTTTCACGGTTTCCCTAATGAAGATTCACTCATATGACTTTTTTTGCTGCTTTTAATAACATATCATCTTCTAAAATATCATCCTTTATCTTTTCCTACCTCTTTTTCTTCTCTTTTTCCTCTTGAGTTTCATGACAATATATTTTTCTAGATTGGGATTCCACTAGATTAAGGACAAATTATAAGATTCCATATATTATTTTAGTGTGATTCTCTATCCAAAAGGTATTTATTTCATTAGTTACATTGTTTTTCTTCTATTGTTTAACTATATAATCAAACATAGATTTATTTTCGTTCATAGAAAAAATTGGAACTGATTGTTTTGGAATATATTAACCTCCTATAACAATTTATTTTAGAAAATTGGATACTATATCATTAAAAAACATGATTTATTATGAATCAAAATGAAATTCCATATTATTTATCATATCATTACAAATCCAAGAAACATTAAAAAAAATTATCACTGACTTGAGAGCGAGATTATAGGAATTGAATCATTCAAAAATCAACTTAATAAAAATAAATCGAAAAATTATCAGTTAAGATTTAATTCTTCCTGACATTAGACTATTGATAGATTGAAAAATATAACCCATCAAATTCAGTTTCCTTATATTAAAAAAATAATCAAGGATGAAGATATCTGAATGATACAAGGTTTAACTATCAAATTTTATAGTAATTAGAAATCTATGAATCCATAGTGTTGTAAGAGGATTATCTGTTGATCGATGAGAAATTTTCATTTTCTCTTCATGAATATATAAAATTAATTTCTCACCTCTTTCAAATTGGTGGTTCATTTTAATTTCACAGTTTTTGATAAGGACAAAAGGCATTACCTTTTGATTTTACATGAAAAAAATGTGGGTATCGATTTACAGATATAATAATCTCTCTATTAGGAATTGAAAAGGCAACTCTCAAATATCTATCAATTATCACAGTACTATAAAATTGCCTAAATTTATAAAAAATAATACGATCATCATGAGTTTTGGGTTTCTCTATACAATCATATTCACATCCCTGGAATTGAATAATTATTTTCAATATATAATTATACATAACATAAAACTCTCTAATTACTAAACTTTCTCTAAAAAACATAATAGCTGAGAAATCATTTTGGAAAACCAAAGTATTTACATTCTGAGACATGGTTCAAGAGGTTTTGGATGATTTTGGCATGATTATAATGAAGATAGTTAGGCATGATAAAAAATTTTCTGAACAACTTGAAGGGAAGTAGAGGTTCAGAGCAATGTAGTGATAACCGATGTGGTATAGAGTACGAAAATCCAATTATATACGTGAATAAATAAGACCATTTATAATTTTAGCTCATATTAGATAAAAAATATCTAACAGTAAAAAATAATGAAACTCTTGAGGTTTTTATTAAAAATAAAAAACCATACAAATTTACCGGATTCATTATGAATTTCATAATGTTTTAAAAGAAAATGAAATAATAAAAAATTGAGTTTAAAAATATATATGGTATGAAATCAAACCATTCAGAGTCACGTAATAGATCTATTGTTTTCGATATATTGTTCCTTGAAAAACATAAGTATGAATGTAAATATTCTATGAAAACTTATGAGTAAAAAAAATTTTATTTTGAAAATTTATGTATATAAAAAATTAGAAGTAAAAAGAAACTATGAGTATGAAAAATTAGGAGTAATAAGAGTTAGGTGTAAGAATAATTAGAAGTATGAAAAAAAATATGAGTGTGAACATTTCCGAGTATGAATCTATTTGAGTTTGAAACATTTTAGAACAAAATTTTTTTATCAGGAAATTTTTGGAGTAAGAATATTTTTTATTATGAAAATTTTTGTTTATGGAAATTTATCTGTATAAAAAATTTATATGTATGAAACATTTATTAGTAAAAATAATATAATAAAAAATAATTAAGAAAAGAAAAAATAAAAATTCTAATCATCTGTACTCTCTTTAAGAAAAAGGATTATCTCAATGTAAGGAGATGGTTTAAAAATATGTATATTTGAATGATTACTTAATATTGATCATTCATAGATTCTGTTTAATTTATTCAAATCTATCCAAAGGTAATAGTAATGTAAAATTAACCGAAAGCTGTTATAGTATTATGATTAATTGTAAAATTATATACCCGTTAACTATGTGATACGTAAGAAAGTGATGCATAATATCTATATGTTTTTCATGTGAGTGATGTGTGGTTTTTTACATAGATCTTTGGAACTAGTATTATCACATAGTATTTACCATTTAGTAAAACTCATTCCATAATTAGTGACGGTATGTTTTATCCAAAACACTTGAGAACAAAAACTTCATGCGTCAACATATTTGGATTCAGTAGTCGAAAGTGCTACTGGGTGTTTCTTCTCTCAAGAACAAGAAACTAATGAATCATTTATCAAATGGTAACTTTCGGATGTAAATTTCATTCCATTAAAAATCAAAAAAGTTGTGATCGTAAAAAATTTCAATAAAAATCATTTCTAGAAGAATAAAAGAGTCCTAAATCCATGGTTCCCTTTAAAAAATAAAAAATTATTTTTACAACTTTTATATGGGATTCATTTATATTTTCTTGATTTCTTTCACATAAGAATACTGAAAACACTATGTCTTGGTGACTAGCTGTTATGTATAGTAAAATTCATTTAATACCTATAAAAGTTGTTTGATTTATAGGTTTTCTACCTTCATCAATTTTAAGAGTATTTGTGGTACCTATTGGAGTACTACTACTTTTACTATTATTTTATCCAAAATTTTTAAGAATATATTTAATATAATTATGTTGGGATATGTAAGTCCCATCTAGTGTATGATACATTTTAAAACCAATAAAGAATTTTAACTCACCAATCACACTCTTTTCAATCTCATATTTTATAATATTCACAAAGAATCTTTTTAAGATAGTTGAGTTGATATAAATATAATGTCATAAACATATATTTTAACCATCGAAACATTTTTTTATTTATTAAAATAGTTGGATTATAATTTCCCTAAACAAAACAGTTTTTTAATAAAAATCATGTATGTCTATCATACAAATCACTAGGGTCTTGTTGAAGTCCATATAAATCAACAGTATATTTAGAATCTTAATAATGATGTTTTCTATATTTAAAACCGGAAGGTTGTTCAAAACAATTATCCTCTAGAGAATAATTATTTTGGAATTAACACTTTATATCCATTTCAAAACGTTTAAATCAATGAAATCTTCAACGTCTAATAGGATTCAAATATATTCAACTCTTGTTGTAGGAGTATATGTTTTTCATATTCTATTCTCTATTATTCATTATAACCTATAAAAAATATTGTTTCTTTAATTCAAACAATGACTCAATTTTCATCCAATTTGTTTCTAAAAACCAATTTTATTCTAGTTATGTTGGTTTATTTTTGACTTTCAACCAAGGTCCAGAATTTTTTCCTTTCGAATCCATTTAGTTCAAATTGAATTTCCATAAACCAATCACCATCACCTAAATCCTCATCATCAATTTTATATTTAAATTGAGAATGTAATTCTATGTTATCTACTTCATTTGAAAATGAAATTATAGTCCATCCAGGTTGATTTACATCACTAATGATATTATCATAGGAATGACTCTTAAGAAACAGTGGACATGGTTTTGTAATACCTCTTCATAAACATAATAAAAAATGTCTTCTAGTGGGAATTATTTAGAAATATTTTTATAATTATTCACTTTATTAGATTATTCTTCAATCAAAGAATACTAATCAGTTATAGAAAACACATCATAATATGAATGTTAGGATTTTTTTTTAAAAATGAAATGGTTTCATAAAATTTGATAGGTACTATTTACTTAATAGTACATGAGTTTTTTTGGAAACTCTATAAGAATTAGAAGTAAAGTAATTGACTTAGAATATACCTTCCTCAGATTTGGGTGTGAGTTTATGAATGTTACCTTTTTTTTAAAATAAATACTTTTCATTCTAAAACATTGAATTATGAGATTTTTGGTTTTTAGCCTATCCATAACTCCTAAGGTGTTTTGTTAAGAAATTTTCTAATTAAGTCACAAATTATAGTATATAAATAATTATATACATCTTTATAACCAATAGTATTTTCTATTTAATATTCCCTTAACATTGTTATTGTTATCTTGTGATGAATTCTAATAGTTCATTCAATGACTATATTCTGTTGAGGAGATCTAATAGTTGAAAAATTATGATTAATTATATTAAAAGTACAATAATATTCAAAATATGAATTTAAAAATTATCCAACATAATTACTTTAAATATTTATCAATTTATGGTTTTTCGCAGTTTTGACTTTGTATACAAAATATTTAAAATAACAATCTAATTTAGATTTCATTTCTTGAATATAGTCCCATGTGTATCTTGTGTATTGATAAAATAAATAAAATTCATAAAACCCACCTCCAATACATTAATTTTGTGTAGTACATAATAAGTCATGTGCACTAACATTAAATAATTTGTAGTATATAATTAACTAATTTGTTTAAATATTGACTTATATTTCTCTCCATATTGGTATGGGTCACAAACATTTCAAAAATCAAATCTATGCTCTGATAGATCCTTAACAAGTCTTTTCATAGTAAATGTTTAAATGTTCCTAAGGTTATGGTGTCCTAAAAATCTATTCTATAACCATGATTGATCATCCTTGCCACTAAGGCAAGGTATGTTTTCCATCTTGTGTCATTCTATGAAATGTGTTTAAACATTCTCAAACCGATAAGAAAAAAGATTGATTTTGTGTTTGGAATTGTGTAATACACATTTATCATTCCCAAAATTCACAATTTAACCTTCATTACATAATTTTATTTTCAATATATGGTTTACCTTATGTTCATTCAAAAACAAAAATATTTGAAATCAATGATTTTATGAGATGAATAATATTACTTAAACCATCAATTATTCCTTAAGCATTGTCTTTGAGGGTAAATCTTCCACCTTTCACTTCAATATTATTTTCAATAATGTATTTGTTTCAAATATTATTCCATGAACATCCACTATCCACATACTATTTTTTTTGTAATTCCTTTGATTTCATGAAAAAAAAATTATCTTTAAGAATCCAAATGTTTTTGATCTAGAATTGATATATTTAGAAATTTTAGGAATATACATTTACCTTGAAAATAGGGAATTGTGGATCCCTATTTATTGAATTTTATTTAAGGAACAATTTTTATTCCTATGACCTCTAATTTGAAATTTTATGTAAAATGTGACATTTTCAGTAATAAAATAACTGTTTCTAAATTTTTTTTTGAATGAGTGTAATGAATTCTAAAAATATTAATAATAGGAAAAAAAATTTACATATAATAAAAACCTTTTTTTCAGAAGTGAATTTTTTTAAGAGTTTCATTAAGTAAAAAATTTCATACATTAATTTCATAACTAAATTCGTATTCACATTAGAATTAGATTCTTGAGTGAGTTTTGTTTCTAAAATAATTTTGTTATAAAATATTTTTTCAAATATTTAGAAAGATTTTCATTCTCATAATTAACCTCCTCAAGGTTTTTATAGATAGATTAAATTTCAATTTTTTTTGTCAATATCTTTGAAAAAATATGATAATTATTTTTAACAGAAGTTGTCTAGTGTTTACTTTTCATGTTTCTTACTAAAATTATAGTTTTCATTTTAATAGAAGTTTTCAATTCTAGAAAATTAATCATATAAAGGTAATTTATAATTATCACTAGATAAAGATGAATCTTTATTTGATGATATATAATTCTTTTCATTGGGATAATTTGAAATTAAATACATATTTATTAAAGAATTGGATGTTTTTACCATAAAATTAGACTTCTAAATTCATAAGGTATAATGGAATAGAGGCCAATATTATTATGTCTATAATTTTCATTATTGGAGGATTCATAAGAAGAATATACTCCACTTTTAATTCATAGGAAATTAGCTTTCTATACATTCATTACATTTGTGTTGAAATACGTTTTCTGATTTCAATCAGGATAAATTTCCATTATTTACTTTCCTTTGATATTTTTACATTCTGTTATTATGTGTCTAGGTATTTTACATTCATAATAAGTAACTTTAGAATCTTTATTATCATTTGTTTCCATGTTACTTTTCTTATAATGATAATTAAAATCATTTTTAGCAACATTTTTGTTCATTCTTCAACCAAGATTGGCTAACTCATTATTATAATTTTGGAATCACATGATTCAAATTGAACATAAAACCATATTGTATTTATTGATTTTAAAACTTTTTTAGGAACTTGTGATTGAATTTTATTTGATTTAGATGAGAAAGAAACTTCAAAATTCATATTTATGGATTTATCAACATCTCTTTTCCTCATACATTCATACTATAAGAGAGTTCCAAATATATATACAAGTGTATGTTTGGTAATCTTCTTGGATTAATCCACATCAATTCCCTATTATTCAAAATCATTTGGCACGATGTATATAATATTTTCTATTCAGATTCATCATATAATCCTTTCTATCCCATAGATTATAAATTGCTCAGAATTTCCATGATAATTTTTTGGGAATTAACAACTGGTTCTTTATAGGGAAATCACAAAGCCTAATAATCTCCTCATATCATGGCTCTTTTAGTTTTAGAATCATTATATGTACCAAAATGAGTAATCTCTAGATTCTTATGAATACTGTTTGATTATTAAAACGATTTAATATGGATATATATATTTCTAGTCATAAAATAGAGTGTAGTATTTCATACCATATAATTAAATTGATATTCCTACTTCTCCTTATTGGAAAAGAGTCTATCTTCATTGCCTTGAATTATATATTCACTAGTATGCATAACAATGTTATCAAGACCCGTGTTGATCACAACTGTAATTCCCTGACCCCAGTTACCCAGAGTCGGTGCATTATTGCGTAACATTGGCACGATCACAAAAGATCGAGTCTCAAAAGACCGATTAGTTTAGTAGCCTTGGAAACACTAGATAAATTCATAAGTCTTACATTACATCAAAAAGTAAAACAAAACTACAACAACATCTTGTCTTCATATCCCCTCATACTATCCATACAAGTCATTCATAATATACTTGTTCACATTCTAGAAAATTTAAAACATTGAAAGGGGTGAGCTCAGATGCTCAGTAAGGATAACAATATAGCAGAAGCCTTTATAAATAAACATAAACATTTGAGGCAATGTATAACTAAAACAAAAGCCTTTTAAACATGAACTTAAACATAATATGGAAAATGTAAAATGAGATAATTCCATTTACTTATTCACATGGATATTCTACTGGTCTAATAATCACATGCAATATCAATAACCACTTTCATAATGATGGAATTCATAATGCCAGACTATCATAACCACGTAGCCAAGGCCTCATGCCAAGAATAAAAATAATATTTTGTCCAGGCCTCATGACAAGACACTAGTTTGTTTCATGAGACCTACCGATGCATCGAGGAGCTATAGTGGGCTCCACCCGTCACATATTAAGTCCAATGCTTTCCTCATATGAACAGGTTTAAACATATCATAAACCATAACATAATCGTATCACATAAAACATACATAAAGGAAACATAAAATTTCCACATTTCAATCACAAGATATCAATACAATACATTGATATAATAAAACATTATCAAAACCATTTTCAATACCAAAATAAACGAAAATTAAAACTTGGTATTTATTTTTCATTTAAAAAAAGTAATGGCTTGTAGAGGAAGCCGAAACTCAAATAATGGTCACAGATGCAGAGAAGTCGTTGTCGTCGCATACGTACGACAAAAAAACATTCCCTTTTTTCATTTAGTAAAATGCTTCGTATGAAAATATTCTTTTTAAATAAATGTAAAAGTCAAAGGGGTTTATACACCGTATAAATGAAAGTTGTGTATAAAACCAAATATGCCTCAGTGAAAGGAGATTGAGAAGAAGTCCTTAAAATGATCATTTTTAAAATAAAATAGATATATTATGTGTATTTACTATAAGTAAACATAAATAAAGTTAAAATACAAGATATGACATAATAATATCATGACATAATTTGAAAGTAGGAGATTAACCCAAAGAATGGAAATTGGGTTAAGAAATTCCCTTACCTTGTGTCCGACTTGACTAGACCGTTCATTAAACTCCTGAATAATAAACTAGAGATAATTTATAGTTTCTTAAGAACCTTTTTAAGGTTTATTATTCCTTTTATATCACTTATTACCATGTTATGAACATTATTTAATTATTTATGTTAATAACGGTCATTTTGTCGATCCTTGGTACCTGAGTCAAAAATAAACTTCTTAAAATTACAAGTTGTTCATGTGGTAAAATATAAATTATATCCATAATTATATTCATGATTTAGATATCATATAAATAATATATATCCATTATATACATGCATTTATAATATTACATAACATTTAGAGGTATGAAATGAAATGCACCGTTCATCGAGACGGTAAGTCGTACGTACGCATGAACGCTACATTCATTTATATTTAATATCTAATGGAATGAAATTATAATTATATAAAGGTATACTATAATTCCAGTATAATATAATTTATAATACCATTTACTCCATCCTTTATACATCTCACATATGGCATTAACGATTCAAATCAGTTTGAGGGGGCGGTAGTCCGCACTTCCTAAAATGAAAATATCACGTTTACCCATAATCAAAACCATAAAGGTATGCAATAAATGAAAAATAAAGAAGCTTAAGTAAAACATAAACATATTATATATCATCTATAAATATAGTTACATCTTATTGGCCACCTTTTAAGGTGTTTTATGAGTGTTGAACAATCATCGTTTCGTGAGGCAGAAATTCGCCATCCACAGAAACAGTATGTTCTTTAACCATTATATGTAGGTGTGTGTATGTGTAGCTCGAATCCTTACTATAAAAACATCCTAGTATATTTAGGATACTGGTGTTGCTACAAAATAAATTAATAAAAATAGTTTAGGGGGTTGGAGAAGCAAAATAAAACAAAATAACATAAGAGAAGACATTAACATAAAATCGGGTAACTCTTTTTGATTTGAGCCAAAGGCTTCCTTGGGAAGAGTTCTGCCAAAAGTGATGATTCTAGGAGTAAGAGATGGAATTTTTGAGATTATTTGGGAAGATGTTGGCTGATCCAAATTTCTTGAAGGTGTGAATAAGGTGGTAGAGGTGGGGGCCTTTTATAAGAGGAGAGAAGGGGCACTCTTGGAAAGATTGAAATTTTACTTTATTATGAAAAGATTTTTAGGATTCTAAAGGTCCCGAAATGATATATTTAGAGAATACGGTGATAAGGGTTCGAAATATACTAATCCAATAGGTTTTTGACAAGTTTAAGTGTTATATTATACATTATCGTTTTATTTTATTTAAATCGTTTATTAATGAGGTAATCGTTCCATCATCATGGTGTCATAAATAAATTAATTTATTTAATGTCTAAAAATTATAAAACAATTATCATGATGTAGGAAATCTTTTTAGCTTTATAATTAATAATTATAATAAAAAATATAACTTGTATAACCCCATTTAAAAATTGGTTTAGTAAAACAACTCATGTTTGTGACATTTATATTTTAACATTAAATAAAAAGTTTTTAATGTCATTTTCCTACCAAAGTGGCTCCATGGGGTCCCCAAGTTGACCCATGGATTTTCTTGGTCTGAAATGACTCATAAAATAGGGGTAGGAAATGTGTAAAAGTATTTTCATTTTTTATAATATCATTTTTACCTTAAATTTCACTAATTACCTTTAATCGTGATTAAATAAACTTAAAAGTTACTATTCACCAAAAAAAATTTAATCCCATTGAACCACATTTTACTTCCTAATGACAACCATGTATGTCGTATTTTTGAAAATTAAATCATCGAAGTGGTAATGTTTCATTTAAACGAAAAATCCGTTTTTTAACTACCACTTAGTGGTTTCACTATTCATAAAAAATTGACGTTTTTCAGAACATTCACAAAATTTCACCCTAAGCTATAATTGATATTCCGAATTCAAAAATGATGTCTATTTTAAAAAAATTCCAAACATATAAGTTCCATTAATTAATTTTATAACTAATTCCCGTTGTCAGAACAGATAGCGTGTTTTTAAAAAACAATATATATCAAAAGATTGACAATTGTTTATGTCCAATTTCAAAGTGAAATTATTTCTAATGAACACCATTGGATAAAATGGTAAAAATATATTCTAATTATACCCTAAAAACACTAAATATTATAATTTATCACTAAAAAATATTTTGATTAAAAAAGTTGTTTTAAGTATTTTTCACTATT
Source organism: Viscum album (assembly GCA_963277665.1). Lineage (NCBI taxonomy): Eukaryota > Viridiplantae > Streptophyta > Magnoliopsida > Santalales > Viscaceae > Viscum > Viscum album. The sequence continues at coordinate 1,490,104,958 of OY728151.1, read as the reverse complement.
CATAAAAAATGGAAGTTCTCAGAAAATTACAAAAAATTCAACTTAGGATAATTTCGATATTACGAATAAAAAAGTGAAGTCCATTTGAAATATAAAATTTCTATAATTTTAAAAAGATGGTATTACTATTCATAACGGCTACTTTGATTAGTCGCGGTGTGTTAGAACTCAAACTTGCGTACAATGCAAGCTATTGCAATATTGAAAGAGAAGCGTATCATGGAAGTTCGGGGTGTTACATTCTCCCCTCCTTCAAATAATTTCGTCCTCAAAATTTAATATAATATCATTGTATAAAATGACTCGGGTGATTCTTCATCATATGTTTCTCGGGTTCCCACGTTGCCTCCTCCATATTATGGTTTCTCCATAGAAATTTTACCAGATGAGTCGTCCGGTTTCTCAGCACATGTTCTCTTCTATCAAGAATCCTAACGGGCTCTTCACAATAAGACAGGTCGGGTTCCGGTTCTAATTCCTCATAGGTGAGCACATGCGTTGGGTCAAACATGTATTTTCTCAACAGTGATACGCGGAATACATCATGATCTTTGGATAGACCTGGCGGCATTTCCAAACGGTAAGCTTCATCCCCAATTTGTTCTAGAATTTCAAAGGGTCTGATGTACCTGGGACATAATTTACCCTTCTTACAGAAATGTATAACTCCCTTCCATGGAGATACCTTAAAGAAAACATGATCTCCTACCTAAAATTCCAAATCCTTCCTTCGGTTGTCGGCATAGCTCTTCTGCCTACTTTGAGCTGCTTTGATGTGGTTTTGGATTACTTTCACCTTTTCCATCGTTTCCTCCACCAGTTCTGGGCCCACAAGTTTTCCTTCACCAACGTCATCCCAACAGGTTGGTGTGCGAAATCTCTTTCCGTATAATGCTTCATATGGTGCCATTTGAATACTTGAATGGAAGCTATTGTTATAAGAAAATTCTACCAGAGGTAAATATTGATCCCACATTCCTTGAATGTTAAGTGAGCATGATCTCAACATGTCTTCTAAGGTTTGAATAGTTCTTTCTGATTGTCCATCTATTTGAGGGTGGTAAGCAGTGCTCAAACGGAGTTCAGTATCCAAGGCCTTTTGAATACTTTTCTAGAATCTTGATGTAAAACGGGGATCACGATCCGAGACAATCGACAGGGGTACTCAGTGAAGTCTCACAACTTCATTAATATATAGTCTTTCTAGATGTTCAAGTGGTAGATCTTCCCTTATAGCAAGAAAATGTGCTGACTTCGTGATATGATCAACAATGACCCATATTGCGTCATTCCTTCTAGGAGTCTTTGGTAGTCCCATGAAAAAATCCATCGTAATATTATCCCATTTACACTCAGGTATGGGAAGAGGTTTCAAAACTCCACCAGGCAGTTGCCTTCCAGCTTTCACTTGTTGCCAAGCCATACATCTTGACACAAAATCAGCAATCTCCCTCTTCATGTTGTCCCACCAAAAATTTCCCTTTAAATCTCTATACATTTTGGTGCTCCCAGGGAGTATAGAGAAATTGGAACTATGAGAATCATCCAAAAATTCCCTCTTTAAATCGGGTATATTGGGAACACAAAGTCTCCTCCGAAATTTCAAAATTCCATCTTCATATACAAAGTCACTCAATCGCCCATCATTCACAGCTTTAATCTTTTTTTCAACTCTTCATCATTGGCATGAGAAAACTTTATCCTTTCTAGTAAAGATGATTTGGCAACCATTTGAAATTTTTTTGATGTTTCACCCTCCATGGTGATTCCCATATCCATATTTACTAAATCTATGAAAATAGGATCCCTTTCCACTCTCATCATGTTCAAAACTCCATGATCTTTTCTACTCAAAGAATCTGCAACCTTATTTGCCTTCCCTGGGTGGTAGTGTATCGTGAAATCATAATCCTTGAGTAGTTCAAGCCATCAACTTTGCCTCATGTTGAGTTCTTTTTGTGAGAAAATATATTTCAAACTCTTGTGATGGGTATATATCTCACATTTTTCACCACAGAGATGATGTATCCATATCTTCAAGGCAAAGACTACAGCAGCTAACTCGAGATCATGAGTAGGATAGTTTTTCTCATGAATTTTTAGCAATCGTGATGCATAGGCAATAACCCTATCATTCTGTATAAGGACACAACCAAGTCCTTTCATTGATGCATCACTATAAATAATGAACCCATCATTCCATGATGGTAGAGTCAATATAGGAGCGTTGACTAATCTTCTCTTCAGTTATTCAAAACATTCTTCACACACTTTTGTCCAGACAAATTTAACCCCTTTACATGTGAGCTTCGTTAATGGGTTAGCCAATCGGGAAAAATTCTGAACAAAACATCGATAATAACCTGCCAAACCAATAGAGCTGCGTACCTCAGTTATACTCATCGGTGCTGGCCATTCTTGGATTTCCTTGGTCTTAGAAGGATCAACAGAAATTCCATCCTTAGAGACAATATGGCCAAGAAAAGAAATCTCCTGAAGCCAGAATTCACGCTTGCTAAACTACCCATATAATTCATTCCTTCTAAGAGTCTTCAAGATAATGCACAAGTGATTTTCATGATCTTCGTAGCATTTGGAGTATACCAAGATATCATCAATAAATACCACCACAAAATCAGCAAAATATTCCTTGAAAAACCTATTCATTAGATCCATGAATAGAGAGGGTACATTAGTCAATCCAAAAGGCATTACAGTAAACTCGTAATGCCCGTTCCTTGTTCGAAATGTTGTCTTCGGAATGTCTTCCTTCTTCACACACAAAAGATGGTATCCATATCAAATGTCAATCTTTGAAAATTACTGAGCTCCATGAAATTGGTCAAATAAATCATTAATGCAAGGTATGGGATACTTGTTCTTTATTGTTATAGCATTGATCTCCCTGTAGTCAACGCACAACCTCATAGATCCATCTTTCTTCTTAACAAAAAGGACAGGGGCTCCTCATGGAGAATCACTAGGGAGAATAAATCCATTATTACTCAATTACTCTAGTTTTTTCTTTAGTTCATGTAATTACATGGTGTCCATCCTATATGGTGTCTTCGATATGGGCCTTAATCCAGGAATTAAATTAATGGAAAACTCAACTTCTCGTTTTGGAGGATGTGCAAGTAAATCTTCCAGAAACACATCTACATATTCTTTCACAATAGGTACATCCTCTATTTTAACATTCCTTTCCTCACCATTAGTCATTTCATTCTCTTACTCCCCAATAATTGAATTTAGTTGAGCTACTGGGGGTGGATCTAAATAAGAATTAGGTGGTGACGATTCTGCTCTAAAAATAAGGTGTTCCTTATCATCATCCTCAAAAATCGTAACCTCCTTATTCTTAAAATAAAACTTTGCATCATAGTCCGAAAGAAAATCCATACCGAGGATTATATCAAACTCAATCATAGTTATGACAATGAGATCAGCGGATAAAGAACAATTATGTGCTCTAAAGGGGACTGATTCACAAAACATTGTTGCAATAATACTTCCCATATGAGTTTTGACTGACAATTCTCTTGTTAAATCAAATTGGAAATATCTAATTTTCATAGAAAACTGGGGAGATATGAAACAATGCGATGATCCATAATCAAATAATGCATTTTCTAGACTTGAGGAAACCATTAAACTACCTACCACCACGTCTTTCGGATCTTCAAACTCAGCAGTATTGATAGTATAATCTTGGCCTTGATCCCTTGGCCTCTTCTGAGGTAAGTTCCCCTGACTCTTAGGACATTCATTTGCATAATGTCCCATCTCTCTACAATTATAGCATTCCACATTGACAAAAACATTCTTTCCTTTCCAATCATGAGCTTGGTGGCCTTTTTCACCACACTTGTAACAGACTCCAATTCCCTTCAAGCAAGTACCTGGGTGTTTCTTTCCACATTTACAGCAGGATTGATATTCAAATCTTCCCTTCTTCCCCTTATTTCCATTTCCAGAAAGATCAGATGAGATATTCTTTTCATTCTTTGCATTAAAGTCATAAGACATAGAGAATTCATTTTCCGTCTTGATAGCACACAAGACAATATCTTCGTACGACGAGAAGGTTTGTGAGACTAATGCTCGACAGAGAAATGGTTTTAACCCATCAAAGAAATGATCAATACTACTTCTTGGGTTACATATATAATCTGTAGAATGCCTCTCTAACCTTGTAAAGTTAGCCTCATACTTTGCGACATTCTCATCCTCCTTCTGCCTCAGACTCAGAAATTGCCTTTCCATATCTTCTCGATGGTCATGTGGAAAGTATTTTTCTAATAAAATTTCCTTAAACTCCCCCCATTCTATACATGATACTTCTTCATCTTCCTTTGTGTTTTGAATCCGTGACCTCCATTGATCGGCATCTCCAGTGAGGCGGTAGACTGCTATGACAACCTTCTCCCTTTCGCTACTCCCCAAGGCGTGGAATATTTTCTCTAAGGAGTTTATCCATTGCTCAGCTACTAATGGATTTTTACCCCCATTAAATGTTGGTGGTTGTTGCCTCATGAATCAATCTAACATTGATCCTCCACGTTGCGGATCAGGGTGCTCCATACGAGTAAGTTTATTATTGATAACTTGAGTGAGTTGTCCCAGTATGGTAATAAGTTGATCAGCACGAGTTGTATCCCCAGATCCACAATAATTATCTTGAGTAGGAGGGAAATACCTACACGGAGTGCGTGCATTGATACAGTTTCCATTCCTTCCACTAGGCTCCATTTCTAAACAATGGCATAAACTAGATTAGTTTATGAATTAAAATACATAATTCCATACTTGTAAAACACTTAACATAAATTGAACTATTTATGGATATAATCCATAATCATAAAAAGAAATGTTTTCTTTGAGGAATTATATACTCATAAACCCTTCATAATGGTTTGTAAAGAAAGTGAGAATTATCCTAAGTATATCCCCTAGGAGTGTCGTAACCAAGAGTGAAGCAAGGCCCATTGTCGTGCACCAGTTCCCGTTCGAGTCTAGCTCAAAGCGGTGTTTTCGGGTTTTACACCTAGGTACATCTGTGCCAGAGCCACCTCTACCAGCTCGTATCTAGACATATATTTATTGATCAGAAGACTCAAAAAATCTATATTATACCAAAATTCTTGGAAGTTCTTATATACTAATCCTCAAATTCTATCTTCAGGCTATGTGCTCTAATCAGAGTTTATCTAAATCTAGATTCCAAGGTTAGTACTAAACTGCCTCTGATACCAACTGTAACTCCCTGACCCCAGTTACCCAGAGTCAGTGAGTTATTTCGTAACATTGGCATGATAAAAAAAGATCAAGTCTCGAAAGACCAATTAGTTTAGTAGCCTTGGAAACACTAGATACATTTATAAGTCTTACATTACATCAAAAAGTAAAACAAAACTACAACAACATATTGTCTTCATGTCCCCTCATACTATCCATGTAGGTCATTCATAATATAATTATTCAAATCCTTGAAAAATTAAAACATTGAAAGGGGTGATCTCAGATGCTCATTAAGGATAAAAATATAGCGGATGATTTTATAAATAAACATAAACATTTGAGGCAACGTATAACTGAAACAAAAGCCTTTTAAACATGAACATCAACATAATATGGAAAAAGTAAAATGAGATAATGCCATTTACTTATTCACATGGATATTGTACTGGTCGAATAATCACATGCAATATCAATAACCACTTTCATAATGATAGAATGTATATTGCCAGACAATAATAACCACGTAGCCAAGGCCTCGTGCCAAGACTACAAATAAGATTTTGTCAAGGCCTCGTGCCAAGACACTAGTTTGTCTCATGAGACCTACCGATGCATCGAGGAGATATAGCGGGCTCCACCTGTCACTTATTAAGTCCAATGCATTCCTCATATGAACAGGTTTAAACAGATCATAAAACACAACATAATCGTATCACATAAAACATGCATAAAGGAAACGTAACATTTCCACATTTTAATCACACGATATAAATACAATACATTGATATAATAAAACATTATCAAAACCATTTTCAATACCAAAATAAAAGAAAATTAAAACTTGGTATTTATTGTTCATTTAAAAAAAGTTATCGCTTGTAGAGGAATCCAAAACTCAAATAATGGTCACGGCGGAAGAGAAGTCGTTGTCGCCGCATACATACGACAAAAAAACACTCCCTTTTGTATTATAGTAATAATATTCGTATAAAAAGTTTCCTTTTGAATAAATGTAAAATTCAAAGGGGTTTATACACTGTATAAATGAAAGTTGTGTATAAAACCAAATATGCCTCAATGAAAGGAGATTGAGACGAAGTCCTTACAAAGATCATTTTTAAAATAAAATAGATCTATTATGTGTATTTACTATAAGTACACATAAAGAAAGTAAAAATACAAGATAGGACATAATAATATCATGACATAATTTGAAAGTAGGAGATTAACCCAAAGATTGGAAATTGGGTTAAGAAGTTCCCTTACCTCGTGTCCGACATGACTCGACCGTTCTTTAACCTCGTGAATAATAAACTAGAGTTAATTTATAATTGCTTAAGAACCTTTTTCAAGTTTATTATTCCTTTTATATCACTTATTACCATGTTATGAACATTATGTAATTATTTATGTTAATAACGGTCATTTTGTTGATCTTTGGTACTTGAGTCAAAAATAAACTTCTTAAAATTACAAGTTGTTCATGTGGTAAAATATACATTATATCCATAATTATATTCATGATGTAGATATCATATATATTGTATATATCCAGTATATACATGCATTTATAATATTACATAACATTTAGAGGTAAGAAATGAAATGCACCGTTCATGGAGACGGTAAGTCCTACGTATGCATGAACACTACTTTCATTTCTCATTAATATTTAATGGAATAAAATTATAATTATATAAAGGTATACTTTAATTCCAGTATAATATAATTTATAATACCATTTACTCCATCCTTTATACATCCCACATATGGCATTAACGATTCAAATCAGTTTGAGGGGGCGGTAGTTCGCACTTCCTAAAATGAAAATATCACATTTACCCATAATGGAAACCATAAATTTATGAAATAAATGAAAATTACAGAAGCTTAAGTAAAACATACACATATTATATATCATATATAAATATAGTTACATCTTAATGGCCACCTTTTAAGGTGTCTTATGAGTGTTTAACAATCATCGTTTCGTGAGGCAGAAATTCGCCATCCACAGAAATAGTATGTTCTTTAACTATTCTATGTAGGTATGTGTAAGTGTAGCTAGATTACTTCTTATAACAACATCCTAGTATATTTAGGATACTGGTGTTGTTACAAAAGAAATTAATAAAAATAGTTTAGGGGGTTGGAGAAGCAAAATAAAACAAAATAACATAGGAGAAGACATTACCTTAAAATCGGGTAACTCTTTTTGATTTGAGCCAAAGGCTTCCTTGGGAAGAGTTATACCCAATGTGAGGCTTCTAGGAGTAAGAGAGGGAATTTGTGAGATTATTTGGGAAGAGGTTGGCCGATCCAAATGGATTGAAGGTGTGAATAATGTGGTATAGGTGGGGCCCTTTTATAAGAGGAGATAAGGGGCACTCATGGAAAGATTGAAATTTTACTTTATTATGAAATTCTTTTCGGATTCTAAAGGACCCACAATGATATATTTAGAGTATAAGGTGATAAGGGTTTGAAATATACTGATCCAATAGGTTTTTTAAAAGTGTAAGTCTTAGATTTTACATTATCTTTTTATTTTATTTACATCGTTAATTAATGAGGTAATCGCTGCATCATTATGGTGTCATAAATAATTTAATTTATTTAATGTCTAAAAAGTAGAAACAATTATCATGATGTAGGAAATATTTTTAGATTTCTAATTAATATTTATAGTCAAAAATATTACTTGTATGACCCCATTTTAAAATTGTTTTAGTAACACAACTCATGTTTGTGACTTTTTTATTTTAACATTAAATAAAAAGTTTTTAATGTCATTTTCCAACCAAAGTGGCTCCATGGGGTCCCCAAGTTGACCCATGGATTTTATTGGTTGTACATGACTCTTCCAATATGGGTAGGAAAAGTTTAAAAGTATTTTCATGTTTTTTTATATCATTTTTAACATAAATTTCACTAATTACCTTTAATCGCGATTAATTAAACTTAAAAGTTACTATTCACAAAAAAATTATTTTATTCCCATTGAACCAAATTTTACTTCATATTGACAACCATGTATGTTGGATGTTTGAAAATAAAATCATAGAAGTGGTATTGTTTCATTTAAACGAAAAATCGGTTTTATAACTACCACATAGTGGTTTCACTATTCATCAAAAATTGAAGTTTTTCAGAACAATCCCAAAATTTCACCCTAAGATATAATTGATATTCCGAATTCAAAAATGATGTCTATTTTAAAAAATTCCAAACATATAAGTTTCATTAATTAATTTTATAACTAATTCCCACTATCACAACAAATAGCGTGTTATTATGAAACAATATATATCAAAAGATTGAAAATTGTTTATGTCCAATTTCAAAGTGAAATTAATTATAATGAACACCATTAGATAAAATGGTTAAAATATATTCTAATTATACTTTAAAACCAATCAATAGTATAATTTATCACTATAAATTATTTTTATTAAAAAAGTTTTTTTAAGTATTTTTCACTATTCATAAAAAAATGGAAGTTCTCCGAAAATTATAAAAAATTCAACTTAGGATAATTGTGATATTACGAATACAAAAATGAATTCCATTTGAAATATAAAATTTCTATAATTTTAAAAACTGGGTATTACTATTCATCACAGCTACCTTGATTAGTCGCAGTGTGTTAGAACTCGAACTTGCGCATAATGCAAGCTATTGCATTATTGAAAGAGAAGCGTATTGTGGAAGCTCGGTGTGTTACAACAAAATTTATTTATTCAATCTCTGTAGAATTCATAATCATTTCCATAAAAAATTGGTGGTCTTGTGGGACTTAGATTTTCTATTGAACCGATGTTTAGTCATACGATCCTTAAAATAATTTAAAAATCCTCTTTCCACTGTACATGTTAGAGTACCAAGTATTTATAATCCAAACAGGTTATAAAAGAAATATATTTAACAAGAAAGGTAGAATAAAATAATCTGAAAGTAAAAATTGTGGAATCCTCCACTGATACCAAATGTGATTATCAGTATTATAGTGACGTGGTTCTGATACCAGTTTTTGGATTAAAATTTATATGTAGACAACAAAATACAAGAGGGTGTGAATTTTATTTTCAAAAAAAAAAATTTCTTATACTTATTGGAAACATAGTTTAATGGAATTAATATAAATCATAATTATAATATTTTTTATTTAAATAGTAATTAGACTAGGCCTTGGTTCTGATGGACAAATAATCATAATCGATATGTTACAATAAGTATTACACCAGTTGTAATTAGTCATATTCCTAGTAAGTAAATAATTTAATTAGATTATTATTATTTTGGATCATAATCATAATGGTTATGATAAAAAGGGTGAAACAATAAATGGTTCTATTATAAATTCTATTGATTTTTTTGGTTAAATGAGTTGATCATAATCACTATACAATAATTGTAAAGATCATAATAAAAAAATAGATAATAGAGAGATGAATATAAAAACCAATTGACTTTTGATTAAAATTTATAGAAAATATAAAACAATTAAATGAATAAAATTATTTTAAACCAAATAGAAGGGTATCCAATAACCTTGGATAGATATCCCTTGATTTATACTTTAAAACAACTCTATATTACGCACACCATGGTAATAACTCAATACAACGATCGACCTTTATCTTCCAATCACTAAAATACATAGATAATGAAAGTGATCAACACATCTGTCTTCCTAGAATTGGAAGCCCTCGATATATGAAATATTGGAACATCTGTCTTCTTGTTCACGGAGGCCAACAATCGTAATCACAACAATCAGTGTCACAACAATAAAAATGAAAACACTTATAATTTACAGGTATGTGGAAAAATTAGTTCACAAATTGTGTGCATTAGAGTTTTCACATGTATAATTAATTTGGTAGAGATCTCATAGAGTGTAAAAATTTAGAATCATCAACATCCGACCAGATCTCATACAAATTAACTGGTATTTATAATAATTTATCCCAATGGTCATCCTGATTTCCAATGGTCTAATTTTCTATGGAAATCTCAATGGGACTCGCACACCCAACACTGTAACGATCATCTTATAACTAAAAAATTACAAAATTTTAAATTTATGTTGAAATAGAATACATGATATCATTTTTAAAGGCCATCCTTCCATTATGTTATGTTTTTATGGATACAGAAAACTAAATGAAAAAAAGTCTGATGATTGATGGTTTGAGAGTCAGTACGATTTATATTTTAACAAAATAATATCAGTGTGAACACTGGATATCATGTATTATATAAATGTTTTTAGTATGTATGATGTCAATAGTATTAGAGATCATTATGATAATCATGGAAGGAATTAGTTTTGTAAAACTCAAGAGCAAGATTATTATCATTTGAAAAAAACTACTTATTGATAAAATGTATATAAAATTTCTTAATGAAAATATGGTAAAAAGAAATATGATTCTATTAATAAATGTCTTGAATATAAAATACTTAGTAATTAGGGTCTTAATAAAGAGTTTGTGATTTCATAAACAAAAGGAATAGATAATTAAAAAAATTATTTTTTACTCAACACAGTGGTTTTTGGTTTCCCTACCAACATGGGTTAGTCAAAATCTAAAATCACATAACATAACAATATATATATATATATATATGTTTTTGTACGAGTCACTCAAAATCCACATTATGGAAAAATACCAAGACTCAGCTATAATTTCATCTACAATCCAATAAACATTAACCTTATACCACTATGGATTATATATCCTATAATCACACACACCTAAGATGACATCAATTAATTCCCCCATTTAATCTTTTCACATTTAAATTGATTAAAAATATAAATCCAATACCTCAAACAATAAGCCAACATATTATATGTTTAATAATGATTTATTAAAATCAATAAATTCAACTAATCCCTTAAACATATGGTGCTTAAAATTTAATATTTCATTTCAATAGTTATAGGTACTCTATCACATGTACTAAGATACTATGAAAGACACATAATAAAAGATAAACTAACTATGTCATGCAGTGGGGAATGGAATGACCAAATAAGAATCTAATCCATTATAGCATAATTAATATTCATTATTTTTCACTCATCCTTTCATTTTAAAAAAATGGGTATTCTCATATTCACATTTCTCAATCATTTATTGTGATATCCTTCATACCACTATGAATATCACTTACCCTATTTGAATCATAGGGTTCAACTATAACACAACCCTATGAATCATTTAGATTATCTCTCTGAACAACCATCCATTCTAGAAACACATAATGTTATATATAATTATTCCCATTTTCAAAAAATAAAAAAATGGTGCAACCATATATGAAAAATTTACATGGAATCTGGTTTATAGAACAAATTCATCCATCCATTATTAGAAAGTACTTTATTTTCTAAACAAGATATTTTATTTACCAAAAATGGTATTTTTAACCACTTTTAATTAACATATTTTTTGGAAAATGTTTGTGATAATTCGTTACACATGGAATTAGCGATCAATAAATATAACGGTTCTTAAAATTATTCTAGAATCAGATTAATTTTTAAAGTGTTTGATGATCAATGATAAGAAATTAACAAGCCTCATTATAATTGGGAAACTAGAACGACCATCTTTACATTATTAATCCAACTTCCAATATTAAAAGTCCTGAAAACCCCTAGAATGAACTATATATAGCATTAAATATTGAAAATAATTGGTAAAGACGTTATAATAATGTGATCACTATGAACCAAAATCAATTATTTTATTTAGTTATGGTTTATTATTAATAATAGACAATTATTGTATTGAAAATGAGAATAGTCATCAAAATATAAATATTTTAAATTAAAATAAAAAATATGAAATAAATCCATATCCTCAAGTATTTCAATATTAATTGAACTGAAAAAAAAATTTAGATCTCAAATCTTGTCTATTGAAGGTAATCTACCATCCTCTATTGGTGTACTAATGGGTTCATGATGATAAATATCATTAAAATTCATGAGATTTGAGAAAAATGATAGCCATGTCATGGATTGCTAAAATAATAGAGTGTATATAATATTAGGCATGAACCCATAATAGAATGAAGGAAAATCACAAAAAATCACTATATATAGATCTATAAAAGATGGGTGTTGAATATTCTGAATGAGTATTCAATTCCCTTTGAGTATATATCATGGGTTCATGGGTTTGAGAGAAAAATTTGATGAATATACATGCTTGATGGGTGTTAAAGAACATATATTTATTCCTAGAATTGGAATTCTCGGAAATAAAGGTGATGAAATATGGAATATTTTTAGTTTGTTGGAAGAGACCACATCCGAACACACCTGGTCACAACACTGTTTTAGAAATATGAAAAAATTTATCCTATAATTCACATAATTTATGAAAAATATAAATATGGAAAGGGAACACCATGACTTAAAATTATAATTTCCCAAGAAACGCTCTACATCATAACTTACCTTAATGGGATAAAGACTGAAAAAAGGAATACCGACCAAAACTCACCTTTCAAGATTGCACATTATATCCCCATTTTTATATGGATACTAAAATTTGATGGACCAACCAATCCTACACCACCCTATGATCTTATAAATTGTAGTAGTTAACCCACATCAAATCCTTAACTTCTGAATATACTATGAGGTTTAGAAAAGGGATCCACACTAGAATCCTACTGTGCACCTAAATCATTATATTAACACTCCTCATTCCTCTTCCAAGCCTCCAATTAGCACCAGAAATAAGTTAGTCATGCAAAGGAATGGAAAATGAGGATTAGAGGCTCTATCATTATATACATATCATAAGTTTCTTTCCTTTGAAAATTAATCCAATCATGAAGGGGATTAGAGGAAATATAGTCCCACAATCGATCAACCATTTATATATCATTAAGAATCACTCCATCATAGGTTTACTTCCAATCCTTGTAGAGATACCTCTCAAACATGGAAAATTATATAATTTTTTTAAGGAAGTGAAATATTTATCATAAACTAGATAAATTCAACAACAAAAATACAAATTTTCAAAAAAAAAAAATTCATTTACAGACATAGGATATTGAGTGCATATTAGTGAATCATGTTCCATATTGATCTCATCTATTCCATAATGTCAAAATGTGGAATGCAATATGTCAATATAATTCCATTTCATCACCATCTCCTATGAATCTTGATTCTCCAAGGACTTCTCTTTAATTGTGGAAAAAATTAAAACATACCTCTCCCTAATCGATAATGTAAAAATAGTGATGAATATAGAATTTAAACAAACAAAAAATGAAATAATGTATTTTATAATCTTTTTGAGATGTGTAATACATTAAAAATGGACAAAACATGGGCCAACATATCAAAAAAATAATAAAATATATAGAAATAATTCTCCCAAAATCCTACCATCGCTTTCTAAAATGGAAATTCACCTTCATGAACAAATGATTTCTAATGGTGAACAATAGTGGCCTCATCATATGGTCAACATAGTAATTACAATGATATTCTACTACATTGAACCACTCATAAATAAATATAACCATCTCTATCATACATTTTACTAGTTACAACTATAGAATTTTAAATTCTCTATACCCAGTCCATCATAATGAAGTATTATACAAATGGTGCCTAAAAACACCTCAACTAATCTCAAATAAATATTCTCTAATAAGTGAGATGATTTCCCATATGGTTAATTATCACCCATATTGCATTATATAATCCTTGAACTCAAGGTAAACTAGTTATTATATCCATGTAAATATGCTCTCACTTATAATGAATAATTTTTAATTTCTTTAACAAACAACTGAGAATATAGTGATTATCTATCACTATATTGAATGCTAATCATATGGACATGAAATATGAAATTTCATTCATTATTATAAACCATTAAAACTATCACTCAAATAATAATACATCTTTGTCACCAAAGGATATACAATCAATGGTGATCAATTAAAATTTTATAGAACCACATCACTAAGTACTAATGGAACTCAAATCCTCCCCTTAAATGATACCTGATGTTGACCATCCTCATGCAAACCATTATGGAAATTAATATAGGAAACCCAATCCAAACAAACACCAACATTAAAATTTCCCATATTGTACTATTATAGATACTATAATAATAATGAATTCACCATATTAGTAAATGTTCATCCACTATCACCAATGACTCACAATTCATGAGAAACCATGAAGATATCATTCACCACTCAGCATGATTCCCCAAACTAAAATAAGTAAGCATTTCATGCCTTTCTTTTTAGTGAATCACTATCAAATTTACCCTTTACTATCTTATTAAAATTCACAACTAATTCCTAATTACATGAATATTGTTTTTCTTCCACTTTTTGTTGCAAATTAATTCCCTCTTTATTCTTGTATGATGCTAGGTGCTAGTCACCAATTTGTCGGGATTAGGAACACCCTTGGATCCATGTTAGTATTGACTCAGGTATTAGTATTCCCATGTATCTTGGCATGTTCATGACAGATAATATCAATAAAAATGATGGAAAATAATGTTCAACAATGTAATCATTATTTTACCCCATGTAATAACATAATTTTTGAGAAAACACTATGTTTTATGGTTAATATATCACACAATATTTTTCTTAAATGAACCAAAAATATTAATTTTTAAATATGAATTTTATAATGATTTTTTTAAATTGTTGGGTATGAATTGGGTTAACCACATTAAATTAATAAGTATAAATTTTATATATAATGTATTTCTTATTAATAAATAAATACTTAATTTTCTTTAATATAATTATATCCTTTATATATTCTCATCATCAAAAAATGGTTGTATTTTTCATATTCTTTATGGGAAATATAATTAATTTAAGGAAATTTTTTAGATTTTATTTTATAATATTAAAGTAAATTTTTAAATCATTATATTAAAATTTATTTAGGGTTCATTTTTTTATTTTTTCATAAAGATTGATTTTCTAGTAAATAGTTAAAATAATGAATACCATTAAAAATTATATTTTTCCACAATTTATATAGTTAATTTTTGGAAAAACTGATTTTAAATTAAAAAATATATTTCTTGTATAATAAATAAATAAATAAATTTAATTGGAATTAATATTATTTTTAAATTAAATAAAAAATAATTTATTACATATAAATCCATTTTTATAAATAAACCATTTCATATTATGTTTTCCATTTTAATTTTAATAAATTTATTCCAGTTATAGAAATTGAATTATGAAAAATTGTTAAAATGTTTGGAATCAGGATGTCCAAATTTTATATATATATCCTTTTTTTTATTATTAATAGTAACAATTGAAAATTATTATCACCACTGTTAGGATATGTCAGGTAATTAATTATAAATATTATATGATACAGACAAAAAATTGACCATAAATCATTCAATTATCTTATTTTATGGATGAGTTTATGATATTCCTATCCATATATTATTTATATGGCCACTTGGTCCCATATTTCAACGACTAGGTCCCCTATACTATTTTTCAGAAATTAATAAATAAAAATTGTCACTATCTTCGCATTAATAATTATTAATTATTATCATAAAGAAAAAATGAAAAAATTGTTCTCAATGTTTTTTTATATATTAACAAATTTTTATCATAATTTATTACTAATTTTTTAATTTTAAATAATTACCTTAAATTATTATGAAATGTCGCTATAGCATTTATTCAATTAATAAGATAAATGAAATAAATTATTTTTAAAATAACAAAATTATTATTTTTATAGTGGATTAGAGTGAATATGAATTTAATATTAAAATATATCTATAATAGTGTATTTAAAATACTATATTTAAATTGAATTATTGTATTGATTTATTTAATGTCAAAATAAATTAATAGTGTCAAAATTGGCATTAATGACATTTTTTGAAAATAATACTTTAAGAAATTTTTCTCCAGATGAAAAAAATCTTGGAAGATGAAAGGGAGATTAATTATTGCCTTTAATTTAATACCATGGAGATTTATGTTTGAATTATTTACTAATGAGTAAAATTATTGCCCAATTAGGAATGAAAAAGGCATTACCATAGTTATGGTTAAAATTTGTTAACTATGGGGTTAAACAAAAAAACAGTGTAGTATAAAAAATAAATATGACCAAATTTTATAAGATCAGAGGATTTAAACCATATCTTATATTATCATAAAAACTACGTCAATATTTTCCACTTTCACATGATAATGAATTTATTATATTTTAAATTTTTATTAATTAAACGTGTTTCCTTTTAGTAAAAATAAAAAATTAATAGCATACCTCTCTTATATTCATCACATAGCGAATATTATCAGGAAGAATAATTAAAAAACACATCTCAATATCCTCACCTAGAATTTTATTTTTTGGTCTTCCTAAAAGTCCAACCATATGTACCTTAACAGATGATCTAAGGAAGCTCTTTTGAAGGTGTAATTGTATTTACCCACCCTTTGAGATTTTTGTCCTCTTCAGTTTCGATAATCCCTATTATATCCATAATAAAATAAAATATCACATATCATCAATAAAATTAGAAGTCATTTTTATTATTTAATAACAATTTTCATTCAATTTTATATCATTTTAAAAGAAGACACATCATTCATGTGTAGTTATGTCTAATTGTATACACATTGCGATGTAATTCATTTTTTTCAATACATTATTTTAAATTTTATAAATATATAACTAATGGTCTTATATAATATTTATCGTATTAGTATTATTCATTATTAGAATTCGCATATGTAATTTCTCACCCATCAACTCTTTAAAAAGGCTATAATTTCACTCATGTATTCGAGGGGACTACCACCACCATGAAGAAATGTTATTCATTTTTCATATCTAATTTTCCATGATGATTCCAAATATTTATATAAGAAATAAATATGACCCTTTTATAATGAATAAAATCATTCATATGATGGATATATGAGATAGATACAGGGAACAAAACTACTGAACCAGAACATTCATGGAAAATAAAACCGTTAATACTCAAAAAAATTTTATTAAATAATAACTGATAAATATGTATAAAAATGTAAATAATGGATCACATATGATATTATAATCATTATAAGGATCTATTTTAGAATTAAAATAAATTTAAATTTAGCATACGTGAGGATAAAATCACATACAACTATTATGACACCTAATGTAAGGGATATTACATCAAATTTCCTTTTTTGAGCCATATTTTTTTTGTTATGGTCCAAATTTATTTAAAATGGCGTCTATTCAACCATTTTTTAATTTATATGTTGATTAATTCATACTTTATTATATTTAATAATTTAATTCAAATTATCTCATATAAATTGATTTTAAATAAATTTTATGAACTGTAAAGTGGTTTCTTGTTCAATTTATATTCATTGGGTTATAATTCTACTTCACTAACTATTTTATTCCATGTTTTTGTGCGAATTGCCCTCTATTATTATTACAATTATTGTTAATTTATAATTATTTTTGTTTAAATACATTATTGAAACATAATAACTTCATTTATCAATTCTCACCTCAATGATATGATATTTTTATAGGTTTTTCATCTCACATGTGCTTCCTCGAGACATATGAAATATTCACTTCTTGTTTCATTCATGTTTCACATATAATTCCACTTATATATTTTATATTAGTGTTACCGTTATATTAATGATATTTACTATTTCATTTGGATATTATGTCTTTAGTTGGAGTTATGATTCAAATGGTGTTTAATGGTATAAGAGTTTATTTGATAATCTGTTCATTATCCCGGGTTATTTATGTTTAAATACCCATCATTTAAATTATATGATCCTTTAATAATACAAAAATGTATTTTATTCCACTATAGTTATTTTTAAAAAGTAATTTTTTCCCTCTCATTTTATTTTTTTATGTTCTATGGTGACTAAATAATGTTTTTTATGGAAAACCAATTATGTTTTATATTCACTTGGGAATCATTTTCATCCCTATAAATATTTTTATCGTAATGGTTTCGAATATGTACTTTTTGTTATATTAATAAATTCAAAATTTAATTTTCACCCATGATTTAAATGTTTTATGAAATATTTTTTATTTTCCAATTAGGGAACTTTTTGAATTTTTACTGAAAATGTGAGAGTAATCTTTGTTTTTTTCATACAAGGAATGAATGGAATTTCACACCATCATTTTTATTCAATAATATAAATATTCCATATTAAATTATCATGATTATTTAAAATTTATACTATGATCCTTATATAACATAAATTATAGAATTTAAAAATGTAATTTCAAAATTAAAATTTTATTTTCTCAAAACAACATACATTGATATTTTAAAAGTATTTTCATTTATGTTGGAATTATTTGGTGAATATTATGTTTTATGGGGATGTAATATCTTATTACCATTAATTAATTTTATATTAATGTCTTATTATTATGTTTATGGATTGGGGAAATTATTAATATTTTCTATTCTATATTTTTAATATGAATTTTTAAGTTGATTATGTTTCAATAATTTCAAATCAAGAATGTGTTCAACTAAATAACAGAGTGGTGAGGACCACTATAGCCACACAATGCATCTTTATGTCTCTTGAAAAACCTATTTTTAATATTTTTCATAAGAATTAATTTTTTATTTATGCTTTCATGGAACCAGGATTTGATGATAAGGTTTCGATGGCCTGAATTAATAATTCTTTCATTTATAAATTATGATCATTTATCTAGGTTATTATCTATGTTTTTATGTAACCCATGGATTTAATAAATGTTTTTATTTTTTATTTATGTGAAATATTTGATAATTTATTATCTCGAAAATATAATTCATGTTTTATTTTCATTATTATAGATCTTGTTGTATGATGTCCCTTATTGATAATCTATGTCCAACTATTTTTTTACTTTCCTCATGATATGATAAAGGTATATATGAATGAAATTAGACACGTACTTGAATGAATAACAAAGTTCAAACAAGGATTATTATATTATATTTCATTTTTTCAAATGTAATCTGAGAATAATATATGTATCCACTACCCCACGATTATTGTACCACTTTGTCCATCAAGATGAGATCCCTTATACATTGTTATAATGTAATAATATAATTATCAACTCTAAGATACTGGGGTTGGGGTCTTAACAGTTTCTATCATAAAATGTTTAATAGATCAGGGTTCTAGTATTTCATTTCAAAACAAAGAAGAACAAGGAAGATCTCGAAAGAAATTGGGGTAATGGGAATGAATATGTGTATCTCGATCTAATGTACTCTTCACCTAGCCATCATAAATTCATAGTATGCGAACCAAAGTAATGGTCTATCCACAAAGCACCTTCTCCCAAAGATCATGGATCCCAACTGGACACTCCATGAACGTTGTTTCATCCTCAATATCCAACTCTCTCCAATCAATGACACAAGATTCATCATGAAGATATCAATGATGTTGAGAGATGTGAAAGACAATGTGGACGCTATCTAACTATAGTGGAATCACCAAATTATTGGCCACCATTCCGACTCACTCGACCACCTCTACGGGCCCAAAAAAACTGAGAGGAAGCTTACTCCCCTCCTAAACCTATGATTCCCATTTTGGGTGGAAACCTTCAAGAACACATTCTACCAAGCCTAGAATTCCAAGGGTCTCCTACTATGATTAGAATTATACTTTTTTCAGTATAACACTCCTTTCATACTCCTTCAAATAAGTTAAACCATCTCAGTCATTCTCTATACCACATCTGGAGAAAGAAAAAATGTCTCCCCAACCAATATCCAGCACAACAGAGAATGAAATGGTCTCCCATACAATGAATCAAATGGATCCATTATAGTGGAAGAGTGATAGACATTGTTATAAATAAACTCTCCCAAGGGATGACACTGTACCCAAGATTATCCAATGTTCAAGAAACATTCCCACAACATATCCTCCAATGTCTTGATAGTCTACTATGTTTTCTCATCTATCTGATGGTGTAAATTAGTGTTGAGGCATAAACTGGTTCCAAAAGATTGATTTGATCCCCTCTAAACTCGTGAGTTAAAACAAGTCTCAAAATTTGAGACTATATTCATTGGAACTCCAGAAAATCACCCCACGTAATCCACATACCTCTTGGAAAAGGAATCCACTACACCCGACTCATTAATCGCTAATAAGTGAGATGATTTCATCAACCAATCCTCTATCTCCCAGATAGCATTATAGAGACATTGATATCTGGGTAAACCGGTTATGAAATCTGTTGATATTTCACACCACTTCCACTTAGGGACAACCAAGGGCTACTAAAAACTGTTGGGAACAGTATGATCAGCATTCACCTACTACAAAAACTAAGCACTTCACCAAAATCTACATCATTTTTTGTTTCATCCTGGGACACCAAACTATATCATCAATCCACATGATATATTATTAATTAATTGGTGTACCAAAATGGTGATCTATAAATCGGACAATGTACTCCCTTCTGCACCATCATCAAAACAAATAATTTCCCGGAATAAATACATGGTTCAAATCATCACTCGACCACCCTTCCAATGCATCACCCTGTCCTATGCAACTGCACAACACCTACACTAATATGTCTCCCCATTGAGAATCCTCCACCTTCAGAATTGGAAAATACTTCTTCATCATCTAAAACAAACATCCTCTACCAATTTACACTCATTCATCTAATTGCATGGATTATGACTCCTCTATCAATCCCTAAGCATCCAGTGACTCCCAAACAACCCCATTCTTATCCAGAACAAAGAATCACCCAGGAAATTTGCATTTCTTAAGGTTTATGAGATCTCCAAATCATAGTCCTAATGAACCTCTATCAACCACCACTTTCAAAGATTCATATCACATTGGGAAAAGATATACCTCAAGCTCTTATGATCCATTAAGACCACAAAATGATCTCCAATTAGGTAATGCCCTAATTACGTCAACATAAACAAAACTATTAAAAACTATACATCATGGTTGGAATAGTTATGCTCCTTAGGAAATAACTTTATTGACTCTTTTGAAATACCTTCCCATTTCTTCATCAAGACACATCCCAATCTAAAACGGGAATCATCACAAAACATGTCAAACATTACCCATTCTAATGGAAATTGGAACACTAGAGCACAAACCTACATCTCCTTCAGGTAACTGAATACTTCCTACTACTGATAACTCTACAAAATGCACGGTCTTTTATAGTTATATATTTAAAAAGAGCTAAAAATGAAGTGAAATTGGGTACTAACCTTCAACAATAGCCTGTAAGGCCATGAAAACAATGAACTTCACCCACATTCATTGATGATTCATAGGAAACAACTACATCAACACTTGTAGGGTCAACTGAAGCACCCTAAAAAGATTACACATGCCTAAATAAATGTACCTCTCATTTCCAGAACATACACATGGATAAATTTCAATAGAATTGGTGGTGTCTAAGAACATGCATGACATTTCTAAGATGCTCGACATGATCTTTTGTTGACTTCGAATAGATCAAGATATCATTAATGAATATAAAGATGAACTAGTCTAATAACTCATTAGTTACAAAGTTCATAAGGCCCATGAACTTGGTTGGAGAATTCATAACACTGAATTTCAGGACTATGAAATCGAGGTGGGTGTACCTACACCTGAAAGATGTCTTGAATATATCACCCCCTTTACGCTCAATTTTTGATATCTAGACTGAAGATAGATCATAGAAAACACAATTCCCCTCACAACTGTTGGAAAAGATTTTTTATTCATTAAATAGGGTATGTATTCTTAACATTCACCAGATTCATCCTCTTGTATTCGATGTATAACCTCAGTCCACCATCTGTCTTCTTTGAGAAAAAAACTAGATCATGCCATGATGAATCCTTACGCTAGATAAATCCCTTATTCATGAGATCGTCTATCTGAATCATCATCTTTGGTAACTCCAAATGGTCCATCCAATGAGGAACAATAATAATAAATGGACGACCAAGCATTAAACCTATCTCGCATACAATGTCATCTCTTGGGGGTAGTATAATGACCTACATGGGGAAAATATCCAGGAACTCCCCAATGAGTCTGGGAACCTCTACTATTTATATTTCCATAAATTTTACAAACAGCTCGGATATCAATGAGAAAAGGGGCTCCACAGATCAACTTCTTACCTGAAAACCCCACTCACAAATTAAAAACACACCTTGGCCATCCATGTCGGAAAACAAAAATCTTCCTCGGAATCATTTGATAATTGAATTCATATAAAACAACCATTAAATTCTAAGAATTACTTACCATGTAAACATCTATATAAATAAAAGATACCTAAATGCTAATTCGGTCCCATCATAAGTCTACATCCCAAGAACACATCAATCAAGATAATTTTTCCCTTGCCTGGCGTACTCAACACCTGGTGAACGTGAAGCCTCTCTATGTCTTTTCATATAGAGTGGTATAGAGCATGTTCAATAAAGGACTGCAATGCTCTTGAATAAAACAACAAACAAGCAAGGGTACTTATTAAACTGATTGTACCTCTAACGATCTCTCGGCCCACTGGAACTGCTACCTCAACATATTTAAATTAACTAGACCCATCTCATATACATCTCGGATGATGAACATCCCAATGACCACACTCAGGTCCCAGTCCATGGACACAAGTAGAATCTGGAGGATGGCCTCTACCTTCCACATCCGCCATAGCAGAGATAAGGCATTGTCTCCAAGATACTGAAACTATCACATTAAAAATAGCTCCTAACACTAACACAATGCATTACCTCTTCCACTAAACTAAGATCATACATCCACTCGGCACTGAATCTAAACATGGTCACAAACTCAATAAAAGAAACACTTTTTTCCAATGTTCACAGGAATGGAAAAAGGACCAGATGGTCTAAAAGGAAGCTGCTGAGGTTGACCCATGATAGTTAGAACCTCAAAGCCCCCTGTGTATGATAAATTCATTTAACAATGTTGGCTCTCAAATAACTCTTCTAGATCCTTTCTCATTGTATACCTCCTCATGAGTGAAACCTCTCAATCACTTATCACTTTTTTATGGTCCTTTATATACATTAGAAATGTAAAGGTAATGAAAATATAATGGATCAATGGATAGACCACATCCTTGATATGTTTAACATGTGAGTCCTTATATAGAATGAGATCTGATTCAAAATGATGGAGTTACAAGAACATGATCCCAATTGATCATACTCACATACTCCCTTGCATAAGGGATAGTATGTACCACCTATTATCAACATTCATTGTTGATAAAAGGAACTACACTAAGAATTAATTCTCAAATTCAACCCCAAAGTTTCGAGATCTTTCCTCTCCCCAATAAAACGAATCCACCCCAAGCATGTAGCAACTCACATTTTATTGACTTCTAAAGGAACATGATTCTCTTTTGGGGACCAACTCAAAATAAAGGTGGTTCTAGGATCCTCAATTCATCGACCCATCCCCATGTCCAGAAAACTACCCTAGTACTTTCCTAATGATTGCCATTAGAAATAATACAATATATTCTTCGAATATTCATCCTCCTCAACTTGATCAACCTTCCATCGATCAACCAAATTGGCTTATCGAGCCTCTAATTTTATATCTACACATAGAAGATGACCATGACCCATAACTGAAATGTTAAAAAAGAATTCCTAATCCTATGAAGTATGTAGTATTATTTAAGATTAATTTTAACTCATTTAACTCATTACATAATCCATTTATAATTTCAAAAAACACCCAATTTAGAAAAGAATACAACTCATTATGATTCATGTACCTTTCCTAGGGTATCTACCCTTCAAATCGTGTTTCCTCACCTGGACGTTTGGTGGGATTAGATACCATACATTGGATCATGGAAGGCCTAAAATCCTAGGTCCTATATGTTCATACCTGACCTATGTCTTGAACCAAGATCACATGAAATTGTTTCGATTCCAAACCATGCAATCCCCACTATGCCATACTCTAAAATCCATCAAAACTCTTAATCATTATCTTTGATAAAATTATTTCATGACCACCTCCCTCCAAATATACCACTCCTAGGATGAAAATGATGAAAGGGAGATAATTACCCCATGAATTTTACCTTCATTAGGTCCAGAGATGGTGACTAGCACAAAGGGTATATAGTTAATACAATGTAGAAGTCATTACCCATTTTTGAGAGAATATCGAGAGATTTGATGGATCATCCCCAAAAATACTACAATATATATATAAAATAATGACAAAAACTATGCCAAACTAATTCATGAAATTGGACTAATACAAGTGTAGTAAAACTCCAATTTAATGTACAAAAAATAAATATAAAGAAGGATATCAGAATGTATCCCAAATTTAATTCTAGTAATTCCCAACACGGGGTATTTAATCCTCCTAGATAGATGAAGTAAGTTATATATAGATGGTTTCATCATACAAGTATACTTAGAATGAAAAATCAAAGACTCTCATTAACAAGTTGAATGAAGCATACTAATGTCCCTGTGAGAAAATAGAAGAACCAAACATCTCCTATCAAGGTATACTGGAAATCCCAACCTCACCAAGGCATGATCACCAAGTAAAAAAAGTCATGTAATGTAATATAGCATGAACATCAATGATTTGCATACCCAACAACACTTATCACTGATTATCCTCTCTTTCCTAATGAAAAAAATCCTCACACTCCCAATAATTATGAATGTACCAAAAAATAACCCACACACACATGGTCCCCAAAATATAATAGGAAATCCCTCCCAGAAACACCTGAGAAAAAAATTGCTTCACATCCCGCCTACAGACACTTAAGACAAAAACCACATCACATCCTTTCCGCAGACACCTTGGACACAAAAAACACAAAATCCCACCCACAGACACCTGGCTACAATCCATACCATATCCCATCCCACCCACATATTCTTATGACACAAACTAAATCACATCCCATCTCTATGACACATGGGAAAGAAAAAATCATCACATCTTGAATACACTTGGGAAAGAACAACTCATCTCATAAAAAATACACCTAGGAAAGAAGAACTCATCTCATTCCAATGACACCAGGTAATGTAAAACAACCCCACACACACCTAGGCCTCACAAACCACAAACTAACTAATGAATATTGGGCTATAACTACCTGGATGAGGGATCATGGAATCTCGAGTAGAAAGCCATCCATCCTCCCCCATGGATGTTTGGGAAAGACACATTCCACTATGAGGATGGGGTTGTTTGGAATGTAGTTATCAACTATGGAAGGGTTTAAATATAAATTACATGTGAAATATAATTATAAACATATATGATACCAAAAAATCAATCCCCAACTATGGGTTCTAAAAAGCAACCATATCACAACATTTCAAACTTTTCTGCTACATCTGAATGCAAACACCACATAATAAGCCACAACATCCTTTCTAATTTACAACCAACATAATTAACCCTTATGATTCATTATTAATAACTCATTTACTTATTCAATTATACAACCCAAACAAATATCGTTCCAAAATTTTTTATGCTATTAATTGTTCACCAATTCCACTACTCTCTAGGAAACTACCAAGCACAACACACACTAAGCGACACAGAAATACATCACTGCACTGCCTAATCACAACCTCATTGCATATCACATCTCATCCAGTACAAAATCAATAAATATGTAAACCTGAGATTTCATTACATATCTAGGTTGTCATATCATCTGTAAGTTCATCCATAAAACCACCCATGCCAACCCACAACACACAATCACGCTCACTGATATACCATAGAAAAACAAAAGAAAACTCACACATCACAACATAAACAATTCATATATCATCTATCATGTTCACATAACTACAACTATCCCACACAACACAACACCCCATAGATCAAAACATAGAAAAATTACAGATTTAAAAAGGCTCTCATTAAATAAATTTTTACTTTTTAATTCATGGGTTATAAAAAAAGGTTGGTAATCTTGGGCTAGTCGATTATTATCCATGGGTATGTTATTTACCAATTTCCAAATGAAATTATTCAACCAGAACCATCCATCATGAAAATCATATAGTCTACAAAAAACACCCTCATTGTTCATGATATTCAAGGGAGTTCTTAGAATGTATAATCAAAATATCAACCTCGTAATATAAAATTGGAAAAGTCATGAAAAACTAATCCCCTAAAGCTTTCAATTAAAATTAACTTATTCTTATCTTTTATTATCCGGGAAAAACCATGATCCATAGGTGAACAAAAGAAAATCCCTTCCACATGATGAAAAAGTGAATAGAAATAAAAAAATCCTACATCGAAAATGCTTTTATACTCATCCACGCACCGTAAGGAGAAGAAGACTTCTTGAAATTGATAACCACAACACTGGAAATATAGATCAACCTATTTGACACTACAAGATTATAAAAATACCACCCAAAATGAAAATCCATCCAACCCGTACCAATCCATTGAGTCTTGTAGAAATAATAAGAGGAAACAGATGAGAAATTGAAAAAACTCAACACAAATTCATTTTGGATCGCCAACAGACAACCAACAGGATTGATATATCAATTTGGGAGGAGTGGGGATCGAAGGAATCCATGGGGTTACAAGGGTACCTTTGGAAATATAAGATGGAGATAAATTTCCAAAAAATGTAAACATGGAATAAATAAATTTTTAATCCAATACTAGGACAGTGTATTACAAGATTTGTAATACTGTTTCAAGTCCTGTAATACCCTGGGATCAGTTTCCGATGAAAAATTTATCACCACTAATATTTATTTAATTTTTAATACATCGAAATATTACAAGTCATGAATCTAGTTTACACATCATGTAAAATATATTTACGCCATGAAAACTCCAAGGAAATCCATGATATGTAGTTTCATTTCATGTAAAACATTTATATAGCTTGAAATAACCCTTTTCCAGCCTTTTTCAACTAAAATCATCCAAACTCACACCAATACCCCTATGAGAACATCTAATGATCAAACTCACAATTTAATAGACTGGGAAGGAAAAAACCATTATAAAATATATGATTATGTATAGTGAATAATAATATTATTTTAAAATGTGAGATAACACTGGTTGTTAATCAATGTATTATTAGTAGTACTAATTATTTTGATTTAGTTTATTATAATGAATAATGTTCAAGAACTGAGGGTGTATCACTTAGTGATACTAATTCTATACACAATAAATATATGACTAATTCTAATAATTTAGTGTAAATTTTTATTTTTAGAACTATCAATGGTACTTTGGTTGAAAATTATTATTTTTAAAAAGAATATAATGTAATAGAATATTGGCTAAAAATTTTGGAAAATGAAACACTCCAACATTACTTGTGAAAAAAATTTAAAATAATATCAATTTTTAAAGAATAATATAATAAAACTAATGACAATTTTCAAATTAATATTTGTGACAATAATTGTTTTTGTTTATTTTCTTTGATTCATCCCATAAAAATTAACAACAGTTTTTTATTGATGTCAAAGATGATCAAAAATTTGTTAATGAAGAAAAAATTAATTAATGTAAGAATACATTTCGAGAAAAAAAAATTCCTGAATAAAAATAAATATGGTGAGGGAGAATTGAAAGGATAGAATGAAATCTATTTAAGGTTAAAATAACTCCTTAAACATGATATTTTTTGGGTTAGAGGTGTCATTGAAGAATTAAGAATCACCAAAACCAAAAACATATTATGTAACTACAATGATGACATGATTCCACATAAGATTCCATTAATACTAATAAATCCAAGAATACACCATTATTTAAAATTTATAGCATTAGATCACCCAATGAACAAATTTATAAATTCTATAAGATGATCTTATCCCATATCCTAAAAAATGAATTTTGTACCAATTTTTTTTTCAAATTATGGTATAGCTTCTAATAAAAATTTTGGGAACGTTTGAATTGAAAAAAATTCTCATAAACCAACCACCTAATGGGTTGATGATAAATGATTTATACAATTAATTTTCCCATGAAGTGTTCAATAGATTTGTGGTTTCACTCAAAAACACCAAGTCTCAAAACAGTGAGTCCTAGGAATATTTTACATCAAAATAATTGAAGATAGCTTATAAGATATTTTTTTATTAATATATGTTTTTTAAATATTATAGTTATGTTTTTAATATAATTTCAATTAATTAGATTCATATAAAACCATAAAAAAGTTGTAAAAGAGTTTAAGAGAGAAGAAAACCTCTTAATAAAAATACGAAGAAAAAGGAAAATAAACAAGAGTAGTTTCTGAGGGTAAAAAAGATAATTGATTATCCAAAATACTCTGAATAATTTAAATATTTAAGGAAATATTATAATTGGTGTAAAAAAGGAAAAATATGGTGAATTTTGTAAAACATTGTGGTAAATTTGTACATGCTCTCAATAATTTTTTAGAGAATCTACTTAAAAATTAGGATATTTTCATATATAATAAGAAATATCATTGAAATATAGGTTTCCAATGATGAACTTGGGTATAATTGATAACATCTATTTTTTTATAGAACCATTTGGTATCATAATTTAATTAAAAACTGGGACTAGAATCTTCAGTACCTTTGAAGGAAAGAAGAAGAGATGAAAAAAATCATGCACGACTCATTGAATTTGATTTTCTATAAGTTAGGGAATGATTTGACCACATTATGGACATTAATAATGTCATAGTATATTAAAAAAATAAATGGAGGGAATTTTTGATCCAAAGGTTTTAATTTTTTCAATTAGTAAATATGTCTATATGAGTAGTGTTGATGCTTGAGGGATTGTTCTAGATTACAAAAATTAATTTGATTTTATGATTTAGGAATCCTCATTTTTTATCTAATGATTATTGATCTGGTCCTTAATTCCTAATATATATATTGAAGATATTTATAGTATCATATTATGTTTTATAGGTTAAGGAAATCCAAAAATAAGTGATGAATTTTGTTTCACAAATCCATGAAATTTTCTATTATGGCATTAGGATATCATTTAAAGACCATCATAAAATTATTTATTTTCATGAATATTTTTTGGGAAGAATTTAATTTATGATGACCTATAAAAATTAAATTTTCCTTAAGAATTAATGAGTAATTGATGAATTTTAGACATGATGAATATTTAATGGGAGAGGAATTTTTGTGGAAAATACTATATTGTTCTTGTTGTATATTTTTTGTAATAGTATTCAAGAGATATTACTTATGAAATGGTCTGTCCATAAATAATAAAGAACATACCTCAACCATATAGGGGACCTAGGTGGTCAACATTGTTGGAGGATAGTTGACATGGAAAGCCATGTGTGGAATGGGAGAGTGTTTTTGTGCTATTCATTCATTCATCCTATAGGGAACACAATTAAAGTGGATATTCTATGCTTAGATCATAAAGGTTGTTGTGCCTTGGGGACAAAATAATTGTGTTGAGTGGCCCATGCAGATCATGCATGAAGGAGTTTGCAAAAATAGACCCTAGTCTTCCCTTTAATGGTGGATAAATTTGTGTTTAATATTATGAAGAATTATATTTAATTGAAAATATATGTTGGATGAGTGTTGAGCATGGTAATGTTCCTCCTCTGAAGTAGAAATTAGGATAATAAAATTTATATGATGTTATTTATCTATTTCATTTGACCATGAAAGAGATAATAATCTTCCATACAATATTCCAATAAATAATCTATTGGATTGATCTAATGTATTATCATGAATTGACTGAATGTTATGGATCAAGTGCATGAATTCTATTGATTGACGACACTCTATTTTGGATTGACCGTTCTGAAAATAATCTACCACATGTCATTCCACCAATTGAATGAATATTCAAGATCAATCACATGTTATGTTTTTTTCTTCCCAAATAATCAAAGCGACCACATGAAGCCTTTCAATTAACCAAACCTTGGGTTTAATTGACTGTGAGGTCAATATGATCTACCGTAAGAAGAAAATAGTCACATAATGGAAAAATTCGATATTTCTCAATATGATGAACCAAACACACATTGAGTTGAAGATTAATTTCATGGATGAAAGATTCATTGTTCATCGATGAGAGAGGGTATGAGTGAGATTGAATACATACTTCCTGAATACAGTGTTAATTCTAATCATAAATTAGTTTATATAATAAAACATAGTGAAATCCACACATTTATAGGCCCTACCATGGAATAAGAATTCTATGTACTTTTTCATGATTGAATTAGAAGTTTTACATCATGAAATGGAGTTTTATATATAACAGAATTCATGAATATTAATAGAATAATAATAATAATACATGAATACCAATTTATCTCAAAATTTATGTGTTTTAAACTTTCATCAAGTTTTCTTTGAATATTATGAAGAGGATAGATTTCATGTATATGATAAAATGAATGCATGAATATTAGTTGAGATCAAGATGTCCTATTTTATAAATGATGGGTCTATCTCGAGCATTAAGAAATTAAAGATTATTCATGATAATTATTTACCTTGTGAGTAAATAGGGATCTATACCTGAGTCAATCGAGTATCGTTAGTGGAAGATGTGATTATTTTTTATGCATGATATTAAACTAGAGAAGTCATGTGATCAAATAAAAATACATAAGTCAAATGGATTTTAATTATGAGGAATTTAAGAAGATATAGATAGTAATTCACACGGATTTTTGAGGAATTCTTATGAATTTGGTTAATGAAATAATACCCATGATAAAGATTAGTTAATGAATTATTTGTGATGATGCAATATTTCTATTAAATAAATGAATAATATCATAATAAAAATTCATGATTTGTGAGGAAATTTATGAACAATATTATTTGATTAATTTATTACAAATAAATAAGGAAAAGAATCCCTAAGCCTACTAAGTATTTGAATAATCATTTATATGATGAATTATTTTTTGATGTTTAATACGAAATGATATCAAGAATAATTGAGGAGTTACTTTGGAATTTACATACCAAATTAAAATAAGGAATGTAGCAGTTGTTAATGATATTAGTGTTTCTATATTCATGGATAATTATTTGGTTAATAATGAGGATAATATACATGATATTATTTTTTATGAAAATAAATGATTTATATAGGTGATGAATATTTTTAGTGAAATGGAGAACTCTTGTTCATATTGAAAGACCATATGAGAGAACCTAATACACCAATCTACTGATTAAAGGGATAGATTTGATTCCATGGATCTTGAAGGATAAACACCAGAGTAATTGAAGATTGAGATAATCAGGTATTTTTTCATTATAGAAGAGTTACATGACCAAATGAACTAATGAATTTAGGAGTTGAGGACCTTGATGGATTATACAAGACAATATCTGATCCTATGAGAATTTGGAGGATTATTTCCATACATAAGGAACAATATCTTTCTATGATTCGATCCACCCTAATAAAGTGACATAATATTTTAGTGTATTGTATATGTGGAGGTATACATTTGGATTCCGTATTGATCATTTTGTGATTGTCTATAGTTGTAATCCTCTTGATTCGTAGTGAAGAATTGGTGTTTTGGGATCTAACCATGAATTAAATAGTATTATTTTATAAAAATAATTATAAATATATTGTACATTTCTCTTTCTATTATGATAAAACTATACATGAGGTGATATTGGGAGATATTTTTGAGTTTATTTATAACCTTAACATGTTTCATAGGTGGTATTGGAAGGAATGTGAACTCATTAATATTAATAACTAATTCACCCACTATAGTGATTCATCTTGGTTACGGTACTTCGGAATTTGTAATGTTAACTCCATAAATTCATAAGATTCACCCAGGAGTTTCATAAATTATAGTCATGGTATATTCATAAGATTGATATACTTAGTAAGGTAAATTATATTATTTAAAAGGTTGTGCCCTAATATAATTCATTGATTAAAGAAGATTCTTAAAAATTATTATGGGAATTGTTAGGATCATTATAACATATCATATTTTTCCATAAATACATTATACAGTTGAATTTCATTATTTCATTGGGTCAATGAACGGAAATAGGTTCCTTCCATTGTGAAAAAACAAACTTCATACCGTCAATAATATTAAAGTTCATTACAAAATGAAAATATCTAAAAATTTAAGAAATGATACATTTTATAGTTGTTTTTATTCATTTTATATAAATCACAATTTACATATTGTGATCCATGATAAAGGTTGAGAGATCCACCAGGAAAATATAAGTTATATGCCACAATGAAAAATAACACGAAATGGTGGAATGAGAATAAAAAATTTTTAATATATATGGTCATCAAATAATTATTACAGAAGGAAACAACATGGCCATAAATGTATAGTTTAAAGAAAATATTCATTGAGAATAAATTAGTGGAACATGAGAGATTCATGTTGATTTCAAATTCAAAAATTTGAAATAGCTTTTTGTTAATAGAATTTTTTATTCTAAAAAAAATATTATGTAGATAAAAATTTTGTTATAATTACATATTTTTTATCGAAATATTTTTTAAATAACATTAGAAATGTTAATCGGAGAAATAATAGGATGTAATGTATGATTGAGAATTTAAAGCCAATAGCATGTTGTATCGAAGAACTGGTATATCTAAAAGTGATAAAAGAAGAAGGAGATTGATATGAACTTCTTCCATGTTTTAAATATTTATTGAAGTAATAAATTAGTTTTTGAATCATATGATTGGTTTTTATTAAAAAGGAAGAAGACCAAACTCTTATTTCATGTTATTTTTATAGGATAATCCTTATAAAAATTTGGGAATGAGGAATTGACATGGATAAAACATGGTTCAATGTGATCTTTTAGTTTATGTCATGTTATTATGAGAATATAATATATCCAATATAGAAGAATCTGGGGTAGAATTTATGATATTTTTGATAAAAAGTGTGAGGAATGAATTGTGAAGAATAGTGGGTTCAATATATTCAATTCCCTTCTTATTCATGATTTGAATGATGAATTCTATGGGAAGTATAAGACAACATTCCAAAGGATTATATGTGAATTGAAATAAATTATTATTTACAAAAATTTATTAGTGATAATAAAATTAGTGTTCAAGAAATATTAAAACATAGATTGGATTATGCCCTAATATTTACACTGAACCGTGTAAAAAATATGTCTTAAAAGTATTCCTTTATTATAGTTGTATATCTGATAAGATAGCATTTATTATGGGTGGATCTAGAATATATATAGTCACATAGGATTAATTATAAAGTAATTAATGAAACATGTACCACATATCAAAAAAATGATACTTTAATTCACCTTAAATCAGTAAGTGGTATTATTAAAAAAAATCCATCAAATCACTTAATCTTTTAGAGTAAAGGAAAATTAGACTTTTGTTTTGTGAAATGTAGTTGATTACCTAATTTTTATGGGATTAATTTTCTATGATGGGGGAACTGAGCCCTTTTATATTTTCTAGCATATGGACTAAATGTTAGTGTTGTTATGATAATGTGTTTCCTACCTCTTGGGAGAAATTCTCCCATTACCTCTGAGAAATAGGGATATTTTGAATTAGATGAGAAGGTAATGTATTAAATCCTATCATCCTCATCCAATAAATTATGAAATAATGTTTTGGGTAACAATATAAAAAATTTGATATGTGAAAACTTAGACAATGTGTCTAAAGGGAATTTGATTATTTAAGAATCCAAACTACAAATATAGAGGGATAGATTAGATGATATCAAAATTTCAGAATATGAGATAGTTTATGACAATTTCACGAAGATGAATGAGTTAATAATCCACTATTAAAGATTTTATTACATCTTCTCAGATTTTATAATGATTACTAATAAAGTATAAACATTCAAAATTTATTTAATCCAAATATTTCTCCTATATAGTAAAAGTAGAATATTTCCTTTTAAGAGTCACACAATACTCTTCATAATTATTATATGAGAAAATATCTTCATTTGAGAAAAAGGAAAAAGTTGATACGGATTTAAATAAAATTAAAATATTGAAAATTAATGAGAAAGAATCTAAATAATCATGTGATTTAGATGAATATAATGAGAGTTAAAAGAATTAAAAGGAAATTGTGGCCAATATTTCAAAAAAAAATCTATAATTGAAGAAGGAAAATACAAGGGAAAACATTGACATTGTTTTTTTGGTAAATAGACAACATGCGGTATATTTTCCTAGAATAGTGTGGAATTTAATGATGTAATAGACGGATATAATCCTCAAAATAGATCAAGAGGTAGTGGTTTTAAGGAACAACTGAAATATGTTGAAGGAATAACGAAATGAACAATGAAAAAACAATAACAGTATAATCGTAAAATAAAAATTTCATTTATATTAATCATGTAATTAGTTTTTGGTTTACATTTCTAAATATTCTACTAAAATCATAGAATTTGTTTAGAGGGAAGTTTAAGTATCATGTAGTGAAGAATTAGAAGATGAATCCTATATGGAACAAATGTTCTGAACCACTACTTAAATGTTACTAAAATGATATAGTCCACTCAAAAAGAAATAAAATCCATTAAAAATGACGAATCTATGTGTTTGAAATAAAAATTAGGCAATCAGAATTTATCGAGTGGTCAGCGTCAATAAATCAAGATTTTTATGTCTAGATGGAGGAAAAAATTTGGATAGTGGATGAACCTAAGGAAAAAATTGATGCTAAATATAATTGGGTAAATGTGACATAATTAAGGATCCATAATATATATATATATACATCACTCTTTTAAAATAAATGATGGGTATTATGTGGATTTTTAAGTAATTTAAAAGGTATAGAACACTAGAGATATAATTTTATAAAAGTTTGTTTAAAATTATAACTTGTGATACATTACAATAAAAATTCTATTTTAGAAAGAAATTTAGTTCAAAATATCCAATTAGAGAATTCCAAGGCTATGAAGAACCCTCAAAATTTTAGTAAAACAATAAATAAATGTAAAATAATTTTGAAAAAGGTTGTTTCTGTAAAAATATGAAAAAACATACTATCCCTACACTAAATATTAATCCATAAATTGATTATAGACACAATATATTCAAGGAAGAATTGGATTTAAGGGGTACTATTTCTATTTTTTACATAATTAATAGTTTTTTGGTACAATATTTCTCTATCATTAAACTATATATATTCAAATTTATGATATTTTTCTAGATAAATTGAGTAATAAACTTCTGAATGAAAACACTGGATGCATAAATTCATTATTGTTACCAATTAAAAATAGTTTGGATTATCTTAAAGATATTTTTTTGAATTTGTGACCGCCATGTTCATTATGAAAAACTATTCATGATGATTATTCTTATTCAAAAACAAAAATCATTTGATAGAAATAATAATAACATAAAATCCACAGTATAGAAGTAAATCAATATTGAAGTGCCTCTCAAAGCTTGAAAAATCACAAATAATATGATATATTATAGTGGTTTCTCATCAAAAAATGACTAGACAGTTCGTTATTCTAAAAATTAAAATTAGTAGAAAAATATTTATGTATTGAAATTTGGTAATGAACTCTCTATGATGATTAAAGGGGATAAATTAGTTGAAATGGGGCCTCGTGTGTTAAAATTAAAGGATGTTTTATTTCTTTATGGGCATATATTGAACTTGGTGACTCTGAGTTAACAATTTTTTTATGATAATTAATTGATTTTAAAAAGTCAAAAAATTCATCTTATGAAGAACAATATATGGAAAATTTTTCACTAAAATAGAAATAAAAACTTTCAATCAATTTTAAATTATTGATCTCATCAATTTCATCTACCATAATTCTAAAGAATAGAATAAAATTTTTCATATACATCTTATCCACTATTTTTAAATTTTATTATTAAAAATATTAATAGAAAATGGTAGATAGATCAACCCTAATTAATAAGGAATCGATATTTGGTTTTTATATCTAGATAAAGTTGGAATATGGTTGAAGGGAAATGTAAAATAATGGATTTATAATCTAGTAGACTACTTGGGAAGGTTAACATAGAATTATGTAGAACACTGATAAACTATTATACTACAGTTGACTTATATTTCATTAATTTATTTTAAGCCTATAAAATAGTGAATGGATTACATTTCATGGAATATATCTAAGAAGTTTTTGAGAAGGGTAATATTAACATAATATATGATAAAATTTAACATCATGTAAATATATTAATGCTATAAATTGAAAAAGAAATTGAGTTAAATAAAAATTATTTGGAATATTACCTTACTATGAATGTTATTACTTACTAATATAGTTCTCTTTATATATATCAGTTGAATATATTATCTATAATAATGTTAATATTAAATAAATAAATTACTAGAACAATTAAAATTTGTTTTCAGTGGTTTAAATTCTTAAATAGAGAACTAATATAAAAAATATTGAGTCAAAATGCCTATGAAGACATCTTTTTCAATTATATAAAGTCAAAATATGTTACTTTAAAATAATATTTTCTACAATCTTTTATACTCCCTCATTTTTAAGAATGTTTTTTAGGAATTATCTTCTTGTGAAAATATGAATATCAAATAATTAGGTGAAATAAAATAATGTATTCTAAAAAGGTTTTTATAATGTTCGTACATACAATTACATATAATTTATGGTGATGATTTATAAAAATGATGAAGTCAGAGTAAAACGTTTTTTGAACTGATGATGTTTATATTAATACTTTTAGATAATCATTTTCCATATGGTATCAGACATGTTTTCCTTATACACATTCCCATGAATATTTGAGGAGGAGCTTTATAATTTTTCATTATGAAAAAATTATTTACCCTGTAAAAAATCTAGATATACTATGAGGATGTATAAACTAATTTTAGTAAGATGAACATTCATAGTTTTCAAGATGGATATTTTTCTATTGTCATTAAAATGAACTATAATGATTCATGATATGTGGCCATTGGAGTTTTAATAAAAATAGGATCATTGATTAAGGAGGATGAATATTTTTAATCTCCAACTATC
Organism: Viscum album; assembly: GCA_963277665.1. Taxonomy (NCBI): domain Eukaryota; kingdom Viridiplantae; phylum Streptophyta; class Magnoliopsida; order Santalales; family Viscaceae; genus Viscum; species Viscum album. The sequence continues at coordinate 1,490,067,520 of OY728151.1, read as the reverse complement.
AAGAGTTTCTATAATGTTTTTTTATCATATTTTAACATTTAGATTACTTTACCATAGCACTTTGAGATTATTTTTCATAAGGAATCCATAAGAGGAGTAATTTTAAATGCCATAAAAACTTTTGTGTTTTTTAATTCTATTTTTGATCTTTTATTATCAAGAGATTCCATGGATAGGAATACAAAGGGTTGTCTGATCCTATTAATTGGTGGTTAAAATGGAAAAGAAAAAAAGTTCATCCAATCTATATATTAATGGTTTCCTTACATATGGAAACAAATATGTAAAGATTGGTTTCTACTATTATTACCTTGGGTCTGGGTTATAGAATTCCGTATTTATAAAAGTTAAAGCATAAATCAAGATTTTATAATGTTCTATAAATATTTATTTATAGTATTATAAATTATTATTATACTCATCATTAGAGGTTATATTTTCCATTTTTCAATTTGTATAAGAAATATTTCAATTTTTTTTACTTTTCTATATAGTAATATTTGGATGAACTATCTGACCGATATAAAATATGATGTTTGGATGAAATTAATATATTATAATTATAATTAATGTTTTTAGTTAACTTTAATGATTTATTTCATAGTATATAGTTAACCACCTATTATATCCAATGGTATACTCTTCAATATGATATTCTGGATAAAAGAGGTTTCTACTACACAACTGCTTGTTTTTTTATAATAATTTTTTTTCTATGTTTATGGATTTTATAGTTTTAAAATATGGTAATTAAATTTTTTTACTCTAACATGTATTTTTTATAAATATTTTTTTTATAATATTGTAATATTAATTTTTGTGACCCCTAAAAATCATAATCCAAGTAGACCACTGATATTTAATGATGAATATTTTGTGTGTTGCACTGGAGTGATAATTTCTTCATTATGAATTGAAATTATAATGTAACTAATGAGGAACTGTATACTATTAGAAATAATGAGATGGCATAATATCAACTGAATTATCATGTATGAACTACAATTTTATTTTCCATGATAAGAAATATTTAATCAAATATCATCTTGCGATTATGACAAAACTATATGAAAGAAAGTGAAAATTTCTAATTTTGAAAAATATAAAGTGATTAGGAATATGAAACCAATGTGAAGACCATATTATTAGGAATTCTATTTTAAACCTGGTGAATCTATTGAAAAAAATCATCACATGTTAAATAAAGTAGTAATCAATTTAAAATAGCATGGTAATATAAATAATTCAAATGATATAAATGTTGAAAATATCATAATGATCCTTCTTGGGGAGTGGGAATCAAAAAGTTTTGATTTAGTTGGAACCATGAGAAAAAATAATTTTACTATGGATTGTGAAGGTGGACTAAAAAGAGATGCTAAAATACAAAAAATGAATAAGTTGTAGAATATTTTACATTTACACTATATTTTTCTAATAAAATTAGATATGTAAAAAATGTTTCCAAATATTCTAAAAATAATAAAGTTAGATTTATTTCTGAAATTACTTAATATAAATAAATTAAAAATGTAGTTTGAAAATTATCCCAAATGATGAATTATTTTATTTGTAAATGGTGTTTTTATATTATTAACATTATATGTTTGGGGTTATAAACGAAAAAATTATTATTATTATATGATATGTGATGAATTTATGAAACTAGGTCACATATGGTATACTTCTAAATCCCATAAATAATATATCAAGAGACTTATAATTAACCAATGCATTGGATCACCATCTAAGGTCACCCATCATTACATGTTCATGCATACATGTTATATATACTGAATCAGGGGGAAGGAATAAAGATAATGGTTAACAATGTAATGAAATGGTATTCATAACCACGTCATAATCCATGACCACAAAGGATTTCATAATGGTATAAATTATTCAGAAAATTTAAATAATTAGTGAACTATTATATGGAAAAAATAATAATAAATCAGGAATAATGATATTTAAATGAACGATAAATCTAAAAAACATTTTTATAGATAATTGAAAAATTTTCTGTTTAATTTTTTTAAGAAAAGAATATAGAGTCCTTAAGAATTAATAATTTCAATAAAGACTTAAATGAAATAAAAAATATTTTAAAATAAAAATATATATTATATAAGCATATTATTTTCTTAAAATAACATATGGATTGTACTTGAAAATGGGAAAGAAATTGAGAGGTTCCCTTTAATCGAAATTTATTTTCGAAAGGAACTGATAAGGATATCATTTAAAACATGTATTTTAACATAAAATAAATATGAATTGAGATATATAAAAAAATAGAATCATACCCAAAAAATTTAGGAGATTAATATATGAATATGTAAAAATGAATTTTGATAAAAAGAGAAAGAGCGTAACCTGAAAAAAATGGAGGTTTTTTGAGATCCCTTTCCTTATGTATAATACTATTCTTAATGGGTAATTAATTTCTTAGATAATCAAATATTATTCATAGATTACATAATTAATAACCTCTTATACAATTATATGATTGATTATAATTTTATTAAGTTCAATTTTGGATATTTTGATGAGTTACAAAGTTCTATTTCATCATTATGAGGGTGTTTTTTTTCATTGTTTCATGTTTAGTACACTTCTATACGATGATGGAAATTCATTTTAAATAGAAATATTCCCCCATAAGTTAATTTATATGATATTAATTCACTTTAATAATTTCAAATGTTCCCATATATCATTTTTTCTGGTATGAGAATATTTCATTTGATAAAACATTAATGATAATTTATTAGTTTATTTTGGTATTTTTTTTCCAATTATAACAAAACAATTTCGTTTTATTCATTATTATGTCTATATATGAGTTTTAAAATATATAAAAAACATAATATACATATTATTACATTTAATAATAACAATAATGGTTTAATGACAAGCCTGGAGGGAGGTAATGGAAAATTTAAACTCATTATCCGTGGAGATGGTAAACCACTATATTTTGGACAAAGGATTCAATTAATTGAATATGTGGAGATGAAAAAATAGGTGGAAATAAAATATTACATTTGTAATATTACTCACATTATTTACATGATACTATAGTTATTATGATTTTTTGGATAAAAAAGGTGAGGTGACGGTAGAAGAAGAAATGAAATTAAAAGAGATTGATTGGGAAAGTTACCCCTTGAATATCACATCCTGGAAGGACCCCTTAAGAAACATAGAATGTGTCTTTTGGTCACAAAAAACATCCCAAGGGTATGGGGGGAATTGGGAAGTGAATTGCATCGAATATTGACAGGATACATGGATTATATGGATTGATTTGATGTGGTGATGAGATGGGGTATTTATAGGGGATAAAAGGGGTGTTTTTTATTATTATATTCAATAATATATAATTTTGGATCAAGACTATTAATAGTTTTGATTAGTATTACAATATACAATAACTATTTTATTATTGTTCAAACTAATGGGCGATTGCTTCATTATTACATCATCTATGAATCATAAATTCCAGTAAAGTTTATTATTAAAAATTACTGATTTCTCTATTCCCCAAATATTCATGTAATTTTAAAAATAACAAAAAATAACCCTAAATTTTTTTAATATGAATATATTTAAAAAAGGGAATCCATTTGTTGAAAATTATTCTATATAAATTAGGAAAATAGATTTTAAATAAAATCATTATTTAATCCAAAAATAATGACTTTAATATTATAATAAATTTTATGACATTTAAAAAATAAATAATGTATCATAAAATAATCATATATATATTTTTAAAAAATAATACGAATTTATGAATATTATATTAGGAAAAATAAATTTATTATAAATAATTATATTAATGATTAAATTATAAATAAACATTTAAATATTAAAAAAATACATAAATTTAAATTATTATTTTTAAAAAATAAATTTACTTATAACCTATTTTAAATATGTCATTTTTTTGTTTGTAATATTCCTATATTTTATTTGTACATTCATAGGTGAGGTTATTATTCTATCAACCAGATTACTATTTTAAATGGTTAGATTACTTTTTTAATGGTCAGGTTTCTATTCCAAAGGTATATGTTCATTAATTTCTATAAATACCACCTATTGCATTAATTATTATTCTACATCTTATTTCATTAAAAGTTATATATTCTCATCTTAAAATTGATTATTATATTATTAAAATATTTTTTTTATTTTTATGAGTGCGGTCACTATAGTGGATCCAGCCTATCCAATTTTTAACATTATTATTGTATTATTTTTTATTTATTGTTCCAATATAATATTTGGAATTATTATTTGTATGGTTAAAAAAATTTATAATATTTTTATTGGGTTCTTTATGTGATTTATTATTTTTTGACTTAATTATAAGATTGGAAACGTTATTGAAATTTTTTTGGGTCGTTACACTATTCCCCCTAATGAAATTTATCCATTTAAATTTAAATTTACATAGTAAGGTGAATACATGTGAGGATATTTCTATTTTAATTCTACCTATATTTCCTGTGTCATCTATTCATTCTTATGGTTTTCCCATAGTACCATTACCAAGTTTGTTATTCGGTTGTGTATAACCTTTTATCTATAGTCCAAAAAATCACCATATTCTCTTTATAGGAGAGATTTTTTTCCAGATATATCACCTCTGAGTTCAATAAAAGTGGTGGATCTAGTATCTTCCCCTTCAATAGGGACATATAGAATACATCATGTACTTCTGACATGGTTGGTGGAAGTGTTAAATGATAGGCCTCAACTCTAACGTGATCAAGAATCTAAAAGTGTCCAATTTACCATGGATATATCTTTCATTTCATCCCAAATATAATGACTCTTTTACATAGATATTTGTGGAGGGATATCTTGTCACCAACCTCAATCTCTATGTCTCTTGAATGACTCTCTATATAGCTCTTCTGTCGACAATGGGAAGTCCTGTTGTGCCGCTGGATGGTCATCGACATTTCTAAAATTTTCACAATTATTTAAGTTCCTAGAATCTTAATCCCAAAATTTATCCAATCATGAAGGTTTTCTACATATTTTACCATTAAGGGATTAATTTATAAGAATTTGTATTCTTGAGTGGAAACTGTTATTTTAGGAGAACTCAACTAGCATAATATGTTAATATCATCCTCCTATGAATTCCATTTTACATGCTCACAACATTACTTCTTGTGACAGAATAGACTCCCCAGATTGGTCATCATTTTATAAGAGATAAATAATAAAACAAATTAGATCATTTTTTGATAATTTTAGTAAAATTTCATCAATTTAGAGGTAAATCACACATCATGAATGCATATAATCAATAAAGTTACAACATTTAGCCTCACTAATTATTTGATGTATATCTATGATAGTTGTTCAAGTGAAGAGTCCTCTCAAATTGAAATAAAGTGAGACATATTTTTTTATAAGTTTCATAATTACCAATATATTATTATTCCATATGGATGTCTTCGTATGTCTAGTGAAAAAGTACAAAGTGATGTTTTACAATTTCCATGATGGTATAGGAATTGGTTTCATGATATTTCTTAACATTTTCCTTACATAAATAATTGAATACATACTAAAACATTTTATGTATATTCAGTGGTTTCATTATTCATATTATCCCAATAATAATTATCTCAGAGATCACAATATATCATTGTGTTCCTTGGGTGGATGGTGATGTTCAATCGATGTTAATAATTCCTTGAATCTTTTTTATCACCTTATTTAATAGTAAACATATTTTTACCAAAATCATTAAAACCTGTTCATATCCATTTTGAACTATTTTGATTTACCCTATTTTATATCTTTCACCTTTTTCTAAATTTCTTCATCATCTATTTGAGAATCCATTTTCTTCTCTAAAATGGATTGTTGATCCATAATTTTTGAGGGAATTATTTTGTACCATCAATTATAATTCCCACATCCTTCCATTGATAGTCTGATAATATTATATCCTTACTAGTTCCCAACATTATTAATGGATTTTCAGAATCATTTCAGTTATATGTTTTATCTCATAAGAAAATAATATCCAAAATTTAGATGATGATGCAAATTGGATTCATCCTCGTCCATATTCTTATATTAAATTTGATGATTCCATGGAATTTATAGAGTTGTATCACAATCAAAATAGATCATGATTTTTATAATTATTGAAATATTTGACAAATATAGTATCAAACTCCACTAAAGGAAGTAATATGAGATTTTATATAATTTTCAGTCATGAAACATTCATCAGTGAGGAGTTTTATACATTTGATATAGTAGTTTCAATATTTTAAATTCTCACAAGTAACTCCACCTTCATATTTTGAGGTGGTGAATTAATAATTCTACAAAACATGTCAAATGTAAAATAATGAATAGAACTAGAATGCAGTAGTATGTTCTATATTCTAGAATGAATATGTAGGAATTGGTTTCATAATATTTCATAACATTTTCCTTACATCAATAATTGAATACATACTAAAACATTTTATATATGTTCAGTGGTTTCATTATTCATATTATCCCACTAATAATTCTCTCAAAGATCTCAATATATCATTGTGTTCCTTGGGTGGATGGTGATGTTCAATCTATGTTAATAATTACTTGAATCTTTTTTATCACCTTATTGAATAGTAAACATATTTTTACCAAAATCATTAAAATCTGTTCATATCCATTTTGAACTATTTTGATTTACCCTATTTTATATCTTTCACCTTTTTCTAAATGTCTTCATCATCTATTTGAGCATCCATTTTCTTCTCTAAAATTGATTGTTGATCCATAATATTTGAGGGAATTATTATGTACCATCAATTATAATTCCCACATCCTTCCATTGATAGTCTAATAATATTATATCCTTACTAGTTCCCAACATTATTAATGATTCATAATAATTTTTACTTAGAGTATTTATCACTTTATTTTATATAACAATATGATATTGTCTTGTCTAATCATAATCCTTGATTAGCATCAACTATATTCAATGAGTAATATTAAGATAATTTTTTTGAATATATATTCATTAGTCTTATGATCAATATATATCTCACAATTCTCCATATAGAGATAATGTTGGGAAATTTTCAATGTGATGATCACAATTGCCAACACCATATCACGAATGGGATTGTTTTTATTTATAAATTTCATCTTCTATGAAGTGTGGGATATTAATTTATCATTTATCATCATTACATATCCATGTCCCTCATTTTATGAATTTTTGTATACCATAAGTAGTTACCTAATTTTTGATAGTGTAAGTACTAATGTTGTGATAATCCTATTCTTGAATTCATATCAGCTATATTCAAATTAAATGGTCCAAACAAATTGCAACCTTTTGAGTCATCATATTTAGTGGGTTTAAAAATAATGAATAGTTGCTGAAAAATTGTCATAATTACCCCTAATGAACATGTATATTAGTTATCAACATTACTATTGTTGGGAAGGGCCACTCCTCAATTTCATTTCACATAATGGTCCGCAAATATCTGTTTTGAGGTTATAACAGGCCCCATGATTGAAAATTCCTCCATCTATAATAAAAATTGACTATAAATTTGATATAGTTCCTACATTATTAATTTATTTATAAAAACATAAAAATTCATCTGATAATCCTCCTTGCTCTTGAAGTATATCAAAATTTCATCTATATAGAGTACCAAAAATTATTGTAGGTAATCTCTAATGAGTATTTTCATTAAGTGAAAAACAATTCAGGGAACATGTGTTTGGATGAAGGGAATTAATATAAAATCATAATTTCCATACCTCATTTTAATGTTTGTCTTAGGAATTTCATCCTTCTTTAGAATTAATTGGTAATGTAACGATTGAAGGTCAAGTGTAGGAAAACAACATTACCGAACATAGTAGAACGAACAAGTCGTCTATCAATGTCAATGGATAATTGTTGTTTATCATGATTTATTTATTTTCTTGTTAATAAATATAGATCATCATTGATCCATCCTTATTCATGATTAATTGGACTAGATCACCCCATGGGTAAGGACATGGGTGTATAAACCCATTTTCCAGATTCTATTATAACTTATTCATCATTTCCTCCAATAGATTGGTGTACATAATTTAATGAGTCTATGATATGCATATATATCCATATATAATAAAAATTTAGAACTAACACTACCAATACGGATGAATAATATGTAATTCTTCATAAAACACATTTTTGTAGTCCCTCACAATGTGTATGTCTTTGATAATGATCCTCCCATTTGTCAGAATCATTTCAGTTATATGTTTTATCTCATAAGAAAATAATATCCAAAATTTAGATGATGATGCAAAGTGGATTTATCCTCATCCATATTTCTGTATTAAATTTGATGATTCCAAGGAATTTATAGAGTTGTATCACATTCAAAATAGATCATGTTTTTTATAATTATTGAATGATTTGACAAATATAGTATCAAACTCCACTAAAGGAAGTAATATGAGATTTTATATAATGTTCAGTCATGACACATTAATCAGCGATGAGTTTTATACATTAGATACAGTAGTTTCATTGTTTTAAATTCTCACAAGTAACTCCACCTTCATATTTTGAGGTGGTGAATTAATAATTCTACAAAACTTGTCAAATGTAAATTAATGAATAGAACTAGAATGCAGTAGTATGTTCTATATTCTAGAATGAATAAGTAGTGTAACTTTCACCACATCATTTTTAGGATCCACATCAGTAGTAGATATATAATATGGACTTTTTTCTTCCATGGAGTTTGTCTTTGCCGATTTTCTCTCACAACCCATGTCTTAGTGCACTAGCTAGATTAGTATTTCTTTTCATTGTTGTTAATGAAAAGTATAATAGGCATAATATTTATTTGAACCTTTTCCCCAATTCTTAATTAGTGGGTTATTCATTTCACTTCATCATTGATTATCTTGGTTCCCCTCATTCCCACTGCCAATGCACTTTCTAGTCCCCCTTAGGCAGTTTCAATAATTCTTCTTCCTACACTTTTGACAAGTGGGATTCTAGGTTTTCCTTCCTTCATAATGTTTTTTGGCCCTCCAGAAGAGAATTATATTTTTATTTTCTTTTCTCTAGTCCCATGATACAAATAAGAATCTTTGTTCTCAATATCAAGTTTATGTTGACAACAAATATTCTCTTAATAGCTGTCAAATTCCTTATTTTCTATGACTTTTCGTAGATTAGGATTCAAACCACTAATGAGTTGGTCCAGGTAACAATCAGTTCTAATGAAAAAGACAGAATCATACCATGAAATGAAATTTATGTTTTCATAATATACTTTGATAGACTCATGTCCCTTTTTTAGAATGAGAATCACTCTCTCCTTCTTATGATAAAGAGTTCATGGATTTTTTTGAAAAATATTTTCTTTATTTCGTCGCATTTCAAGATATCAATTTAATCCGTATAAATTGTGTTATTTATCAGTGTCAACCACTTATATAATTCTATATAAGAATGATAGAATACTAGTATGAATTTTTCTTATTTTTAGAATTGATGGATATATAATATCATCTCAATGGAGTAAGTCCATTGTTCTATGATGAGGGGATAAGAACATCCACTAAATATTAGATGATTTTGTTTTTCACATAATGGATTTGATTGTAACATGCAATTTTTAGTAGAATAATGGAGTCCCAAACCATTAATGTTTTATTCATAACATAATCCAATTGATCTTGTACTATCATAATTATTTTAGTTCTTGTTCTTATCATATTTGGCATTTCATTAGGAAAATTTCCACATTTCTCATCACATTTATTGTTGGAAGGGATTATTCAGTTTTTACATTAAATTATAAAAATAAATACAATAAAATTAGTTTGATTGACTACTTAGCTAATGATAATATTAAAATTAAACTGTGAACATAGAAGAAATAACATATAAATGATAGCTATATCCTAACGTATGATTCCCTATGTTTCTCCATCAGTTATTCATGGTGATTGAATTAACCCAGGAGTTAATATTAAATTTTTCTAATCATAATCCCCCCAAAAAAACATGAACTTTTTCTAATACCAACTATCGAAACTCTATCCTTTTACACATATTATTACTTTTCTTTGATAATAGTTAACAATGAAATAATGATAAAGGATCAAGTAGTATAGTTTATTCAGAAAACTAGGTACATAATTGGAAAGCATGATACAATAATAAAAGTATATTTTATTTAATCTCCATATTGTGCACCTAACAATATTTAACCACTTAAAACTAGACAAGATAACCCGAGGAATACATAGACAAAATGAATGTGCTAAAAAAAACTATAAGGTAATAAAACATGGAATGAAACATATAATATGGGATAGAAAGAGAAAACCCGTTGTCCTAAAAAGGAATTGGATGTGAAAAAAATAATAGAACTATAACATATAGAACACCAAATCATTTAATCATTAAAAGGTAGTAATGTGGCAGTAACATATTACATGACATAAACATGTGTCGAGGTTACCTTCCAAGACTATATCTCATAGTGGAAGAATACCTATATATAATTATATTTACTCCACAATAACATACATGGTATTTCAAGAGACTAAAAATTACCAAATTCATTGAAGTGATATCTATTTCCACCCATTATTACATGTTCATTCATATTTGTTCCATATAATAAATCAAATGTAAGTAATAAACATATGGTTGACCCATGGAATGTAATATGATCCATAATCATTTCATAATTCATAACTAAAGAACATATCATAATGGTATACATGAATGAATGAATATAAATAATTATCAAACATTCATTAGGGTAAATAATAATATATTCTGAGTAATTATGTTTAACTAATGGAGAAACATGAAAAAGAGTGGTTTGGTTGCATTACAAATGTTCCATTTAAGTGTGATTTTTATAATATATAAAAGTCTCTTTAAGGAATAATAATAAAAATTTAAACTATAATTGAACTAAAATATATTTTTCATGGTGAAATTTTAAAATTTATAAAAATATTAGTTTCTAAAGAAGTATCACGGAGTTTACTTAAAATGGATAAAAATGGTGAAGTTCCCTTTAATCGGGCTAGCATATCAAATGGAAGTGAGAAGATAATAACATAAAACTTGTGTTGCACCATTATATAATTATTAATTCATATATATAAATATCTTTAGAATTTATGAATATAATTTTGGAGAATTATATTTCATGTTGTAATAAATACATTTGGATTAGGAGAGCGAAAGCATCACCTGAAAAAATTAGAGGTTCAGAGAGATACCTTTACATATTTCAGAATGTGTTTTGTAATTATAAGTAATGTATGGATGATAAAATTAGGTTAACAGATTAATTAATTTAGAACCTATTTTATATTTTTCTTATAATTTCATTATGTTCATTTACGATTACTTCAATGAGTAATAATATTCATTTTCATTGTTCAAGGTGTGCTCGTTTACAAGGTTTCATGATTAGTGCTCTTCTATATAATTATTAAATATATTATAAAGAGGTAATAAATATCCCAATGTAAAATTATAATATATTCATGAACAACCATAATTCCAAATGTCCCCATATATAATTTGGTTCTCTTGTATGAGGATGCTTCATTCAATAAAACATTAATGATAATTTTTTGGTTTATTTTTTGGGTTTTTTCCATCTATCATGAACTGGTTTTGTTACATTAAATATTATGTCTATATATTATATATAGAAAATATAAAAGTTATAATATACATATTAAAATGTATTTTATCCATAATAATGGTTTATAAATACTTCTAAAGGTGGTAATGGAAAACAAAAAACACATTATCCATACAGATGGTAAACTGCATAATAAATACTTTAGTTTCATTTCATTAAATAAGTATATATGAGATAAGTGGTTGAATAAAGATATTCCATTTTCAATATAACATTATAGTATATACATTATATTAGATTTTTTATGATTTTATGGATGAAGGAAGTGAGGAGAAGATAAAAGAAGAAATTAAAATAAAAGATATGGTTTGGGAATGATACATATTGAATATCACCACATTGATTGACCCCATATGTAACATGGAATTGGTATTTTGTTGATACCAGTAGCTCTATGAAGTCGGGTATTGGATTTGGAATATAATTTGGAATATCATCGCATTGACGGACCCCAAAGAAATTTTAAATTAACTTGTTTTCATTGTTCATTATTTTAGACTCTCTAAATCTAACTCTTTCTATGTGTAAAATTTGGTTTCATATATAAAACCTCGGAATTCTATAAATACTTAGATATAGAGTATTATACTTTTAGAATATGAATTCAGGTTCCGAACTCTTTGAAATTCAGAATACGAATTCTCTGAAATTTAGAATCTAAATTCTCTGAAATTCAGAATCCGAATTCGCTGAAATTCAGGTTCTGAATTCTCTGAAATCCAGAATCTGAATTCTTTGAAAATCAGAATCCGAGTTCTCTGAAATTTAGAATCCGAATTCCACATAATTCAGAATATGAATTCCTTAGAATACAGACTCTAAATTCCTCAGAATTTAGACTCCAAAATCTATAGAATTCTGATTCTGAATTTCTTAAAAAACAGAATCTGTATACCCTTGTAACATAGACTCTGAAGGTTTACTCTCTTAGACTCTGAATTCAATATTTTCCTTAGACTCTGTAAAATTTAATTCAGTTGAGAAACCTTATTTAAATCACTCTTGTTTGATTTATAAAATGATGTCGTGCATTCTGTTTCTTGACAACCGATGTTTCGGTGATACATGTATAGGTCCCTCCAAAAATCAAGTAATAATATGACAGTTGGAAGAGGGATCCGACCATTGAATATGTGCCTATAAATAATATATCATTTGACTAAGCTCAACAACATGGATCAATCTAGAAATTATATGCTGCAGAAGTGATTTCTAGAGAGAGAGAATTTATTTCTTTGTGTTTACTGAACATCTTGTTCATAATTGCTTCGTGCGACTCCGAATGTTGCTGAGTACATTCAAGGGCTTTCGGGGATAGGAAGACAGAGGTGAAAAATACTTTTAATTTTTAGGTATTCCGAGGATAGGAAAATAGTGGTTCCGACTACCTTGATGTTCTATGGCTTGCAGGGATAGAAAGACATACTTTGATATTCCTATCTAGGGATTACCCTAGTGTGGGTAAGACATAATTTCATGAAAGTATAAATCAATGGACCTTTATCCAGGGTTGTTGGATACCCTTCTCTTTGTGTTAAAATATTTAATACTTGTTACTGGTATTGTTTCATGTTTTCTTTCCAGGGAATTTTGGTTGTTAAGGATTTTATAACTATGTAATACTTTCTTATACTTGTACTCTGATCAGTAAGATTCTATACACTTCAAGGTTGAATCTTTTCCTTGTAAACATTTCTTATGTTTCATTTTGGGGCCCATATTTCCTAAATCTAGAATGTTGGTAGAACTATGTGGCCTTGTGAATTTACCTTTTTTAAATTTTTTAAACATTACCATATTTAAATGTTCTAGAGGAATTTTTTAATGTATAAAATTTATCCCCCCCTCTTGTATATTCAGCATCTACATTCATCATTTCAATCCTGCAATTGGTATTAGAGGAGGTATTTGAAAGAATTTTATTCACATATATGTTTTCGTGATCATGATTTTCATTGTTCTATATTTTCCATGCTTTTATATTTTTATCCTTGTTTACAAACTTTTACTACTAACAAGTTTTTGCAGAAAGATATTTTATTTAGATGGAAGGAGTGAATGCTGGTTCAATTGACAATCATAATCCAAATAGACCATCTAAATATGATGGGAATGATTAAGAATACTGGAGAGATCTTATGAAGACATTTGTTATTAACACTGGAGTGGAAAACATTGTTATGATGAATGGAGATTACATGATTCTTGATAAGGAAATCAGAACTTTTACTAATCAAGAAAAGTCAGAATATCAAGTAAATCTACAAGGTACACAATACATTGTTTTTTTCCATGACCCGGAATATATATAGCCATATTTAATATTGTAAACACGCAAATTGTATTTGGATGATGCTTGAAGTTACTCACTTTAGAACTTCCTAAGTAATTGAAACTAGGGGAGCTATGCTTAGATCTGAGTATCAAGGTGTTTTCTTCCCTTATGGAGAACCTATATGTAAGGTACAATAGAAATTTATGACTATTGTCAACATCTTAGAATCCATGGGTGGAAAAGGTTTAGATGATGAGGAACTTGTAGACAGTATTATAGTCATCATGCCTAATGAGTTGGATTCAAAGAGAACAGCTATTGATGAGAATAGGAAAGTCTCACAGATTACTCTGGATGAGATTTTTGGTACTCTTCTTCAACATGAGACTAGAATGAAAAGAGATGCTATTATTGTTAAGAAAAAGAATGTGAATGAATGTTTTGTTTTTACAACCACCTCTAATCATATGAAATCCAAGACTCCTAAGAGAGTTACAGGATCTAAATTTAATAAGTACACTATTTTATCTGAATCAAGTGAATGTGAACATTCTGAGAATGAACTAGATAATCCAGCTTGATGGATGACCAAGATATTTGGGAAGAAATACTTTCATTAAAGATATAAAAAGAAATAAATAAAGGATAATAAAGACTCTGAAGTCACTTGTTATGAATGCAAAGGAGCTGGGCGTATAAGGCCATATTGTCCAATGGTTAAGAAGAAGGGGAGAAAGGAAATGTATTCTGAAAGGAATAGAAATAAGTTTTACAAAGCTAAATCTATTAAAGTATTGAATGAAAATTACACCTGGAGTGCCAGTGGTGGAGACTCTTCTGATGAATCCTCAGATTACGAATCTTCTGGACAGAAGAATCTTGGTTTACTTCCCATGTTACCGATTGAAAATCATTGATTAATGGATAAGGTACACAAAACTGAATCGATATCCAATGTATCCTTAAATGCTAATTATAGTTATAGTATATTATATGATTCTTATGATGAAAATTTTTCCATATGATGAAGATAATACTTATCCTACCTATGAAGAAGTTTCTAGGTTTTCTGAGCTCCTTGAGAATGAAAATTCTAAAGTCAAGAAAAATCATGATAAAGAAAATTCTTGGATTTTTATTCTTACTAAGGAAATATTATATCATTCTAAAGATCATGATAAGAAAACCCTTGATTTGGTATGTGTTTTAAAATATCTTGAGGAAGTAAATCTTGAAAAGGATAATCTTTCTAAGGATCTAGAAAAAATAATTTCTAAGAAAAATACTTTTGACCCTACCTCTTGTGCTAAACCTAATTTTTTTGAGGACAAGAGCTTAGTTATTAAGATAAAGTCAAAAATATTTTCCTTGAGTAAGTGTTTGTCAACCATTACCTTAGGTATGAAATTTTTGATAATATGTATTCCCATGTTTGACATCTAAGGAATAATTCTTGATTTGGTTATACTAGTTCAAAAACGATTTTAGTAATAATTATTGTCTTCCTCAAAGTGCTCATGTTTGAGCCATGTGTCAGTGAGGTGGGAATTGGTGAAAAAATTGTACCTTAAACAAAACTCATTCATTAGGATTTCATAAAGCTTATTTTTTCATGAAAATGTGGATTCCTAAAATTTTGATTTCTGATGTATCTAGATCAAAGAATGTTTGTTTTCTGGAAGTCTAAGTCTTTTATTTTCAGGAAAAGAAAGATAGTACAACAACAATACATGGTACATGGAAAGTGTATTTTCCTAGAATATGACTGGTAACCTAAACTTCATTGAAACTATTATAAAGAAAAAATGAGGAAATGTAACTTTTTAAGATAATGCTAAGGGAGAAATTATTGGTATAGGTAATATTGTTCTTCTTGGAAAATTATTAATATCAAATGTTTTATTTGTTAAGGGTCTTAAGCACAACCTCAATAGAATAAGTAAATTATTTGATGAAGGTTTCCTTTTGAATTTTAGGAGTGACAAGTTCATAATACACAATTCCAAGGAAGAGTTTATTCATTCTACCCATAGTCAAGAGAATGTATACACACTAAACATAAAAGACCTTAAAAGGTAAGATCTACCTTGCCTTAGTGCAGTAAAGGATCATACATAGTTTTGGAATAGAATGTTAGGACAATGTAACCTTAATAACATATGAAAAATCTCTAAGAAAAGAGTAGTTAATGATCTAATGGAGTTTTAAATTAGTCAGTGAAGTCTCAACTACTGATGCATTATAGTTGGTGCATATGGATCTTTTTGTTCCAACACAAACTGGAAGCATTGGAGTCAAATATTATGTCTTTTTTTAGTTGATGATTACACTAGATTTACAAGGGTTTATTTTCTTGAAATGAAATATGAAGATTTTTCTTATTTCAAAACATTTAGATCCCATGTTAAAATTGAGAAAAACCTTCCTTTGATAACTATTCATAGTGATCATGGAGGTGAATTTCAAAATTCATATTTTGAAAAATTTTGTAGTAAAAAAGTCATTTCTCATTACTTCTCAGCACCAAGAACACCTCCAAAAAATGGTGTTATTGAAAGAAGAAATAGAATTCTTCAAGAGATAACAAGAACAATTTTGAGTGAATATTTGGTGGACAAATTTTTTTGGGATGAATCTATAGGTACTTCTTGTTATACTATAAATCGTGTTTTGATTAGAGATTTTATTACTAAAACTCCTTATGAGTTATAGAATCGTAGAAAATATAGACTTTCCTACTTCATGGTTTTGGACAAAAAGTATTCATTATGAATACTAATGATAATCTACACAAATTCCAACCAAAATCTGATGAAGGAATTTTTGTATGCTACTCCTCAACTTCTAAGGCCTATATAGTTTTTAATAAAAAAATATGTATTGTTGAAGAAACCATACATGTAAAATTTGATGAAACTGATCCTTTTGTTTTTGAACAACCTCAACCTACATCTTCTGATGTGTTTTCAATAACAGATTATCAACTCTTGATAGAAGGTCCTTTTGATAAGGAAAATGTTCACGAAAATGTTTCTGAAGCATTTATCGCAGAATATTTCCTAGCCTACGTTGGTGAAGAGGTTTTATAAAACCCAAATAAATTGTTTCATTAGAATCATCCCAGTGTTAGTATCATCAGTGATGTAAATCAACATATATAGACTAGAATATCCTTAAGACAAGAATTAGAAAATCTAGCCTTCCATTCCTAATTTTAACTAAGAAGAACTGATGAAGCTTTTGGTGATGATGATTCGATAAAATCTATGCAAGATGAGCTAAATGAATTTGAAAGGAATAAAGTCTAGACCATGGTTGAAAGACCTAATGAATATTCTTTTATTGGAGTAAAATGGGTCTTCAGAAAGAAGTGTGATGAAAATGGAATCATACTAAGAAATAAATCTAGATTAGTGGGAAAAGGCTATAATCAACAAGAAGGAATATAATATGAAGAAATCTATGCACCAGTAGCTAGACTTAAATCAATTTGTATTCTAATTGGCTTTGCAGCATTCTTCAATTTAATACTTTTTCAAATGGATTGAAAATGTGATTTCCTTAATGGTTTTGTTCAAGAAGAGGTTTTTTTGAACAAACTGCTAGTTTTGAAGACACAAAACATCATGATCATGTTTTCAAACTTACCAAAGCTTTGTATGAACTCAAGAAATCTCATAGAGCCTGGTATGATAGACTTAAAATCTTTTTCTTCTTCAAAATAATTATGTTAAGGGTAATTTTAATCCAGCACTTTTTATAAAAAAAGATAACAAAAATGTTTTGATAGTTCAAATTTTTGTTGATGACATTATATTTGGTTGAACTTAGTAATCTTTAACTGATTCCTTTTCAAATATAATGAAACCTGAGTTTGAAATGAGTATGATGGATGAGTTAAAAATTTTCATAGGTTTTCAAATTTCCCAAAAACCATAAGGAATATATATATACCAATATAATTATATTAAATATCTTATTAGAAAGTATGGATATGACAACACTAATAGCATAATTACTCCCATTGGTACCTCAAATTCAGTTGATCTTGACGAAGCTAAGAAACCAGTAGATCAAACATATTTTAGAGGAATAATAGGAAGTCTACATTACTTGACAGCTAGTTATCCAAACTTATTTATTTTAGTATGATTATGTGCAAGATATCAATCCCATCCCAAGGAATCTCATTAAAAGGAAGTGAAAATGATTTTTCTCTACGTAAAAGGATCCATGGATCTAGGACTCTTTTATACTTATCGAAATGATTTTTCGTTAAACATATTTTCAAATGCTGACTTTGTTGGATGTATAATTGATAAGAAAAGTACATCATTTACTTTTCATTTCATAGAAGATTCATTAGTTTGTTAGTCAGGAAAAAAGTAACACCCAATATCCCTTTCCACTGCTGAAGCTGAATATGTAGCAGCATGATGTTGTGGTGCTCAAGTGTTGTGGATGCAACACACACTCACAGATTATGGTATGAGTTTTACCAAAACACAAATATTGTGTGACAATACTAGTTCCATCTCCTTAAATAAAAATCATGCACATCACTATCGTGTAAAACACATAGATATTAGGCATCACTTTCTTAGGGATCACACACAAAAAAGATATACCATTCTCAAATTTATCGGAATGAAAGATCTACTTACTGATATTTTTTAAAAAATATTTTCCCTCCGATATATTTGAATAGATTTAAAAAAAATTAGAATGATAAACGTAAGGTAATCTTCCTTATTAACTTTTTGTTGAAACCTATCACCTGATAGTAAAAAACTACTTTTCATAGGGTGATTACATTTTCTTGTGAGTTAGTTTAAATTTTTTTGTAATCTAATATTTTTTTGTAGTCTAGAAATTTTTTTTGTAGTCAATTGTTTTTCGTATTCAAAATTATCAAAATGAAGATTTTCATACGTAGAATTTTCAAAATGATGATTTCTGTACTTAAAATTTTCTTAAGGGAAATTTTTGTATTGCAAATTTTCGTAATCAAAATTTTTGGAATCCAATGTTCATCAAGAAGAATTTTCCTCATTATGAATAATATTCCTATTAAATTGAAAGGTAGGTTTCCTTTTCTAAATTTTTTTAATCATCCTTTACTTGTTGGTATTTTCTTTTGGTTTTGAAATTTTTAGATTCACTTTTCCTTAAATCTAGATGTTTATCCTAAAAACCTCAAAAGATATGAATATATGAAAATCCTTCTTTAGCTATAATATCAACCTTTAGATCTTCTCAAGATGCTTTCTACCGAGGGATCAATCAGGGACTTGAAATGTCGCTTAAATTTCCTATATAAAGGACCCCACTGGTTTTCAAACATCTAACTCAATCCTTTGCATGTTGAAGCTCTTCCCCTCCTACATAATCCTATTCCTGATCTTTAAGGTTTCCTCAGTTTGAAATTCCTACTAAAGATTCATCTAAAAAAGAAATGTCATCTATAAAGAAAATATCTGAATGGTAGATTTAAATAGAAAGGTTGGTTCATCCAAATTTCTTTGCGAAGTATGATTCCATTATCTCTAAGAATATCAAGCTCAGTGGCTGGGAGAGTTTATGCATTTCGAAAGAAAAATAATAGGATTTGGACTATCCAGAGTTATTAGAAGAGTTCTATGAGACAATATCATTCTTCAAGGATGAATACAAACACAATTTATCGTTCAAGTGTTGGGTAAAGAAATATTCCCTTTTATACACTACGTCTACTAGTTGGATTGGAATACCTTATGATGGGAAGATGAGTTCTGTACTCACAAGATACCTGATGTTCCGGGATGTTTTGATTAGGTGAAGGCCATGGCTTGACTTGGTATTTCATAAGTAAAGAATCTAAATATTCTTCATCTATCAACAAAATTAAGGATTCTTGAACTATGGGTTCAAGGTTGTATTATTCCCTGAAAAGAAGACAAGGATACTTTAAAGAAAAGTGATATGTTTATTTTCTACTTCTTGGTGAATTTAAGAAAGTTAAATTTAGTTAAGTACATTCTGGTTATGATTGAGAATATTAAAAATGGGAATTTGAAATCATAAATTATATTGTATCCATCCATTTTGTCAATGATTATTGTTTGGTGTTTAGAATTATTCAAAATTCCTTGTAGATATAAGTCATGAAATTTCAACGTGATGTTTCTTAGTGATGAAACCTTGAGAAGGATGAAAGTTTGATTTCTTAAAGAATCTGATGAATTATTTGATCTACCTGAAGTGGTAGTTGAAACTACATCAAAGAAAAAAGAGGTGGCTGAAACCTATAAAAAGGGATAAAGGAAGAGGAAGGTGTAGAAAGTGGAAGACAAAGGGGAAACCCCAGAGGATAAGGAAACTGAATCCACACCTCCAAATCCAAAGAAGAAAAAGACTTATCTTGATGAGGTAGTAGCAAAGTGGAGAGAAGACAAGAAAAATCAGAAAGAATGGGAACCTATGTTTGGTATGGATCCTACAAAGGAAAAATATTTGAGGGAAAAGAATTCTAAAAATGTAGAGATTCATCAGAAAGAGAAGAAGTAGAAGAAGAATATGTCTGAAGCTGAGATAGTACAATCCCTTATGAAGGATGATGAGAAAGCATATGAGAATATTCAGGTACTGGAGTCGTTTCTTCAGGAATGACTTCAAGAAACACCTGGAAAGAAGTTTGTAATTCTGAAAAAACATCATGAATACGTAGTTGAAGAAGAAGAAGTAGAAGAAGTGGGAGAAGAAGGCAGTTGTGACTCTGAAGATGTGTTAAAGCAGTTAGAGGAATATCATGAGAAGGAATGCCCTTCTAAGAAATTGTCATTCCAAACCTCTCAAGTTGAATCGCGAAAGCTTGCTACTCTTGGGAAGGATGAAGTGAAGGGTGAGGATAAAGAAAATAAAATATCTGGGGATGAAAGCATAAATACATATTTCATTCACCAATAGGTTGTTGGGACAGGAGCTAAAAACGAAGAAATTAATGAAGAAAAAATTGTTCATCTCTCTGATAGTGAACATGAATCTCTTGATGAGGAGGAAGTCATTCTGAAAGTAGATAAGGGAAAAAAGGTTGTAGTTGATACACCTAGAGAATCCATAGTATAGAAGAAATAAGTTGGCACTTCATCAAAGAGTAAACTTTCTGAGTTAAAAAAATAATGCCCACCAACAAAAGATGCATATTCAGAATCGTCATCCCTCGGACATGACTTTGTAGTTCAGTCTTTTGAATGAGCTTGTTGGGGCTATTCCATTATTCCCCAGTATAGAATCAAGATGTCAGATGCTTCAAAATTCATAAAATCAAAAATTGGATTCAGTATCCCTAGTGATGGATAACTGTGTCAAACTCGAGGCATACTTTAAATATTTTATTATTAGTTATGAATCTCATAAAAGATCATGAAAAAATATGACAAGATGGTCAAGGAAGATAGTTGAAAAGATGATAATATCTGATGAAATACATGAAATAATCAAGGGTGATTTTGAAACTGATGATGTGAAGATCAAAGATCTCACAAATAGCTTTGAGGAAAATCTATATATGGAATAGAATCTTGGAAGAACGATGTGAAAGCGCTGAATGGGAAATTGATTTTAGTTACACAGAGTTCGAAGAGAGAAAGGGGTCTTAGAATTGAGATAGAAGAGAAGCTTGTAATGTTAGAAGAAGTCTTGAAGGGTCAGGAAGAATATTTTAAGGCTCAGGAAGAAAAACTCCTAGCCTTAGAGAAGAAAACAGAAGATCAGGATTAGCTTCTCAAACATGCAGAGAAGGATCACAAGAAACTCAAGAAGCTCAAAACCATAGTAAACAAATTGAATCCAAAGGAGAAGGAATGAAAATTACATTCTAAACCAGATCTTTTTTTTTGTATTTTCCTTGTTGTACATTTTCATCCAATCTTAAATAATTTTTTTGGAGTTCTTTATTTTTGGATGTATAGTACTAATATTTTAGTTACAATATTTTTTTTCCATTCCCTTTAATCCTTTTTGAAAATAAAAAAGGGGGAGAAAAAAATTTCAAAAGGAATATTAAGAAAATATGAAATTTCTCTAAGTAAGGGGGAGTTCATCTAAGGGGGAATTTTGAAAATAATGATTTTCATATGCACGAAAATGAAAAATCTCCTTTAGGAAATTTTGAATATAATACATAGGGTTTCCAGGGCCTAAAGGGGAGATAGTCGTATTCACTTTGATCCATAAGTAAACGGAGATATGTTTTATTTTCAAGTCCTTGAAATTTTTAATTCCTTATATTATCTTTCGTATGGATGTTTTTTTTCTTTCCAAAAAGGGGTAGACTCTTGAGTCAACTAGGTTTCTTTATGACTTTTCCATTCATTTATGTTTTGAAAATCACAAACACTTTATCTTAAGGAAAATTTCATCTTTAATAAGCTTCATCTTTAAAAGGAAAATTTTTCTTCCCGAAGGAAATTTATCTTTACCTTGTTTTCAATGTACATTATTTTAGTCTCTCTAAATCTTAATCTTTCAAAGTGAAAAATTTGGTTTCATATTTAAAACCTCAAGATTTTATAAATACCAAGATATAGAGTATTATGTTTGGAGAATTTTAATTTTGGTTTTGAATTCTCTGAAATTCAGAATCCAAATTCTCTGAAATTTATAATACGAATTCTCTTAAATTCTGAATCTGAATTCTATGAAATTTAGGTTCTGAATTCTCTAAAATTATGAATCGTAATTCAATAAAATTTTGAATCTGAATTATCTTAAATATAGACTCTGAATTCCACATAGTTCTGAATCCAAATTATTCATAATTCTTACTCCAAATTGCTCAAAATTCGAACTCCGAATTCCTCAGAATTCGGACATCGAATTCCTCAGAATTTAGACTCTGAATTCCACAGAATTCAGTCTCCAAAATCTACAAAATTATGATTCCAAATTACTTGAAAAAAAATTTGTATACCCTTGTAACATATACTCCGAAGGTTTACTCACATAGACTCGGAATTATACCTTTTCCTTAGACTCTAAAAAATTTAATTTGGTTGAGAAACCTTATTTTACTCACTATTGTTTGAGTTATAAAATGATGTCATTCATTCTGTTTCTTACCAACCCTTGATTGACTGAAGTGTGTACATGTCCATCTAAAATTCAATGAAAAATATTACCGTTGGAGAAGGGAGCCTACTGTTGAAGATATGCCTATAAATAACAGCTCATTTGAACAAGATCAACTACTTGGATCAACCAAGATATTACATAATTCTGAAGTTATTTATAGAGATAGATACTTTACTACTTTGTGATTAACGAACATCATGTTCATAGTTTCTTCATGTCACTCCAAATGTGATGAGTACATTCGAGGGATTTGGGGATATGAAGACATAGGTGCTGGCTAACTTGATATTCGAGGGCTTCCGAGGATACGAAGACAGAGGTGTCGACTACCTTGAATTTAGGGGGCATGAGGGGATTGCGAGATAGTCTCCAATATTCCTATCGAGGGCTTACCCTGCTGTGGGTAAGACAGAATTTCTTGAAAGTATAAATCCAGGGACCTTTATCAAAGGTTGTGGGATACCCTACTCTTTGCGTTAAAAGATTTCATACTTGTTACGGGTATTGTTTCAAGTCTGTTTTCTTCTTCATTTTGGTTGTTAATGATAGTATAACTTTCTTATACATTCTTATACTTGTACTATGATCAGGAAGATTCTATACACTTTAAGTTAGAATCTTTTCCTTGTAAACTTTTCTTATGTTTCATTTCTAGAACTACATTTTCGGAATCAAGAATGTTTTTAGAACTAAGAGGTCTTGTGAATTCACCTTGATTAACTTTGTTGAACAGTACCGTCATTAAAAGTTCCAAAGAAAATTTTTAAAGTATAGAATTCACCCCCTCTTGTATATTGATGATCAACATTCTTCATTTCAATCCTACTGAATATGAATAGTAAATATTTTCGAAGCGTTAAACCAATACATTATTGCACTTTTCTAACATCACCCAGAAAATAAAACATTCTTAAATGTTGATTACTAAAAATTATTGTATTTCAATATTCACAAAAAATTCACCATTTTTAGAAAAATATAAATAGTGAAAACTATACTTTTTTGACGTGTATATTTAAAAAATGAAAATCATTTAATGAAAATAAATTTCTAAATATGAGAATTTATATATTTTAATTAAAATCATCATTTATTCAAAACATAAAAATTTTAATATTATGATTTTTATGACCCTTTGAAAAATTACTTATGGTCTCATATAAATATATTATAATATTCAAAGAACATAATATTAAATTATGATTCATATTTGATGAATATAAATTATATTTTAAACAATTTAATTAATTATAAAATTTTAAACAAAAATTTACATTTTATAAAAATTCCAACAAATAATTTGTTATTTTTAATACATTTATTTAGTTATTTATATTTTATTTATACTTTCATAGGTGAGGTTACAAATATAATATCTAGATTACTATTCCAAAAGGTCATATTACAATTCTAATGGTTAGGTTAAAATTCTAAAAGTATAGGTCCTTATTTACTATAAATACCACTTATATCATTCACTATTCATTCACATCTAAGTTAATTCAATGTTATATATTTTCATATTAAAAAATAAAATTATATTAATAAAAGATCATCTTAATTATATGAGTGTGGGAATTCTTATGAATCGAACATATCCAAATTTTCATATTCTTATAATATTCTTTTATATTTATTGTTTTGATATTTTTTATTCACTCTTTTTGGTTTAATTGATTATTAATTTATATTGTTTTAATTTTTTATCTATTTGATTTAGGTTATTTATGAAATAATTATAATAATTTAAATATTATTGATAGAATTTTGTGTTATTATAAAAATTATGAAATAAATTTTAAGAAGTTATAGAGACATAAATGCATGAAAAGTATGAAAGACCCTTAAATAGGGGGTGAAAATAGAGGTGATTGTTCTTATGAAAATTCTTCAAATAGTGGAACTAAGTATCAGAGTAATATTGTATTTTTTTCAAATAATCCAATAGAAATAACTAATTTATTTACAAGGTATATAATAAGTCCATAGTTGACCCTACATTAAATAAATGTTATCACGATACTAATGAGGAATGTATTTCTACATTCTCTAGTAATGAATTTACAGCATCTAAAGATGTTAGAAATATACCTAGTTTTTTTAAAGTATCACGATCTTATAATTTATTAGAAAAAAAATAAAAAAGTCTCTAAAAAATTTGATGATGTTTTAAAAGAACATGATAAAGAATGTAAAGAATAGATCTATTCAACACTGAAATTTATAATCAGTAAAAACAATTCGAGAATTTTATTTTTAAGAAAAAAATGAAAGGTTTTATAATAATTTTATGTTTAATATGAAGAATATAGATGACCTAGTAGAAATACCTTTGTATGGATAAGATAAAATTGTTACATATAATGTTCCATAATGTTTAGGAACATTTGAGATGGAAAAGCCTGAAGATTATTTGCTTTCCTATAATAAAATAGTTCAGAATCATTTTTTTCTAAATATTAAAATCAGATTCTATCAATATGTATTCAAATAATTTTAATCCCAAGGAATAAATATAGGGATAATTTAAAATTACAATATATATATGTTCTATATTTCAATTTAAATATGATGAATTTTAATATGGTGAAGTATATTTTTTATATGGTTAATGTATTGAAAAAAGGGTCCTTGAAAGTAAAGATTATATTGTATCAATTTTTTTATAAATATATTTTTGTTAATATTTATAATATTTATAAAAAATAACAATATGATAACATCTTTGAAAGATAAACCATCTTTTATTGGTGAGGAAATGATTTAGAAGATGATGTCATTATAAATTTGTTCTTTATAATTTTTTTTATAAAATACAAGAAAAAAGATTTCAAAAGAAGGTATTGAAAAAATTAATTCCAAGTTTGATTAGACTAAGGAATTTGAGAAATAACTAGAAATTATATGTATGAATCCAAATAATTTGTCTAATGATGCTTTCCTATCATTTATAAAGAAGATAGAGGATACAAAATCTATATTATCGTACATTTATGTTAGATAATTTTGAGGAATTGTCATTAAAGGATTTGAAATTTAAAAATCTCACAGAAAAAAATATAAGAAGATGGAACTTAAATAAATAGACAATAAAATATTTATATATAATTCCATAATCAATCATTTTAAATTCCAAAAATTGAATTCGCTGTTAGGAATTGAAATGGACATATTTATAATTTTCTAGAATGAAATCACTCATGATTTCCACGAGTGTAGTATAAATAATTGTTTATTACTCCTTTTCTAATAGATTAATGAAACTCAATATATATGGTTGTACAAGCCTAGAATGAAAAGTATCTTACTAGAAAATTTTAACTATGACTCTTTCTAGGAAATAAGTATTTAAAGAAGAAATCACAAATAGTTATGGAATTGAATGAACAGTTTAGTCCAGAACGATTATTTCGGTCAGAATCAATTTAATTATCTCTGATGTCAATGAGGATCATTTCATTAAATATTATAAACAAGAACGGATTTTATAAATCCAGATTCATTTTAAATATCATGTTCTAGATAGATAATCTAGTTGTAATGAAGGTGGTGATAAAAATGATATTGATGTTAGAAATGATATAGATTAAATTGAGGATCATAATGAAGGTGGTTATTGTGGTAATGAAGAGAAAATATATATTTTTGGAATATTTTGTTTATTTTAGTAATCATGAAGTCCTTAAAATGGATGATACTTCTATTCCTTTAAGATATTAACTTCCAACTACATCATCTGAATCAAAAAAGTGAGCAACATAAAACATAATTTATAGAATGGAGATCAATATCAACGGTCTCAAGGATTTTATTTAGATGCTCAATGATATAATGGAATCATTTCTGGATATTAAAGCTATACTCAAGAACATGAAATGTATGTTTGATATTTTAGAGAATTCAAATTAGGTGGAAAATCATGCTCAATTGGTAATTTGTAATTATGTTGAATTTAAATATTTTAATATAAGAGTTAAGGGTTGTTAAATGAATTTGAATGATTTTTTCTGATGGATGTATGGATATGAAAATGATATTATTGTTTATGATTATTTCATTGATAAATTTCATGGATCAATAAAAATAGATTCCAAGGATGTATGCTCTATGCCTAGGTAATATTCTAAAAACACAATAGCCATTAATAGTTTGAAATTTTGGGGGATGATTCAAGATGATGAGATTCTAAATTTATCTATGATGTTTTATGTCATAGAATAAGAAATTTCAATTTTGATCCATGTTTATGAGATTTGAGTGGTTGATTAAGATACATGTTATAAATTTTGATCTTTAAAAAAATAACTTGAAGCTTTGAAGAAATTAGTTGTAATCCTTCATGAGTCTCATGATAAATCTTCAAAAGTAAATTCTTTGGAGGAAGGGATAATTTTTGGAAACATGAAACCAAGAAAATAAAATTTATTGAATATTATGCTGAATGATTGAAATAAGCCTTAGTAGATTCATTGAAATATCATTTGGACATTAAGAATATGATTATTATTACTTATTTCCTTTTGAATGAATGATGAAATATTTTATGTGAAATATTGGAAATCTATTCTTCTAGTATATATATTTTTTTGTGTGTTTCTATATATTTGTGAATGTATATCAATTATAAATAATTTTTCATCATGTTTCAAATTTCATTAAAAATATATGTATATTATTTTTAATGAATATTTATTCACATTAAGATAGTATTGAATATCTATTCACTTGAAGAGAGTCTTGTTTCATACACAAATATCTTCCCAAAATTTTTTTGGTACACTATATATATTTTCAAATATTTTTATTCAAAAATAAAAATGGGGTGTAATGTTGAATTTTTATTCTAAAGATAAAGGTATAAGAAATTATTAAAGAATGGTGTTATGAATAATTAAATAAAGAGGAGAAATTTTAATGGTCAAAAGTGAGAGGTATAATATAGAGGGGGATGATTTTTTATCAAAACTTTTCAATTTTAAATGTTATGTTTTATTAAAAATGGGATATTTTCTATGCAGGTAATTTCCTTACCAAGGTCTACATAAATTGTACCCTAAAAGATGGGACAAATGGCCTCATTTGTGCCACCACATATTCCAGAGGATATATTATTGAGGTTATGGTGTGAATGAGGTATGGTGAAGAGACTATACCCTCAGGTATAGTTGGAACAACAGATAAAATGATAAACAAAAAATAGTAGTAGATGATAATATACCTATATAATAAAAAAAGAAGAATAAAGAACTGAATCACTGTGTAATATATTAAAATCCTCTAAGGTAGCATCAGATACATGGATGGATGACATGTTTTAATACCAAAAATGAAATAGGGTACAATCATATAAAAAAAATAAAAATTAAAAAAACATATTCGACATTAGAATCTCAAGCTTATTTTCAGTCCCCTACTCCTAAGATACATTTATACATAAGAAAATAAAGAACCAATAGATGGATTCTTTCCCTTATCCATTATATTATGGAAATAATCTTATCAGGTACCAAATGAATCATGAGTGGGATGTGAGATAACAATATCAGTAGGACACCACCAATTATGTCTACATATAATCCAACCAATTCTCATAGCTAAATAGTGTACAAGAATAAATAACTAATTAACAATACTGAATAAAAAAACAGTTGTCCCCCTCAGGTTTCTAGAGAACACCTAGAGGTTCAACCTACTATGGCCCAAGGAAGGAATAAAGGCATGATCATATAACTTATATATATAGTAATAGAATATAAATATATTATATAATTATAAATTCCATCCACATATATGAACCAAGTACATGAGGATATAAGTGGCCATATACCTGGAATAATAACGTTGGCTTGACCGGGGCATAACTCAGACATCCATGACTAGTCAAATGATCCTATAATCTTATGAAACACAGTGCATGCCCTATATATCAGAATAAGTGGGATATTTCATACTATTCAAATGAGATAGTGACTATTAAATGAAGTCAACACTCTAACATGGACACTGATCTCATAAAAAATGTCCAAATACATTCAATAGTGTGATACATCAGGATCAACAACCAATATAAGGGAGTGTGATACTATCATGCTTAACAGACCACTTACCATCATACCATATCCTCTATAATGGAATAACCATATTTATATCATTTTTCCATAGTCAAACCTCTAATTGGTCATTTTCTTCCTATATATATATATAAATGATTCATATTCATATTTATGATTTATTACATGAGGAAACACATACCATGTGTCCCATTAGTCAATATAATTTCATTCAAGGCATTAAAATATAAAAGTTTCATTTTGTAAACATGAAATATATGGTTAGGACTTTCTAATCTTTAACATACAATAAATTTGATTCATTCAATTCACTATTATCATGTCATTTAATTCCCATGGATCAATGATAAATTATGTGATGTCATTTGTAATTGGGAAACTACCAATGATGTGAAATTCCTTTATTAATATAGGATAAGAACAGGAAGGTACCTTTTGTTCATTTCCAAATTCTAAAATAAAGGAAAACCAATTAATTCCAATGTTGAAAGCTAGATAGACATTCTCGGAATTTTATTAACAAACCATTAAAGGGAAATTCGAGTGGACACACCCACGGGATGTCTATAAATGATATATACATCATATTAATTACTAAAAAGGTATCAAATGATGTATAAAAAGGTGTGAAGATCAATTTCATATGAAGAACTCAATAAAAATGGGACTCTTGGAAGAATCTAGCATGTGGCATTATGGCATAACTATAATGCATGAATACTCAATGGGAAAATAATGTGACCACATACTTTAAAGACATATAAAACTCCTCAATATATATCATCATTAGATTTGGAGTAGCATTGAGGATATATGAGAAAATGTCCAATAACCTAAAAATCAGGAAAATGGGATTTCGCATAAACAGTACGATGGATTGAAATATAAAAATATATAAGAATGTTGGGGATTATATAACATACTGAGATGCATAAGATGATTCTGATGAATCAAGAATCATACATTAGATTATAATGTTAGCTCAAATCCAATCATTATGTGTTTTTAAGAAAAAAAGGAATGAGAAACAAGATTCCATCAATTGGAGGGAGAATAAGAAAGGATGAAATATGTTTAAGTTTAAGTTAGGATTGTTTTTCATTTCTACCAATAACATAAGGGTGCACAGTTTAGACGACACTATTTCTAAACCACGTTCCATCCATGGGTAATTCATGGCAATAATGGGGCACACCACATGGTTAGGTGCATGGTTTGAATAACTATGTGAAAACCATGAAAACATGATATGTCCAAAACCTCTACATCACCTCACAACTATGAACCCTGAACCAAATTGTTTCATTAAAACCGTTCAGCTACTAGGTTCCCTCTATCATTAACTATATGGTTAAATATAATAGTGTGGACTGGGTTTCCCAGTTTATAATAACCATATAGCCTAGTTATTTAGGCCATTTTCTGGAACTCTAATATCCAAAAAATACCCAGACACTTTTATGACCTTACATAAACCATATTACATGACAAAAATGATTTAGAAAATGATTCAAATTAATAAATAGTGATATGTACCATCCTGGAAAGATGGGTCATTATAAAATTATCTCTATAAAGAAAATCATTCATGAGTTTGGATTATATGTGTAAATAGGTATCAACTGAGAAATGATCTTGTAACTGTGCTCATATAATATCTTTCGACTCCCAGGTCTCCTCTTATACTTGGCCAAGCTTTCATATCACTCGTACTATATGAAATGGCCTTCCATAGAGTTCCTTCTTACTCAGGTCAATATTTCACACTATATAATCTTCAACGGATGCATCTATTTCTAATTCAAACTCATTAGGATAAAATACATGTGACAGTTCTGGATGTTTTCAATGAAGATTATATACATTAAATACATCAGGTATATACCAGTATCTCTGAGGATGTTCCGACTAGAAATCCATGGGAACAATATATTTCACTACATCAAAGATTCCAATGAACTATAATGAGAGATTAACCTTACTATGAATTCATCTATATCCCATCCTGGGTGATACTCACAAGAAAACCCGGTCTCTAGCTGAAAAATTGAGAGGTTGATAGCATTTGTTGGAATACGACTACTTTCTGGACTAAGCGTTCATCATTCACATCTAGATTAGCAACAATTTCTCTATAGTCTTCTAAATGAGATGTTGACCAATAATATATTACTACACTTTCTATAGTCAGCACAGAGATGAGTGGTAGTGACTACCATATAGGGTTTCATAGGGATCCATGTCATTGGTATCCTAAAATCTTCAATTATAAGATCACTCTATGGAGGGAATTTGTTTCACCCTGGAACCCCAAAAGGCAAGGACACATGCACAAAGCATTTCCTATAGCACCTAGATCATGTGCTCTATTGTTCAACTAGACTATGGGTGATGGGTCATGCTTAGAACCACCTATGTACACAAGGCCCTCTGTAACCCCTAGTAGAACTTAACATAATACGTGCCTCTTTATGCGAAATGATCAAACATGGTTCTCCATGAAGATGTACAACCTATGTAATGTATAGACTTACCAGATCATCTACTCATATGGTGTCTCACACATGTATGATGTGTGTGACCTTCATAAAAAAATAAAATAAAAACCTCATGATATCATTATCTTGAGGTTATCTATGAAGAATAATCACAAAATCCATTGAATCTTCCACCCATTTCCACTCAGGAATGGACAACGGCTGTAAAAGACCTATCAGATGCTGATATTTCATCATCATCTTCTAACAAGAAGAACACCTGATGGTGAAGCTTACAATATCATGTTTTTTTGAGTCCACCAATTCCAGTGTCTCAGATCCCGATATATTTTGTTGACATCATGGTGAACAACCTATCCTGATGTATAAATAGTAGCATCACCTCCTCTCTGAAGTTTGTGGGGACCTATACCTTGTAATGGAACAAAATTTTTTCATCCCCATACATGGTCAAACCAAAATATGTATCATCATATAAAATTATTTCCCTTAGGATAATACCATTGGGATCTGATATGGGTCTCATTCATTCTCATTTCAAAATACTAGATGTCACTACTATGGATAATGGTATAGTCTTACCATGGTCCTCTTGAACTTCAATGTTCATAACTGATAATAAGGCCCTGATAATCTTTTCACTAATTGATTCCTAAACCACATGTGTCTAATTCTACAAAATCAGTGCATCAGATACTAAATTTACCATACCTTGTATGTATCCTAGATTGAAATAAAATCACTATACGTACTCAGCCGAACTGCGGTATCTGAAATTTAGATCACACTATATAATGATGCACTTTATTTTTTTGGAGTCTATCAATAAAAAACCCCCCTCTACATAATTTTTTTCTCTTACAACATATTTCATGAACTACAATAGCTATCACGGGGTCATGTGTTGGGTAATTCTTCTCTTGGAACCTCGACTAATGTGAACATACCCAACAACTCACTCTTCCTTCATGAGAACATCTCTAGGAAAAATACCTAGTGCATCAAAAAATAATGTATAGCTTCTTCCTAGCTCTCATTGAATCAGTATCATAGATAACCTCAAAAATCCCTTCATCTTATGAAAATATTCTACACAATCACATGACTATATGAACATCACACACATCATTTTCAAGCTCAAATTTAGTTCTTCAAATTGTGATAAATCATGGATGAATTGTCTATAATATCTTGAATGTAATGAGAAATTTATAATTTCGATGATGTTTTTGGGATTCTCCCATTAAACTATTGATTTCAATTTATACGGGTCTACTAAAACTATGGTATCCAAGATAATATGACCCAATAAGTGGACTTTATTGACAACAATGTAGAATTTACTGAGTATATAACAGATTTAATCATTTCCTAGAATGCTCAGAAAGATCTTAAGAAGTTTGGGATAGCAGTGTCTAGAGTGAGAACACAACAATATATCCTCAAAAAATAAATCCATGAATGAATCTAGAAAATTGTGTAAAACCATATTTATAAGATTCACGAAGATAACAACTGCATTTGTGAGACCGAGAAACTTAACTGGGTACTCATACAAACCATACCGTATGTTGGACTCTTTTTGAGGTATGTATGAAGTCTTGACATACACCTGATAATATCTTGACCAGGAATATATCTTTTAAAACACCTTTTCTACTCAGATATTATCAAAGAGGTCAACAATTCTATGTATTGGATACTGGTTCTTTATTGTGATATTGTTTAAATGATGGTAATCCATCCAGATAATGAGGGTTTTATCCTCCTTGATGTTGAAAAGGACCGATGAACCCCAAGGAGAATTTATGGAGAATATAATTCCATTAGCCTCAAAATCCACCAACAACTTGTTGAGTTCCATAATATCATTAGGATCCATCCTATAAAGAGGAATAGTTACTCGTGCTACTCCAGAAACAAGATCAATAGTGAATTGTACCACTCACACTAGTGGTAGACCATAAAATTATTTAGGAAAGACATACCTGAAATGTTTTACTAGAAGAGGAAAAAAAGTGGGTTGTATCCTTGGGTTGTCCAGGAATGATTTGGTTATTTGAGTTGTCACCCAAGAAATCCTCTGATACTCGGGTCCTGATCAAGAAGCATGAATATCTCATTCTACCTTATGCATGTTCCTACTTCCCTCTAGTGATGAAAACATCACCCTACAACAAATTAAACCAATATGGGCATGATGTTGAAGTAACCATTCCATCTCAATGATTATATAAAAGATCATCATATCCGGGAATTAAGGATACAATATGAAAATATCACCACAGATATCAAGGGGATGATCCTTATAATGGAGAACTCCCATAGATATAATACCTAACATGGTGTCAATTTTCATAACGCCATGGTAGTGCTAGATCTTGATGCTTAGACTTCCCATAATAGTCTTCGATAAAAATGAATTCGATGCACTTGTGTCAAATATGCTAACAGTAATGTGGATTCAACTAGAATAGTGTCTCATTTAGTATAAGGATAAATGATCATCTCCTATAGTGTAGGCTAGATTGAATGTAACTTTTGTGTACCATAGGCTTGATTCATGAGTTGAATTCCCTGAGAAATCCCACTATATTATCTCAGAGCCTCATAAGATTGATTAATATTTTTCCTTGAAATCCACCTTGGCGTGATATGTTGGTGGAATTCAAGCTACCCACCTTTCATGATCCCACTAGCCATTATCCTGATCATGGAGTAGGCAAAGATCATTTCACTATAGGATCTTGTGGAAAGGCCTTATAGAAATGTTGTATATGGCACATCCTTTTATATCCTCTTCAATCCACTGTATCACACAATAATTGAGGTTTTGTATGTACAATCATTCCACACTAATGTGAAATTAGAAAATTTTCTACACAAAGGATATGGGACGAAATTATTTCTATGGGAAACTTCAAAATAACGATGGCGTCCACTTGAATAAAAATTTATAACATTAAGTGTTGAACCACCTTCACATTCGCTGTCATATTCAATCGTATTTCACTATATTAAAAGGTTTTGGTTCACTATTTCAGAAATGGTTTTCAACCTAAATACATTTTCCTATGACAGGATGGCATATAATAACCCATAATCATATCATCTAGAAGTCATAAGACCATCAACAACAAGTCGATGTGTGAACCACTATAGCTATATAAAATTAGAACACGATTCCTTAACATATATACTTCAATATTATAGGTTAATAAATTCTCAAGCTCTGTCATCACTCAGAGTTTGGGGAATGAAATAGTTGTATAATATAGTGTGTATGTCTTCCCAAACCACATCTCTATTTCAATCCTCATGGGTTATAATATCACACAAATGTTTGGATGAATCCCATAGAGAATATTAATCATGCTTGACCCTCCACTCTGGATTCATCTCAAAATGATCAAATAGTGATAGGATAGCTTCCATAAAAGGCATGAGATGATGTGATCTATCATCACCTGAAAAGGTGGTAGGATGAAACTACTAGAATTCTCAAGTCAACTCTACCATTCTCAAGGAAGGTCAAACCTAAAATTTCATATTTTACAAAATATGATTAAAATAGTCTCAAAATTGGGATTCAATTACCATATATTATATAGGAAGAGGTTCTATTGGTGAGACTGTATGAGGATTCACTGGAGGCTAATGGACCTCCACCTCAAATGCATGATTAAGAATGCCTTCAGGATGCGTGATGGGAGGACATCATGGTGGAATGAAAACCAATTCCAAATAGAAACCACAAAAGTGGTTTAGGAAACTGAAAATATTTAAGATATAAAACTAAGATAGATACAATTCCTTAATATTGATTTGATCACGCCTCTCTCCCTACTCTAAAACCTAGGACGTGGTGGTAGGAAAAGACCATAATGACCATACGAACGTAGGAGATCACCACTACCCACAACAATGATTGGGATCAGGATTAGGTTTTTGTATCACATATATATATGTCACATGTAATTAATTTAAATGTTATTTTAATTTTTATATCATGCTCATATAAAAAATTTTAATCCCCTATAATAGTTGAATTAGGTCGTTTATCATTTCAGATCATTAAGGTCCCATAATACTTAAAAGTACAAATATGAAATCCAATTATATTATACAATAACATGTTCCATCCCTTGAGATAGATGGTCCATGGATAAATGTATAATAATGAACTACATATGTTTTTTGGTTTAACATATTCAGGAAAAAACTCTTAGGTTAAGGGGGGAATTCAAGTGTCCATTATGTTTTCCAATACCTGCAAATAGTTTCATCACAATTCAATACGTATTCTAAGAACTTATTATTTTTAAAAATAAAATGCACCTAGAAATAAGTGTGACATGGGAAAATTCATGGTGTATTCATCATATTGAGCCTATGTGATTCATGAACTAATGTAACACCCACATTTCATCGGGACAAGCTATAAGGTATCATCATTTATATAATACCAACATCAATAAGATCATAATTCATGTGTTCCACCCCACCATGAATTCGTATCATCTTTAAAAATAATAATAAATATTAAAAAATATCATCTGACATAATTTTGGATTCCCCTATAGATGGGTTATATGTTTCCAAGAACATGGTAAATTAAAAAAAATTTAACTCCTTGTCTCCTATCTAATACCCAATGAGTAATAACAAGAAAAAATATTCTCTCATACCACTTCAACACATCCTAACAAGGGGACCACATAAATCGTTCTATGATTCATTGGGCATCACAGCCTCAACCACACCTCCACATATGTCAGAGGTTTCAGACTATGAGTGAGTGTGCGTAGGAGGTATAGTGGGGATATTATACCCACATGTCATAGTGGAATATAAAAAAATAACCACACAATAGCTGAAGCTGATAATATACAGAAATAATAATAATATAGTGGAATAAAAAACAACTAAATCGCTAAATATATATCAAAATCCATTAATGAAATGTCATATACATTGAAGCATGGAATGTTATAATACCAAATTGGAGATATGTGAATAATATATACCAAAATAAAAAATAACAAAAAAGGTACTCCACTCACACCTCGAGCTAATGATCATTCATCTGATACTAAGATACATTTATAATTAAGCACATCATGAACCTATAGATGTGTGAATGATCTTATACATACATATAGAATGATAAAATTCTCAGGTAGCAATGGATTTTTGAGTAAGGTGTGAGATAAAAATCACAGTAGGCCCCCACCAATAGTTTTTCTCATAATCCATGTCATTCAATTAACTAAATAATTTTCCCACATAAATTATTAATTAACATTTCTGAATAAATAAACAACTAGCCCTCTCAGGTTCCTAGGGGATACCATGATGCTCTACCTACTTGGGATCATGGTCGGTATAGAGGTCTGATCATCTAACATACATATAAATATATATATATAGTAATAGTCATCACATATAGATTAATTATATATTTTATTCAACTATATGAACCAAGTACGTGCCTACATAAGGGGAAATATACATGGAATTATATTTCATGTTGGACTTGGGTGTAACTCAGACATCAATGACCAATAAAACAAGCCTATAAGCTCATGAAATAGGCTACATGACCTACATCTCATAATGAGTTCAAGATTTCAGGCTCATCACTCAAGATAGTGATTATTTAATCAAGTCAACACTCTAACTAGGATGCCGCACCTCAACCCCATCGTCCAACTAGTGTTAATGGTTTGATAAATCATCCTCAACACCCGATGTAAGGGAGTGTGATATCATCATCATCAATGGATCGCATAACATCATAATGTATCCTCTCGTGTTTCCCATTTGACAAGTCAATTTCATTCAAGGAATTACAATGTATGAGGATCATTAAATATAACATGAAATAGATGGTGTGACTTTTCCACCCTTTATAGTTCATTTCTATTCATTCATTCAATTCACTTATGTTACTGTATTTCATTTATAAGGCTCAATGGAAACTTAGGACAAGTCATTTGAAATTGGAAAACTACAAAAGAGGGGAAATTATATTAATATAGTTTTTCAAGAACTAGATGGTGTATTGTGTTTGTTAACCGATTATGTAGCATGGTAAATACAAATAAATATCTATGTTGATTTCTAGATAGGCATTCTAGGAATTGGAGAAATTAACCTTTAAGGGTAAATATGACTTGGAACACCCAAGGGATGTCTATAAATAAGCTACAGATCTATAAATTACTAAACAAGATTTAATGGTTGTATTCCAATGTTTGATGATAAATTTGATATGATGAACTAAATAAAAAGGGGATGATCAGAAAAATTCAGTGTATTCCACAATGACATAGCTATGATACATCTAAAAATATAGGTAAAAAACATGGCCACCTACCTCAAGGTCATAGATGACTCTTCCCACAATGTCATTCTCATATTTATAGTATTTTGGAAGAGATAGTAGAAATATTCTAATGCCCAAAAAATAGAGAAAATGAAATTTCACCTAAATAACATGATGTATTATAAGATAAAATAATATTGGAAAGAATATAATTTTAGAACATATTGAGATAGATCCAATTCATATAACTTATTTTGAATCTTACTTTAGATCTGAATGATAGCTGAAATCCTAACACAAGGTTTTCGTTAGATCAAATCGACATGAAATAAGAGGCCATCTAGTTAAGGGAAAATAATAAGGAAATAAATAGTTTTATGTTTATGTTAGGTGTATTTGGGTAATTTTACCCTCAAGCATAAGGGAACCCGTTTTAGCTATACATTTTCCAAACTACGAGTCAATCATGCACCATTCACTACTGTAGAGGGGAATACCACTGTTTATGCACACAGTTTGGCTAACCCTGTACGGGTTGTGTATAAATTCTCTACTCCAAACATTTGTAGCACTACTGAATCATACTCCATAGACAACATAGTTTCATGAAATACTTGTAGCCTACACGTTCCCACTATCTTACACCACACAATTACAAGTAACAGTGTGGCCTAGGATAAACAGTTTTCACAAACCATGAGGCCTTGTTATTTAGACCATTTTCTAGAATTATCATCTCTGAATAAACCCCAAACCCTTTAAGACAATCCTAAGGCACTAGTACATGGTAACCATGATTAAGAAAAATATTCAAACTGAAAAACAAAAGATTTGAAGCTTCATGAAAAGATTGTCCCTCACAATCCAAAACGACTTCTAACAATTTTAATTTTTTTTTGAAAATCAAAATACATTTCATTAAAAGTATATGATTTCTTAAATTTTAACTTACCCACTTTAAAGAACATTTCTTTGGGAATCTGTTTTTCCATATAGAGGTATATCATATTATTAGATGAATGAAATTAATATTTTTTGAAAAACATGTTATAAATTTCGTACATATTGTTAAATATATTTCCATATGAACATTTATTGAAGCATATAATGTAATACCCCAAGATTCCATGGTACATTTACCTTTGAATAATGCAATAGCTTGCATTGTACGCAATTTCGAGATTCTAACACACTGTGACCAATCAAACTAGCCGTTACGAATAGTAATTCCCACTTTTTGAAATTTTATAAATTTTATCATTCAAAATGGACTTCATTTTTTGATTAGTAATATCAAATTTATCCTAGGGTGAAATTTTTGTATTTTTCTGAAAACTTTCAATTTTTGATGAATAGTGAAAAACACTGAGTTATTGGTTAAAACAGACTTTTTATTGAAATAATTATTTATTTTATTTAAATTTATTTTAGGTCAAAATAGATATGTAATACCTATATAAGTTCAATTTATTTTATTGGAGTTATTTTATAATAATTTTAGACATATAAAAATTTTATTGAACTTTTCACCGTCTTTTACCCATCTCCTAGGAGTATTTTGCAAATTTACATAAAACATAATTTTACTGCTTCTGTGAGTGGAATTTCGAAAATCCGAGAGACACGGTATATATCAAAGAGTAAAATTTGGTTCAATAAGATAAAAATAATTTTTGGTGAATAATAACTTTTTAATTTTATTTACCACGGTTAAAAGTAAATAGGGTAATTAAGGGTAAAAAAGATAGTATTATTACCCAAACACATGTCTAATTCTATTGGATAAGTATAATTAGACCAAAAAAACCATATGAATAAAATATGAGCCTCTTTCGTCCACTTGTATTAGAGTATGACATTTATTATTATTAAATTCAAAGAAGAGTTAAAAGAGTTAAAATCAATGTTTAATAACTAAAACATTTTTAATATAGGGTAATACATAAAATAAATTTGATTATAAATATTCATTTAAATTATAAGAACATTTCACACATAATGATATTTTATTTATAATTTTTAGAAATTAAATAATTTAATTTATTTATGACATAATGGTGATGCAGTAATTTCCTATTTAAAGAAATATTAAAATAATTGATATTATAAATATCAAAATAAATGTAATTTGAGAATTTTGATGAATTCCAATAATTTTCTAGATTAATATAACATATTAGGGTTGGTTATATTAATTTTTTTCGAAGTAATAATGTTGTTCTGACTTTAGAAAAAAAATATCAAATAGTGTCAAAATTGACATATAAGAGTTTCTAAAACAAATATTTTATTATTAATTAATATTCTTTTCCTAATAATCTAAGGTTCTTCCAAAAGACTTATATAATGATAGGTGTACCCTTAATGGACCACTTGGGGGTCTTTTGGAAGTTTATAGTAAGTTTATTAACTATATAATATAAAAATACAAATAGACATGGTAAATGTCAAACTATTTAACTAAGAGTTAAAAAAATATAATGTTAATATAGTAAACCAAACCAGTATAAAGCCTATTGGTTGAGTGGGTTTCAACCTATCCCCGCATTAACCTTTATATAATACACTTTTTAGCCATTAGAAACCGAATATGAATTTATTATAAAATAATATATTATGTTTTCTCTAAAGCGCCCCTCCTCCCCCTTATAAAAGGACACCACTTCTAACCAATTCTTCACACATGAAAAGCCATTTGGCTCGGATAAACACAGCCCAAATACTCTCTCAACTTCCATCAATTCAACCTAGAGTCTTTATTTTGATCACAAATCCAACCTATGGAGCCCTTTTGATCAAATCAAAAGGAAGAACCTGAATAAGAGGTAATGTTTTCACCACCTTTTTTCATGTTCCTTTCTTCTTCAAATTCTTCTTTATTTGTTATTTCCTTTCAAAAATAAAAACTCCTGTATATTATATATACATTTATGTTATTATAAATATGGTACAACAATATTCAGTATTCTATTCATCCTTTGAATGACATGTCACCATACGTGCGTACGTACAGCTAACCGTCTCCACGTCATCATGTAATTGTTATGCAAAAACATTATTAATTCAATGGTTATGGTAATGATACATAATTTATTTAAATATTTAATATAACATGATAATGATTCTGTATATATTATATACCATCCAATTATATATTATTTTAATATCAGAAAAATGATATTGTCGCTCGTTCGTACGTAAGGACTACCGTCTCCACGAACGCGATGAGATTAATTCACCATCGTATCCATGCAATTATAATTATAATTTGATGATTAAAAATATTGTTTATGGACTTGAATTCATTATGGATATGAATAATATAAAACCTATCCATAACAAACATGGCTTATGTAACAAAACATATAAAAAAACGATTAAGTTAACACCCGAAACGACGATAATACTAAGATATTATTAACAAAGAAATGTTAAAAGAACATATATGATATCATATTAATGTATATGATTCTTTTATAATTTAATAACAATTATTTCACCATTATACATAAGGTTAACCTACCCTCAACCAAGGAAATGTACAAGGTAATGGTGTATTTTACAATCTCTTCATTATCCGCGTTTGTTTATACGTAATTATCTACTAGGACCTCTTTATCATCCACATCCATGTTTCTTAAAAATGTATTAGAAATATTTTTTACTGCTTACTAGAATATGGGTTAAATTCATTTATACCCTTTTTTGACTTTTTATAAAATGGTTTGAAAGGAATCTTTCCACTGTTTTCTAAATAAGGTCCTTTTTAATCTTTTCGACATGATTAAGTTAAGAATGTCTTTTTAACTTATACAGTGGGTGCAACTATTTTCCATCGCTATAAAATTGCTGAAGCTTCCCTTACAAGATTATAATAATATTTTAAAAGTAAATGTTTTCTTTTATAATCATTTGAATTTTAAATGATATCAAAAAAAGAGATATTTCTCTCAAATAGTTTTGATTTCATACATGTCAACATCCTTTGATGGATTTTAACCTTATTTGAAGTTGATTTATTATGATAAAAAACATCCATATTTTATTGAAGGTTTTGTGATATGTTTGAATATGGATGTGTTATTTTTATACCAATCATGGTTTATGGATAAAGTATTTACATTTCGTAAGCAAGTTTTAATACGAATGTTTATGTTATGTTTAAACCTTTTCATATGGGAATGCATTGGACTTAATAAGTGATGGGTGGAGCCCGCTATAGCTCCTCGATGCATTGGTAGGTCTCATGAGACAAACTAGTATCTTGGCATGAGGCCTTGACAAAATATTATTTGTAGTCTTGGCACGAGGCCTTGGCTACATGGTTATGATAGTCAGGCATTATGCATTCCATCATTATGAAAGTGGTTATTGATATTGCATGTGATTATTTGACTAGTATAATATCAATGTGAATAAGTAAATGGGATTATTTCATTTAATTTTTTCCATTTTATGATGAAGTTCAAGTTTTAATGGCTTTTTTTTAGTTATACATTGCCTTAGAAGTTTATGTTTATTTATACAAGTTTCCGCTATATTTTTATTTTTATTGAGCATATGAGCTCTCCCCTTTCTATGTTTTATTTTTCCCAATATGTGAAGAAGTATTTTATGACTAACCTACAGGGATAGTATGAAAGGGATATGAGTGTGGAATATGGAGAATATGTTATTTTAGTTTTTTACTTTATGATGTAATGTGACATTTATGAATGTATCTAGTGTTTCAAGGCTACTAAACTAATCAGTCTTTCGAGACATGATCTTTTGTGATCATGCCAACGATATGTAATAATTCACCGACTCTAGGTAACTGGGGTTGGGGGATTACAGTTGGTATCAGAGGAAGTTTATTACAAACCATGGAAGATAGATTTTGATAAACTCTGATTAGAGCACATAGACTAAAGATGGAATTTGAGGATTAGTATAGAAGAACTTCCTAGAATTTTGGTATTGTAGAGCTTTTGTGAGTTTTCTGAGCAATACATTCTTTTCTGGATACGAGTAGGTAGAGGTAGCTCTAGCACATATGTACCTATGGGTAAAACCCAAAAACACCGCTTTGAGCTAGACTTGAATGGGAACTTGTGAACGACAACGGGCATTGCTGCACTCTTGGTTACAACACTCCCGGGTGATATGCTTAGGATAATTCTCATTTTATTTACAAAAAATTATGAAGGTTTTATAGGTACATACATCCTCAAAGAAAACATTTTTATGGTTATGGATTATATCCATAAACTATTCAATTTATGTTAAGTGTTTTACATGTTTGGATTTATGTATTGAGATTCATAAACTAATCTACTATATATCATTGTTTAGAAATGGCGGCTAGTGGAAGAAATGAAAACCGTATCAATTCATGCAATCCATGTAGGTATTTCCCTCCTACTAACGATAATTATAGTGGAGATGGTGATGCAACTGGTGCTGATCAGCTAATCACCATAATGGGAAAACTCACTCAGGTTATGAATAATCACCTTACTCGTATGGAGAACCCTGATCCGTAGTGTGGAGGATCAATGGTAGATCGCTTCATGAGGAAGAAACCACCAACATTCAATGGGAGTACAAATCCATTAGTAGCTGAGCAATGGATAAGTTTCCTAGAGAAAATATTTCAGTATTTGGGGAGTAGTGAAATGCAAAAAGTTGTCCTGGCAGTTTATCACCTCACTGGAGATGCTGATCAATGGTGGTAATTGATACAAAACACGAAGGAAGATGGGGAAGTATAAAATATGGAAGAGAGGGAGTTTAAAGAGATTTTATTATAAAAATAATTTCCCCATGACCATCGAGAAGATATGGAAAGGAAATTTCTGAGTCTGAGGAAAAAGGAGGATGAGAATGTCGCAAAGTATGAGGCTAACTTTACAAGGTTAGTGAGGCATGCAACAGATTATATACATAACCTAAGAAGTAAGATTGATCATTTCATTGATGGGTTAAAACCGTTTCTCCATCGAGCATTAGTCTCACAATATTTCTCATCGTACGAAGATATTGTCTCACGTGCTATCAAGACAAAAAAGGAATTCACTAAATCTTACGACTTTAAGGCAAAGAAAGAGAAGAAGAGAGCTGCTGACCACTTTGGAAATCAAAATAAAGGGATGAATGGAATAGTTTATTATCCATCCTGCAGTAAATGTGGGAATAAACAATGCGATACTTGTTTGAAGGGAATGGGAGTCTGTTACAAGTGTGGTGAAAAAGGCCACCAAGCTCACGATTACACGGGAAAGAGAGTTTCTGTCAACGTGGAATGCTATAATGGAAGAGAGATGGGATATTATGAAAATTAATGACCTAAGAATCAGGGGAACTTACCTCAGAAGAGGTCAAGGGATCAAGGCCAAGCTTATGCTATCACTACTGCTGAGGTAGAAGCTCCGAAAGACGTGGTGGCAGGTAATTTAATGGTTT
Source organism: Viscum album (assembly GCA_963277665.1). Classification (NCBI taxonomy): domain Eukaryota; kingdom Viridiplantae; phylum Streptophyta; class Magnoliopsida; order Santalales; family Viscaceae; genus Viscum; species Viscum album. The sequence goes on along the minus strand of OY728151.1, from coordinate 1,490,023,046 downwards.
CCTCATGTTTAGAAAATGAATTATTTGATTATGGATCATCACATTGTTTCATATCATCCATGATTTCTATGAATATTAGATATTTCCAATTTGATTTAACAAGGGAGTTGTCAGTTAAAATTCCTAAGGGAAGTATCATTGCAACAAAGTTTTGTGAATCAATCCCCATTGGAGCACATAAATGTTCTTTATCTGTGGATCTCACCAGCATACCTATTATTGAATTTGATATAATCCTAGGTATGGATTGCCTTTCAGAACATGATGCAAAAATTTATTGTAAAAATAAGAAAGTTACTCTTTTTGATGATGATGATAAGGAACCCCTTATCTTTAGAGCGGAATCCCCACCACCTAATTCTTAACTTGATCCACCCCCAGTATCTCAACTAAATTAAATTATTGGGGAGGAAGAGAATGAAATAACTGTAGGTAAGGATTGTAATGTTCAAATAGAGTATGTACCTATTCTGAGAGAATATGTTGATGTGTTTCCAGAAGATTTACCTTGACATCCTCCATAATGAGAAGTTGAGTTTCCCATTGATTTAATTCCTGGATCAAGGCCTATATCGAAGACCCCTTATAGAATTACCACTGTGGAATTAGTTGAACAAAATAAACAACTAGAGGAATTGAGTAATAAGGTATTTATTCGCACTACTGTTTCTCTATGGGGAGCCCCTATTATTTTTGTTAAAAAGAATGATGGATCTATGAGGTTATGTATCGACAACAGGGAGATCAATGCTATAACAATAAAGAACAAGTATCCCCTACCTCTCATTGATGATTTATTTGACCAACTGCATGGAGCTCAATACTATTCAAAGATTGACCATCGATATGGATACCATCAGTTGTGTGTGAAGAAGGAAGACATTCTGAAGACATCATTTCGAACCAGGTACGGGTATTATGAGTTTACAGTAATGCCTTTTGGGCTAACTAATGCACCCTCAATTTTCATGGATCTAATGAACATAGTTTTCATGGAATATCTTTATGAATTTGTAGTGGTATTTATTGATGATATCTTGGTATACTCCAAAAGATACAAAGATCATGAAAATCACTTGAGCATTATATTGAAGACTCTGAGAAGACATGAATTATATGGGATGTTTAGCAAGTGTGAATTCTAGTTTCAGGGGATTTCTTTTCTTGGCCATATTGTTTCTAAGGATGGAATCTCTGTGGATCTTTCTAAGACAAGAGCAGTCCAAGAATGGCCAACACCGATGAGTATAACCAAGGTATGCAGTTTTATTGGTTTAACAGGTTATTATCGACATTTCATCCAGATGTTTTCTCGATTGGATAACCCATTAACGAAGCTCACATGTAAAGGGGTTAAATTAGTTTGGAATAATGAGTGTGAAGAATGTTTTGAAGAACTGTTGAGAAGATTAGTCAATGCTCATATATTGACCCTTCCATCAGGGAATGATGGGTTCGTTATTTATATTGATGCTTCAAAAAAAGGACTTGGTTGTGTCCTTATGCAGAATGATATGGTTATTGCCTATGCATCATGACAAATGAGAACTCATGAGAAAAACTATCCAACTCATGATCTTGAGTTAGCTGCTGCAATATTTTCTTTGATGATATGGAGATATTATCTCTACGGTGAAAAATGTGAGATTAATACTGATCACAAGAGTTTGAAGTACATTTTCCCACAGAAAGAACTCTACATGAGGCAAAGTAAATGGCTTGAACTACTCAAGGATTATGATTACCCGATACACTACCAGACAGGGAAGGAAAATAAGGTGGCCAATTCTTTGAGAAAAAAATATCATGGAGTTTTGAACATGATGAGAGTTGAAAGGGATCCCATTTTCATGTATTTAAAGATAGATATGGGAATAACCATGGAAGGTGAAAAATCATTGCTTTTTCAAATGGTTTCCAACACATCTTTATTATATAGGATTAAGAGTTCTCAGACGAATGATGAAGAATTTCAAAAAAAGATTAAAGCTATAAATGATGGGAGATTGAAAGACTTTGTGTTTGAAGAAGGAATTTGGAAATTTGGGAAGAGACTTTGTGTTCCCTATATACCTGATCTGAAAAGGGAATTGTTAGTTGATGATCATAGCTCCAATTTCTCTATACACCTTAGGACCACCAAAATGTATAGAGATTTGAAGTATCATTTTTTGTGGGACAACATGAAGAGGGAGATTGAGGATTTTGTGTCAACATGTATGGTTTGTCAACAAGTGAAAGCTAGAAGGAAATAGCCTGGAGGAGTCATGCAACCTCTTCCCATACCTGAGTGGAAATGTGAGAATATCACGATAGACTTTGTCATAGGACTACCAAAGACTCCTAGAAGGAATGATGCAATATGGGTTATTATTGATCGTCTTACTAAGTCAGCACATTTTCCTACTATAAGAGAGGATCTACCACTTGAACATCTAGGAAGACTATATATTAATGAAGTTGTGAGACTTCATGGAGTACCCCTATCGATTGTTTCTAATCATGATCCCCATTTTACTTAAAGATTCTGGAAGATTCTTCAGAATGATTTGGATACTGAACTTCATTTTAGCACTGCCTACCACCCTCAAATAGATGGACAATCATAACGGACTATTAAAACCTTAGAAGATATGTTCAGATCTTTCTCACTTGACTTTCAAGGAATGTGGGATCCATATTTACCAATGGTAGAGTTTTTCTATAACAATATCTTCCATTCAAGTATTCGAATGGCACTATATGAAGATTTATATGGAAAGATATGTCACACACCAACCTGTTGGGAAGATGTTAGTGAAAGAAAACATGTAGGCCTAGAACTGGTGGAGGAAACTATGGAAAAGGTAAAGGTAATCTAAAACCACATCAAAGATGCTGAAAGTAGGCAGATGAGCTATGCCGATAACCGAAGGAAGGATTTGGGAATTCAGGTAGAAGATCATGTTTTCTTGTAGGTATCTCCATGGAAGGTAGTTATACGTTTCAGTAAGAATGGTAAATTGAGTCCTAGGTACATCAGACCTTTTGAAATTCTAGAATGAATTGGGGCCGTAGCATACCGTTTGGAAATGCCACCAAATCTCTCCAAAGATCACAATGTGTTATATGTATGACTGTTGAGAAAATACATGCCTGACCAAACGCATGTACTCACCTATGCGGAATTCGAACTGAAACCTGATCTATCTTATTGCGAAGAGCCCATCAGGATTCTTGATACAAGAGAACAAGTGTTGAGAAATCGGACGACTCGTTAAGTAAAATATTTATGGAGAAACTATAAGATGGAAGAGGAAATGTGGGAACCCAAGGAATTTATGATGGAGAACAACTTGAGTCTTTTTAAGCAATAATATTCTATAAATTTTGAGGACGAAATTATTTGAAGGAGGGTAGAATGTAAAACCCCAAACTTCCATGGTACCTATCCCTTTGAATAATTCAATAGCTTGCATTGTACGCAATTTCGAGATTCTAACACACTGTGACCAATCAAACAAGTCGTTATGAATAGTAATACCCACTATTATAAATTTTATAAATTTTATCTTTCAAAATGGAATTCATTTTTGTATTAGGAATATCGAAATTATCCTAGGGTGAATGTTGGGTATTTTTCTGAAAACATTCAATTTTTGATGAATAGTGAAAAACACTGAGTTATTGGTTAAAACAAACTTTTTATTTAAATAATTATTTATTTAATTTAAATTTTTTGAAGATTAAAATATATATGTAATACCTATATAAGTTCAATGTAATTCATTGGAGTCTGTTTATAATAATTTTAGACATATAAAAATTTTATTGAACTTTTCACTGTCTTTTACCGATCTCATAGGAGAATTTTCAAATTCACATAAAACTTTATTGTACCACTTTTGTGAGAGGAATTTCGAAAATCCTAGAGACATGGTTAATATCAAGGAGTTAAATGTGGTTCAATAAGATAAAAATAAGTTTTGTGAACAGTAACCTCTTACTTTTATTTACCACGGTTAAAAGTAATAGGTTAATTAAGGGTAACAATGATATTATTATTACCCTAACGCATGTCCTAATTGTATTGTAAAAGTATAATTTGACCAAAAAAAACATAGGAATAAAATATGAACCTCTTTGATACACTTTGATTAGAGTAGGACATTTATTATTATTAAATTCAAAGAGTTAAAAGAGTTTAAATCAATGTTTAGTAACTAAATTTTTTTTAATAAAGGTTTATACATAAAATAAATTTGATAATAAATATTCATTAGAAATCTAAAAATATTTCCTATATAATTATATTTTATTTATAATTTTTAGACATTAAATAATGTAATTTATTTATGACATAACAGTGATGTAGTAATTGCCTATTTAATGAAATATTAAAATAATTGATATTATAAATATCAAAATAAATGTAATTTGAGACTTTTTATGAATTTCAGTAATTATATAGGTTAATATAACATATTATGGTTGGTTAGATTAATTTTTATGGAAGTAATAATGCTGTTATGACTTTAGAAAAAACAAAATACCAAATAGTGTCAAAATTGACATAAAAGAGTTTTTAAAACAAATATTATAATTTTAATTCATATTCTATTCCTAAAAATCTATGGTTCGGAAGAAAGACTTATATAATTATAGGTGTATCATTAATGTACCACTTGGTGGTCTCTTGTATGTTTATAGTAAGATTATTAACTATATAATATAAAAATACAAAGAGACCTGGTAAATGTCAAACTATTTAACCAAGAGTTAAATAAAAAAGATAAAGATAATAGAGTAACCTAAACCTATCTAAAGCCTATTTTTTGAGTGGATTTCGTCCTATACCCACATTAGACTTTATATAATCTACTTTTGAGCCATTAAAAACCGAATATGAATTTATTATAAAATAATACTTTATGTTTTCCCTAAAGAGCCCCTTCCCCCCCTTATAAAAGGACACCACTTTTAACCAATTAATCACACCTTCAAAGCCATTTGGCATAGCCAAACCATGCCCAAATATACTCTCAACTTCCCTCACTTCAACCTAGAGGCCTTTGTTTGATCATAAATCCAACCTATTGAGCCATTTTGATCAAATCAAAAGGAAGAACCCGAAGAAGAGGAAATGCTTTCACCAACTTTTTTCAAGTTCCTTTCTTCTTCAACTTCTTCATTATTTGTTATTTACATTCTAAAATAATAACTCCAGTATCTTCTATATACTGTGATGTTATTATAAATATGTTACAACCATATTCAGTATTCTACCTATCCATTGAATGACATGTCACCATACGTGCGTACGTACGGCTTACCATCTTCACGTCATGGTGTAATTGTAATTCAAAAACATTATTATTTGGATGGATATGATAATGATATTTAATTGATTTAAATAATAAATATAACATGATAATTATTCTTTATATATAATATACCATCCAATTATATATTATTTTAATATCAAAAGAATGATATTGTCGCTCGTGCGTACGTAAAGACTATCGTCTCCACGAACGCGATGAGATTCATTCCCCATCGTATCCATGAAATTATAATTCTCATTTGATGATTAAAAATTATTTTTTAGGACATTATATCATTCTGGATATGAATAATATACAACCTATCCATAACAAACATGGTTTATGTAACAAAACATATAAAAGAAAACGAGTAAGTCAACACCCAAAACGACGATAATACTAAGATATTATTAACAAAGCATTGTTAAATGATCATATATGATATCATATTAATGTATATGATTATTGTATAATTTAAAAACAATTTTTTCACCATTATACATAAGGTTAACCTACCCTCAACCACGGAAATGTAAAAGGTAACGGTTTATTTCACAATCTCTTCATTATCCGCGGTTGTTTATACGTAATTATATACTAGGACCTCTTTATCATCCACATCCATGTTTCTTAAAAATGTATTCCAAAACATTTTTAATGATTACTAGACTATGGGTTAAGGTCATTTATACCCTTGTTTGACTTTTTGTAAAATATATTGAAATTAATCTTTCCGTCATTTTCCAAACAACGTCCTTTTTAACCTTTTTGACAAAATTAAGTAAGAATGTCTTTTTAACTTATACGGCGGGTGCAGTAATTTTCCACCATTATAAAATCGTCGAAGCTTACCTTACAAAATTATAAGAATATTTTCAAAGTAAAAGTTTAAATTTATAATTATGTGACTATTAAATGATATAAAAAAAGAGTTATTTCTCTCAAATTGTTTTGATTTCATCTATGTCAACATCCTTTGATTGATTTTAAGATTAATTGAAGTTGATTTATTGTGATAGAAAACACTCAAATTGTATTGAAGGTTTTATGTTATGTCTGACTATGGATGTGTTATTTTTATACCAATCATGGTTTATGGATAAATTATTTACATTTTGTATGCTAGTTTTAATAAGAATGTTTCTGTTATGTTTAAACCTTTTCATATGGGAATGAATTGGACTTAGTAAGTGACTGGTGGAGCCTGATATAGATCCTCAATGCATCGGTAGGTCTCATGGGACAAACTAGTGTCTTGGAACGAGGCCTTCAAAAAATCTCATTTTTAGTCTTGGAAAGAGGCCTTGGATACGTGGTTATGATAGTCTGACATTACACATTCCATCATTATGAATGTGGTTATTGATATTTCATGTGATTATCCGAAAAGTAGAATATCCATGTGAATAAGTAAATAGAATTATTTCATTTTATTTTTTCCATATTATGCTGAAGATCAAGTTTAAAAACATTTTGTTTTAGTTAAACATTGCCTTAGATGTTTCTGTTTATTTAAGAAAGCTTCCGCTATATAGTTATCCTTACTGAGCATCTGAGCTCACCCCTTTCTAGGTTTTATTTTTCCCAGGATGTGAAGAAATATTTTATGACTGACTGGTAGGGATAGTCTGAAGGGGATATGAGTGTGGACTATGGAGACTATGTTATTGTAGTTTTTCACTTTATGATGTAATGTAAAATTTATGAATGTATCTAGTGTTTCTAAGGCTACCAAAATAATCGGTATTTAGACACTTGATCTTTTGTGATCAAGACAATGATACGTAATAATGCACCAACTCTGGGTAATAGGGGCCGGGGCGTTACATATAAGTCATAATATAACTATATCTAAACTAATGAATTCTATATTAATTCATTTGGATAATCATTCTCTAGAATGAAGAAGAAATGTTTTATGAAGGATGTTTTCCGTACATCTTAATATAGAGATCTAAATGTTTCCAACATAAAAAAATTTATTCCGGAATTTGAAATATAGTTATACTATGATTCTTTAAAAACTAACGATCATTAGATGAACATGATGACCTTTTAGGATGGATATAGTTCTTGAGGCCACAAAAACCACCTCTAAGATTTATAGAATATGACTTTGGCAGTTTTTACTATAAAAAGGAATATTGATCAAGGTTTTTGGTGTTTTTAAATAAAAATATATCAATAGTTTTGATAAAGTGTTTTTTAAACATTATTATATTGAGAGAGATTTATTATAAACCTTTGAGTGTTTTTTTCCTTAGGCATCCATGAGAGGATTAATTGTAGATTCCAAAAGAACATTTTTTTAATAGTCTGTGTGGTTGAGTTTGATCGAGGGATTATCGGTATTGAAAGACATAAGATTGTTAGTTTTTCTAGATTTAGGGTTCCCTTGGATAGTGAAATATAGTTTATCTAATTTTTTTATTTAGGGATTCCTTACTAAAAGAAAATGAACTGATACATTTGGGATAAAACTGTGGATAAATAAGGTCTGAGTTATATACTACCTCCACATGAATAGTTGAAGAATATATCATTCTTCTATAATGTTTTGTATGATTTTATTTAAAACAATATAAAGATATATTTTTGATGATTTTATATGTAATATATTTAATTATGAAATTTGTATAAAAAAATAATTACTTTTTGTATACATTTTTACACTGTGATATTTGGATAAACTATTTGTCTGATTTATAATGTGAAGATATAATGAATATTCTTTTCAATAATTATAAATAATGATATTTGTTGACTTTCTATGTTTTTTAATATAATATTTATTTCAACCCCACACCCCATCATATTTCCATTGTGATAATCTTCAATCCGATAAAAAACATCACTATAAGAATTAGTATTTTATAGAGGAAAACTAATACATGACATCACATGAGATGATTTAAAAAAATAATACATCTATAAGATATTTTATTGTCTTTTGTATCCCTTTTATCATTAATTTAAAATAATGTGGTAATGGAATATTTTATGAGAATGTCGAGGAGTGTATCTTCCTTGGTCACCTATCTGATAGATATATATATACTCAAATAAGAGTATTCATGGGTTTATTGATATGTTTGATACAAATATAATTTAAAATAATTCCATTACTCTTTAATTTCAAGAATATTTTTATTTCCCAAAAAAATAATGAAATAGTTTTAGATAATCCCCATTTAGAAAAGTTTGGAAAAAACAATAAGTTTTTAAAACATTCTCAGGATAGATAAGTGCTGATGTTTGGAATTTTATAAATAAAAATTAGTGTGTCATAAAATTAATAATCATGTGAATAAATAATAGTGAATTTTTTTTAATAGTTCTTTTGCCCATAATAAAATTATTTTTAGTCGACGTATCAAACAATCCTAATTTTAAAAATTGATCCACATTTAGTTGCTAAATCTATGAAACATAAAGAATGGGTTGTAATACAAAGGTGAAAGAGTAAGATTAAATGAGAGACCATAAACTAAAAAAAATTAAAGGGAAAAATTATATATTTTCTTGATTTAAATGGTACTCAAGATGAAATTTGTCGACTCTCAATGACTGGTGAAGATGCTTTAATTTATTACATTGGCATTATTATAAGGAACCAAATCCTGATGGACTGACCAGTTTAGAAATTTTCAAAATTACTATTACATTCTTGATACCCATGTCACATTGAAAACATGGAAAATACAATAGGATACATAATAAAATTAAATGAATGCCATCCTTGCTTTCATTTTCAATCATTTCTTCCTCCTTACATTGGGAAAGGAATCATAATAAGGGTGATATCAAATTCTTAGTTAGAGTATGTAAAGAAGAAGAAATAATGGATTGCTTTAAATAGTAAACATGGATTGGTAAATAAATAATAAAAATTCTAACAAAATAAATAAATAAATCACTATCAATATAGAAAAGTAATAAACCAATATACATGAAATTTAATCAATGAACTACGAATAAAATTCATCCATAGATATGTTGAAGGAAAATATCATGGGAAAATAATAAATAAGTCTGGATGAGGTAAATGAATAATTTTTATAGGCCATGATTCCTAGGTAAATTTTAATTTTACAATAAATTACATTTATAATATGGATAAAAATATATGGTGTAAAAACACATCCAATTTGGGAACAAAGTTTTCTTAGGAGTCTTCTAATGCAACAATGAGCTACCTATAATGGGGACCTAACCATGTATTTCCTTTACAAATAATTCCTTATATAATTAATAATAGATTTATCTCATTAATAATTATCCTTATAAAATATATGTATGGAATAGAAGATATATATTTATCAAAAATTTCCCAGTAGAGGATAAGTAACAACAATGACTATTGACATTGACAAATTAAAATAGACATGAGGAATATAACCTTTAAACATTTAAATTTTCACCATACCACACTGAATAATTTTAATCATAATCCAAATTAAGTAGTTAAATTATTTTGAAAATAAGTATAATAAGATTATTCATGATATAACTTGTCAGACAGAAGTATATGTACAACATTAATGTGAATAGGTGAATAAAAACTAATAAGTCTCAATGGAATGTAAATTGATATGAAATACCTAAACTAGAGTCTGTCATATCTTGTGTTTCGTTATTATAATGACTAATAAAATTATAATAATTAATTAAATTATAGAGTATATTTTTCATGATTATAATTACTTTTACATCAATTATTACAATTTTTTATACATCTATTGACACAATTTTGTTAAAATCAGGTGTTTTGACCAAATAGGTTTCATATGATAAAAATGAATGTGGAAGGTCAATTATCATGAAAGGGGTTATTATATAAACAAATAAACAATAATTATCAAGAAATAATTATCTTATTTATAGATTAGTTATACATTTGATACTAATCATGAAAAAATGGTTATTAATATGATCCAACGTTATAATCATGGAGATGGTAGGTCATACATACACATGAGTAACATTCCCATTTTAGATTGATCAATATAGAAAAAATGAATGTATCAATTCTAATCCCATAAATATAATTATATAAAATATATATTTTCATTTAATCATGTGTAATTATATATATAATTATAGGGATGTAAAAAGAATCACATCAGGTTGAGGAGGCAGTTCTCCACATGTCCACGAATGATGCTATCTCCTTATTAATGTATACAAATGATAATAATGTAAATAATATATTAAAAATTATATATGTAAATTATGTCATGAATATCATATATATGTTATGTATGTTATATATTTTTAATTAAAACCATTCTTAGTACCTTCCATGTTGTTTTTGAATGTATCACATCACTTTCAGTATGACGTAGTCAACATATCCACAAATGATGTAATCGTAACCCCACAATATGGAAGACATGGAGTTATTTGTTATATAAAATTTAAGAATTAATTAATAAATTATAAATATCATATATATAATATAAAAAGTATTTCCTTCATAATTTCAAAACATGATAGGAGGTACTGGAAAAATGAACAGTCATCATTTCATGAGGTTGTAGTTTGTCGTACAAGAACAATATGTTTATTACTCATCATATGGATGTTTCTATAAGTACATTTTAAAACCTTAGAATAAAAAAATATCAATATATTTAGAATACCTATTTTATAATATAATCATGGAATAATATTATTTGAGCGGATGGAGAATGAAAATAAAAAATGAGCTTGATGAATAACGTTACCTATTATTCAGGTTACTCCTTTTGGGTTGCACCATAGGGATTCTTTGGATGGATTTCTAAAATGAGGTTGGCTTCAAGAAAGGTGGGAGTGATTTTTTAGACTATATTTCATAATGATAGACAAAACAAGGGGCTTTATTTTTGTGAAAAGGTGGGAGGTGTGAGTTCTAATAATGGTTGAGGAGGGGTGGCACTCATTTAAATTACAAGAGGTATACACTAATGGGAGGAATCAATTTTCTAATATACATCAAAAATAGAAAAATAATGGATTAAACATGATTCAAGGTTGATAAATACCCTCACCACAAAAAAATAGTTTAATTTTTTTAATTTTATTCAATAACATTCGTGTTTCAATATTTTTTTATCATTTTAGTTTTTAATAAATTAACTATTTTTATATCCTAGCTAATTTCCACAATAAGGATAAATTAAAGTGATATTTTTTAGAAAATATAGACCCACTAAAATATAAATATTTTCTAATACTATTTCATTGTATAAAGAAAATGTTTGAGAAACCAGCTCCCTTCAATGATTTAGTTTATGACCTTCATTGAAGTGGTTTATAGTGAACTACATATTGTGTATAAAAACGATAGGATACCAAGGTAAAAGTTTAAATGTATATTCATTATCAACAATAATTTTTTCATCATTTTTTATGGTAAGGAAATTCTTCTTTATGTCATGTTTTAGATCACAAGGGATGTATATAGCCAATAATTTCACCTTAAATTTAATGGATTTAATTAGTTTTATTTCTCCTTCCACCCTAGTATTCACGATCAAGGACACCCATTGATCGAAATCAATATTGAGACAATACATTGGACGTGTAAAATTTTCATCTCTAATTCAATTTAATAAAATATATATCTTATCCAAAGACTTAATAACTTTCTCAAATTCCATTAGATAAGAAGTCCCACAGAATAATGGGGTATTCTATCGCATAAAGAGAACCAACTTCGGCTAATATCATTGAAAAGAGGTTGATCTATCTTGGAAATGTAATGTTCTATAACCTACTTAAGCCTCTATAATATATCCATAACCTACTCAATTACAATACCATCAACATTGAATTTCTCAGAAGGGAAATCCATAGATTGACCATGAGTATTGATACATTTTTTCCTTCTTTGTTCCATTTATACGAAACAAAATATACTATATTAGTGCATAATATTATTATCAATATATAATTATAAATATGAAAAATCACTTAACACGAATTTTAATATTTATTGAAAATATAATATCACAATAATAAACATGGTTTCATTGGGGATTAATGTAATTTTATATCCTTCATAGTGGGTTTTAAAGAAAATGTCAATTATCCAAAATTTATCCCTCAAGAGTGTCAAATAAGGTTCACAATAAGGCTCATTTTCAGGTACCAGGTTACATCGAGCTAGGCCTGAAACACCTTGCCTGCGTTGTCACTCATATGTACATATAATCTAGAACCACACCCACATATAGTATCCAAATAGGGATGCATTATTAGTAAGGCCCACCTAATCTCTACCTTACCAAAATTCTTGGATATTCTTATATACTTATCTTTAGTGTATATCATAGGGTCATGTTCCTTTAACTATTTATTCAATATATAGTTTCCATAGTTGTTTTTAAACCACCCTTAGACAGCAACTGTAATGCCCTGACCCCAGAAGATAAGAATCAGTATATTAATTTGTCAAATTAGAATGATTAGAAGGAATCAAATCCTAATGGACCGATCTGTTTAACAGTTTTGGAAAACCATATTACATACATGATACCCATATTATTTTGGTATAATTTAAAATAAAATATCATACATAATAAAATTAAATAAATTGAATCATTACTAGATTATTTAAATAATTCTTCTTCATAACCTGGGTAAAGAAAACATAATCAATGTTAGCTCAAATGATCAGTAAGGGTATGGAAATATGAAGAAATAATGGATTTATGATAATAATAAACATGGAAAGGTAAATAACTGATAACATATTCCATTCAAATAAAATGATAAGGAACAATAAATACTGAAATGTATAAAACATAAATACATGACAATTAATAAACAAATTGAGAATATAATTCATCCATATACATATCGTCACAAAAAACTCATGGATAAAAAATAACTATGTCTAAATGAAGTAAATTCTTAATTATTGGATTCCATGTTTCTTATGTACTTCGAACCATTACCTTAAAGAGATTTCACAACATTGTTTACAACATATCAGGTAAATACCGATTTGATTTGGCCATTTTATTTTCCTCATGAGACCGCTGATGAATCGAGGGGCTATATAGAACTGGGGCCCACACATGTCATACCTACAAAAATAATTACAAATATAACAAAAAATATTTTTACCTCATAAAAAATATTACTTATAAAATATATATATATATATATATATTGAATAAAATATATGTATTTATAAATAATTCCCTAGTAGAGAATAAGTGACAATAAGGTTATTGACATTGATGAATTAAAACATTCTTCAGTAAAATAACCACTAAACATTGAAATGTGTCCCATAATACATAGAAAATTTTGAATCATAATCCACATGATGTAGTAACATTATTTATAATAAAATGGAAATAAAGAGATTTATGCGATAGCATGTCAAAGGGATGTATATACAACACATTAAAGTGAATTGGTTCAAAACAACAAATAACTCTCAATGGAATATAAATTGAGATGAATCCCTTAACTTCATTATAAATTATCCTGTGCACATTTATCATCTAGAATAATTTTTTTGTTATTTATTTACTTACATCAAATCATTTTTCATGTTTATTATTTATTTTACATAACTTATTATAATTTTTTATATAGCTATTGAATCAATTAAGTTTACACTATGTGCTTTGACCAAATTCAGTTCATGTATAAAAAATGAATTTGGTATTAAAACTATAAAAATGGAATAATATATAAATATATTTAGAATGATACTCATGATATAGTTATCATATTAATACATAATTAAATATTTTAAACCTAATCATTAATAATGGTTATGAAAAATGAACCAATGTAACAATAATGGAGATAACAGTTTTTGCCAACACATGAGTGATGTTCTCAATTTTCATTTTTAGTTATGGAATTAAGTAAAGTAAAAAATAACATTATATAATGGTTTTTATATCATAAATAATAAATTAATTTTAATCATATATAAGTATATATTTAATTTATGTGTTGTAAAATGAATCAGATCTTGTCAAAGAGGTGGTAGTTCACACATCCACGAATGATGTTTTCAACTTTTTAGTGTGTGAAGAAGGTAATAATAAAAATAATATATTATATTCCTTGAAATGTAATTTTTTATTAGATTAAAAAATATATTATTTATGTCACATATTTTTTTATTAAAATTATACTTATTACATTCCATGTAGTGTGTGAACATATCACATCGATTTGAGGAGGCGATAGTCCTCATAACCACATACTATGTCATCATATCCCCACAATATGAAACACATAGAGGAATATGTTATATAAAAATTATAGAGGCATAAAAAAACTATAAATATCATATATATCATATAAAAATATAATGACCATAATAATTTCCATCCATGGGATGTGGTAAAGAAAAAAACGATCAATCGTTGTTTTGTAAGGTGGTAGTTTATCGTACATGATTGGTATGTTCGTTACCCATTAGATGGAAGTGTGCATAAGATTATGTATAACCATTAGAATAACTATATATCAGTACATTTGGGTTACCTATGATATTTTATAATGCCAGAATAATATTATTTGAGGGTTGGAGAATGATGATAAAACAAAAGAGCTTGAGGAATATTTTTACCTCTTATTCGAGTAACTAATTTTGGTTTTCACTAAATGGATTCCTTTCATGACTTTATTCCAAATAATTGAATTAAAAGAGGTGGTTAGGGATGTTTGGAGACTATTTAGGTAGATTTCGGATGACCGAAAGGTCTTGAGAGGTGTGAATAAGTGGTATGGGTGATTTCTTTTGAATAATGTAGGAGGGGTGCTCTTGTAAATAAAGAATGGTATAAACTAATGGGAGTGATCCCTTATCAAAATTTCCTCAAAAATAGTCTAATAATTGAGAAAAAAAATGATTCTTTGTTGATAAAAATCATCACCACACAATGTTATTTGTATTATTATAATTTTAATCCTTAACTTCTATGTTTCATTAATTTTTTATCATTTTTGTGTTTATTAAAGTATTTAATTTTCTATTATAAATAATTTAACAATTCATACTTAATTAATGTAAGATTTATTATTCCATATAGAACAACATAAATATGAATATTATATCTAATTTACAAAATATAAGTCTCAGGTTTTTTTAAATTAATTTTAAATCCAGTTCATTTAACATGAAAAAACACTACTTTATCCCAAATAATACTAACAATAGTTCTTAAAATCTATGCGTCAATATGTTATTTATAATAGATAATGTGGTTTATTAATAGATCACATTTAATATTTATTAACAATTAAAAATAAAATTTCATGAAATAGTATTATTAATAATTTTATATCATTTATTTTAAAATAACATTAATAACAATTCTGACCCTATTTGTATAATTATAATTAAAAAATATTTAAACAATTTTGGTAAAAAAATATAATATTTTCAGAGATGTATAAAATGATATATTCGTCTTAAAAATTTGTTAATGTCAATAATTCAATCAATTTACTTCACCTATAATACTTATAGTATTATTTATTTTAGTCAATTATTATCTAAATAATAACAATATTGGGATTTCCAATGAATTTTAAGAGGATAATTCATCTCTAGGAATTTACAATAAATTATTATAGTAAAAATAACAAATTAATTTTTTTAAAATGTTATGTATAACTAAATATATTATTTGTTCCACATATCAGGGTTTTATAAATGTTAAAGGTAAAGGTGGTTCCTTTTTGTCCTTTTCCCCTTACCTAACTTGTTATATAGGTCACCTTCATGTATTATTATCGAAAAAATGAATTCAATTGGAACCAATAGAGGGCATTTCCTAATTATTTTACCCAATGCATTTTGTAAAAGATTTTATTTCATTTTCTTCCATAATGTTAAGGATTAGACCATTGTTAAGATTAATTTTTCTACAACCCCTTTAATTAAATTTAATTATCGTCATTAATATTTTTTGTCATAAACTAAGTTGATCTTATTTGAAAAAAACATCATACAAATCAATCCCATATAGGTATGATTTCCCAAATTCAATTCACATTAATGTATAAAATAAATTTAAATCTTATCTCGTAGAAGTGGTGAGAATACATATTTTTAATGTAAAAATGTTCAAATGTTCAAAACATTTTTATATCTAAATTAAATCAAAAAATGAATAAAATTACATACATTGGATTAATATTGTAATATCTCAGCTTTATAAAAAGATATAGACCATTTAATGTTTTGTTCTATTTACTTTTAATGGACCTAAAATGATTCATATGAGGATAAAGGAAGTTCTATGTAAATCTGGTGATCCTTTAATGCCCAAAGAACTGAAAAAAGGAAACCATGTAGGCCGCATGGTTCTCTGAAACCATTAGACTGAAGGTGCACGGTTGTGCAAGTGATGTGTTTTGGGTATACAGTCCAAACACATCGTATGTGCATGGTAAGTCAAACCTTCTTCCTAACCATGTGATGGGTCGCAATGTAGTAGAACCTTGGGCACAATTGGTGCACCGTTTGTCTATCCATGCAGATAAACCATGAAAATTTATTTTTACCTGTAAAATTACTTTTCAACCCTTAAAGAAATGTTTTAATACACCCTATTTTTTCCCATTTACCTTTCTAGTGGTATTTTCCTTCTCCCCATGGTGTGTTATGGCCTTCTCCTCCCTCTAATTGGGTGTTCTCTAAATCCATGTTTTGTGATTAGTTTCCATCACTATTATAAGATACAGAACCTCCTTCGTATGTTCTTCCTCCTCCATGGTTCAATTTCTAGGATCATTATTCATCTACTACACTATTTTGGTGAAACATATTAATTCCCAATTTTTGAGGTTTTGACATATCTGTTGATTATTATATTTTACATTAAATCAATTATTTTTATTGAAAAAGTGGGGTGCTATGACATTTAGGAAGGATGTCTACTATCTAATCATTGTTTAGTTTTTTTTAAATAGTTCATCATTGAGCCTCTCGTCAGAAACCATTTGTTGATTCCCTAATATAACATAATAAATTAATTGGAATGGTTTTCCATATCTGTAGGGACCCTATCATCTAAAGAAACTTATCCAAAGGTGTTCATTATTAATGTAGCAATCTATTTGGGGTTTCCACCCAAAATGTTCTAAATTTATCTTATTCCTATCTACCTTATCACTTTTCTAATCTTCTTTCTTATCAGCTTTCTCATCCTGTTATTAATCCTATACATGAAGTGTTGTTTGAAATTTTTTTGTTATTCCACTGTGATGTCTTAATGTTTTATGCAATGAGAGTGGACATGACTACACTCCAGAGGTGGTGGGATCTGATCCACCCATTACACATCTTGTTGTTCCTCTTGATTCATTTCTTATTTATCTTCCACTACGAGTTGATGCTCACTTTCATAATAGCTTCCTATGGTTCATGCTCTCTAGGCAGGGTGATCCTAGGCATGTACCTACTATGGAAGAGCATAGTCGGGACATTCTGCAGTATCATGCTCCCATCTTCTTCAGGGATGGATGTCCTCATGCTCCAAATTCATGGATATAATCCATGATATCCATCATTGAACATCTAGAGATTCCTCCCTGTTAGATCATAATGAACACTACATATATGATACATGGCGTCACATAACATTGGTGGGATGTCATATCTCATTTATAACATTACCGATGTATGGTCTAGGTAGAATTCTTGATGTATTTCTTCGATCATATTTTTTAATTGACTCTGATATAAGATTATTCCAGTGAGTTTATGCATCTTTTGTCATGATCTATATATGTGATTGATTATTCTTATTTCTTCATAGATAATTAATTTTTCCCCATCTAGGACCGGTGACAAATAAACCACTACAAGAAATTTTTAGGACATGCTTGAGTATGCTATCATCTCACCAGTGAACATATTTTACTTCCAAACTATTATAGGGATAGTAAATCAAGACCTTAATAAATATTAGAACATTAGAGAGGTTGGCAGTGTTATATAGGCTAGTGTAGATCTGAGATAGGGAAATGGTTCATATTGTAGTAAATAGTTCCATTTTAAGGGTTCATGTGGGAGTGGTTCCAACAAGGTGGCTTGCACTGACAACACTATTGTTTGTCAATATTATTGTACACTAGGCCATAAGAAGCCCCGATCCATGATGAACTTAATTTAATGTCAGTATTAAGGAAGGAAGGGTCATCTTTAATGCTTAATCATTTTATTTTCCCCAATATAAAGTGGAATGGGGTTCATACCAAGAGAATTTGAAGGCTATGAGATATTGTACTCCATGTTAGGCTGGGAGTTGGTCTTCTACTGGTTTTGCAGGATGAGGTAGTGGTGGTTGTGGTCAAGGAATTTAGGCCCTAGAGCATCAACATCATCAGAGTGGGTGGTAGCACCACACGGCCACAATTGTGGACAAATGTATGTAGTGAATCAAGCACCAGAGGAGCAGAGTCTAGGGAGATCTATAGTTAGAGGTTCTATTTTGGTATCCTAAACTTTAGTTTCAAACCTTTTGATACATTTTCATCACATTATTTTATATATTCTACAACTAAGGAATGTCTAGGACTTTAAATCAATATCATATATGGGGTAATGACTCTCAACACATATTTTGGGGTTATAATAGAGTGAGTAAACCATTTCCAAGAGGTCCTCCTTGAAATAGGTGGGTACTATTTCATTTAGAGTTTCTTCATCCTTGATATTACTAAATTTGGCCACCTTATTGAAATGGAATGGCTTGTTACTTATCATTCCCTAGTTTATTTCAATCATTTTTAAGTGTCCTTCACATCATATGAGGGAAACACATATATCAATTTTGATGAATGTGATAATCAGGAAGATTAAGATGGACCAAAGATTACTATGATGGGTAGGGTGACAACCCAGTTTGCATGTTTCTTTAATAGGAATTAGGTAATACAGTTGGTGGAGTTTCCTCCATCGTTGATTTTTTGAGGGAGGTAGTCCTAGATGATTTCTATAGTATAAATCCTCAGGGAGAGGTTTAGTTCATTGTAGATCTAGTTCCATAAGTGGAGATTATGTCCATTACACTGTATAGGATGGAACCTACATATCACTTGGAACTCATGAAGTAAATTGAATTCCTTTAGGATAAGGGTATTTTCTGACACATCACATCACTATGGGGATAACCACTCCTTTTATCCATGAAGGTGGATGGTACCCTCAGATTGTGTGTATATTATAGACTACAAATCAAACTTATAGTGAAGAACCACTATAGATTACCACATATATATGGCCTCGTCGAATAGCAATGAGAATAAACTCTTTTCTCTAGGATATATTTGCAGTTATTCTATCATTAGGTGCATGTGATACCATCATACATACCTCATAAAACATTCAAAAGTAGGTATGGATTGTACAAGTACATGGTTATGTCCTTTTGACTGAAGAACATAGTGATTGTCTTCATGGAATTGATGAATCAGGTTTTTCACCTATACTGGGATTACTTTAGGGCAGTCTTAATAGAATAAATATTAATTTATTCTCTCAATAGACATGACCATGATAATCAACTGGAGAACATGATGAGTAAAAAAATATAGAACCATTTATATTTGAATCCCAATAAAATACACTTTTGGATTATGATGTTTCACTTTAGGTTATACCATATTAGTGGATGGTGTATTAGTTAAACTAGAGAAGTTGGGTGCAATAGTTTCATAGTAAAAACCAAAAACTGGTTTGATATACGCAACTTCTTTGGGATGGTTGGCTATTATATGGGTTTTATCCATGACGTCTCATGCTTAACAACAACTCTTAGGGACCTGAATAAGAAAGGTTTACAGTTTATATTTTATGAAGATTGAATAATATATTTCCATAATTTAAAGGGAAGACTCACGTGATCACCATTTATAATTCTTCACGAGATAAGAAGATGAAATAGTTGTTACTATTATTCGTCAAGAATTAGTCTGGGTGAAATTATGGTACAGGTTCTTTGATTCATGGCCTATGGATATCACCAGGAGATACCTCATGAGTGAAACTATCCTATGCATGACCTAGATCTAGGATCCATGGTTCATTATCACTTTTGTTGCAGGAATTATCTTTTGGGTGAGTTATTTATAGTTTACACATATCATAAAAACATTAATTATATCTCAACACAATGATACATGAATATGTGGTAGTACATGTGGGTGGAATACCTATAGATATTCGACATTGATATTTCTTACACACCTGGTAAGGGAAATTGTGTTTCTAATTATTTTATCTATACGAAAAAGAATCTAGTGGTTTAGGTAGCCAATAGTAAGTGGAAGATGAGAGATATGTTTTTTGAGTTTCATCTAGAGGTTGAAGAACATCATGGGAATCCAGTTTTAATATCTTTATTTATGAAATATTCACTTCTATAATGGGGTTGGATGCATAATTTTTATGTTTATATGGGACATGTTTTGAGGGAGATTAACATGGGGAATAACCTACCTCTTGGTTGGGTTGTTGACAGGAGTGAGACTCTAATGATCCAAGGGTGTGTATGTGTGCCTTATGATATATGGGAAGTGTTGATGAGGGAATCTCATGCCAATGTTTCAGAAATTCTACTTGGGCTCACAAAAATGTATAGAGACATGCATCGTTAGTACTATTGGCTAGTTATACAAAAGATGATATATGATTTCATCACCTGGTGCTCCACAATTTTGCAGGTGAAGTCAGAGAACTAGCAACCTACTGGACTTACTAATCCACTATCCATTCATGAGTGGAAATAGAACTATGTTGCCTTGGATTTCATGACAAGAATGTCGATATCTCCTCGAGGATGAGGTGTTCTATTTGTCATCATTTATTATTTGAAAAAAGTCACACACTTCATACAGATATAATATTCTTTCTCTACTGGTGATATAGTAAGGCCTTAAATATTTGATATTATTTAACATCATAGTGTTCATTGTTCTATCAGATTAGACCGAGATGCCCACTACACTTCATGGTTTAGGAAGGGGTTGTAAAGGAATTTGGGTTTACAGGTATTGTTGAGTACAACATACAACAATCAGATTGATAGGAATTTTGAATGATTTTTTAGTGTTATATAATATGATATGGGCATGTATCCTTGATTTTAGAGGATCATGGGAGTCACATATTCCTATAGTTTTGTTTTCATACAATAATATCTTCCATGAAATTATTAAACAATATCCTTATGAGGCCATGTACAATAAACTGTGTTGTTCACCATTATTTGGGATTGAGGTAGTTAAGGTTTCTCTACTAGGTCTGTATCTTGTTCAAAAGGATTCAGATAAATTTTGGATATTTCATAATTGTATTGCTATAGCTCTATCTAGGAATATTTCATACACTAATCATCTAGAAAGTGCTCTAGATCTAAAGGTGTGACATATATAATTTCTATGTGTATCGCCTATATTGGGTCAAAAATTGATCAAGATACTAGGAATATAACCATATCATTATATCAGACCCTTCGATATAGTAGTGATATTTGGACTGAAATCCAATTAATTGAAATTACCTCAAAGGTATCATGACAAGTTCGATGTCATCCATGTATCTTAGAATCAATAATATCATCTAGACTTGTATCATTAATTTGGCTACAATGATATCAATCTTGAGGTATAAACGTCCTTCGAGAGTCTTCTGATACGTCTTGACTATCGTAGCATTATGTTTCTCCAAAGTAGGTTGGTTCCTTTGGTCTGGGTGAAATTGAAGCATTGATGTTTTCATGACAAGACCTGGGAGCGGGAGGACAATGTATGTGTTCTTTGGTGACATGATATTTCATGAATAAAATTACCTTTCATAAAAATTTCATATGGATATAGAAAACCCATGATTTTTTATTTTGTATAAATAATCATTAGGTATCATTACCATTGATAATAGAGTTTTTGAACCATTATAACTTGACTGGTATATATATAAGGTTCTAACAAATCAATTTGACCAAGACAAATGAAGTGAGTGCCTTGGCCAGTGGGATCATTCCCTTTGAAGCCCATTTATCTGATCATTCATGGGAGATAGAATTTCTAGGATTTCCCTAGGCCATGCCCATGCCTAGATCAAAAAAACTAAGCATTGTCAAATCCATTTACCGTATAAGGTCAAGCTCATCGAGATGAAGGCCCAAACCATGTTCACTAAAAGACCCCAATAAATCCCCACCATTGTAGACCTCACTCTTAGGGAATATGATGGTGTAATAATGGGATATGTAATATTACCCTACCATTATTATTATGTGAATTATTTTTGTATAGAATAATGAATATACATTCATTTTATTATTCATACCTTGTTAATGGTTCCAAAAGAAAAAAATATAATTTTTAGTTAATATTTTAATTCAATTAGGAAATATATTTCGATTAATGAATGGATTTTTAAATTAAATAATATTTTAATAAAATATTATTACCAAATTACTATTTTTAAATATAAATTATTGTATAATTTTTATGAATACAATTGTACTTTTTATTAAGGATTGAAAATGGTTTTTGTCAAAACCCATTAATTTTAAATAAATTTTGGTTTTTATTTTAAAAGTGAAAATTCAATTATTTAAAAAATTATTTAGACCAAATGAATATTATTTTTGGAATCAGGCCATCAAAATTATCCAATGGATAAATTTTTATAATTTTCTGAGACAATAGATATTTTGGGTAAAAATTAAATACCTTATAATTTTATAATGTGTTTTATGGAATCATAATGTCCCAATAGTTATGTAATAAAATATTATAAAAGGGATATTATGAAAATAAATTTTTTACCTTTAAAATAATGTGATTTTATATTTTTGTGATTTTTTTAACAATTCCTTAGTGGACCCTCCAAGACTTAAAAATTATTCTAACATTTTAAAATTATTTCCTTCAGATTGTGACTCACCTCCACATAATAAAACCTATTATATTATTATGTTCATACATTTTCCATTTAAAATAATTTGTTTCCACTCTAGTTTGGAAAAAATCATGGGATAAACAATGGGTTGGTATGTGGTTTTGAATATTTATTTATATATGTTCCAAAACCTATGTTTGTGAAATATTAAAGAATTCCCCACAAATTTCCTATATAAACCCACCCAATATCCACTTATATTCAATAATAATCATTGGATAACGTCCCTAATATTATATCCTCTATCTAAAAACCTCCCAAGGGGTCCCAATCTCTCATTAATTGCCTCTTCAAGCTCTTGAATTCACACACTCAATTAAGGGATTTTTTCCTTTCTCATTTTGTCCATGTTTCTTTATGTTGTTATACCCTTTTACATTCAATTACAAATTTTGGGGTATTATTTTATAGATCCCCCATACATCCCACCTTATGGTTGTATTATTAGAGACATATTTACCTCTCATTAATCCCTCCCATGTACACTATCAACAATGCCAAAATTTTGTAAGAGTTATTCAATTTATCCTTATTCTTCATGTTTCTTTATTATGTTACATCTTCTATTTCCAAATTCCTTATCTTAGTAAAATTATCTATATGAACCAAATTAATGTCCATTTCATTTAAATATGATTATATTCCAATTTATCTCTCATTAACCATTTTTATGAATTTTTATTCCACGTTGTTATGCTCCCGAAATTTACAGAGATTTTCCATGCCAAAATAATTTTGTAGTGAATACCCTAACCCTTGGTCTATCAAGTGTATTCACCTATATGAAAATATTACTATTTTATGGTACTTACATTTATTTCTTCCACATTCCCTGATGATGGAATAAATTATGATGTAGAATGATTCCACGTTATATGATTCATGTGGCCCACTTATGCATGAAATGAAATGTTTAAAAAGGGTGTGCCCTGATAGCACTCCAATGTATTGTGTAATATTTAGTATCATGATACTCCATGCGCAATGAGGGTTTACTCTTTCTAATTCAAGTGAAATGATTGTTTACTCATGAAAATTAAATTTAAATGGGGGTTTACTCATTCTAATTCTAGTGCATTGAAAGATTACTGATGCTAATTCTACTGCAATTAGGGTTTACTCATTCTAATCAATGTGAAATGTTCCTTGGATCATGCGAATATCATGTTGTATTTTGATGCCACATTTCCATTTTATGGTAATCATGCAATATCATGCCTTTTTTCATGTAATTTTGTGATCCATTGATATTTCTATTTCCAAACATTTACTGTTTACTTCATATTATGCCTTGTTTACTCCCTTACAGGGCTTTATTGATCACCCTTTTTTATGTATGTCCGCGGGTTATCCCAAGAAATTCTATGTTTGAAGGAATATAGGGTTCATGTAAAATATGTTTTCAATTAAAATTTTTTAGTTTATATTTTATGTTATTATGTAATTTTCCTAATTATACAAGACACTAGACCTCTCGATCCTCAGTGTTGTCTTAATTGAATTTTTACGTAATAAATCATATTTATATATGTAATAAAGAGAAGGGTTGTTATAGATGGTATCATAGGATAAGTTTAGTTATTTTTGTCATAAGTATTAGAAAAAACTAGTGAAATAAATAAGGATAAGACTAATTATAAGAAAAATATCCCAAAATTTTGGTGAGTATAGATTAAGTGGTTTATCAAGAAAATACATCCTGATCTAGATACGAACATGAAGAGGTTGCACTGACATAGATGTATCTTTGGGTAACACCCAAAAACAATGCTTGTTCTAGTCTCAAAAAAGAAATGTTTCACAACAAATGTCCTTGATGTACTCTTGGTTCGACAGTCTCGGAGGATATTCTTCAGTAAATTCATATGATTAGTGTGGACCATTTTTAAAGGAGAAGAAACCCTGGAGAATATACGTTACGACATAGGGTGTGGATAACATATATTGAAGACAATAAATTCATAAGTTAAGGAAATAAATGTAAATTATTAGTTATCCCTTCTTTTCATTAGATTCCCATTTATTTGTAATGCCTAACTTTCCATTTATTCCATCTAATGGCCACTAATAGGAGGAAACGAGATAACAAATGATGTGAAGATCAATGTGATTACTATTCTAATGAGATGCCCAATCTGATGGTAGTGGGAATTACAATCTTTTAAATTATACTCTCTTTGTTAGATCATGTTTTCAATAGAAACATGGGTCAATAGGAACATTAACCACCCCCCAGAAAAAACAATCCATAATTGAGAGCTTTATGAGACAAAGGCATCCTACTTTTAATGGATCATATGATCCCTCAATAAGAAAACAATGGATCAACTACATTGAGATGTTATTCTCCATCATTCATTGTTCTAAACAATATATGGTTCTTCTGGATACTTATAGTATCAAGGGTGAAGCTGGTCAAACCTATACATTGATAACAAAAATACGATGACTAGGTAAGAGATTGAGGTGTTGGAATGAAAGTATTTTCGTTAATTTTTTTTCGATAAATATTTTCCGCACACCATCCATCTTATGAAGGAAAGGGATATCCTTACCTTCATAGAAAAAAATTATGAATCCATTGAATAAATCAAGGAATACATTACAATTCTTGCATGATACGTCTCTGACTTTGTCATTACCCCCGAATGCAAGGTTGACAGCTTATTTGGTGGGCTAGAACCTAGCATATGGAAAGCCCTATCAATTTGTGACTTTGATTTAAATGAGTAGATTGTCTGATTTCCCCTAAAATTATATATGGGTGTTGGAGAATATTAGGGGTATCATGTGGATAATAAGTAGAATGTGGAATTTTGTTCTTGAATTCTAATGGATAAATCCAATAGTTCTATGAAATTCCAGCACACCACATTCGAAAGGTGAAAAAAGAAGCACACTATAAATTTCCTGAAGGGGATAAAGAAAATTAATTAGGTGTGGAAAATAAAGGAACACGACCATTAATTTATGACAATAAAAACCCACTACTATGATAGAGGAGAGGAACACTCCATTTGACTCTCAACAGATTTTTCATCACTTCAACTTCAATGAACCATCACACATTGCAAACTACATCCCTAAGAAAAGGGTTTTCGGAGGCAACCAATAACCTCCAAGGAAGCAAGAGTGAGATTTTTCCATCACTACCACTAAAGAAAATCCCAAGAACGAAGTGGTGAAACTTATACTATTTAATCATTCAATAATAGAGAACATAGTTTATTATTATGGTTATATGCATTATTTTATATCCCAAAAGGTTAGTAGAACAATCCCAAGAGAACCATAAATCATGTAAGTAGATATACCGGTGAGAATGAAAAATGGGTAAATTATTTCATCCCACGAATATAACTTATCCCCTATCATAATTTTTGGATTGAAAATTTTAGAAAACCTCTTCATACTCATTTTTGTGTAATTTGATGTAATTATTGGCATGGATTTGATTTCTTTGTATATAGCCAAAATAAATTTCTATGAGAGGGAAATCACTCTCCATATGGTGAATCGACCCCTGATTCATTACAAGTGCAAGGATAAGGATGAATCTTATTTAGCACTATCATCACAAGCATGGTTATTACTTCCTAATGAGAACACACATATTACTCATATGATTGATTCAAATGAAGAAAACATCATTGAATACATTCCTATCGTGAGGGAATTCACTTATGTGTTTCCTGAGGAATTTCCAGGTCTTCCTCCTAGAAGATTTGTTGAATTCTCAATTGATCTTATACCTAGGGAGTTTCCAATATCCAAGAATCCATATAGAATTGCTATTGTGGAAATTGAAGAGATAACGAAACAACTATAAGAGAATCTAGTTTAGGGGTTTATACACCCATGTTCTTCACCATGGGGTGCACCAGTCCACTTCGTCAAGAAAAAGGGAGGGTCAATGACTCTTTTCATTGATTATCCTGAGCTCAATAAAATGACGATATAGAAAAAGTATCCTCTTACATAAATTGATGACTTGTTCGATCAGCTATGTGGAGAACAATACTTTTTCAAGTTGGATATGTGATCAGGATATGACCAAGTAAGGGTTAAGAAGGAGGATATCCCCAGGAATTCTTTTCATACAAGGTATGGACACTATAAATTCATAGTAATTCCTTTCATAATCGCTAATTCTCCAAAAAGAAACATCATCAACATGATGAATAAAGTCTTTATAGATTACCTGGAAATTTTTTTGTATACTTTATAGATGATATCATAATATTATCCAAAACCAAGGAGGATAATGAGGACCATATCAGCAATGTACTACAAACATTGTGAAATGAGAAGCTCTATGCATTGTACAACAAGTGTGAGTTCTGGTCAAAGGAAGTCTCATTATTGTGTCATATCATCCCAAGAAATGGGATATATATGGATCCCTCCTAGAAAAATTCAATTGTTGTGTTGTTCGAGGCCATCATCTATGATGGATATATGTAGATTACTTGTTTTATCTGGATATTATCGCTGATTTGTGACAAATTCTTGATGATTTTCAGTCCCTCTTACAAAGATAACTCAGAAGGGATTCATGTTTTCTTGGACTGATGAATTTGAAGAGATATTCAAGGAGGTTAAAATGAGGATTATCACTACACTCGTGCTCACACTACCCACAAGTGGGGTACTTCTTGTGGTATTTAGGAATGATTTAGAGAAGTGTATGGCTTGTGTATTGTTGAAAAATGAAGATGTAATTTCATATTCATCAAGGGAATTAATAGTTCATGATAAAAACTATCAAACTCATGATCTTTAGTTGGTTGCATCAATCTTCGGTTGGAAAATTTGGTGGAGTTAACTATTTGTGGAGAAGTGTGAAACATATACGGATCACAAAAACCTCAAGAATATATTCACATAGAAAGATTTGAATATGCTCCAATGAAGACTGTTTGATCTAATCCAAGATAATAGATTCTCAATCCATTAGCACCTAAGGAAAGCAAACAAGGTGGAAGATAATATATATATAAAGGACCCGGTGATTCTATCACTAAATAAAATTTATTAGTATCCAATCTTTATAGATATGATATATATGGGCATGGGAATCATAAATAAGGGACTATCATCATTCCTTTTCCCAAATTATTACTCAACTGTCTATTTTGGAATGGTTAAAGGATTCTCAAAAGGATGATGTGGGAATTCAAATGAATGTGGAAACTATCCAAAAAGGGAAATCATCGATGATAAATTTTTATAAAGATGGAATTGTGAGATTTGGGTCAATACTATGTGTTCCACCAAGTCTGTAGTTAAGTAATGTAGTTTTTATGGTGAACATAGTTCATATTTTTCATTCTCTTAGGAAACAAAAAGTTTTATCGAGATCACCGAGATAATTATTGGTCGCATAATGTGAAGAAGGATATATATGAGTATACATCAAAGTGTCCGCTATGTCAACATGTAAAGGATGATAGGTATAATTCTAAGGGGATGATGCAAAAATTACCCATACCAACATGTAAATGGGAGAACATCACCATGGAATTTTTCTCCAGACTTCCGAAGCCATCCAAAGTAAACAATGTTATAATTTTTGTTTTGGATCGTCTTACATAGACTACACAATTCATTTAAATTCATGAGGATTTCTCATTGGGTCAACAGGCATGGATATACATCGAATAAGTGTTAAGGCTACATAGAGTACCACTATCCATTGAATCTAATCGAGATCAAAAATTAATATATATGTTTTGGAAGAGTCTCCAACACGCTCTGAATAGTGAGAAGAACTTTGGTGTCATTTATCATCCCAAAACGTATGTCCAATCTGAGTGGAAAATCCAAATGCCTGACGACATGTTGAGAGCACGCTAGATGGAATTCAAAGGAGGATGTGGTCAAAATATTCTACTGGTTATGTTCTCATACAATAACAGTTTCCAACCATGCATCCAAATGGATTTATGAATCCCTTTATGGGAAGAGGTGCAGATCACCAACACATTAGGATGAATTTGGGGAGAAAACACTTTTAGGGAAAAAAATGGTCGAAGAAATGGTAGAGAATATTAAGACCATTCAGCAACACATCAATGCTACTCAGAGTTGATAAAATAGTTATGCTGAAAATTGTTGATGTGACCTAGTGTTTGATGTTAGATACATGGTATTTATATTCATATCACCATGTAAGAGAGCTATGATATTTGGGAAGAAGGGAAATATTAGTATAAGGTACATAGGCCCTTTTGAGATCCTTGATCGCATTGGAGAAGTGGCCTATCAACTAGCACTCCCACCAAAAATCTCTAAAGTACATGGTGTATTCATTGTATCACTCTTGAAGATGTACATATTTGACCAATCACATGTACAAAATCCATTGGTGGTACCATTAGAGAGTGACCTCTCATATGAAGAGAAGTCAGTGAAGATATTATGTCATAGGGAAAAAGTTATATGAAATAATAAAATTCCCCTCATCAAAGTGTTGTGGATAAACCAAAAGTTTGAATAAGAAACGTGTGAAACATAGGATATTATGAGGCAGAGTTTCCCACATCTGTTTTAGAATGGGAAACATAAATTTCGAAGGAGAAATTTCTGAAGGGGGGAATGTTGTAATGACCAGATCTATCAGGAATAAAATTATATTTATTTTAAATCTATTTTGGATATAGAAAACACATGCATTATTAATTGTTTTTGAATAACTGTTATGTATCATTATTGTTGATAATATATCTATTGATTAGTGATCATGTGACGTGTATATATATATAAGGTTTTAACAAATTATTTTGACACATACAATGGATGTGATGGCCTCAACATGTTGCATCATTCCCTTTTAAGTCCATTTATCAGATCTTCTGAGGGAGATAGCATTTTTCGGATTTTCCCTTGACTATGCCCAATCTAAGATCCAAAAATGTAAGCATGAGAAAAACTGTTTATGAGAGAAGTTCAAACTCATTGAGATCTTGACCAAAACCATGTTCACTGAATGACCCTAATAACTCCCCACCATCGCACACCTTACTCTTAGGGAATATGATGAAGTAATAAAGGGATATGTAATAAGAACATATCATTATGATTTTGTGCATTATTTTTTGTAAATAATAAATAATATACATTCATTTTATTAGTGATACTTTGTAAAGGGGATTTAATGAACAAAATATTCTTTTTAGATAATATTTAAATTCAATTAATAAATCCATTTTGATGAATTAAAGATATTTGAATTAACTATTATTTTATTAAAATATTATTCCTAAATTACTTTTTATTAAATAAAATTATTGTATAATTTTTATGAATACAATTATAAATTTTATTAGGTTTTGAAAACTGTTTTTGTCAAACCCCTTGAATTTTCAAAAAATGTCATTTTTTTTAAATTGAAACATCACATATTAAAAAAATTATTTAGATAAAAAGTATATTATTTTTTGAATCATTACGTCGAAATTATCCAACGGTGAATTTTTCAAAATATTCAGAGACAATCAAATTTTTGGGTAAAAATTAAATACATTATAAATATATAATGTGTTTTATGTCATCACAATGACCAAATAGTAATTTAATAAGATAAAATAATAGGTATATTTGACCAATATACGTTTTACATTTAAAATAATTTGAATTTATATTTTTTTGATTTATTTTAAAATGACTTAATGGACCATACAAGGATTATAAATTATCTTATCATTTGAAGATGATTTCCTTAAGAGTGTAACAATCCTCTACATAAGAAAACCTAAAATTTTAGTATGTTTGGCCATAGAACATATAAAATAATGTTTTCTACTCCAATTTTGAAAGACCAAGGAACAGATTGTGGTTTTGAATATTTAATTGTATAGGATCGAAAACCTATGTTCAGGAAATATTAAAGAATTCCCCTCTCATTTACTATATAAACCCACCCAAGCTTCCAATTCTCTTCACTAAAAATCCATAGATCATATCCCTACCCTTCCCTCCTAAGACTAGAATTATCTCATGGATCCCAAAGCTCTCACGATTCCCCTCATCATGCACTTGAAGTCACACACTCTAGTAACAGATTTCATTCATTCTCATTTTTGTCTGAGTTTCTTTATGATGTTATACCCTTTTACATTGAATAAAAAATGTTGGGGTATTATTTCACACCTCTTCCATACTTACATGATTATTATGAATTGATTATATTCGTCCTTCTCTCTTATTAATCTCTCCCATATACATCTGTTACCATGATGAAATTTCATAAGATTTATTGCATTTCTCATCATTCCTCAATATTCTTTATTTTGTTACACCTTCTGTTTCCAAATTCCATATGTTTGGACATGTATATATATGACCCCAATTACAATCCACTTCATATACATATAATGAGATACCGTATCTCTTTCATCATCCATTTTTTTTAATTTTTATAACACGCCGTTATGCTGATAAAAGTTTACCACGTTTTTCGATGCCAAAATCATTGTGTACTGAATACCATACCCAATTTACATTAAAGGGTATTCAAATTTATGCACATATACATATTTAATGGTACATACATGTATATATTACACATTAACTAGTCATTTAATAACTTATGATGTTTAATGATTCCACTTTACATGATCCATGTGGCATACATTTGCATGAAATGAAATGTTTATAAATAGTGCAGACTGATAGAGATCCAATGCATTGGGTAATTATTATTATCATGATAAACCATGTGTAATGAGGGTTTGATCAGGATGATTCGAATTAAATGAGGGTTTAATCATGCCAATTCAAGTGAAATGTGTGTTTACTCATGCTAATTCTAGTTCAATTAGGGTTTACTCATGAAAAATCTAGTGCAATGAGGGTTTACTCATTCTAATCCTTGCCCAATTAGCCTTGGATCATGATAATATCAAGTTTTATATAGTTTCCACATTTATATGTTATGGTAATCATGATATATCATTCCTTTATGTTAATGCACATAACAATGGGATGTAATATACTGTAGCACAACCTTGACTACATTTTCATTAATCTTGTGTTCCAACTATTCCCAAATCTTTTTGAATGTAGAATTATGTTCTACCATTAATGAAATGTTTTAATCCACTATATTCCTTCTCCCTTTCCATTTCATGGGATTTATTCTTCTCTTTGGTGTGTGGTGGCCTTATCCTCCACCTTAATGTTTTTTCTCTATCCCCCTCTTCCATCATCCATTTACATCATTATGGGAAGCTACGAACAACCTCAGAATATTCTTCATTTTCCACCCTTCAATTTCTAGGTTCCTCCTACTTCAATTGCGCTATTTTGGTGAAATTATTTTTCACTCTATTTTCATGGATTTGATAAATCCATTGTCTTCTCCCATTTTTGGTCAAATCTAGGCTTGTTAAAGGAAGAGTGGATGGATTGTATGTTGAGGTAGGGGGTCGTCTCTCTTCTATATTGATTCATTACTTTTATAATGGTGTAACATTCTTCTAATCACCCAAACCTTCTGGTGATGCCCCATAAATTCATATAATTTAATTGGAATGGTTTTATGTCTATAGATACCATAGAATCTGATGAAACCCATCTAAGGGTGTTTTTTTCACAAACTTCATCTTTGTGTGTTCCATCCTAAATGATCTGATCTACCATTATACCATGAGTTGTGTTTCACCTTTAGCGTGTGTGTAGAACCATGGATTAATGTTTTAAATTGTTAAATGGACTCAAGATGATCGATTAAGCATGTAATGGGTTCCCTTATCAATAAATTTTTTAATTATTATTGTGTTTCCAATTTTTAATCCATATTCATTTAATTATTATTTTGGAATATGTTATTTATATTTTCAGAATGCTAATGCATATTCCATACATCATTCCATATTCCTTGTTTCATTTAATTTATATTGTTTAATCCATTTTTTGTGTTGAATGGAATGATTTTCTTGGTCATGATTTATAACCTAACTTTTTGAAATGTTATTGATATCATGTGAATAGTGCATGTAGATTACATGTTCCTTTTCTTGTATTTCATTTCTTACGCATGTTCTTAATGTGTATTATATCATTTTAATCGATTAAATCATATTCGATTATTGGTAAATAAGTAGGCATGAAATAGTTTAATTCATCTGAGGATGTATAATTGGATATATACCATGCCCTGTTGGGGATGCATCATGCCTATGATTTTCTCTTATTTAACCCATTGTTCCATCATTTTCATATTATTTTGTTTATATGGTTATATTGGTAAACATGTATTATTGTGATGATTATCTAATTGTATATTATTATACATATTCCTTGACTTGATCTATGCATTTATTGATACATATCACTTGATACAGATTGGTAGAGAACATAGGTCTCATGTTAAGGACTAAATGGGAGGACACTCAATTCTTGTGTGGTTGCTACTTGACATTCCAAAATAAAAAAATTGGATTTCCAGTAATGAGATATTTGGTTTTTTATACTTATAATTGTGAGAAGCATGACTTACCTAGGGGAACATCTATATATGGACCTTTTGGTATGATAACAACGCCATGCCTCAGGTGATACGTGGTAGCCTATGGGAGATACATTGGACATGCTTCGATACTTCTGGCCTCGAGTGATACTATAAATTTCATATGGGGTTTCAAGGATGGACTCGATGTTTTTGGGTTATATTGGAGTTTACTATTATGAAACATTGGATTCGATATATATCTCCTTGGATGGGATTGAGACCTCACCATTTTATTTGAATGTCTGGTTATATTTTACTCATATGAAAAGAATCCATTATTATTTTGATGAGCATGTGTATGTGA
This sequence comes from Viscum album, assembly GCA_963277665.1. Taxonomy (NCBI): domain Eukaryota; kingdom Viridiplantae; phylum Streptophyta; class Magnoliopsida; order Santalales; family Viscaceae; genus Viscum; species Viscum album. The sequence continues at coordinate 1,489,988,985 of OY728151.1, read as the reverse complement.
TGTATTCCATATAAATTTTATTCTTTATTATGTGATGCCTTTTATTCTCAATTTATTGAGTTATAACATTAAAATGGAAATGTGTCCTCCAAGATAAATCACATGCTCGAGTTCTCCTATATTGGTGGACATAAACTGGACCTTGAACATTTACATATGTTCCGACATCTGACAAAGGCCATAACATGTGGTATTGGTTGGGTTTACTTTTTGAACACAGAACAAGGAGTATACTGTTTATTTAAATATTGGGCTAGATTCTATTATACTTTCACACATCTCTTTTATTTATAGTAGGAAATGGATCGGCTTGGAAATCATGGGTGTTGGCCTAATGAGATTATATTTCTCACCCTACTCAGGCATTGTATTGTACATGAGTACAATTTATAACAACAAGTATATAAAATGAGGAGTGGGTTTATTCTTATGCTTGATTTCATTACTATGTAGGATGGATTAGGGGACTGAGGTCCGAACCTATGCTCGAGATACAACTGTAGAAGTTTTTCCCATTTTTACCTTTTGATAGAATTTATTATATTCTTTGTATCCCCTAATCCACAACACACTTATTTTAGTATCACAAAATGACATAGACATCATCATTTTGTATCTATCATTTATTTTATCTTACCCTAGGTATATATCTTTCATTCATAGATATTTACTTATTTGTGATGATTGTAGTTGTGATTATGCTTCCGATTATTGTTTATTTATTATTTATTTATGTGAATTCTATAACATACCATGGAATAATATTCTCAAGGATACACCCTAGACCTTTGCTTCCAATTAAAATCCTCTATTGTTTTGTGATATTCACTTGAGGTCTTGTGGCCCCCTTCTGGGGGACCAATCTATGGAACTCAGGGAGGGACAATAGAAATAAGTGTATAATTTTTGTATTGAAAATTTAATCCCCAATTTAAAATATTATAAATAATTAATAATTATTTAAATGAAAAAGAAATATTTAATATAAAATGTAGTATTTTTCATAGTTCATCAAAAAATGAAACTTCTCAAAGAAACACCAATAATCCTCCCAATGATAATGTTGACATTCCAAATTAAAATTTGATGTTTATTTTGCAAAATATAATTTATTAACATTCCAAATTTTTTTTTGAAAATTGGTTCGACATTAAAAGGCATTGAAACTTGGTCTAGAATGATACACAAGCTAACTTAGTGCTCTGTGTTGAATAATATTAACACTGTGTTGTATATAAAGAATGTGAGAAAAAATTATTTAATTTGAAATCCAGAAATTGTAATGTCTTAGACTGTTAAATTAGATAACCCTCGTAAGATCATTTATATCAAGGGATACCTCCTCCACCCCGAGTGTGTTGTTATTTTTCTCGATGATTCTCTTATCCATCTTTACTCTAGGCCTCCCAGAACTTGTTACTTCTATTTATTTCATTAATAGATTTCAATTATTTTATTGGATAATATAATAGGTTAGATAAAACAAATTGGAAATGTAACAAAAATGGAATAGTTCCAAAAGGGATATTGTCCGTAGACTAAATAAAAATTCTTTTTTGGAAAAAGGGTGTGTTCAAAAATAAATTTAGTGATATTGGATAATCCGGAAATAGATGTCTAGAATAGTTTAGAAATGTTACTCACAATTTGTAGGTACTAGTTTTTATAAAAAATTATTTTTATTACAATCCTATAGTATATCGGATTGCTCCAAGAACATATAGGTCATTGGAAATATATAATCAATAAGAAGTATGTAAAATATTAATTCTCGAATTTGAAATCTGAAGAATAAGTATACATTGAGAAAAATGACTTTTTATATTTAAAATGAAGTTTTAATGGTTTAAAAAGAGAATAAGGATTTAAATGTATAAAATTATCCTCCTCTTGACTTGTTTTAATATCTATAAAACTGCTAATTAAATATGAAATTCAAAAAATATAAAAGAGGACCTAAATATATAAATAATAGAAATGAAATAAATTTCTCCAATTGTATTTTTTATTTTTCAATGAAAATATTTAAATATGATCAATTAAGTTATTATAATGTTTTTCTAGTAAAATGAAGAAATATTTTGAGATTTATCTATTGGGACAGGAGATATACTTCTTATGAAATTAAAACATTCATGAATAAAATTTCATTTTTATATCCTAAGAGATGTTTTCAAAATAATTATTGAATTATTTGTGGATTGGGGACTCATAAATAGTGTCTACACCAATAAAAGATTGGATGGAACCATCCAAGGATTATAATGGAATAATTTTATATTATATGGTCTTTATAAAATTAATTAGTAGTGTCCCATATATCACTATTTATGGAACCAATATTTTCAATATTGTGAGTTTTCATTCAAGCTAAAAGATTTCTAATTTATAATCTCATAAAATAGATAGAAAATGGTTTATAAGTACATTAATGGTAGATTCAATTTTTGGATGTTAAAAATTAGGTGAGAATAATTGAATCTATCTAGTTTTGTAGATGATTACTGGCTAGGTGATTGTAATGATAAAAAACTAAATTAGGTAGAATTTTTCTATTGGGGGAATATTTACAGGATTTAAATGAAAAATAAATAAATTAATATAAGAACTATAATAGTAGAATATGTGACTCTTACTACTTCTTTTTCCATGATTATATGGGTAAATTATCAACAAAAATATTTGAGGGTGAATATTGAAATACCATTTAGGATTCCTTATGATAATAAAATATATCTATATCATTAATAAAACCAATTCAACAAAATATATTTTGATAAATATATATTAAGTTTCACATCATCAAAGAGAGAGTTTCTCATGGTGATATAAAATTATAATTTATTGTTACGTGAGCCTAATAGATTAGAATTTTCAACTAGGGATGCCTAATGATAGGTCGGAAAATTTGATTTTGATCTGGATTAATATCCATTACCTCTTTCTTGTGGAATATTGGAGTATTTACCCAACTATATTTGGATGATGTTATCAAGGTTTGAGAAAAGGTACTCAGAAATTATTGAGGAATGTATTTATTCTCCTTAAGTTGTAAAAATCTAGTAGCTATTTTTATTGTAAAAATTAGGGAAAATATAAGAAATGAGTGAATTTATTGAGGTAGTGATCATTCAAATATCATGTCCATACACTCAATATTACTAAGTGATACTATTATATCAAAAGTCATATCTTATATGAGGGTGTTATGTCAAAAAATTTCATTCTTAACAATGGATATAATATAGTGATATATAAATAAATTGTTACGTATATATAAGTATTTCACTAGGCTTCAACTGTATTCAATTGTAGAGAATGATTTACCTTTTTAAACTATTTATGAATTTTTTATATGTTTTCATGAATTTTGAATATGTTTTTTAGAAATTTTGATAATGTTTTTTAGGTGTTTAAGTGAGATTAAAAAAAATTAGAAAAGAACGTTAGTTTTAATATATATAGAAATTCCTAGAATTTAAAATAATTATGAACCTTATGAACATCATAATGTTTATATAATAACATTTTTCTAATACCAGTAAATACTAATAAGGTTCACCGTGGAGTATGAAAAATTAAAATCATGACATATTTTAATGGTTGAAATACTTCATAAGGAAAATTTGACACTTTTTCAAGTGTAGGATAAGTATAAATCAATGATTTTTGTGAAGACTTAAAACTCAAGAGAGGATATCTATGGATTGTCATGATACTTTTTATGGTACTATTAAAACATGTGAGGTTGAGATATAATGCATAAATAGGATTGTGAACTTTTAATGGTTCCTACCTTTTTGAAAAACCCAATTTGGTAATGTTTCACATTGTATGAATATTTTCTCTTTGAAAATTTATAATCTTAAAATAATTTACATGAATATCTATCTATCTTATTCATGTAACAACTTGGATTTTCCATGTATTATATTTTATATATTTTTTGGATTAATTTCCAGACCAGGAACTGATATGTCATGTGATTCCAAGGCCCAGTGTGACTCTAAAAAATGTTTGAAAAATGTAAATCATTTTAATAGGATGAGCACAGTGTTTTCCTGATAAAGTGAAATAACTCATAAAATGTTGCTCCTATAAGAAATATGAGGTCATAACTGATCTCAAAAGGGTGACATTACACTATACATTACTTAACTTTTGTCGGCGCATGTCGTCTATAGAAAATTTTATGAAGGCAAAATATATAAATAAAATAATTTTATAAAGAAATAATTATGATGTTTAAAAATTATTTTTATTCTGTCTCTTTCATGAATTAATGTTTTTCATCATGCCCCTATATTTCCTCTGGAGTTTTGGAGATATAAGCTCTTGACAAACCATTGGTGGACGACGATAGGTCGATCGAACGATGCACCTTTGATTCAACGAACCATGCCAACAATGACAATGTTGCCCAATTATTCATTAGTAATATAACTGAATCTTGGTAGGGATTGTTTTTATGAGTTTTTACACCTGTTCATGAATACTATGATGAACTTGGACCAATCAAAAAATATTTTTCCATGCTGATCGATCATTATTTTCGAATGGGTTTTATCTACAGGATTATTGGGAGATTGAGCATTATTACTAATATTTTATCATTATAATGGAAATAGAATTAGTCTGACATAATCCAAGGGAAAGGTTTTTTCCTCAGGATTTATTTTTGTGCATTTTACCTCCATTATATGAGTTCTTTACCGTGGATCCCTATGATCACTTCTGGATGTTTTCAAGTGGCCATGAATGGGATCGAACACCAAAATTAGAGGAAAATCAGCAATATAGGATGGATGTGTATAGATCGGGTTCCATGAAGCTTGAATATGTGACCTTTTATTGTTTTGGGAATCTTATAAGACTCATTGGTCCATGTATGATACCCCTAGTGTGGCATCAGTGACCTGTGGCTAGCAAAGGTGGCCGACATTGTGAGCGACAATGATGTGTGGGATACAACAGGGTCACAAGATATGGTTGTTATGTCTCTATGGGACATGAATGATAACTGCATGGACCAAGGAAAGAGAAATGGCAGGGCCAAGATGCCCACACATGAGATGTCCAGACTCAGTGGGGTGGGTAGGGACAACCTGGCCCATCGGGCTAAGCAGGTCAAGTTGGACCTAGGGCGATCAAGGAAGTCCTAGGCCATGGTTGACCATGGTGGTCGACTGTGATCCACAACTGCTCTAGATAATATAGTTGTAAGATAGATGGGGGTGGTTGACCACCACAGTTGACTACCATGATTTTTCCTCATGCTTAGTGACCACCTTGAAAACTTCAAAGAGACATAACTTTTGAACAGGCCATCTAAGAAATTAGTATTCTATTGTGTTGACACCCATAAATTGGTATAGTTGTTTTGATATAGGTGGTGTGTTTTTTTGGACTAGTATAGGATGATAGTGTTCCATTGGTCTTTTCCATGATGGTTGAGCATGAAATTACGTCCACATCACTAGATTTTAATCCCCTATGGAGTCTGTGTAACAGATAGAGTATGTTATCCCTCTATTAGACTATATTTCAATCCTCAATCACACCTAGTTGAGTTTTGTGGAATTTATTTAACCACAAAGAGGAGGGCATTGGTACTCCATCTAGCAGGCCGCATTAGTATGGCCATTGGTATTACCCATTATTTTTGGAAAGGATTCTCTACATTTTGGGTTGATCATGATTGGTTATGTGGTATTCCTTAATGTTTATGGTCATGAAACCCTCATGGTGTATCATAGTCTTCCTTGACGAATGAGTTCCCTTTGGAAACAGAACAAATGAGTTATCCCTCTTCATGAGTTTCTCTGTTGATATCATGGCTCAAGGAGTCTGTTCTCCCAGAATGAGCATTCTTCGAATAGAATCCTGTGGTTGATAATTGGTTTTTTATTACCTCTAGACTATATGTTTTGGATTGAATATATCAAGACGTTCTTGTTACATGTGTAGAGAGTACTATACTTTCCTTTGGGTTATATATTTGTGGTATTCATTTTTGGTTTTGGGGATTCCTATTGAGTAGTGTTATACTCACCCATGCAGGGGAATTTCTCATACATGTGGTTTCTTGTGAAGACAATATCCCTTTCGATAGAAGACAAGACATACTAGGACCTGTCAGTGCTTTGTGAGACCGTATAGAATGAGGAGTGTTCATGTGGCCTTTCAGATAGCAGTCCATGTACATCTTCTCTTACATTTTATACTGTTGGTTACATAATCCTTTTGGGGTCTTGAATTTTTCCCTATTTAACTTCGAATATGTTCACTTTTGTACTCTAGTATTTGGATATTGTGGAATTCATGGATTATTTTAATAGTGTTTTTACAATTCACCCTTTTCGTCTAGGAGATGTGTCCATAAAAATAGATACCTTAGGCTAAGGCCTACTATTTGTAGGATATCCCTACTATGTGCTAGTCATCAGATCCTAGCCTATTGGAGGCAAGCTTGGTATAGTCACAGCATGATCCCCTTTGGGACGGGTCAGGAAAGGGTGGTATCAAAGGTGGTCGGTTCCTCTTTAGGATCGGTAGTCCATGACATTGGTTTGGGGAAATATTGTTAAGTGTATCATGATAGGATTTTAGGAATTGGAATCCAGTGTTGGTACGATAGTTGTCGTATCCAAACAATATTACTTAGATCACCTCCCTTTCAATTCAGTACATAAATACACAATTTTCATGGAAAAACAATGGAACATCAATCATATAGTAATGGTTGTGTTTTCCTTGTCATTCTTGAGTCATAACCCCATATATACTCTATTAATTTTGGTATATATATTTTTACTTCAGGGTGCCTCAAAATAGACTGCCTTCCATGATTCCGCCATGTGATCATGAGGTCGACCAGTTAGTGGAGAGGGTTTTGTATTGGAGAATATGAGGGAGATAACAACTTAGGGTGGTTTACCATCTATACCACAACCCATCTAGCAGTTTCGTTTATAAACACCTCTTGATGAGGATGCACGTATGATGTGTATGTTTCGTGATTTTTAGAGGCTAAAACTTCCCAGTATCCATAGTCAAATAGATCCATAGATAGATGAGGATTGGATAGAGGAACTCACCAATTATTTCATCCATTTGAGGAATCCCATCAATAAAATTACAGTACTTATTATGAGTCTTATTGATGTATCTTCAAGAAGACGTTGGATCATTGGGAATCAGACAAATGACGAGACAACTCTCTTCTAAAGAGTCAATGATAATCTCATATAAGATGATTTATATACTTCCACAATATGATTAGTGTGCATATAGAAGATTATGCATCTACATTAGGGAATTATGACTGTGGTATAGTATTCCGTCATGTTTACTAATCGTTCATACTACTACATGGATATGGTTTGGGGAGACTTCTTCAAGGATCAGAGTTTCGAGTAGGTCTTGCAATGGGTCATTAAGTCATAAGTGTTTCCCTAATAATTCCTACCTATGTTGGGGTACTTGAGAGGGAAATAATACATGAGATCTTTCAGGTGAATAAGGAACTGGTAGCAGGAGAAAGTAGTGGGCACTAGGTAGCTGAGACCATGGGAGTAGGTAGCTAAAAAAAATAACAGGATCCATGTAGTCCAGAAACATCATTAGGCAATCCCATGACTTAGGGTCAGTGGTATCGGGCTCCCAGGGTAGCTCATGTTGGCCATGGGATATATGGTGTTACTCATGCAGTCATCGAGGGTATTTGGCCCATGATTTCATAACTCATCATATAGTTAATTGGAAAAAGTTGCAGGGACCACCAAGGAAGAGGATGCAAAAAGAGTTGGGTGTTCTACAGGGTAGTGGATGTGGCAGAGGAGCAGTTAGGGTGTCAGTAGGTGGTTGGAGGTTTGACCTATCACCACCACCACCCCTATGTGGTCAATGCCAGACTCAAGGAGCTGGTGGATATGGACAGGTCCAGTTGCAGGAAATAGAGGCTTATGACACTAAATCTCCTAGGATTATTCAAGGTACTATCTTTCACTTTTCCACTTTAGCTGTAGTTGGGATATACATAATTGATAGTATTTCCTTTCATTCCATGAAAAATTTTCAAGACTCAGAGATTATGGTTGAACCGTAGACTCATCCCTTAATCTTGTATACTCATATGGGGGGAGATTTGATGATCACACACTTGTGCCGAGAGTGTGACATGATTCTTGGAGGTGAGATATTTGGATGGTATCTCTTGATTGTAGAGTTGTGGCCTTACGACATAATTCTAGGTATAGACTGGTTATCCATAGTTCGTGCTCAGATTGTCTATTTTAGGCATAGAGTGTAGTGTTTCCATAGTAAAGGAACTAGGTTTTCCTTTGGTAGTGAAAATAAAAAACCAGAAGTACAGAATAGACTCACACATAGGAGAGTGAATCCAATCACTAATTAGTTAGAAAGCCTAGACCTTGGTATGTTGGATGATACTGGTCCTCAGTTTCTTATAGAGGTGGTGTAGTATGAGGATATCATTCTTGAGGATGTTCCAGGTTTACCTCCCAGCCGGGTGAAAAACTTTAGAATTGATTTATTCCCCTAAATAACACTGATATCTACACCTTCATATCATATGGCTCCCATTGTGCTTCAAGATATAAGGGCACAATAAGAGGATTTTTAGAGGAATGGATTGATGAGACCAATTGATTCACCTTGAGAATCCTCATTTTTTCCCAATAAGGAAGTCATGATCCCTATGATATATGACAATTTTTAGTGCGTAGAGTAGTTGAATGTGAAGAATATGTATCCACTACTGAGGATAGATGACCACATCGATTACCTGAAAGGGGTGTGGTGGTTCTCGAAGATTGAAATTAGATCAGTATATCACCGGCTATGAGTATGAGATAAAGATGTATCGAAGACAATCTTTGTATGTCATTATGGCCACTATGAGTTATTTATTATGACATTTTGCATGGTAAATGAAACAATAGTGTTCATGGGACACATGATAAGGATCTTAAAGCCTTACCTAGACCTGTTCTTGGTGGTATTCATCAATGAAATTATTGTGTACTCGGAGTCTAAGGAGGATCATGTGAGACACTTGGGAATGGTAATGGGCACACTATGGGAGAGCGAGCATTATAGGAAGCATTGAAGTTCCAACTCTTGATTCAAGAAATCCATTTTATAGAAAAAAAGTTTCATAGTCTAGAGATGTAGTGGATCTAGCTATGATTGATATGTGTCTTCTTGGGATCCATAAATGAGTGTTTCTGAGGTGTAGAGTTTACTTATATTGGCAGGTTTCTATATGAGGATTGTACCAAACACATGCAAGGTGGAAGAATCCATGAATGCTTTAACATTAAAGTAGAAACCATTATTTATGGATAGAGATATTCCAAGGGAGTTTTTAGAAATTGATTAATAGATATAAGATCACTCTAATCATCAGATTACGAGAGGTGGGTACCGAGTATGTATTGTTCGACGATGCATCAGGAACCGGGCTTGGTTATGTCCTAATACAGAGTCAAGGAGTGATTTCATATGGTTCAATTCGGTTGAGACCACATGATCAGAAATTTGCGACCCATGATATTGAGTTATCAATGGTAGTCTTTTCATTTATTATGTGGTGAAACTATGGAATACCTCCTTTTTCTTACATAAAATTTCATTACATTTTACAAACAGAATATATTTAAATTCTAGTTTCTAGGAAATCAGGAACATAAAACATGATAACATTAAGAATTTATTTCAATCTCCTTGAAAATATTATTAAAAATTTATTCCTTTGTACAATTACATCATCTCACAACCCAGATAAATACATCAAAGGAACGGGTGAGCATAAGGCCCAGTAAGGGAAAATAACAGAAACAATTTACTTGTGATATCAAAAAAGAGCTTGAGGAAAAATAGACAAACATGAGAAATGGAATAAGAGGTATATAATAATAAAAATAAAATGAATCATAACAATTATATGTGTCTAAAACATTTATTTCAGACATTCAAGAACATATCACGAATGTCCATCTCTAAGGTGTCATAAAAATTACCAAGGTTATTGCTAAGGTATCGTAAAACTTTCTCCCTTTAGAGACTAATTTCATTACCCAATAAATTACAGTTATGTCTGGGAGAAACCTTAATGTGTATTTATATTCATATGATCCACATAGATCATAATCAATAATTTTATAAATAACACAAAAAGAATAAATGAAATGGGGTTCACTTCAAAATTGTGACGTTTTAAAAGTGCCTAAAAACATGGTTGTTATGTCATTTATAACCCATGGAAAAGGAATGAGGTTTTCATGTATGTCAATTACAGAATAAAATATATAATTTTAATATCTTGAGGAATACCCCTATAAATTAAATAGGGTTTTCTATTCACAGAAATAATATATGATAATTTTTGATAAAAAGAGAGATATTTTGAGACAATAATTCTACAGTATAACAACTATTTAGCACGGTTTTAAAAAAAATTAAAAAGAGAGGTGACATGGGTCAAACAATCATAAATAACTCATAAAAAATTGTAGGGATTGAATAAAAAGAAATAATATCATGGTATGGATATTTAAATGACATACCAAATGAAAACAAGACATGAAAGAAAAGAGAAGATGTAATTTGTTTTTCAAAAATCTAGTAGCCTAACGACATCACATAAAAATCCAGAAAATAACTTTATGAGAGTGGAAAGTGTCTATCATAATTTTTAAATAAAATGGAAATAAATAAGTATATATAACAACATACGCCAATACATAAAAATGGAAACTAGAAGACATAACATAATGAATGTTTTGATTAAAACAGGAGGTTGAAAGGTTCCCTTACCTTGAAGAGTAACCTAAAGATATTAAAGGTTGGGTCCTTGGGGGGCTTAAGGGCTCCTTTTTAGGACTCTTTTGCAGGTATGAAGACCATATCCAAGATGAGGATGAATTTTTAATGAAATTAATGATGGAATGGGTTGGTACTTTTAGCAAAAGTAAAGGAATGTTTTATTAATTTCAAGGGACACCTCATAAGTGGTGTTTAAAAAACAATGGGCTTTCCCAATGTATTTTCCAATAGTATTGGACACCTGGGACAAATAATAAATTATATTACTATAAATAAGTTGAAAAGTAATATTAAATCATGATTACATCACTACTGATGTCATTAAACACATTGAAAATCAGAACGGTATTGTTACTATTCACCGAAAAACAAAAGATTTTATAAAAATATCATAAATTAACCCAATCCAAATATAAATGATCTGAATTAAAAAATTAACTACATTTTATAAATATAATTTTCTAATTATGAGATATTTAATTTTTAATTAAAATACTATTTACAATAAAAAATACTAATACTTAACTAATAATTTCTGAAATAGATATTTACTTATGAAATTATATCACATTACTATCCAAGATGGATAAATTATATTTATTGTTAATTATGTTAGGTTACTATTCCATTGTTCAATTTAATATTCATAAGGGTAATATTACAAATCATAAATTACTATTTACCAAAAAGAAGGCGATCTTATTAAAATCTAAATTTCATACTGGTAACAACTATAGAAGACCATTTTTTAAAAATCAATTCACATTATTAATTATTTAATGTATAAAAATATTTTAAAATACATTTTTTATAAAATTCATCAATAATATGGTACTTCTATAAATTCTTCCTTTATTTATCTGGATTTATGAAATTCAAAAAAATTACCATAATAAGAAATAACAATTTTATTTATAGAAAAAAATTACAAAATGTAACTAAGGCCTCTTTACATAACCCTTTATAACACCTTCATAGGACTTAAGAGTATGGTGTGCTATGGTGATAGAATCTTTGGGAATCTCTGACAACATTGACCGAGTGGTGAATTCTCTCACCTTGGAATTCTCCCTTAAGTGATTACATTCATGCTTAACATATTGAAGTTTATCTTGAGATTGACCGAAAGAAATTACCAATGATGTTACAATATTCCCATGCTCTGATAGATGGGTTTCATATAGCCTGAGTCTACTAGATGAAGGCCATAGACTCTTCTTTCTATATTAATTATCCATTATCATTGGTATTTATAAACGATTATCATAATGTTAAGAGTATATTTTACAAAGGTCATATTGACCAATGGTCATATAACAGTCGAACCCAACGATCTCATTTTGATTATACTCACTTCATTAATTAAATTATATAATTATGTTGAGTACAAAATAAAATAACAAACAAATTTAAGAAACAAATATTAATCTAATTTTTGGGTCATTACATTCTTCAACTCGTAAGATATTAAATCCTAGAAATTTATACTCTTACCCTTAGAAGAGAAATGTTGTGAATACCTCTGCCCCAGAGACTCCCGTGGTTCCCACATGGGTTCTTCACATTTGTGGTTCCTCCACAACACCTTAACAAGGTGGGTAGTCTTATTGCGTAGAACCTTTTACCTATGATCCAAGATCTCCACTATCTACTCCACATTAGAGAGGTCATGTTCCCATTGTACCTCCTCGATATTGTACATGTGACGGGTTAGGTAGGTACTTCCTCAAGAGGGATACATGGAAGAAATCATGAAATTTTACTAGATATAGAGGAAGTGCACGCCGATAGGCCATTTCTCCAAGGTGACCAAGGATTTCATAGGTTCCAATGTACCTAGGTATGGGCTTCTCTTTGTTCCCAATCTACAAGAATCTCTTCTAAGGTGAGATTCGAAGAAATAATTTATCACCAACATCAAATTCCAAGTCCCTTAGATGGTTTTCATCATATCTCTTTTGATGAATTTGATTAGCCTTAATGTGTTGCTGGATGGCATGGACCATTTCTATCATCTCTTTCACAAGATCATGCCCAAGAAGAAGACTATCACCAGCTTCATCCCAAAAACTATGAGTTCTACATCTCTTCTCATATAGAGCTTCATAGGGAACCATTTTAATTCTAGAGTTTATGATATTATTGTAAGAGAACTCAAGTAATGGTAGATATTTATTCCATCAAACCTTAAATTCCATTGATCATGTTCTCCACATGTCCTCAAGTGTATGAATAGTCGTTTCATATTGGCCACTAGTTTGGGGTTGATAGGTCGTATTGAAATTCAATTTGGTACTCAGACCATGTTTAATACTTTTCTAGAATATTGATGTGAACCTTGGATCATGCTCAGATATTATATAAAGTGGAACTCCATGAAGCCTTACCTCTTCCATCACATAAATCATGGAAAGTAGATCAAGAGATAAATCTTCCTGAACAGAGATAAAATGGGTAGTCTTGGTGAGATAGTCCACAATAACCCATGTCTCATTATTTCCTTTGGAATTTATTGTGATAACAGTGAAAAAGACCATAGTGAAATTGTCCCACTTCTATGATGGTATGGGTAGTGTTTATAATACCCCTTTAAGAATTTGTCGGACTTCCTTCCATTGCTGACATACAAGGCACCTTGAAGTATAGATAGCAATCTCCCTTTTTATACAATACCATCAATAATGATCACAAAGTTCCCTATACATTTTCTTTCTTCCAGGATATATAGAGAAAGTAGATTTGTGAGCTTCATCCACCAACTCCTTCTTTATTTTTAGAATAGATAGAACACATAGTATTGTATGAAATTTCAATAAAAATTCATGATCAATATAGAAATCATGAAACTTCCCATCCTTCACAGCCTCAAAATTCTTCTATAATAGAGGACTTTATTTCTGAGATTTCTTGATCTTCTATAGTACTTATGGTTGATAAATAATTTGGGTTAGAGTTGATGATGTGCTTCCCTTATAATATCCAAATCCTTAATTACTATGTCATTGATCAATGGATCACTTTGAATCCTAATCATTAACAGAACAACTGGGTCTTTCCTACATAATGCATTAGTGAATTTTTTTCTCTTCTAGGATTATATTGAATTGAAAAATCATAGTCTTTAAGATGTTTTAACCATATCCTTTGTCATAAGGTCAATATATTTTTTGTGAAGATATACTTCAAACATTGACGGTATGTGTATATATCCCATTTCTCCACATATAGATAGTGCCTCCATATCTTCATAGAAAAAACGACCACAGTAAGCTCCAGATCATACGCAGGATAGTTCTGCTCATGAGTCTACAACCATCATGTTGAATAAACAACGACTTTGTCATTTTTCATGAGGACACACCCAAGCCTATTCATAGATGGATCACTAAAAATAACAAATCCTTATCCACTTGATGTGAGAGTTAGAATTGGTACAGTAACAATCTCTTCTTTATCTCTTGGAAACATTCATCACACTCCATTTTCCAAATGAACTTGACCCATTTTTGAGTTAACTTGGTTAATGGATTAGAAATCTGTGAATAGTGTTTCAAAATCCACCTATAATATCCCACTAATATATGGAAACTAAAAATATCAGTTATTCTTGTAGGCTGAGCCTGCTCCACTATAACATTTTTTAGGGTCAACTATGATTCCTTCATTGGTTACAATGTTCCCTAAGAAAGCAACATGTTCTAACCAAAACTCACATATTCTGAACATTCCAAAAGGGTTCTCCATTCTTAGTGTTTTAAATTAACCCCTGGATGACCCTCATATTCCACATGACTTTTAGAATATATTATAATATCACCAATATAAACAACCCCAATGCTATCATGGTAGTCCTTAAGGACTCCATTCATAAAATCCATAAGATAAAAGGTGCATTAGTCAGTCTGAAAGGCATAAAAACAAACTCATCATGCCAATACCTTGATTGAAATATTTTTTTTGGAATATATTCATTCTTCACCATCAATTGATGATTACTATATAGAAGATAAATATTGGGGAAGAATTGAGCCCCACGACGTTGGTAAAATAAGTCATCAATTCATGGAAGAGGGTATTTGTTCCTCACTGTGATCCTATTCAGTTCCCTAAAATAAATGCATATCTGCATTAATCCATCCTTATTCTTCACAAAGATAACATGGGCTCCCCATGGAGACACACTCATTTGTATAAACCCCTTCTCTAAAAGAGCTTGGATTTGTTTCTTTAATTCCTACAGCTCCACATTTTCCATCCTATATGTGGTATCTTATATTGGATGAGATACATGAACAAGTTCAATGGAGAAATATACCTCTATTTTTTGGGGTAGGTCTGAGAAAAAAATCAGAAAATATGTTAATGTATTCCATTATGATTTGGATATTATGTATCCTTATATTCTCATTTACTTCTTCTTCTTCACTAATCCATTCCATAAAAAAGGATATATGAGGTTCTTCAAAGAAATAACCAGTTTGAGATATCTATCCATGGAAGATAATTGTAGGTTTTACATTCATGACTACTAATATTTACTTTCTTCAATAGTTGATCTTATTATTATTCTTTGAGAGCCAGTCCATCCCTAGTATAATGTTGAATTCTAGAATGGGAATGAATACTAGATTTTCGATAAGATTGTTCTCTCCAATGTAAATACTATAGTTTCTAAACAATGATGATTCATGGATAATCCCACCATGATCATTGACTAATACCTCTAATTTTAGATACACAGGGGTTGATTATAAATTTTTTTCAAACATAGAGGAATAAAATGAATGCATAGAACTAGAATCAAACAAAGTATAGGATATCATTGAGAGAACAACATGAGTACATACCAACACATCATTTGGTTCTTTAACTTCATCCATAGTGATAGTCGAAGCATT
Source organism: Viscum album (assembly GCA_963277665.1). Taxonomy (NCBI): domain Eukaryota; kingdom Viridiplantae; phylum Streptophyta; class Magnoliopsida; order Santalales; family Viscaceae; genus Viscum; species Viscum album. The sequence continues at coordinate 1,489,973,239 of OY728151.1, read as the reverse complement.
CGCTTCTTCCCTTGAAATTTTTTGAGGTTGATAGAAATTCCCCTCCACTACCCTCTATCTGGGACAATGATTTCCAAAGATCCCATGTTGTCTACACTTATAACATTGGACTTCAAGTAAGGAATGCACCATATTTCCCTTATCATTAGTATTGTGAGGAAGAAAATTCAAGTCACTATAATAATTCCACATGATATGGTCATATCTTCCACACTTATAGTGTTTCCCTCTGCGGAGAAGGCAATTCCCCGAATGCTTTTTCCCACATTTATTATATGTTGGTCATTGCCCTTGCTTTCCGCCTCTTACCTGATCAAAGATACTGCCTAATATTGGCTCCATTGATCTCTTCTTTTCAAGGGATTTATGAGACCACTACGTCTCACCAAACTCCAGTTCAACTTTCATTGCACTCCGTACGATTTCCCCATACCTATTATAGTCTTGGTTGGATAGATATTTCCATAGATGAGGTCTTAGTCCACCAAAGAATCTGTCAACCTTTCCAATAGGATCCATGAAAAATCATGAGGTATAGTGGGAATGTATTGGGATGTTCATATCATAGTTTCTGAACGACTCCTTATCCTTCTTCATAATATCAATTAAATCCTTCTTCATTTTTGTACTCATAGAATGAGGGAAATTATTATTGAATAATATCCCTCTAACCTCTTCCCACTCCATAGCTACAACATTCAAACTTTGTCATCTATTTTCAATCAATTCCCAACACTGTTAAGCTTCTCACCTAAAGAGGTAAACATCCATGGTGACCTTCTCTTGTTCTGAAATGAGGAGCATAGAAAAGATCTTCCTGATAGAGCTGATCCATTGTTCACCAGTCAATGGGTCAGAAGATCCACTAAAGGTTACAGGTCGTTGATGCATAAAGGACTCAATAGATTATTGTTCCCTTCACAGTGAGATCATTCTATTCCGATTGATCCAAGTTATTTACTATAACTTTAGTAATTTGGTTCATCATTATCATGAAATTTTACATTTCGGCTTCTGTCAGAGGGTTGTCAGCGCATGATCCAGTGTAGTAACCATTTTCACAGTTCCTCCAATTTCCCACCATTTTCTAAAAGAGTAAAACCATAGTTAAAATATTATTTTGTTTATAAATCTTTTAACTATAAAATATTTTTATTTCTTAAAACATCATTCATAAAAAATTACATTTTTCTATAAATCCTTCATGATTATTCATAAAATTCTTGTGATTAACAAAAAATATCCCCTAGGAGTATCAAACTAAGCGTGAAGCAAGGCATGTTGTCATGTACCAAGATACCCCATGTCAAGATGGAAACTCCGCATCCAATTTTCACTCCTCGGTACATCTGTGCCTGAGCCACACCTATTTTTTCATATCCAGATAGGGATTTATTGGTTCAAAAAACCTTACTCAATATTTCACCAAAATACTAGGATGTTTTACAATATTTAAAATTTTCTATAGGGTAAATCCAAAAGTTTTCATACCCTAATTTCCAAAAAACAAATATACTATCCATTGAAACAAATTATGTCTTCCCACCTTTTTATTGAAAAAAAATTCATTGCATTTTACAAACATTGGATCTTTAAAGACCAGTGTCATGGAAATCTGGAACATAAACCATTAAATCAGAACAAAATTATGTCAATCCCCTTTAAAATATTATATAAAGTTTCTTCCTATGTAAAATTACGACATATAATACCCTAGAAACATACATCAATGGAAGGGGTGAGGATAAAACTCAGAAAGGAAAAATAAGGGTAACTGTTTACTTGTTATTTCATTAAGAACATGATGAAAAACATACAGACATGAGAAGTGGGAGAAGAGGCTTATAATAATAAAAATGACATGAATAATTAAATGATTATGTGGCTACAAAATTTATTTTAGACATTTGTGAACATATCACCGTGGTCCATCCACAAGGTGTCATAAAAATTACAGCGGTAATTCACTATGGTATTGTAAAACATATCATCTCTTGAGATTAATTTATTTACCCATTGAAAAGGATCCCTATCAGTTTTGACCATTAATATGCATTTAATTTCATGTGATCCACATAGATCATAATCAAACATTACATAATAACCAAAAAATAATCAAATAAATGGGGTTTCTTTCAAAATTTTCATGTTTTAAAAGTTCTTAAAAACATGAACGTTTTGTCATTTATATGTATTGGAAAATGAATTATGGTTTCATGTGTAACACCCCGAGATTTTATGAAAAATATTCCTTTTAATTTCATTAATGTCTTGTGTTTTACACTACACCAAAAGAAGCTTGCAAAACATGCATCCTTGACTTCCCTTGCATTACACGCATTCGTGACCTTCCTCGATAGCGTGTGTTGTACGCAATACCGAGTTTTAATAAACAACGATATATTATTATAATATTGTCATGAACTAGCCTTTATGAATAGAATTAACTAAATCTTGAATTTTATAACATTATTATTCATCTTACAAATTTTCTAGAACATGGTATTAGAACAAAATAAATTTTTCGGGTAAAATAAGTATTTTTAAAAAAATGCAGTTTTGCCGCCTTTTGATGGCGCACCAACTTTAAATATAGTTTTTGACATGTCTATAATTTTAATTTGACAAAATAAAATTCTTATTTTGAATCAGGATATAAAAATTTACATTAGATAAAGTTTTGATATTTTTCCGATAACTTTCATATTTTAATGAATAGTAAAAACACGCTATATTTTAATTAAAAACAACGTTTTTCATCGTAATATCATATGTGGTTAAATTATAATATTGAATGGTTTTAAAGTATAAATAGAATATATTTTTACCATTTAATATAATTTATGTCATTATCATTGATTTTACCTTGAATTCGTAGGTTAAATTAATTCAATCTTTTGCAATGTTTTACAGAAAAACCCGTTTTCTTTCGACAACGAGATTAATTTTAATTTAATTTCTGAATCTTTTGTGTATTGAATTTGGAAAAATGGATTCCATATTTGGAATCAGTGGTCCAAATTATGTTAATAAGCTACTTTTTATTTTTGGGCATTGTGAATAGTAACTACGGTTAATTTTATTTACTATAGTTAAAGGTAAATCAGGTAATTAAGGGTAAATATAAGATTATCAAATTACCTTAACACTTGTAAAAATCCCATTGAATGGCCAAAAGTAGACCCATATAACCTAAGGGTCGGATTATATTCATTTTATGGACTTTTGTCCATGAAAATAATTTAATTATTATTAAAACCAAAGAATGTGACAACATGTCACTTTCTTAAATCTTATAAGTATTTTAATTTAGTGATAAACATCATGAAACTTCAAAACTGAATAGTCTCCAGAAATATAATACAATTATCTACATCATAGGAATTTATTCAGTATTTTTAGGGATTAAATAATTATCTTTTATTATGACACAAAGATGATGTAGTAATTGTCTTATTAATGAAATATTGACATAATTGATGTTATAAATGCCCAAATAAATGTAATTTGAGACTTTTTATGACTTATATTAATTTTATAGGTTACTATGGCATCTTATTGTTGATATAAGTAACTTAGTTATAACCTATCATTCTGTTATGAATTTCATAAAAATCATGTACCAAATAGTGTCAAAATTGACATAAATTAGTTTTTAAAAACAATATTATATTATTAATTGTTATTTAATTCCTAAAAATCTAAGGTTCGGCCAAATGACATATATAAGAATAGATATATTAATAATAAACAACTTGGGGTTATTTTGGCTTGTTATGGTAAGTTTATTAACCATATAGTGTAATAAAACAAAAAGACACGGTAAAAGTTAATTTATTTAACTTAGAGTTAAATCTAATTGATAAGGTTAAAATAATAACCTAAACTTGCCTAAATAATATTGGATGAGAGGCTTTCGACCCATCCCAACTTTATCTTTGAAATAAGACCCTTTGGAACCATTATAAACGTAATTTGACCTTAATATAAAATAATATTTTGAGATTTTCATACGGTGCCCCTCTCCTCCCTTATAAAAGGGCACCTCCTCCCTCTCCTCCTCACACCAATTTGAGAATTCAAGCCCAGCCAAACCCTGCAAAAATATCTTCTCCACTTCCCTAGTATCATCCTAGAGGTCCTGGTCTTCTTCAAAGACCATCCTTAGTTCTTTAAGTGGAGGTTATGTGAAGGCGCGTCAAAAAGAGGTAATATCCATTACCAATCTTTTTCAATTTCCTTCTTCTTCGACTTCTTCTTCTATAGTTTTTTCATGATAAAGTAATAACATAAGTATTTCTTATATACTGATATGTTATTATAAATATGAAACAACTCTAATTAACCTTCTATCCATCCTACGGAAAAACAAAAGCACTGCGTGTGCGTACGTACGGAATACCGTCTCCACACTGTGGTGCAATCTATTTTCCACCACCACCTTAATTGGATGGGTATAATGGTGTAAATAATGAGTTTATATAACTATTATAAAGTGATACTGATTCTGAAATTGTATACATACACTCCAATACAATTCCACGATCATAGGAACGATATCATCACTCGTGTGTACGTACGGAATACCGTCTCCATAATGTGATGCGACTCGTTCTACATGATCTTCATTTCATAATGATTATATAAATTAATTGAATGATTGAATATGATATATATTACACTAATACCATTCTGGAAATGAGGTATCTATAACCTAAATATAATAATAAGAATTTATTCGACAAAACACGTATAAGAACAAAAAGTTATAAACACTCGAATAACAAGTAGCAATGAAATATTACTACTAAGAAGCTAAGAAAATGACCATATATGATATCATAAAAATAAGTATGATTCTGGAATAAGTCAATAACATTATTTAAATCATTATACAGGAGGTTCATCCACTTACGAGGCAAATCAGACCTAAGGTAAAGGAAATATCACAATCTCATTTTTATCCGAGATTGTTTATACTTTGGTATTTACTGGGGTGTATTTTATCATCCACATCCATGTTTCCTCAATATTTAATATTATTTCCATCCACCTAAAATTGTTTAAATCAAATTTTACCCTTCGGTGAGTTTTTAGTAAAGGATATGAATGAAATATTTTGTCATTTGTTCGTACGAGGTACTTTTTGACTTTCCAACAAAAGTACGAGAAGAATGTTTCTTTTAACTTATACGGCATGAATGGATTTTAAAACATTATTTCAAAGAATATTCCATTACAAGTTTTCAAGTTTATTTTTAATCAACTTCTTTTAGTTTAGAATTGTATGAAATGTTATGAAAGGAAAAGTGTTTTTGAAGTAGAAAGGATATTTTCCTCAAGAATGGAGTTCAAGTGTTTTATAAAAATTATTTTCTATTAGATAATAAAGGGTTATGTTTCTATCCCTATTATTACATGGATTTGATTATGTTTTGATGGAGATATTTTTATGAATTCCTTTATCTTATATGAATTGTTTTATGATGTCATGTTGTTTAAGAATCCCATTTTTATTACATGGGTTATGCTATGATGTATGGTTTATGATTTTGTGGCACACATAAGAATGGTATCATTATGAGATGGGTGGGACCTATATATCCCTCCAATGCATTGGGTAAAGATTTTATATCTCATGAGATAGACATGGCTGGAAAGGTAGGTTATACCAGTTCAGTGAAACAGGATTGAAACGAGGGTGACTCGGTTCAGAAAGGGACTTTGTCAACTAAGATAGTCTTGGCAATGAGTCTTGACTAACAAGAAATTATTCTCTATGATTATGTGTGTATGCCACAATGTTTCATGTTTTAAGTTATGATTATTGTGATTACATTTCACTACCATCATTTACCCCATGTTATGAAATTATGATCTCTTTTGAAAGTTAAGATTTCCAAAAGTTATGTGCTTATGTATACGATGTGATTGATATTTCTCTTGTTTACCCTTACTGAGCATTTGAGCTCACCCTTTTGTATGTTTTCTTTTCCCCAGGATATAAAGAAAGGTTTTAGTTTTAAAAAGAAAGAAGATCTTTATGGGAGATGTTGAAGATATTTCACCACGATTAGAAGATTATATTCTGAGTTTCCAAAGACACTAAACTATTACGGTCCTTGTGTGTGTGTTTTTGTTATGTTCTAAGTATTCCGAAAAATTAATGTAATGTCCATGTACGTCAAGATACAGGTCTCTACAGTTGGTATCAGAGGAAAGGTTTAGTCAACCTTTGGAAACTAGGATGTGAGAACGTTAGTGAGATCCCTAGAGATATTTCTAAGGTATGTCAAGGGATGTCCCTAAGGATAAGTATATGTATAGGATATAGTCCTATAACTATGGTAACGATCTTAGAATTTAACCTAAGATGTTAGATATTGATGTTACTCCCCATTTTTTTTGTTTTTTGCCTCTAACACTATTCTTTTTGGGTTTTAGAAAATGGCTGGAAACAAGATGATTCATGATAAAAGAGGATATTATGGACAATGGAATGATATTCTTCATGAGAAACCAAATGAAATGGTATTTGGAAGTCCAACCATCATTGTTATTTCGAATCAACAATATCATAATATGATCAATAAAATCAAATTTGGTAAGTTTCCTGACTCGACTAATAAGAGAAATATGGATTTTCATGATGATCATAGAGGAAATAAAGTTCAATTTCCCCTATGTAAATCATGTGGGAAGAGGAATCAAGGAGAATGTTTCAAAGGAACTAGAAGATGCTTTGGGTGTGGAAAAGAAGGACACAAAGCCAGTAAGTGCAAAGGAAAAGGTTCAGTTAACACTAGGGATGAGGATAATGGTATTGCTACGACATCAACAATGGTTAAATGTTTTAAATGTGGAATGTACGGACATTATGCAAACCAATGACCTAAGGTAAAGTCTCATGAATAGAATCAGTATGGTCGAATGGGTAGTATTTATGTTGATGATGATGAAGAGACTACAAATGATATGTGATATGAAAGAATTGTTGAAGCTCGGTCAATGGTTTAAGAATGTAGTGGAATTATTACATGTTTATCATGTGTAATGTTGTTTAAGTAATCTCATGGTACTATGGAATAAAGACACATCCAAGGATTGTTACACTGTTTTCTTTCCTTGAGTTTTGAAAGTGTATGATTAATGGTACCAGTATCGATAAAATATTATTCAGATATTTTTGGAATGTAGATGATATGCTCATAATGAAGGGATAAGGAGAAAATTAAATGTTTGATAGTATTCATGAGCTCATGAATGATATATGGAAATAGTTATATCATGGTTTGAGTATATAGAATTTTGGGTTTTTGGTATGTGGAATGCGTTAACTTTTGACAGCACTCATGTTTTTACTATGATTCAATGGTATTCATTATTCAAAAGAATACATGATTAAGGTATTCACATGTTTGTAATTTGACCAACAAGATATATCTTATGATATATGGGGGATAAATTATGGCATTCACGTGATTGTTATGTGACATTTCAAGTAATCATTTTCTTTATACTATGATCTTGGACCGAAGTATTTTAGATAAACCTAAAGATTGGAATGGATTATGTAGGACATAAGTTAGGATAGAATTTTTTTGATATTATTGATGGGATGTTATAGTAATATAGCTTTAGAAAAAGGATAACCTGCAGGACGGGTGGCAACACATCGCGTCGGACAAGGCCGTGGGAATTGAACCCACAACCGAAGTGCGACTGGCATTTATCGCCTACCACTGGACTACAGGAAGTCCCTGTTTAGTAGAAACTAGTTTTATTATATTAAGTAGTATGATATATGAAGTATAAGTCCATTTTAGGAACCATATATCATTAATCTCACTATAGATGGAATTATGTATTTTTTGATAACTTTTCTAACCTTTTGTTTGAGACAGATGGAATGACCAATCATTCTATCAAATGATCTGCTAACACATCACGAATGACAAATTCAACTTCATTTCTTTAAGAGATGAAGTGGAAATTGTCCAAAGAACGACCAACGGTGAGACTATACCAAAATCACGAAAGTATTTCTTCTAATTTCAATTTCATCAACTTTAAGGAAATGATATTGAAAACCAAAAATGTTGTCCTAGTGCTCTTATTTCTGATGAATCAGATGGTACCTTAGATCATCACAAATTTATGGCTTTGTGATTACTGGCTTTTCCATAGCCATGTTCTCTACCACTTTCCATCAGAACATGATGGTTAGATTTCTCTTCAATATCCATATTTTCACCTATGTGGAAACCCAGTGATTAGTTTATTTGGGTAACCGTTACGTTTCATACATTTGTTTTTAACGATTGGTTTTTGTATTCCTTTTTACGATGTGGGTTTCTATTAAATAAACTTTTGAATAGTAAACCATTTATAACCCCGACGAATTTCGAGGGAGAAATTCATTTTAAGGGGGGGTAGAATGTTACACCCCGAGATTTTATGAAAAATATTTTTTTTTAATTTCATTAATGTGTTGTGTTGTATGCTACACCAAAAGAAGATTTCAAAAAACACATCTTTGACTTGCCTTGCATTACAAGCAATCACGACCTTCCTCGATAACGTGTGTTGTACGCAATACCGAGTTTTAATAAAGAATGATATATTATTATAATATTGTCATGAACTAGCCGTTATGAATAGTATTAACAGAATTTTGAATTTTATAACATTATTATTCATCTTACACATTTTCTAGAACTTGGTATTAGAACAAAATATATTTTTCGGGTAAAATAAGTATTTTTCAAAAAATGCAGTTTTGCCGCCTTTTGATGGCACAGCCACTTTAAATCTAGTTTTTGAAATGTCTATAAGTTCAATTTGACAAAATAAAATTTTTCTTTTGAATCAGGATATAAAAATTTACATTAGATAATGTTTTGATATTTTTCCGATAACTTTCATATTTTAATGAATAGTAAAAACACGCTATAATTTAATTAAAAAAACTTTTTTCATCGTAATATATTATGTGGTTAAATTATAATATTGAATGGTTTTAAAGTATAAATAGAATATATTTTTACCATTTAATATAATTTATGTCATTAGCATTGATTTTACCTTGAATTCATAGGTTAAACCAATTCAATCTTTTGCAATGTTTTAAAGAAAAACCCGTTTTTTTCGACAACGGGATTAATTTTAATTTAATTTCTGCATATTTTGTGTATTGAATTTGGAAAAATGGATTCCATATTTGTAATCAGTGGGTCCAAATTATGTTAATATGCTACTTTTTTTTGGGCATTGTGAATAGTAACTACGGTAAATTTTATTTGCTATAGTTAAAGGTAAATCGGGTAATTAACGGTAAATATAAGATTATAAAATTACCCTAACACTTGTAAAAATCCTATTGGTTGGATAAAAGTAGACCCATATAACCTATGAGTCGGATTAGATTAATATTATGGACTTTTTTCGATGAAAATAATTTAATTATTATTAAAACCAAAGGATGTGACAACATGTCACTTTCTTAAATCTTATAAGTATAATAATTTTACATTAGTGATAAACTTCATGAAACTTCGAAAATTAATAGTGTACCGAAATATAATAAAATTATCTACATCATAGGAATTTATTTAGAATTTTTAGGGATTAAATAGTTATCATTTTTTATGACACAAAGATGATGCAGAAATTGTCTTATTAATGAAATATTGACATAATTTATGTTATAAATGCCCAAATAAATGTAATTTGAGACTTTTTATGACTTAAATTAATTTTATAGGTTAATATGACATGGTATTGTTGATATAAGTAACTTGGTTCGAACTTATCATTCTGTTATGAATTTCATAAATATCATGTACCAAATAGTTTCAAAATTGACATAAATTAGTTTTTAAAACAAATATTATATTATTAATTGTTATTTAATTCCTAAAAATCTACGGTTCGGCAAAATAACATATATAAGAATATATATATTAATAATAAACAACTTGGGGTTCTTTTGTCTTGTTATGGTAAGTTTATTAACCATATAGTGTAAGAAAACAAAAAGACACGGTAAAAGTTAAATTATTTAACTTAGAGTTAAATCTGATTGATAAGGTTAAAATAATAACCTAAACTTGTATAAATTCTATTGTATGAGAGGATTTAGACCCATACCCACTTTATCTTAGAAATAAGACCCTTTGGAACCATTATAAACCTAATTTGACCTTAATATAAAATAATATTTTGAGATTTTCCTATGGTGCCCCTCTCCTCCCTTATAAAAGGGCACCTCCTCCCTCTCCTCCTCACACCAGTTTGAGCATTCAAGCTCTGTAAAACCCTGAAAAAATCTCTTCTCCACTTCCCTAGTATCATCCTAGAGGTCCTGGTCTTCTTCAAAGACCATCCCTGGTTCTTTAAGTGGAGGTTAAGTGAAGGCGCGTCAAAAAGAGGTAATATCCATTACCGATCTTTTTCAATTTCATTCATCTTCAACTTCTTCTTCTTTAGTTGTTTCATGATAAAGTAATAACATCGGTATTTCTTATATACTGATCTGTTATTATAAATATGAAACAACTCTAATTAACCTTCTATCCATCCTACGGAAAAATGAAATCACCGCGCGTGCGTACGTACGAAATACCGTCTCCACGTTGTGGTGTAATCTATTTTCCACCACAACATTACATGGATGGGTATAATGGTGTAAATAATGACTTTATATAACTATTATAAATTGATAGTGATTCTGAAATAGTATACATACACTCCAATATAATTCCACGATCATAGGAACGATATCATCATTCGTGCGTACGTACGGAATACCATCTCCACGATGTGATGCGACTCGTTCTACATGATCTTCATTTCATAATGATTATATAAATGAATTTAATGAATGAATATGATATATAATACACTAATACCATTTTGTAAATGAGGTATCTATAACCTAAATATATGAATAAGAATTTATTCGACAAAACACGCATAAGAACAAAAAGTTATAAACACCCGAATAACAAGTAGCAATGAAATATTACTACTAAGAAGCTATGAAAATGACCATATATGATATCATAAAAATAATTATGATTCTGGAATAAGTCAATAAAATTATTTAAATCATTATACAGGAGGTTCGGACACTTATGAGGCAAATCGGACCTAATGTAATGGAAATATCACAATCTCATTTTTATCCGAGATTGTTTATACTTTGGTATTTACTGGGGTGTATTTTATCATCCACATCCATGTTTCCTCAGTATGTAATATTATTTCCATCCACCTACAATTTTTTAAATCCAATTTTACCCTTCGGTATGTTTTTAGTAAAGGATATGAAAGGAATCTTTTGTCGTTTTTTCGTACGAGGTACTTTTTGACTTTCCGACAAAAGTACGAGAAGAATGTTTCTTTTAACTTATACGGCATGAATGGATTTTAAAAAATTATTTCCAAGAATATTACCTTATATGTTTTCAAGTTTATTTTTAATCAAATTCTTTTAGTTTAGAATTGTATGACATGTTATGAAAGGAAAAGTGTTTTTGAAGTAGAAAGGATATTTTCCTCAAGAATGGAGTTCAAGTGTTTTATCAAAATTATTTTCAATTAGATAATAAAGGGTTATGTTTCTATCCCTATTATTACATGGATTTGATTATGTTGTGATGGAAATATTTTTATGAATTCCTTTATCTTATATGAATTGTTTTATGATGACATGTTGTTTAAGAATCCAATTTTTATTACATGGGTTATGCTATGATGTATGGTTTATGATTTTGTGGCACACATAAGAATGGTATAATTATGAGATGGGTGGGACCTATATCTCCCTCCAATGCATTGCGTAAAGATTTTATTTCTCATGAGATAGGCATGGCTGGAACGGTAGGTTATACGGGTTCAGTGAAACAGGACTGAAACGAGGGTGACTCGGTTCAGAAAGGGACTTTGTCCACTAAGATAGTCTTGGCAATGAGTCTTGACTAACAAGAAATGATTCTCTATGATTATGTGTGTATGCCACAAAGTTTCATGTTTTAAGTTATGATTATTGTGATTACATTTCACTTCCATGATTCACCCCATGATATGAAATTATGATCTCTTTTGCAGGTTAAGATTTCCAAAAGTTATGTGCTTATGTATACGATGTGATTGATATTTCTTTTGTTTACCCTTACTGAGCATTTGAGCTCACCCTTTTGTATGTTTTCTTTTCCCCAGGATATAAAGAAAGGTTTTAGGTTAAAAAAAAGAAGATCTTTATGGGAGATGTTGATGATCTTTCACCACAATTAGAATATTATATTCCGAGTTTCCAAAGACACTAAACTATTAAGGTCCTTGTGTGTGTTTTTTTGTTATGTACTAAGTATTCCGCAAAAGTAATGCAATGTCCATGTACGTCAAGATACGGGTATCTACATCATGTATGTCAATTACATAATGAAATATATCATTTTCTATTTCTTGATTAAAACCACAAGAAATAAAATAGGTTTGGGTATTCACATAAATTAAAAACAATAATATCTTTATAAAAAATAGAGATTTTGAGAAAAAAGTTTTACAACATAATGCCTATATAACATGGTCTTAGAAAACATGAAAAATAAATATTAAAAGGGTCCCCCACTAAAAAATTGAACATGATATAGTATAGTGATATAATTAAATGAAATAAGATCATGTTATGGATATTTGAATGAAATAACACATGAAAGGAAACTTGAAAGAAAAGAGAAGATGGGATTTCCTTAAAAAAAATTAGGTTTCCTATCATCATCAGTTAAAATTCCAGAAAATCAGTTGATGAGAGTGGAATGGGTATCTCAAAATTTGGTCATAAAATTTAATGAAATTAGGATATATAAGAACATACCCCAACATAGTAAAATGGAATCTGTAAGACATAACAAAGATTATGTTTTGACTAAAAGACGAGGGTGAAAGGTTCCATTACCTTGAAGAGTAACTTCAAAAAAATGATGGTTGGGACCATGGGGGATTGAGGGAACATTTGGGGGACTCCTTGGGATGTAATAACACATGACCGTAATTCAGGAAGAATTTGGAATGAAATGAATAATGGAATGGGTTGGAATTTATAGGAAAAGTGGGGTAATATTTAATTAATTTCTATGGGACACCTCATTAGTGATATTTGAAAAACCATGGGCCTGACAATGGTATTTGATCAATATATTAGAATCTTGGGACACCTCAAAACATATCTTACTATACACAAGTTGACTAGAATTATTAATTCATGATTACATCACTAATTATGCCATTAAAAACACCGAAACACAAAATTGTATTTTTACTAATCATCGAAAAACAAAACAGTTTATAAAAATCACATAAATTATACCTAAACTAATATCGATGCTATGAATTAAAAAATAAACTCCATTTTTTGAATATTATTTTCTAATTATGATATATTTATTTTTATGTAGAAACACTATTTACTTAAAAAATACTAATACTTAACTAATAATTTCTCAAACTGTTATTTAATTATGCAATTATATAACATTTCCATTCAAGATGGAAAAATAATATTAATAATTAATTAAGTGAGGTTACTATCACATTGTTCACATTACTATTCATATGGGTAATATTTATATTCATAATTTACAATTAACCAATAATTAGGTTGATCTTATTAGAATCTAATTTTATTACGGGTCACAACTATAGAAGACAATTTTTTGAAAATAATTTCAAATTATTAATAATTTAATGTATAAAAGTGTTTTAAAATAATGATTTTCCAATATTAATCAATAATATTTAACTTCTATAAATTCATCCTTTATTTATCTGAAAATTTGAAAATCACGATTTTTACTATAATAAGAAATTACAATTTTATTTATACAAAAGGATTGGAAAAAGTAACTAAGGCCTCATTACATAACCTCTTACAACACATGCATAATATATAGGAGTAAGTTTCACTATTGTGATAGAATCCTGGGGTGGCTCGAACAACATTGCCTGAGTGGTGATTTCTATCATCTTGAACTTTTTATTTAAGAGATTTGGTTCAAGATTAACGTGTTGAAGTTTGTCTTGGGCTTGGTCCAAAGAAAATCACAGTGATTCAAACTTTTTACCATGCTTTGACAGATGGGTTTCTAATGGCTTGAGTCTACTGGATGAGGCTATTGAATCTTATTTCCGTAGGAATTGTCAATGATCATTGGTATTTATAAAACATTATCATAATCTTATGTGTATAGTTTCCAATTGTCATATTGACCATTAGTCATATAACAGTCAAACCCCAATGGTCTCATTTTAATTATACTCACTTTATTAATAAAAGTATATAGTTATTCTAAGTAAAAAATAAAATAATACACGAATTTAGTAAACAAATATTATTCAAAAGTTCGGGTTGTTACAGACCCTAAAAAATATATTAGCAATTGTTCCTCTCATCTAATCATAAGAGCCTCATGTATATCTTCCTTTAGATGGATTTGAACTTGAGATAGAGGATATGGAAAAATTCTCTCTCATACTACTACATTGGGATTTTCTATACTCCTGGGACAGGGAATTTGGTGGTAGATTTTATCATTAGGATATCCAGTTTGCAGTTGATGAACAAGGTGTCAGGGAAGTTGACCACATTAATGTTATCCTTTATGAATGGTGATGGATCATATTAAGTCACGTAAATGGTTATCACCCCTCAACTCATATAGTGAGTCCTAGAGGAAAAACGTTGGCATACCTATTGTGAGACCTTACGTTGTCATATTTAAAAATGGTATGCTCCTGATTGGTATTTGAAATGGGGTATCAAGCCTTTCTTTTTAGAGGATACATAGTAGTACAAGTGGATTTAGGGGAGGGGGTTATGATGTAGTTTTATACATCCCATTTTGTGGTACATCTATGTTTGGAAAACATATATCAGAACCTTAACCATCAGTTTTGGTGGCCATGAATGAATAAGGGAGTTGCAAGGTTTGGATCTTTATGCCTTACATGTTAGCAAGTGAAGGCTAAGCATAAGGTTCCATTGGGTTTGGATCAAGACCTTGAGGTGAATGAATGGAAGTTCTATGGAGTATAGACTGGAATCATGATGGTTTTACCATGTACATCAATGTATCACAATTCCATTTGGGTGATCATTGACGAACACCCCAAGTCTTCAAATTCATTGTTATATAAGAGAAGAGTTCAGTAGATATATTGGGAAATCTATACGTGGAAGATATAGTTTGACAACAAGGATATCTATTGATGATCATTTTACATCCTGGTTGTGGAAGTGATCATAAGAGGCATTTGGGATTTTGTAATTCTTGAGCATAGTGTTTCACCCGTAGATGGTTGGTCAGACAGAGTGGACCATTTATATTTTGGAGGAAATGCAATGGGCTTATATGATAGACATTGGAAATATTTGGGGGCATCACCTACCAGTTGTGGAGATTTCATACAGGAAATAATAACATTCCACAATTGGTATGGGACCACTCAAGGTCATGTATATATGACCCTGTAGGTAACCCCTTTGCTGGACTGAACTGGGAGTGTTATCACTAATGGGACCATTGTTTGTAAAAAATACAATAGAGAAGGTTAAAATATTCTAGGATTAGATGAAGATTTAATAGAACTTTCATAAGACTTATTACAATAGAAAACATAGTCTTTTGGAGTTCCAGGAAGTCAACCACATGTTACATCAGGTTCCTCCTTGATTTAGATTACAAAAATTTTGTTGGGTAGACAGGCTCTCTCTGAGGTTCATCTTCCATTTCCAGATACATCATAAAGTTGGAGTGGTGGCACAACGCATGTCTCTACATCCACAGTTAGAGTGGGTACATGACGTCTTCAAAGTTAACAACTTAGTATGTAACGACCCGAATTTTTTTTAATAAATCTTATTTCCTAATTTTATGTGTTATTTTATTTTATTTTTATACTCAACAAAAATGTTTCATTTGATAACATGAGTATAATTAAAATGAGACTGTTGGGTTTTGACTATTATTTGACCATTGGTCAATGTGACCGCTGGAAACTAAATGTTTTGATTACTATCTCTAAATACAAGCAATCTTGGTTAATTAATATAGAAAGAAGATTCGATGGCCTCACCCAGTAGTCTTGGACCGATCGAAGCCCATCTAACAGAACTTGGGAAGGAGGTAGCACCACTGGGCTTTGCTCTGGACCAAACCCAAGCTGAACTTCATCATGTGAAGCTAGAACGGGATCGCCTTCGCGAGAAGTTTAATCTAATAGAAATTACGACTCGTGCGATGTTGGCTGAGCCTCTCTCGGATTCTCTCACCTTAGCACACCTTACACTTAGGTCCTATGCTGGTGTGATAAGGGGCTATGTAAGGAGAACGTGATTGCCTTGTGTAATCCTTTGTTTTAAATAAAAAATTGGATTTCTTCTTATGATGAAGTTTATGAATTTTCAAATGTCCATATAAATATAGTATGCATATTTTTGATAAATTTTAGAGAAAGGATATTTTAAAAATGTTTATGTAAACCTTAAATAAATAAAAATGTGTAATGATTTTCAAAAAATGGTCTTCTACAATTATGTTCACTACGAAATTTCGAGTCTAATAAGATCAACTTGATTTTTGATGAATAGTAAATTATGAATAGTGATTTTACGCTTAAGATTAGTAATGTGACCAAATGGATTAGTAATCTCACTTAAAGAAAGTATTAATATAATCTAGGCACATTGATTATGTAATGTGATTCAATAAAATGGTTAAATAACAGTTTCATAAATTATTATTCAAGTATTAGTTTTTCGGGTGAATAGTGTTTTTTAATTAAAAATTTAATTTAAAATATTTAGAAAATTATTTTTATAAAACGGATTTCATTTTTGAACTCAGAGCACCGATATTATGCTAGGGTAATTTTTGGGGTTTTTTCTGAAAAAATGAATTTTCGGTGAATAGTGTTTTTATTTAAAAATTAAATTAAAAATATTTAGAAAATTATTTTTATAAAATGGAGTTCATATTTGTAATCAGAGCGTTGATTTTTGGTTAAGGTGAAACTTTGGGATTATTCTGAGAAAGTTGAATTTTCGATGAATAGTGAAAATACTGTTTTTAAGTTACGGGTGTCTAATGACATCATTAAATGATGTATTAAGTATATATTCAATATGGTCGAATTGTGAATAGTAAGATAAGGTATGAGGTGTCCCAAGTGGCCAATACCATGGGAAAATACCATGGGCAAGCCCATGGTTTTTTCAAAACCACTAATGAGCTGTCCCTTGGCCATTAATGCATTGTCCCCTCACTTTCCCTATAAATACCCACCCATTCCTCCTTTGTTTTTCACTCCCAACACTCCCCCAACGATGTTCTGGTCTCCTTACCTCCCAAGGAGTCCTCCCAAGGTGCCCCCAAGCCCTCAAGGTCCAAAACTTTGAGTTTCAAGAGTCACATTTTAAGGTAAGGGATCCGACCTCTCTCTTTCATTTCAAGTAATATCTTTTATGTCATTCCTTTTATGTTCCATGTTATTATGTTGGAGGATGTTCTTTTATACTCCTCTTACTTCCCTTTTCATGTTAATATAATGAGGGATCCCCTCTTACTCTCATTATTTCGTTTTATGAAGTTTTAAGTGGCGCCGTTAGGCTGCCGAATTTTTTGTAACAGATTCTTTCTCCCTTCTCATTTTTCAAGATCTATTTTCATGTAAAGTATTTCATGTTCCTTTTTTTTATTATGTTGGGGTATGATCTATAAATTTATCATACTGATATTTTATGATCATATGATGAGAGACCCCATTTGATCACTTCAATTTAGTATTTTGAAGTTTTAAGTGGCGCCGTTAGGCTGCCGAAATTTTAAGTTGTTCTTCACCCTTCTCGTTTTGAAGTTCTACTTTCATGTCAATTCTTTCAAGTTCCTTTTTGTTATGTTGGGGTATGATCTCTATATCTATCATACTGGACTCTTATGTTCATATGATGAGAGACCCCATTTGATCTCTTCAATTCAGTATTTTGTTGAAGTTTAAGTGGCGCCGTTAGGCTGCCGAATTTTTAAGTGGTTCTTCACCCTTCTCGTTTTGAAGTTCTACTTTCATGTCAAATCTTTCAAGTTACTTTTTGTTATGTTGGGGTATGATCTCTATATCTATCATACTGGACTCTTATGTTCATATGATGAGAGACCCCATTTTATCTCTTCAATTCAGTATTTTGTTGAAGTTTAAGTGGCACCGTTAGGCTGCCGAATTTTTAAGTGGTTCTTCACCATTCTCGTTTTGAAGTTCTACTCTCATGTCAATTATTTCAAGTTCCTTTCTATTATGTTGGGGTATGACCTCTATATCTATCATACTGGACTCTTATGTTCATATTATGAGAGACCCTATTTGACCTTGTCAATTCAATTTTGTTGAAGTTTAAGTGACGCCGTTAGGCTGCCGAATTCTCACAAGAGAAATCTTTTTTTTCTCTTCCTTTCATGTTCTTCATTTCATATGGTATATTTTCAAATTTAATTACCATGTTCTTAAATTCCTTATATTTTGTCCCTCTACGGTTTGATGAGTCATTTATGAATGTTTGACCCATGTCCCCTCTCTTCTCAATGTTTTCTAAAACCTTGTAACATAGCCGTTATGTTACAGAATTTTCGTCTCAACGTTCCTATCTGTCTTTCTAATAATTATTTTATGTTATAAAGTGAATACTCAAAACTCTTATTTCTACAGGGGTATTCACATATATATCAAAATGTTCTATTTTAAATTCTGGGAATTACATAAATGAAACCCTCTTTCCCTTTCCGTGGGTTTAAAGTGACGTAAAGATCATGTCTTTAAAGCAGTTTTTAAAATGTTATGATTATGAAATGAAACCCATTTATTTTATGCTATATGGGTTATTTATGAAATTTTTGATGATGATATATGTGGCTCACATGATAATAAAGGAAAATTTAAGGGTGCACCCTGATAGCGCTCCAATGCATTGGGTAAAGACTTAATCTCTAGAGATGACCATTTTAACGATGCCTTGGTGAATAAACATGGTAATTTTTAACGACACCTTGGGGATGGACCTTGGTGAAACGAAATGATTGTCAATATTAAATGTTCCAGCCACATCTTCAAGTTATGAAAAATGTTATTTTTATTATTATATGCATCATGATTACATTCTCATGCCTTAAAGTTCTTTTCATGACCTTATTGAAGTATCACAAGTTCACATGTAAAATGTTCATCTTGTTTCCCATACTGGGCCTTTTGCTCACCCTTTCTTTTGATGTATGTCCCCAGGTTATGAGATGCAGTAATGAACCTAGGATGAACATAAGGAGAAGCCTTTCAAGTGTTTAAGAAGAATGTTTTATGTTGTTTTCATGTATTATGTTCCTAGTTTCCAAGACACTAAACCTTAAATATCCTCAGTTTTGTGTAATGTAATGAAAGTTTATGTTATAAAAAGGCGGGATGATATAGTTGGTATCAAAGGATGGTTTTGTTATTTGTGGAAATTAGGATATGAAAACTCTAGGAATAACCCTATAGAAAAGTTAAAAAAATAGGAAATCTTCCTGGTATTTTGGTGAGTATTGATTAAGGGGTTGCCAAGCAAATACATCCCTGTCTGGATACGAGCAGGTAGAGGTGGCTCTGGCACAGATGTACATAGGGGTAAAACCCGAAAACACCGCATTGAGCTAGACTCGAACGGGAACTGGTACATGACAATGGGCCTTGCTGCACTCTTGGTTACGACACTCCCGGGGGATATGCTTTGGTAAATTCATAAGCTTAGTATGAACCATTGTTAAAGGAACAAAGATAAAATAAAATAAATATTCAAATAAGAATATATGATCATGGATAACCTAGATGGGAACCTAGGGGATCACAAGTTAGGGTATACTTTTCTTCTACAAGTTATCATTATATGCTTTCAGTTCCTTTTCATGATTATTGGCTAAGTACTTAAGCCCCTAATTATGATTTCTTTTCATAGTTAATGGTGGGAAATGGAAGAACATGTCCAAACAACCAATGTGATAGGGAATGCGACGATTGTCGTATTAATATGACAGGGATGATTAGGGGATTAAAATATGATTATTATTTTGGAAGATGTTCACTATTTTGGGGACCCTATAAGATCGAGGTAAATAGATTACTACGGTACTTTCATTGAAGAGTAGGGTTGACTTATATTTTGATGAATCAATGAATTTAAGGTGGAATTATAGTAATTTAGGTTACTTATGGAAATTATTAACCTATCTTGGGGTAAATATGTTTAGGTTAGTTACTTTTTTTATAAGATGTTAGGAGTGGTTGATGTTGTTTGGAGATGAATGATAAAGTTTACCTTGGAAGACTATGTTATCAAATCCTTCTTGTATTTGGGTTTCAATCTTAGTTTGGTTTATTTTGAGGATTTTTAAGGACAGTTATTTATGGAATGGACTATGATAAACTTTGGGTAGTACCATGGAACTTTGAAGACTTAAAAGTAGTTTCCATTCCTATGGGATTATTTATTTTTGAAGAGTTGTTTTACCTTACCCTTTCTGTTTTTGGGATAATGTTTAAAGTTAGAAGAAATAGATAGTTAATATTTTGTGGATTATGAAGATGATTCTTGTGTTTTGATGAGACCAAGTAGTTTTGAATGCTCATAATTTGGAGAAAAGATTAGTTTTGGGTAGAAACTTATTAAAGGATGAAACTCTACATGAAGATATGTATATTTTCTTATGTTTTTGTTTTTTGATGTAAATTAATTCCTAAAAATTATGAAAAGGAACGTGAAACAAAAACGTTGTTGTTTTACGTTTCCTACTTGGTAATCAAAGACCGTTTACACAGATCATAAGTTTTGGATTTTCTTATGGTTAACGTTCTCTTAATCATGTTCTCTATCACTCTCCCCCAGAAATTGACCCTTTGTTTTTCTTCCATGTCCATGTTTTCCTCTATGGAATCTTAGTATGGGTTAACTCGGGTGACCTTTGTACTTCCGTTTCTTTCTTTTAAAGTAATAGTTTTACTGACTCCTTTTCCGATGTGGGACTTTCAATGAAATTTCAAAACCCAATTTTAAAAATTCCGAGGACGCAATTTCTTAAGGGGGGAATATTGTAACGACCCGAATTTTTTTTAATAAATCTTATTTCCTAATTTTATGTGTTATTTTATTTTATTTTTATACTCAACAAAAATGTTTCATTTGATAACATGAGTATAATTAAAATGAGACTGTTGGGTTTTGACTATTATTTGACCATTGGTCAATGTGACCACTGGAAACTAAATGTTTTGATTACTATCTCTAAATGCAGGCAATCTTGGATAATTAATATAGAAAGAAGATTCGATGGCCTCACCCAGTAGTCTTGGACCGATCGAAGCCCATCTAACAGAACTTGGGAAGGGGGTAGCACCACTGGGCTTTGCTCTGGACCAAACCCAAGCTGAACTTCATCGTGTGAAGTTAGAACGGGATCACCTTCGCGAGAAGTTCAATCTAATAGAAATTACGACTCGTGCGATGTTGGCTGAGCCTCCCTCAGATTCTCTCACCTTAGCACACCTTACACTTAGGTCCTATGCTGGTGTGATAAGGGGCTATGTAAGTAGACCGTGATTGCCTTGTGTAATCCTTTGTTTTAAATAAAAAATTGGATTTCTTCTTATGATGAAGTTTATGAATCTTCAAATGTCCATATAAATATAGTATGCATATTTTTGATAAATTTTAGAGAAAGGATATTTTAAAAATGTTTATGTAAACCTTAAATAAATAAAAATGTGTAATGATTTTCAAAAAATGGTCTTCTACAATTATGTTCACTACGAAATTTCGAGTCTAATAAGATCAACTTGATTTTTGATGAATAGTAAATTATGAATAGTGATTTTACGCTTAGGATTAGTAATGTGACCAAATGGATTAGTAATCTCACTTAAAGAAAGTATTAATATAATCTAGGCACCTTGATTAAGTAATGTGATTCAATAAAATGGTTAAATAACGGTTTCATAAATTATTATTCAAGTATTAGTTTTTCGGGTGAATAGTTTTTTTTAATTAAAAATTTAATTAAAAATATTTAGAAAATTATTTTTATAAAACAGATTTCATTTTTGAACTCAGAGCACCGATATTATGCTAGGGTAATTTTTGGGGTTTTTTCTGAAAAAATGAATTTTCGGTGAATAGTGTTTTTATTTAAAAATTAAAGTAAAAATATTTAGAAAATTATTTTTATAAAATGGAGTTCATATTTTTAATCAGAGCGTTGATTTTTGGTTAAGGTGAAACTTTGGGATTATTCTGAGAAAGTTGAATTTTCGATGAATAGTGAAAATACAGTTTTTAAGTTACGGGTGTCTAATGACATCATTAAATGATGTATTAAGTATATATTCAATATGGTCGAATTGTGAATAGTAAGATAAGGTATGATTTGTCCCAAGTGGCCAATACCATGGGCAAATACCATGGGCAAGCCCATGGTTTTGCCAAAACCACTAATGAGGTGTCCCTTGGCCATTAATGCCTTGTCCCCTCAATTTCCCTATAAATACCCACCCATTCCTCCTTTGGTTTTCACTCCCAACTCTCCCCCAACGATGTTCTGGTCTCCTTACCTCCCAAGGAGTCCTCCCAATGTTCCCCCAAGCCCTCAAGGTCCAAAACTTTTAGTTTATAGAGTCACATTTTAAGGTAAGGGATCCGACCTCTCTCTTTCATTTCAAGTAATCTCTTTTATGTCATTCCTTTTATGCTCCATGTTCTTATGTTGGAGGATGTTCTTTTATACTCCTCTTACTTCCCTTTTCATGTTAATATAATGAGAGATCCCCTCTTACTCTCATTATTTCGTTTTATGAAGTTTTAAGTGGCGCCGTTAGGCTGCCGAAATTTTTGTAACTGATTCTTTCTCCCTTCTCATTTTTCAAGATCTATTTTCATGTAAAGTATTTCATTTTCCTTTTTTTATTATGTTGGGGTATGACCTCTAAATTTATCATACTGATCTTTTATGATCATATGATGAGAGACCCCATTTGATCGCTTCAATTCAGTATTTTGAAGTTTTAAGTGGCGCCGTTAGGCTGCTGAAATTTTAAGTGGTTCTTCACCCTTCTCATTTTGAAGTTCTACTTTCATGTCAATTCTTTCAAGTTTCTTTTTGTTATGTTGGGGTATGATCTCTATATATATCATACTGGACTCTTATGTTCATATGATGAGAGACCCCATTTGATCTCTTCAATTCAGTATTTTGTTGAAGTATAAGTGGCGCCGTTAGGCTGCCGAATTTTTAAGTGGTTCTTCACCCTTCTCGTTTTGAAGTTCTACTTTCATGTCAAATCTTTCAAGTTACTTTTTGTTATGTTGGGGTATGATCTATATATCTATCATACTGGAATATTATGTTCATATGATGAGAGACACCATTTTATCTCTTCAATTCAGTATTTTGTTGAAGTTTAAGTGGCGCCGTTAGGCTGCCGAATTTTTAAGTGGTTCTTCACCATTCTCGTTTTGAAGTTCTACTCTCATGTTAATTCATTCAAGTTCCTTTCTATTATGTTGGGGTATGACCTCTATATCTATCATACTGTACTCTTATGTTCATAATATGAGAGACCCTATTTGACCTTGTAAATTCAATTTTGTTGAAGTTTAAGTGACGCTGTTAGGCTGCCAAATTCTCACAAGAGAAATCTTTTTTTTTTCTCTTCCTTTCATGTTCTTCATTTCATATGGTATATTTTCAAATTTCATTACCATGTTCTTAAATCCCTTATATTTTGTCCCTCTACGGTTTGATGGGTCATTTATGAATATTTGACCCATGTCCCCTCTCTTCTCAATGTTTTCTAAAACCTTGTAACATTGCCGTTATGCTGCAGAATTTTCGTCTCAAAGTTCCTATCTCTATTTTCTAATAATTATTTTATGTTATAAAGTGAATACTCAAAGCTCTTATTTCTACATGGGTATTCACATATATATCAAAATGTTCTATTTTAAATTCTGGGAATTACATAAATGAAACCCTCTTTCCCTTTCCGTGGGTTTAAAGTGACGTAAAGATCATGTCTTTAAAGCAGTTTTTAAAATGTTATGATTATGAAATGAAACCCATTTATTTTATGCTATATGGGTTATTTATGAAATGTTTGATGATGATATATGTGGATCACATGATAATAAAGGCAAATTTTAGGGTGCGCCCTGATAGCGCTCCAATGCATTGGGTAAAGACTTAATCTCTAGAGATGACTATTTTAACGATGCCTTGGTGAATAACCTTGGTAATTTTTAACGACACCTTGGGGATGGACCTTGGTGAAACGAAACGATTGTCAATATTAAATGTTGCAGCCACATCTTCAAGTTATGAAAAATATTATTTTTATTATGATATGCCTCATGATTACATTCTCATGCCTTAAAGTTCTTTTCATGACCTTATTGAAGTATCTCAAGTTCACATGTAAAATGTTCATCTTGTTTCCCTTACTGGGACTTTTGCTCACCCTTTCTTTTGATGTATGTCCCCAGGTTATGAGATGCAGTAATGAACCTAGGATGAACATAAGGAGAATCCTTTCAAGTGTTTAAGAAGAATGTTTTATGTTGTTTTCATGTATTATGTTCCTAGTTTCAAAGACACTAAACCTTAAAGATCCTCAGTTTTGTGTAATGTAATGAAACTTTATGTTATAAAAAGGCGGGATGCTATATAGTAGGTACAAGAATGACCCATTACACATCATCGACTGGGGTGATCTGGAAATCGATGATGGGGAAATGATTTTTTGTGTACCAAGGGGACATCAAGGATCAGCCTGATCAGATCCTTTATTAGTGAGATATTCCTTTTTTGTTTTAATATTTTCAAAACTGGAATCTCCATGAGATCAAATGGGAGTTGGAGGCTCAGATTCATGCTCATTGCAGTAATCCATTTGAGTAGAAATTGTTTTAATTTTGGGGACGTAAATCCCCAAGGTGGGTAGAATTTGACATCTCATATTATCATTATATTATTTTTAGATATTATATGGATTGATTTCGATATAACGAACTAATACATTGTGTGATTCTGATGCCCGGTATGTTAACAATAAATGATTAAAAAATATTAAACTTCTTAAAATGATACTTGTGTGGTTTTCTTGAAAATGTTTAATAACTCTTAAATGGGTACCTGGATTAGAAATTTCAGGGCACATTTTCACTAAGGATGGATGTTTCACCCAAGGTTTCACATAACTTTAATTAGATCAGGTCATCTATAGAAAAAGTAATGAAGGATTTAACCATAAATAAAATTATTTAATAAAGAAATTATGATGACAGAAAAACATCATTTTTTTATGTATTTGTCAAGAATTATGGGTTTTCATCATAATCCTAGAGTTCCTCTAGAAATGTGTAAAATTAACCACAATTGAAACTATTTTATGATGATTCCAGATCAATCGAATGACACACCTTAGATTTGATGAACCTAGACAACGAAAACAATGACACTTTGATCTTCATAATCTATAGAACCAAAAGAAAGTAGGGTCTGTTTTTTTATTATTTTTCCCCATTATTGAATTCTATAATGAATGCGGACCAATAAACAATAATATTGGCCCATAGATTGATTTTTATGGGATGGTTTTATCTATAGGATTATTGTGAGATTGGCAATTTTTCATTTTTTTATAGTTCTAATGTAAATGGATTTCAGATGAAATGAAAAATACCGAGGTTCCTTCATCACGGATTCTCTTTGTGATTTTCATCATCCGGCCTTTGTATTTTTCACTATTGGATCCTTGTGGTCATGACTCGACCATCTTAGATGGATCCAAATGTAATAAAACCTCCATGAATAATGGAATATTGACAATAGAGTCCACATTTTTGTAGATTGAGACCCAAGGAGCTCAGATTTGTGACCATTTTATGTTTTAGGCATTAGAGGAGGCATGGTTGTTCAACGAAGAGACCACCTTAGTGGTACCAGTGACTAGTGGTCGAAAACCGTGTGGACTAGGCTGATATAACAGGTTATGCTAGGTGGCCCGTGCATGAGTGGGCCGGTGCATGCAGGTCAGGCCAATTAGGTTGGGTCGTTCGATGTTGTACGGGTTGGACGATGGTCAGAACTAGAGAGTCCAAGGGGGATCTAGGCCATGATCGATCATGGTCGTTGACCATGTGCCATGGTAGCTCTAGATTTCATGGCCTCTTGATTGACCGGGTGTAACATCATGAGTTTTAAGAAAGGAATATTATGTTCAATAGCATACATGATATGCTACATAGAGCATAAACAAACAAAAAAAATAGTATTATTTGAAGGATACAATTATAACATAGTCGTTAGAATCTTGAGAATGAATAGTATTAAATAATTTATGAAAATATGGTTTACACATGTTTATATAACTATTCATTGATTACCAAATTTCATAGAATTGGAAATAAATTGCAATTGAAGATAAAGGATGTGTTTTTATGAAATCCAATTTAAATGAGAATAATTGTGTTTATAAAATCATATCATCATTTTTGGATTATATTAATAAAAAAACTCAATATGGTGTTTAAAAGTCATATTATATTTTTTATAGAAAAGATATAAGAAAAAAATCAATTTTAATGATAAAAAAAGTATTATTCAAAAAAAAAAAATTTTACCTCCTTTTGATGGTGAACACATTTTAAATCTTGTTTTAATAGTTTTATAAGTTCTATTTGAGAAAATAAACATCTTTTTTCGAATAGGGACATTAAAATTTACATGGGTTGAAATTTCATCATTTTTCTAATAAAATTCATATTTAAATAAATAGTGAAACATATTTCATTTTAATTTAAAATTCGTTTTCGTATATTTTTTATATAGTTAGATTGGCCTTTTAATTGGTTTTAAAGTGTAATTGGATTATGTTTTTATCATTTAATACAATTTTGATCATTCCTAGTAATTTCACGTTGAAATTTTATATAAAAAGATGTCAATCGTTTGATGGTTTTATATTTAAAAACTGTTTTTATCATTTTGACAAAGGGAATTAATTTAAAATAAATTACTAAAAGTTATATGTTTTGAATTTGGAAAAATGGATTCAATATTTGGAATCATAATGTCAAATTTTTTGAAATAGGTCCCTGTTATTTTTGTACTTTTTAATACAATCTTTAAGAATTATTTGTATTTACCAGAGTTAAAGGGTAAATCTAGTAAATAACTGTATAAATAATATATACAATATTATAAAACTAACCTAAAACATATCATAATCCTATTGGATGACATATTGACAACCAGGAAAACCATTAGGATGAAAATTTTTCAATTGGAATCCACGTGGGTGTGATTATGACACATAACATTTAATTTAATTTAAAAGAATATATGTTATAAACATAAATTTTTTTAATAAAACAATTTTAATATTGGTTTATATAAATGATATCACTGACTATAAATAGTATTTAGAAATACCAAAATATTTCCTAAATAATTTTACATTATTTATAAATTTTAGAAAAAAATAAATAAATTTAATTATGAAACAATGATGACGAAGTGATTACTTAATTAATAAAATATTCAAATAAATGATATTATATATGTTAAAATGATTATTATTTGAAATATTTGACACAATACATGACTTGTATGGATGAATATGACATGTTAGTATTGATTTAATGTATTTTTTTAAGGAATAAATTTGATATAAATTTTTGAAAAATGTCATGTATATATAGTGTCAAAATTGACATAATTTATAACTTTAAATATAAAATAGTCTATTTAATGACAAAAAATTACTAAAAATATATGATTCAACAAACTAGTTAGGATAAGACATAATATGTCATATAGAGGACTTTTGTTCATTGTTTTATATTTTATGTAAATTACATTAACAAAATAAGAATAAATAATGAGTTGTCATGGTAATATTAAAAAAGCTAAAAATAATGTAAAATTAAAAAGATAAGGATTAAAAAATATTCAAAAATTTTATAATTTTAATTGCATAATGGGTATAAGAACAGAATCCTCTTATATTTGAAATAAATAATTTTGGTACCATTAGATGTCACGAACCGAATATGGTGGCCATCGAAAATGGCACCAAACATGGCCCATGACAAGACCTTAAGGGCGTTTCCTATACCCATGGGCCGTTACATGTTCTCGGGTATCATAGATTTGTTTTGGGAACGATTTACCAGAATATGGATATAAAAAACATCAAAATAAATCGATAAAATGAATCAGAAAATTCATGCCAAACAAGAATTAAAAGAATCTAGAACTAAATACATAGGTTTAAACATAATAAAAGAGGTCCAAAGACACATTAATGTAGCATAAAAACATCCCCAAGGACTCCACATGACATGGGGTCATCACCCAGAATCCGTCTCCACAACATCGCACCATGGAAGGGAACTAACAACCCAAACCACCATCACCAAAGGCCTTTAATTTACCTATTTAAAACACGATCAAGTATACTAACACCAAGGTGGTGTAAGTAGGATTTGATGCAAATCCCAATAGTATACCACAAAATAGATTCCCATCAATAAGAAATACAATATAAAAAGCATGCATGTTTTATAACAATGAAGTGGTGGAAATAACTTCTATAGAATGAAACTTTTAAATGTAAACCATTTTCAAATGGAATTTTCAATGAGTTAGAACATTTCAAAAAAACATATAAGTTACTATATTTTCCATCCAAAACCACTATATTGAAAATGTAATTACAACATAAACAATTATCACCAATCTCGGGACCACCCATAGGCACTAGTTAATCTCGAGCCACATGTACCTCGTACCTCGGTGCAATGTTACCATAGAAAAAACCATTTTTTACATGCTCCACTAGTAGGGAACATACCCATAACTTATTGTTCCAAAATAATCTTCAATATTGTTTTTTAGTGTTTTTGTTATCCATTTCTCTCAGTAAAAGAGGGATAAAAATGCTCCAGATCACTAGCGTACCTATACAATTTTGCCTCCTAGATACCATGGTTTCACCTATTATGCTAAAAAAAATTCACATTTTATCAATATCAATTACCAAATAAACACATCTGTTTTGGAAATAATTAACTGAAAACAATATCTGCACAGGCTTTTCATCACTAACATCACTCCATGAAACCATTAAAATTTCACTAGAATAACTTCAGAGTTTTTCACAATTTATTTCACAAAAAAATCCATTTAAAACCCCAACTTAAACCCTATATCCATTCCTATACTCACCAAAATATAATCTTCAGCACTAAAAAGTTTTTATAAATCCATTACTAGAGTTATAAAACAACCCCAATTGGTATAACAGAGAATAAACATGTAAAGCACCCAACTTTACACAAAATTGGTACCTAAAAATCATTTACTTTATAAAAATCACCAAAAAAAATTTCACATAAAGGATAATAAAGGATAAGTGTGCTAAAATTTTAAATTAATAAGTGGTAACTCATCTAGTAGTGCTTACACATGGAATCACCAACCACAAGGGTCAAAAACCTCAAATATTGGGGGAATGTTCAACCGCACCGCCTCTTTACCAAAATGGAGTTTAAACAGACCTAAAATCATTAATACAGACCATGAAACACAAGAAAAAACCCTAGGTTAGAATCCCCATGTGTTGGAAATTAGCAAATTCAGGAATAAGGGAAGAAACCCAAAGAAAATGGGAGGAAGAAGGAAGGAAACCAACTTACATGAGGGTTCACGAAGAAATCACTCAAATTACACTAGTATATGAATTTAGAAATATTCCAAAATGAATTTTAGGTTCTAATAAGGATGATGAGGTCATGTAGGAACTAGAATGGGGGAGAAAGAGTGAAAAATTAAGGAGTTATGAAGGAAACAAATTATCTCTTCTAATCTTGATGATTTAAGAAATCTTGAGAATATTGACCCTAATATGAGATGAAAATGATATCCAAAGAGGGACACAAGGTGATGGGGGAGCACCTAGGGATGTCTTATTTGAGTGGGAGACGGAATCACCAAAAAAGAATACAAAATATAGAATACATAAAATAACCATTTTAAAAAAAACTAGAAATGGGCTTACAAGATGACCCAATTCCTTAAATAAAAACTCAAATCCACCATGATTATGGATTCGTAAAGGGTCCAAATTGATATGGTGGTCTTAATATATTATGGGAGGCCATGTAGGAAGTAGAATGGGTGAAAAACATGAAATATAATAGAATTATAAAAGAAAAAAATTGATTTTTTAATTTGGATATGGGCTCACGGTTTAGCCCAAATCAAGAAAACTCACCCTTTCCTAAAATATTTATGGGACCCCCCCACCCACAATAAATAAATAATGTAAATTAAATGAATTTTACCTTTATGAAAATTCATCCAAGTGACAATTATCCCTTCCATGAATGACTTTCATCCCCAGAAAGCCAACATGTCTCTTTATCGGAAAACAAGAATGGGTACTCTTCATCAACCCGTAACTTCTGCTCCCATATATCATGTGTATCATTAACATGCTAGAAAAGAACAAAAACGGGTGTAATAGACTTCCCCTAAATCACCTTTTCCTAGAAGTCCAATATTCTCACCTTCCGCTCAAAAAAAGATAAATTAGGCTTTATATCCAACTCCTCCTAATTCAGTACATGGGATGGATTCGGGTTGTATATTTTCAACTAGGAGACATGGAAGATTTCATAGATGGATGTCAACAGAGAAGGTAAGGCCAAAGTATTCCACCATTCCAATACTCTCAATGATCTCAAAATGTCCGACTTACCACGATGTCATCTTACTATTCTTTGCCAATCAATGACGTCTTGGATAAGGGGCAAAATTCCAGAATACCCTATCATGCATAGAAAACTATATATCATGATGCATGTCGTCAATATATGATTTATGGAGACTCTGAGATATCAATAATCACTTCCTGATCATCTTGACCTTATCAAACATCTTCTGCACCGTACTCGGCCTCAACAATGAGGTCTCACCTACCTCAACCCAACATATGGGGGACCGACAAGTCTGACCATAGAGAGCCTCAAAAGGATCCATTCGAATCGAGGATTTGTAACTATTATTATAAGAAAATTCAACCAATCATAAATGGCTATCCTAGGAACCTCTGAAGTCTAGAAAACCTGCACGGATCATGTCCTCAAAAAATTGATTTGGTTGCTCTGTCTCACAAGCCATTTCAAGATTGTATGCCATGGTCACCTTAATGATAGGCCCAAAGGCCTTCTAAAGGCCT
Source organism: Viscum album (assembly GCA_963277665.1). Taxonomy (NCBI): domain Eukaryota; kingdom Viridiplantae; phylum Streptophyta; class Magnoliopsida; order Santalales; family Viscaceae; genus Viscum; species Viscum album. Next base: position 1,489,941,871 of record OY728151.1, on the reverse strand, counting down.
TACTATAACCAAGAGTTGAATGATGTGTCTCTATCTAAGACAACTGGTGATGGAACACCATGGAGAATTACCACCTTCTGGGGATACAAATGTCCCAACTCATCCACTTCAATTGTATCTATTATCAGAAATAATTGGGATGATTTATTTAGACAATCATTTATAGCTCAAATTGAATTCATCCCCCAAGATATACGAGGAAAACCAACATTGAATTCCATGGTTACCTTATCTCACTTCCATGTAGGAATGGGTAATGACCGGAGCAAACCTATGGGCCTTTAATGCTCTACTTTCACCTACTAGCATGTGTAGCATCTCGAAACAATGTTTGCAATGTCTCATCTCATACCAGCCCATCAGAACTGCCGAAACACATCAAAATACATATTGGTGGCACCGAGATAAAAATACCACTAATAATGGTGGCTATCCTACATCACCACCCTCCACAGAGATGATGGCAATATTGAATGGTGCTTAAATCACAATATTTCCATAGAAGATGATGACCAAACAGAAGATGTATCCCCACCATGATGAAACTGTCTTGAACACTGAAAAATTTCATCATTGTTCTATTCTCGAAGAATCAACTCCAAGAGGGAAGGAGTAAACTTAATGCTCACTAAGGACACCCATCTACTGTTCACCTTTTACTCCACATGCATCTAAGAAACGAGTCCCATCAAAGTCCACTCATAACTGGAAATCCTCATGTCTTGCACTGATAATTTTCTACTTAATGAATCTGCACCACATTACCCTTACCCGGTGTATCGACGATGTCAATGTTGAACCCCTACAAGTACTCTATCCAATGGCACTACATCAGATTGATGTCCATCTCTGAGAAGATATATGTCAAGATTGTGTTATCATATCAGACCAACAAATTCTCCAAAAAGAGGTAGTGACACCATGTATTCCAAGAATACATCACAGATGCTAACTCTAAATCGTGGGTTGGGTAATTCTTTTCATGTGGTCGGATTTGGAAAGAACCATATGACACCATGTTATCATCCTGGATAATCATACACCCAAGACCCATACCTGAAGAATCACAATACACTACATACCCCTTTACAGAATCTAGTAAAACTAGTATAGGGGTGGTAGTCAACCACCTCTTTAGCTCCTCGAAGTATACCTGAGATTCTCGGTTCCACAAAAACTTCTACCATTTCCAGGTGAGTGCAGTCATCGCTAAAGCGAGACAAGAGAAATCATGAACAAACCGCTAGTAATAACCAGCTAGGCTGAGGAAACTCTTGATCTCGAACACATTCTTCATCTTCTCCCATGAAATAAATGCACTGAACTTCTCTAGGTCCACTAAATCCCCCTACATCGAGATCACATGCCCCATAAATTTCACCTCCCCAATCCAGAAAGTGAACTTAGACAACTTTTCATAAAAGCGATGCTCTATCAATTTTCCCAGAATTATCGTAATGTGATACACATGCTTCTCCTCAGATCTCGAATAAAATACAATGTCATCCACAAATACTAGGACAAAATAACCGAGATACTGATGGAACACCCTATTCATGAGTTCCATAATGATTTCTAGAGCATTGGTCAATCTAAAGGGAATGACCATGTTCTCGAAGTGGTTGTACCTGCTTTAGAAGGCTGTATTTTGGATATCAAACTCTTTCACCATGAGTTAATGATAGACAGAACAAAATTAGATATTTGGAAACCACCTTTACCCCTTCAACTGATTGAACATGTCACCTATTCGTAAAAATGGATATTTGTTCTTGATTGTTAACATATTCATCATCTAGTTGTGAGTGCACAACTAGAGGGATCCGTCAGTATTTTTCCTGAAAAACGCATCAGCGGCACAAGGAGAGATGCTCGGGAAAATGAATACTTTTAATTATAAGTCATCCAACTATATCATTAATTCCCCCATATTAGTATGGGCCATGAGAAATGATGGAATAGATATCAGCCATGTTCCTGATGCCAGATCAATCGATAACTCCAAATCCCGCTTCAGGGGAAAACCTAGAAAATCATCCAAGAATATCTCTAGAAACTCATCCACTATATGGGGTACTCCACCATCAAGAGCATTCCCATTGTCCTCTATCGTGAGTGAAGAAAACAGGAAAACAATATCTCCCAACTCTGGGAGTGGAGGTCGCGCATCACTCGAACGAGGATCCCATTCCCCATGAAAAACCTGACGACTTCCATCCCATGTTGTGATACTCACTCACCGAATATAAAAATCGATGTGTTCTTGGAAGTGTACTATTAAATCAATTCCACGTATTATGTCAAATATATTTCATTCTAATACCAATATCTCTCACCCCATCTCAATCCCTAAAATGGAAAGCACACATGATAGACACCTGAGACCTTGATCCTATCCCAACAGTGTCACCAACTGCATCACAAAAGTCAAAATCTCAGTTGGAAAATTCATTGTGTTCAAAAAATGGGAATAAATAAATAAATTAGAGGCACCGATATCAAAAAGATACAAAACTACAGAAGATGTAATCAAAACTGTACCTCGAACTATTGATGGTCCCGCCTCAGATCCTATTGATGCCTGATCCACCGCAGGGAGATTTATTGTATCTTCTTAAGGATGAATGATAGTCTATGTCTATTACCTAAAATAGATCATCCCAAAAGTCAACCCAGCCCAACCACCATGTCTTCCAAATCAAGAATCCTTCATCCTCGGCAGCTCAGACTGTTCCGACACTCCTCTTGATGCCACAGGTCCTGCCCCACTCTGAAGTGGATGTGCCACCCCCAAAAGGCGCTGAAATTCACCCATACGTCCACATTAATAACATGGGTTTGGAGGAAATTTTCATACTGGTTGGATGCGCCTTGACCTCTAACAGTGGTGGAACATGATGAATCTCGCATTTGAAACCGTAGATGAAAACAACATGAAAGAGTGGCATGAACATCCACCTCCCTTCTTCCCCTACTCCTCTCACTTTCTTTTATTCTACGAAGAGATGACACTTACCACTACTAAAACTATTTCAGAGAATCCATTCCTCCATTTTCAGTCAATTTCTACCATACATGCCCAGTAAATCACCTCAGCATAAGTCCTCATCTTAAACAAGAAATCATGGGAGTATATTTATGGTCGTAATCCTTTCTCAATCCTCTGGTCCTTTGATTACTCATTTGAGATGATTTCAACTACATACCAAACCAAAAAAGAGAAAGGGTTGGAATACTTTATCATAGAAAGATCCCCCTGAACATGATCCATTAACTATATGGATCTATCATATTCCAAGACGTCATTGTAGTACTGTTCATTAAATATGGCCTTGAAATTTCCCATGCACATATGCTAATTCTTTCTAGTTTGAAGTACTAATTCCCACCCCCAATGGCCGATACCCTCCAAAAAAAGAGGTACACTTCACCATGAAATCCTAGGGTGTTTCTAGGAACTCAAACAAGAGCTTGATATTTTCTAGCCATTCCTCTTCTTCCTGGGGTTCTATGCTACTTCGGAAAGTATAAGGCTTGTTTTTCAGGCACTCCTGGGATTTTTTGTTTCTAGGAAAAATCTCATATTCTCTAAATAGATATGAAAAAGGATCCATTACATGTAATTGATCATGGACATCTTGTACCATAGCCTCAACTGGAATTTGATCAAGCGGTGAGGGAGAACTCTCACCGGCTTCCCCCCGTGGTTGAAAGGGAGGTTTCTGAGGAGGCATGTTGCAAAAAAAGACAACATCCACAAGGGAAAAAATAAGGACAAAATTTCTGAAAAACATCATCAATAACATCCAATATAAAGTAGAAAAACACATAAAAACAATAAAATAATCCTCTAAATCACCCTTGCCTGATGTCCACATGCAGTTTGCAGCCCACACCTCTCACTTAGAAGTGATGTCAAACAAAAAATCCCAATTTCCCATGGTGGCTTGAGGTTTGTCAGGAGGGTTGTGGTCCAAGAACCGTACTCACGGCCAAAACTCCAAGCCCTGATTGTCCTAGCTCTTGTCTAGACTGACTCATCCTAAAACAGAAATATAACCCAAAAACACTGGCCTCCTCTAATACCATTTTGTCACGAACTGAATCTGGGCACCAGAAAAAATGACTCCAAACCCGGCCCCTGGCCTGTATGGAAGGGAATTCACTATACCCACAGGCTGGAACAAGTTCCCGGGTGTCAAGGATTTTGGTTTGGGAATGATTTAGTAGAGTATGGATACATAAAACATCAATGAAAATCTTTAAACCAAATCTAAAAATTCATTCCAAACTTGCTTTAAAAACCCAAAACTGAATACATAGGTTTAAATATACAACAAGAGGTCCAGAGGAACATAAAATTATCAGAACAGTATCCCCAAGGACACCACATGACATGGGGTCCTCACCCACAAGTCGTCTCCACAACACCGCACCATTGATGGGAACTAACAACCCGAACCACCAACAACCAAGTCCTTTCAATTACCTATGTTAAACATGATCAAGTCTACACACACCCAAGGTGTGAAATTAAGGTGTGAGAATAATACCAATAGAATACCACCAATATATTCCTTGTATTTAGAAATACATGTTAAAAAGAATTTTGGTTTTAAAAAGCAATAAGAGGGGAAAATAATTACTATGGAATGAATCTTTTAAATGTAAACTGTTTTCAAAGGGTATTTCAAATGAGAGAAAATTTCAATAAAAGGTTCAAGATACATTATTTTCCATAAATAACAACCATATTCTAAATGTAAATTCAAAAGGGTAAATGAGCACTATTATCCAGGAAACCCCTAGTCACTAGTTAGTCTCGAGCCCCATGTACCTTGTACCACAATGTAAAGTAACCATAGAAAAAATTTATTCTCAAGAATGAGACACAAGTAGGGAACATACCCATAACCTAGTGGTCCCAATAATAATCAATATTGTTTTTTAGTGCTGTAATTATACATTTCGTGCAGTGTAACATGGAAAAAACCACTCTGGATAATAAGCATACTAGTACAGATCTGCCATCCTACAGTCCCGGGAATCCCTCTTTTGGAACAAACCATTTTCACATTTTATCAAAATATGTTAGCATATAAAAACATCATTTATGGTCGTAATAAACTCAAAACATTTTCTACACATGCTTTTCACCACTTACATCATCGAATAAATCCTTTATAATTTCACTAGAATAATCTCAAAAAATTTAACAATGTTATTCACACAAAATACATTAAACACCCCACATTGAACACTATGTGCATAACCATATTCACCAAAATAAAATTTTTAGCTTTAGAAAATTTTTTTAAATCCATTACAAGAGTAATAAAACAACCCCAATTATCATATCATACAATAGACATGTAAAACACCTAACTTAACACAAAATGGGTACCTAAAAATAATTTTCTTCAAAATCATCCCCCAAACCAAATATTTTAGTAAGTATAATGAATGCAAATTGTGATAAAAATGGAAATTAAAAAAATCTAACTCATATAGTAGTTCTTACACATGTAACCACCTACCACATGTGTTAAAAACCTCAAATATTTGTACGAATGATCAACCACACCACCTCCAGACCACAATGGAGTTAAAACAGAACTAAAACAATCAATTCAGACCATGAAACACAAGATAAAACCCTAGTTTATAATCCCCTATTTCTAGACATTAGTAACATCAATATTAAGAGAAGAAACCCTATGAAAATGGAACGAAGAAGGAAGGAAACCCACTTACTTGATGGATCTTTAAGAAATCTCCATAAATACAGCATTAGATAAATTTCCAAACATCTTAAAATGCATGTGAGTATGCAATAAGGCTTAGGAGGTAATTTAGGGACAATAATGTGGGGAATAGATTGAAATATTAAGGAGTTATGAAGGAAAAAAATTCCCTCTTCAAATCTAGACAATTTGATAAAGCATGAGAAGATTCACCCTAATATGAAATGGAAATGAGATCCAAAGAGGGGGGAAAAGAATATGGGGGCGTTCATATAGACTAGGGATTCTATTGGGAGGTGGATTCACTAAAAAAGAGTATAAAATTAGGATGATATAAAATAATTTTTATTTGTAAAACTGGGAATGAGCTTACAGGATAGCAGAATTCCATAAATAAAAACCCAAATCCTCTATTATTATTGATTCTTAAAGGGTCCAAATTTTAATGGTGGTGTTAATAGGTAATGGGAGTCCACGTTGGAAGTGTAATGGGTGAAAAATGTTGAAAATTATATAGTTATTAATGAAACAAAATTGATTTTTAAATATTGAAACAGGCTCACAGTTTGGCCGAAATAATGAAAACTCACCATTTCTTCCAAAAATGTATGGTAAAACCTTCAGTACAGAGAAAAAATGTAAATTAAATCAATTTTAACTTTAAAATAAGTCATGTATGTGACATTATAAACCAAAAATCAATTTATAATCAATTAATTTTCCAAAACTTTCCTAAAGTGACACTCATCTCTCATATAAAAGGAAACATATCCTTATCATTTATTCACACTTAAAATGCCTTTTGGATTAGAAAATATCTATCCAAATCTCATCCTATAATCCCTATTCACAATATTTAATCGTTATTTCAGGCTTAACATCATTCTTATAGGTCGTAATGTGTTCTTCATGGTGATCAACTAAAGAAGATGTATAATTTTCATTAGGTGTTTCTATTTTATTTCATCTTCCACTTCCATCAAATATCCTCCAACCATGATGAGATAGAAACTAATGTATATTTAATATACTTATAAGTTATTATGTTAATATCATCACCAAAATCCATATCCACATCCATTAAATTGGGAAGGAATTATTCGTCTGTGCATATGAGTGAACTATCTCCTCTACAAACTGATAAAATTTGTTTCCATAACCGTCTCTCATGATTAGTTATAATATTGGAATTAAGGTTCATATGAAAAGACCCAAAATGTTCAAGGGAAATTTTTTCTTAATTTTCTTTGGGATTTTACAAGAACGCGGTTTCTGACGGCACTAGATTCTGAGGCCCGGTCTGCCCGGAATTTCTATCCGAAGTTTAGCTCGGGTACGTTCAGTGAACGAACGACAATGTTTTTATAACTTTTGAACCGATGCTCAGAATCAAATTCCGAGGGCACTGATGGATTCACAGCATTGATAATTGATTAGGAAAACCATTTCCATAGTTGTATTTTCACGGGAGGAGTTGTTAAAATTTGTTGAAATTAAAATAAAAATTTAGTGACAATTTTAATTTCTTTCTCTATGTGGTTAAAACCTTTGAGTGAAGTTGGGGGAAACCACCCAACTTGCCATGGGAGGTTATAAGGGTGATGGGGCCCACACGAACCCCACCCCTTCATCTTACCTAACCTTTCATAAGCCTCTATTTATTAAGACAACTTGAGTTAATTAATTGAGTGGAATAATTCAACTTTTGAATTTCAAACTTAAGTCATGTTAATAAAATAACTGATGTACTTATTTTATTTTGGTTGTTCTTATTGTGTGAGTCTTTGGGAGAAAAAGAAAAGCTCTTGAAATTATTCATCCCTGATGAAGAACACACAAAAACGCGAAGAACGCTGACCTCTGATGAAGGTCAACAAGAACGCCAGATCCTCAAAGAACGACGACACGACGCCGATGAATAATTTCTCTATGACGCGACTTTCTCCTTCAACGATTCCCTCTTCCGCGATGGTTTTTTCTGCGACGAACCCTCGCTCAACGAATTCGACGAGGTAGGGGTTTTTTTAATTTTTTGTTCCTGATTACTTCTATTTTCGTTCTTCGTGAATCTTTGCCACTTGCTATTGATTAACAGGAGGGGGTCGGACCGCACAAACACGACAGACCCTCCTCCCTTATTCTTGTATTGTTGCGGTTCGAAGGAAAATGATGTTGTGCCATCGCACCGCGCAGGATCGTGTGGCAAGGATACGCGACGCCGTTGTGCCGTGCAGATGAAGTTGAATAAGGTCGCAACGCCATCCCACCGCGCCAAAGGATCATGAAAACTCCGCGGTCGGAGCGGGGCCACGGGGGAGGGGCGCGACACCATCGCGCCGCCTCGGATGGACCAAGGTCGCGGCCCAGGCTGCGGCGGAGCAGGGGGACCGGCCGGTGCCGGTCCCGTGGCGGCAACAACCGGCCGGCCGGAGCAGGCCGACCGGTCAGAGGAGGATCCGGGGGTTTGTAACCCTCGGCTGGCCGGATATGAGCGGCCCCCACAAGGGGCCGCGGTTACAAAAGGCGGGGGGCAGCGTGTGTAACAGCCCAAGATTTTATAAAAAAAATATTCTTTTTAATTTTATTAATGTCTTGTGCTGTACGCTACACCAAAACGAGCTTGCACAACACACATCCTTGACTTGACTTGCATTACACGCAATCGCGACCTTCCACGATAGCGTGTGTAGTACGTAATACCGAGTTTCACTAAACAACGATATGCTATAAAAATATTATTAAAACTAGCCATTATGAATAGTAATAACCACTTTTTTGAAATCCAGTAAATCTTATTTTTCAAAATGAACTTTATTTTTCGATTCGGAGTATCGAATTTAGCCTAAGGTGAAATTTTGGTACTTTTCAGATAACTTTCATATTCTGATGAATAGTGAAAATTACTAAATTATAATTAAAAACAACTTTTTTAATCGAAATAATTAATAGTGATAAATCATTAATTTGAGTGGTTTTAAAGTATATTTAGAATATATTTTTACAATTTAATAAAATGTTTGTCATTGGATGTAGTTTCACATTTAAACTAGACATAAACAAGTGTCAATCTTTTGATAGATATTGTTTCTTAAAAACACGCTATTTGTTTTAACAGCGGGATTTAATTATAAAATTAATTAATGCAACTTTTATGTTATGAATTTGGTAAAATAGACTTCATTTTTGAATTCGGAATATGAAATATAGCTTGGAATGAAATTTTGGCATTGTTCTGAAAAACATCAATTTTTGATGAATAGTGAAACTACTAAGTGGTAGGTTAAAAACTGAATTTTGCATAAAACTTAATTTTACCGCTTCTGTGAATGGAATTTCGAAAATCCGAGAGACACGGTTAATATCAAGGACTAAAATGTGGTTCAATGAGATAAAAATAATTTTTTGGTGAATAGTAACTTTTTACTATTTTTACCGCGGTTAATAGTAAATAGGGTAACTAAGGGTAAATATGATATTACTATTACCCTAACACATGTCCTAATTCTATTGGACAAGTGTAATTCGACCAAAAACAAACTTAGGAATAAAATATGACCATTTAGGCCCACTTGGATTAGATTAGGACATTTATTATTAATTTATTTAAAGAAAGGTTAAAATAGTTAAAATCCAAGTTTAATAAGTAAATCATTTTTAATATGGGGTTATACATAAGATAAATTCGACTATAAATATTCATTAGAAAGTTAAAAAGATTTCCTACATAATGGTATTTTATTTGTAAATTTTAGACATCAAATAAGTTAATTAATATATGACACAAAGATGATGCTGTAATTATCTTATTAATGAAATATTGACATAATTGATGTTATAAACACCAAAATAAATGTAATTTGAGAATTTTTATGAATTCCACTAATTTTATAAGTTACTATGATATATTAATGTTTATTTAATCAACTTGGTTCGAACATTTAATTCTGTTATGACTTTCACAAAAATCATATATCAAATAGTGTCAAAATTGACACAAAATAGTTTTTAAATCAAATATTATATTATTAATTGTTATTTTATTCCTAAAAATCTAAGGTTCGGCCAAATGACTTAGCTAAGGATATATATATTAATAATAAACAATTTGGGGTTCGTTTGGCATGTTATAGTAAGTGTATTAACCATATAGTGAAAGAAAACAAAAAGACACGGTAAAAGTCAAATTATTTAACTTAGAGTTAAATCTAATTGATAAGGTTTAAAATAAGATCCAAACATGTCTAAATTTGATTGGTTGATGAGATTACAACCCTATCTCATCTAAGCTTCGAATATGAGTCATTTTTGGAGGTTTTTAAGTGGGGTTAGATTTATTATAAATTAATATTTTTAAGAATTCCTAAGGTGCCCCTCTCCTCCCCTATAAAAGGACACCTCCTCCCCCTCCTCCTCACACCAATTTGAGCACTCAAGCTCGGCCAACCCCTGCCAATTTCTCCTCTCCACTTCCCTAGCAACATCCTAGAGGTTCTGGTCTTCCTCAAAGACCAATTCTATTGCCCTAAGAGGAGGTCTCAAAGAGGCACTTCAAAGAAGAGGTAATTACCGTTACCAATTCTTTCATCTTTATTTCTTCTTACACTTCTTCTTCTTAGGTTGTTTCATTATGAAGTAATAACATAAGTATCACTCATATACTGATATGTTATTATAAGTATGAAACAACCCTATTTCACCATCTATCCATCCTACGGAAAAAGAAATCACCGCGCGTGCGTACGTACGGAATACCGTCTCCACGCCGTGGTGTAATCTATTTTCCACCACCACCTTACATGGATGGGTATAATGGTGTAAAGAATAACTATACATAGTTATTACAACATCATATTGATTCTAATATATTGTATAATCCACTCCAATTCAATTTAATATTTATAGAAATGATATCATCGCTCGTGCGTACGTACGGACTACCGTCTCCACGACGCGATGAGATTCATTCTCCATGTTAACCATTTAAGAATGATTATAATGTATATATAAGAAATAATAATGAAATATATGACATTATAAAGCTACTGGATTTATGTATATATATACATATGTATGTCATCTACTTACTTCCATTTCAGGACAATAAGGAAAGGAAAACAACGTTCATGCGTACGTACGGACTACCGTCTCCATGAACGGTGTTTTTCATTTTATTTATCTATCTATTATATATATATATATATACTGAATATATATGATATATAAATCATATTTTATATTCTGGAAGTAAGTAAATCATGATATAAGTAATAATGATGTCAAGAACAACAAGTCAAAACACCTACGATAAATGAAACGATTTTACCCAAAACGCTTCTTTAACATGGAATTTACAAAAGAACGGGTAATATAATGTCATAAGTGAACCATATATGATATCATAACAATGAATATGATTCTGTAATAAGTCAATAACATGATTTAAATCATTATACAGGAGGTTCGGACACTTACAAAGCAAGTCGGACCTAAGGTAAGGGAAATATCACAATCTCATTTTTATCCGAGATTGTTTATTCGTAAGTATTTACTGGGGTGTATTTTATCATCCACATCCATGTTTCATCAATATGTAATATTATTTCCATCCACCTACAATTGTTAAAATCCATTTTTACCCTTCGGTGAGTTTTTAGTAATATGTATGAAAGGAATCTTTTGTCATACGAGGTACTTTTTGACTTTTTCGACAAAAGTATGAAGAATGTTTTTTTTAACTTATACGGCATGAATGGATTTTTAAAACATTATTTCCAAGAAGCTTCCTTTACAAGTTTTCAAGTTTATTTTTAATCAACTTCTTTTAGTTTATAATTGTATGATATGTTAAGAAAAGAAAAGTGTTTTTGAAAAAGAAAGGATATTTTCCTCCAGAATGGAGTTCAAGTGTTTTATCAAAATTATTTTCCATCTAAGATAATAAAGGGTTCTGTTTTTATCCCTTTAATTACATTGATTTGATTATGTTGTGAGAGAATTATTTTTATGAAGTCATTTGCCTTATATGATTTTATGATATCATGATGTTTCAAGAATCCCATTTTTGTTACATGTGTTATGCGATGATGTATGTTTTATGATTATGTGGCACACATAAGAAAGGATTCATTATAAGATGGGTGGGACCTATATCTCCCTCCAATGCATTGGGTAAAGATTTCATATCTCATGAGATAGACATGGCTGGAATGGTAGGTTATACCGGTTCAGTGAAACAGGACTGAAACGAGGATTACTCGATTCAGAAAGGGACTTTGTCCACTAAGATAGTCTTGGCAATGAGTCATGACTAACAAGAAATGATTTCCATGATTATGTGTGCATGCCACAAAGTTTCAAGTTTCATGTTATGATTATGGTGATCTCATTTTCACTTCTATGATTTGTTCCATGTTAAGATATTATGATCTCTTTTGCAGGTTATGATTTTCAAAAAGATATGATATTATTTTTATTTCTTTTGTATACCCTTACTAAGCATTTGAGCTCACCCTTTTATGTTTTCTTTTCCCCAGGACATAAATAAAGGTTTTAGGTAAAAAAAGGGAAGATATTTATGGGAGATATTGAAGATCTTTCACCACGATTAGAAGATTACGTTCCGAGTTTCCAAAGACACTAAACTATTACGATCCTTGTGTGTGTGTTTTTGTTATGTACTAAGTATTCCGCAAAAGTAATGTAATGTCCATGTATGTCAGGCTTCGGGTCTCTACATTTGGTATCAGAGGAAAGGTTTAGTCAACCTTTGGAAACTAGGATGCGAAAACGTTAGTGAGATCCCTAGAGATATTTCTAAGGTATGTCTAGAGATGTCTCTAAGGTTAAGTATACGTATAGGATACAGTCCTAGAACTACGGTAACAATCATAGAATTTAACCTAAGATGTTAGATATTGAGGGTGCTCCCCCTTTACTATGTTGTCTTCCCTAGCATGATTTTGCCTCTCACAAAATTATTTTTGTGTTTTAGTTAATGGAGGGAACCAGAAGGAATTTGGTTAACATTGAATCCAATGGACAAATTGGTGACTATGAGCAACAAAATTGTGTGATGCCAAGAGATAAAGATATTCTGATTATGCCGAATCAGTCATCGCGATATATGATTAACAAGGTGAAATTTAGTGGTATGACTAATTCATCAAAGAAGAGGAAGATAAACTATTATGCATGTTCGCATGTTGAGGAGCATAAAGAAAGGAAGATTGAGATTTCTAAAGAAGGGAAGAAGAACCTTGAGGAATACCTCAAATAGAGGGACCGATGTTATCTGTGTGGAGAAAAGGGTCATAGAGTGACAGATTGTTATGGAGTTCAATGTCTTATTTGTGGAGAACATGGGCATTAACCAACTCAATGACCTGATCTGAAAAGATACTTCTAAATCAAGGAAGGAATTATTCCAGGACAGTCATTGAAGTGGATGGACTGAAGTGTTGGTATTCAAGAATAATGTTTTTGAGGTACTTTTATGGTGTATTGGAATATTTATGTATTGGTCTAATGTGGTATTCGAAGTGATTGAGGTATTTTTGGAAAGTATATGATATGCGCATAATGAAGGGATAATACGATAATGAGATGTTTGATTGTATGCATGTGCTCATGATTGATATAAGGACTAAGTGATATCATGGTTTGAGTATATAGAATTTTGAGGATTTTGGTATGTGGAAGGTGTTAACTTTTAACTGCATTCATGTTTTCACTAAGTTATTCAAGAGAATACATGATTAAGGACTTTGAATGTTTGGAATGTGACCAACAAAACATATCTTATGATATATGGGGATCAATGATGGTATTAAATCTCTGGTAATTGTTTTCACTTTGTTATGAGAGTGGACTGTAGTATTATGGATAAGCCTAAGGATTGGAATGAATTATGTTGGACATAAGTTAGTATTGTTTGTTTTTCGATATTATTAATGTGATGTTATAGTAATGTAGTTTTAGAAAAAGGGACAACCTGCAGGATGGGCGACAGCCCATCGCTTCGGACAAGGCTGTAGGAATCGAACCCACAACCGAAGTGCGACTAGCCTTTATCGCCTACCACTGACCTACAGGAAGTCCCTGTTTAGTAGAAACTAGTTTTATTATATTAAGCAGTATGGTATATGAAGTATAAGTCCATTTTAGGAACTATATATGATTAATCTCACTATAGAATGACTTATGTATATTTAATAACTTTTTCTTACCTTTTGTTTGAGACAGATGGAATGACCCGTCATTCTATCACATGATCTGCTAACACTTCACGAATAACAAATTCAAATTCATTTATTTAAGAGATGAAGTGGAAATTGTTCAAGGCACGAATAATAGTGATATTGTATCAAAATAAAGTAAGTATTTATTCTAATTCAAATTTTCAACTTTAGGGAAATGATCTTGAAAACCAAAAATGTTGTCCTAGTGATCTTATACCTGATGAATCAGATGGTACCTTAGATCGTCACAAATTTATGGATTTGTGATTACTGGCTTTTCCATAGCCATGTTCTCTACCACTCTCCATCAGAACATGATGGTTAGATTTCTCTTCCATATCCATATTTTCACCTATGTGGAAACCCAGTGATTAGTTTATTTGGGTAATCGTTACATTTCATACTTTAGTTTTGGTATTCCCTTTTACGATGTGGGTTTCTATTAAAGAAACTTTCAAATAGTAAACCATTTATAACCCCGACGAATTTCGAGGGCGAAATTCATTTTAAGGGGGGTAGAATGTAACAGCCCAAGATTTTATAAAAAAAATATTCTTTTTAATTTTATTAATGTCTTGTGTTGTACGCTACACCAAAACGAGCTGGCACAACACACATCCTTGACTTGACTTGCATTACACGCAATCGCGACCTTCCTCGATAGCGTGTGTAGTACGTAATACCGAGTTTCACTAAACAACGATATGCTATAAAAATATTATTAAAACTAGCCATTATGAATAGTAATAACCACTTTTTTGAAATCCAGTAAATCTTATTTTTCAAAATGAACTTTATTTTTGGATTCGGAGTATCGAATTTAGCCTAAGGTGAAATTTTGGTACTTTTCAGATAACTTTCATATTCTGATGAATAGTGAAAATTACTAAATTATAATTAAAAACAACTTTTTTAATCGAAATAATTAATAGTGATAAATCATTAATTTGAGTGGTTTTAAAGTATATTTAGAATATATTTTTACAATTTAATAAAATGTTTGTCATTGGATGTAGTTTCACATTTAAACTAGACATAAACAAGTGTCAATCTTTTGATAGATATTGTTTCTTAAAAACACGCTATTTGTTTTAACAGCGGGATTTAATTATAAAATTAATTAATGCAACTTTTATGTTATGAATTTGGTAAAATAGACTTCATTTTTGAATTCGGAATATGAAATATAGCTTGGGATGAAATTTTGGCATTGTTCTGAAAAACATCAATTTTTGATGAATAGTGAAACTACTAAGTGGTAGGTTAAAAACTGAATTTTGCATAAAACTTAATTTTACCGCTTCTGTGAATGGAATTTCGAAAATCCGAGAGACACGGTTAATATCAAGGACTAAAATGTGGTTCAATGAGATAAAAATAATTTTTTGGTGAATAGTAACTTTTTACTATTTTTACCGCGGTTAATAGTAAATAGGGTAACTAAGGGTAAATATGATATTACTATTACCCTAACACATGTCCTAATTCTATTGGACAAGTGTAATTCGACCAAAAACAAACATAGGAATAAAATATGACCATTTAGGCCCACTTGGATTAGATTAGGACATTTATTATTAATTTATTTAAAGAAAGGTTAAAATAGTTAAAATCCAAGTTTAATAAGTAAATCATTTTTAATATGGGGTTATACATAAGATAAATTCGACTATAAATATTCATTAGAAAGCTAAAAAGATTTCCTACATAATGGTATTTTATTTGTAAATTTTAGACATCAAATAATTTAATTAATATATGACACAAAGATGATGCTGTAATTATCTTATTAATGAAATATTGACATAATTGATGTTATAAACACCAAAATAAATGTAATTTGAGAATTTTTATGAATTCCACTAATTTTATAAGTTACTATGATATATTAATGTTTATTTAATCAACTTGGTTCGAACATTTAATTCTGTTATGACTTTCACAAAAATCATATATCAAATAGTGTCAAAATTGACACAAAATAGTTTTTAAATCAAATATTATATTATTAATTGTTATTTTATTCCTAAAAATCTAAGGTTCGGCCAAATGACTTAGCTAAGGCTATATATATTAATAATAAACAATTTGGGGTTCGTTTGGCATGTTATAGTAAGTGTATTAACCATATAGTGAAAGAAAACAAAAAGACACGGTAAAAGTCAAATTATTTAACTTAGAGTTAAATCTAATTGATAAGGTTTAAAATAAGATCCAAACATGTCTAAATTTGATTGGTTGATGAGATTACAACCCTATCTCATCTAAGCTTCAAATATGAGTCATTTTTGGAGGTTTGTAAGTGGGGTTAGATTTATTATAAATTAATATTTTTAAGAATTCCTAAGGTGCCCCTCTCCTCCCCTATAAAAGGACACCTCCTCCCCCTCCTCCTCACACCAATTTGAGCACTCAAGCTCGGCCAACCCCTGCCAATTTCTCCTCTCCACTTCCCTAGCAACATCCTAGAGGTTCTGGTCTTCCTCAAAGACCAATTCTAGTGCCCTAAGAGGAGGTCTCAAAGAGGCACTTCAAAGAAGAGGTAATTACCGTTACCAATTCTTTCATCTTTATTTCTTCTTCCACTTCTTCTTCTTAGGTTGTTTAATTATGAAGTAATAAAATCAGTATCACTCATATACTGATATGTTATTATAAGTATGAAACAACCCTATTTCACCATCTATCCATCCTACGGAAAAAGAAATCACCGCGCGTGCGTACGTACGGAATACCGTCTCCACGCCGTGGTGTAATCTATTTTCCACCACCACCTTACATGGATGGGTATAATGGTGTAAAGAATAACTATAAATAGTTATTACAACATCATATTGATTCTGATATATTTTATAATCCACTCCAATTCAATTTAATATTTATAGAAATGATATCATCGCTCGTGCGTACGTACGGACTACCGTCTCCACGACGCGATGAGATTCATTCTCCATGTTAACCATTTAAGAATGATTATAATGTATATATAAGAAATAATAATGAAATATATGACATTATAAAGCTACTGGATTTATGTATATATATACATATGTATGTCATCTACTTACTTCCATTTCAGGACAATAAGGAAAGGAAAACAACGTTCATGCGTACGTACGGACTACCGTCTCCATGAACGGTGTTTTTCATTTTATTTATCTATCTATTATATATATATATATATACTGAATATATATGATATATAAATCATATTTTATATTCTGGAAGTAAGTAAATCATGATATAAGTAATAATGATGTCAAGAACAACAAGTCAAAACACCTACGATAAATGAAACGATTTTACCCAAAACGCTTCTTTAACATGGAATTTACAAAAGAACGGGTAATATAATGTCATAAGTGAACCATATATGATATCATAACAATGAATATGATTCTGTAATAAGTCAATAACATGATTTAAATCATTATACAGGAGGTTCGGACACTTACAAAGCAAGTCGGACCTAAGGTAAGGGAAATATCACAATCTCATTTTTATCCGAGATTGTTTATTCGTAAGTATTTACTGGGGTGTATTTTATCATCCACATCCATGTTTCATCAATATGTAATATTATTTCCATCCACCTACAATTGTTAAAATCCATTTTTACCCTTCGGTGAGTTTTTAGTAATATGTATGAAAGGAATCTTTTGTCATACGAGGTACTTTTTGACTTTTTCGACAAAAGTATGAAGAATGTTTTTTTTAACTTATACGGCATGAATGGATTTTTAAAACATTATTTCCAAGAAGCTTCCTTTACAAGTTTTCAAGTTTATTTTTAATCAACTTCTTTTAGTTTATAATTGTATGATATGTTAAGAAAAGAAAAGTGTTTTTGAAAAAGAAAGGATATTTTCCTCCAGAATGGAGTTCAAGTGTTTTATCAAAATTATTTTCCATCTAAGATAATAAAGGGTTCTGTTTTTATCCCTTTAATTACATTGATTTGATTATGTTGTGAGAGAATTATTTTTATGAAGTCATTTGCCTTATATGATTTTATGATATCATGATGTTTCAAGAATCCCATTTTTGTTACATGTGTTATGCGATGATGTATGTTTTATGATTATGTGGCACACATAAGAAAGGATTCATTATAAGATGGGTGGGACCTATATCTCCCTCCAATGCATTGGGTAAAGATTTCATATCTCATGAGATAGACATGGCTGGAATGGTAGGTTATACCGGTTCAGTGAAACAGGACTGAAACGAGGATTACTCGATTCAGAAAGGGACTTTGTCCACTAAGATAGTCTTGGCAATGAGTCATGACTAACAAGAAATGATTTCCATGATTATGTGTGCATGCCACAAAGTTTCAAGTTTCATGTTATGATTATGGTGATCTCATTTTCACTTCTATGATTTGTTCCATGTTAAGATATTATGATCTCTTTTGCAGGTTATGATTTTCAAAAAGATATGATATTATTTTTATTTCTTTTGTATACCCTTACTGAGCATTTGAGCTCACCCTTTTATGTTTTCTTTTCCCCAGGACATAAATAAAGGTTTTAGGTAAAAAAAAGGGAAGATATTTATGGGAGATATTGAAGATCTTTCACCACGATTAGAAGATTACGTTCCGAGTTTCCAAAGACACTAAACTATTACGATCCTTGTGTGTGTGTTTTTGTTATGTACTAAGTATTCCGCAAAAGTAATGTAATGTCCATGTATGTCAGGCTTCGGGTCTCTACAGCGTGCCCCCCCACACCCATCCGCTCGGCCGAAACGGCCGAGCCACATGGCCCTGGCCAGCGCCAGGGCGCCGGGCCGCCAGGCCGGGCCGCACCCAGGTCGGGCCAGGCTGGGCCATGCCCAAGAGGGCCGGACTTGGACCCGGTTTGGGTTGACCTGGTTCGGTCCGACCCAGGGGGTACTGGGCCGGGTCTGACCGGGCCCGAACCCCCTAATACCGGACTGTTTCGGTCTTTTTCCCATAACATGGGCTGGAGACCTCATATCGATACACCGTCAGCGGTGATGCGATCCGTGGAATGAGATGGTCATTTCGATATATTACACTCAAGGTTTCAGAGTACTTTGTGTTCAGCCGGGTTGGTTCGTACACGAAACCGACCGGGCCCTCGGAGCGGAAACGCTTATAACTTGAGCTACGGACATCCGATTGATGTGTTGTCAACTTTGTTGGATTTCTCTAAGTGAGACGAACATTTTGGATTAATTCGCTCGAGGATTGGACGCAGTTGGAGCACAATCGGGTTGGTTTTGACTTAAAATCCAACCGGGCCCCTAGGGCGAAAAAGCCAATAACTCTCAAACAGGGCGTCCGATTGACGCGCCGTCTGTGACGTTGAGTTCCAGTTGATGATACAGAACATTTGGATACATCAACTCCAGACTATGTGTCAGTTGATGTATCAGCCCTTCGGCTCATGGAGCGGACCCTCCCGAAGAAGCATGCTGTGTGCGGGAACCCTAGAGCTGGCTGTGACTGCGACGACGATGATGACTGTACAGAAATCCTCCGTGGATTCGACGACGACGACTACAACACTCATCGATCCTACGTGGATCAGTGCTACTGATCCTGTGTGGGTCATATCCTATGTGTGTCAGCGCTCAGCGATCCTGTGTGGGCCAGCGCCTACAGATCCTGTGTGGGTCCTATCATGTGTGGGTCATTGCGGGGGTTATTTTCCTATTGATCCTTTGTGGGTCATTGCGGGGGTTAGTACATATCGATCCTGTGTGGGTCTGACAGCTTGGAAGAATCAGTGGTTATATATGATCATCTCTATAATCTTACGAAGAAGTATAACTGTGTGAGCTGAATCTTGACTTTCAATCCTTATCTTCGATAAGTTTGACTTGATATCCTATGTGGATTACGTTATGCTTTCCTGTGTGGATCAGGTTTTGATTTCCTGTGTGGAATGGGTTATACTTGAGCTCGGATGTTGGAGCCGAACGAGAATGTTTGACTTTGGTATACATATGGGCATATACCTAAGTAGTGTCGGATGTTACTTCGTGATTGTATCTTTCCTTTTGTGGATTATCTTTTGTGGATTCTGGGAGACCTTCAGTATCTCGGGGTCCCTACTGAGTATCTTATACTCACCCCTTCACGGGCTATGCCCACACTACGTTGTGTTGGTTGCAGATGACGGACATCGCTGATCGTGGTAGAGGCACGAGGAGCAGGTCGGTACCCGATGGTGGACCACTGGGCGGGGTGTACTCGGAGCGGACGGCTGGACCTGAGGAGCTGTGGAAGTTATCTGTACCCACCCTTCAGGTGGGACTTCTAGTGGACGGGTCGAGGCTGTGACTTTACTTTTCAGTTGATGTACTCCCTTTTTCAGTTGTACTTAATTTGAGTTTGGGTTTGTATTCTTGCCCACATACTTTTCTGCACTTATTGTTGTACCCAGTTTTACTTAGTGTTTACTTCTTCTACTTTCTTGCTCTGTGGTGTTTGTTTACTTTACAAAGGCAATGCCTCCCATTTTTATCGGTAATTATGCCTTGGTGCTAGTCGCCAGCCCCTGGCCTATGGAAGGCAGGCTTGGGGTAGTCACCGCACGGGCCCCTAGGACAGGTCGTGACATATTGGAATCAGAGGAGTTTGGTTCTACCGCAGAACTTTGGACTCTGATCATTATTCTATGTGAAGAAATAGGGTTAAGCGTACTGGGTGTTGTTATCAGTCCAGGGAGTCCAGTGTTGGTGCGGCGGCCGACGTATCCGTACACCAGGACCCTGACTTCTGATTTTTGACTTAATACATGAAAACATTGATCGCATGTGTGTTTCAAGTTTTCTTTGTTATTATTTTATGTCAGCTCACCAGGTATACTGTTTGACCGTGCAACACCTGTTTCTTTTCAGGATGGCTCCATGACGGTAGCCAGCTAGGGTTCCGAGAGTTTTGCGTGACGACAGCCCACAGAGCGACGAGGCCTCGGTACAGGGCCCTTTGACAGCAGAGGCACCAGCGGTACCTCTACCCGCCGAGTCACTGATGCTACCAGCCCCAGCCGCTGACGATGCACGTCGCCTTAGTGCACTGCACGAGTTTCAGCGTCAGCGACCACCCAAGTTCTGCAGGGAGACGGACCTTCAGGTATCCGAGGATTGGCTGGAGGCAGTTGTACGGGTGTTCAGGTTAGTGAGGACACCATCGGACCTCATGGTGATCCTCGCAGCGAGCCTACTTCATGCGGAATCAGGCAGAAGTTGGAGCTTGATGCTCCAGGTGCACGACAAGACATCTCTCCTCTGGACGGACTTTGAGAGCCTCTTTCACTCGGAGATCATCCCAGCCACCCGCCGTGTGGTGTGCATACAGGATCTTATACAGCTGCGGCAGGGCAGCTTGATGGTCACCCAGTACTCTGTGAGATTTACAGATCTCTCGCGCTATTCGACAGACATGGTACGGGACCCATTCTTCCAGGCCCGAACCTTCGAGCAGGGACTGAGGCATGGGATTAGGGCATCGCTAATCTCCCTTAGCATTCCGAAATAGGTAGGGGTACTGGAGTGATACCTTCTGATCGAGGGATTTCTTAATGTGTTTACATCAGCGGTGAGACCTACCGCAGGGTGGCATATAGCAGAGTCTTCTGCAGCAGGCAGTAGACAGATGAATCATGGGTCCAGGCAGACCAGAACCTCAAGTAGACAACCTCAGGACACTGGCTCAGTGGTGCGGGGCACACAGCGCAGAGCCAGTCTTTCGAGAGGCAGACAGTTCTACGCATGCGGCGGGCAGGGCCACAGGGCTCGTGACAGTCCGACCCGCCGTGCAGAGGAGCAGCAGACAGTTGAGGGACCATCCAAGCAGAGGCAGAGGGTCGACTGTGGCGGTCCGCAGGGAGTAGGTGGACGAGGCATAGGAGCTGGCTGAGCAGTAGGTGGTGGGAGATGCTTTGAGGCTCTACCACCACCACCGCGAGGAGGTCCACCCCGACCACAGGGAGCTGGCAGGCAGAGATGGGAACAACTTCAGGCAGTAGTGACCTACGACCACGGTGCACCCGAGATGATTTGAGGTACTATTTTTGTCAATTCCACCCTTGATGTTGTTTTTATATACATAGGAGTGAGTCATTATTTCATAGCCGCTGCCCTTGTTCGGAGCTCCGAGATTCCGACAGAGCCGTTGGCTCGATCCTTACAGCTAGAGACTCATACGGGAGCATACTCGACGATTACGCACTGGTGCCAATAGTGTGAGAATATTTTAGGAGGCGAGAGCTTCGGATGGGATCTTCTTGTAGTGGCGTCGAGGCTTTACGACGTCATCTTGGGCATGTATTGGTTATCTATAGTCCATGCTCAGATCGACTGTATTAGGCGCATGGTGTGGTGTGTGCGCACCGACGGGAGCAGGTTCACCTTCACTGGCGAGAAGGGAGCCTTCGCATCACAGGATGGACTCTCGCAGAGGAGAGGACAACCCATCAGTCATCAGTTGGCTAGAATCATCCTAGGAGTAGTTGACGTGCGGAGTCCTGCTTTTCCTGCAATAGTGGATCAGTATGCAGAAGTTTTCCCCGACGACGTTCCAGGACTACCTCCTCGCAGAGAGGTAGACTTTTATATTAACTTGTATCCCAGGACAACCTCGATATCCACTCCATCATATCGGATGGCCCCCGATGAGCTTTGAGAGCTATGGGTACAGTTGGAGGACTTGTAGGGAAAGGGATTCATCCGACCCAGTGTTTCACCCTGGGCTTACCCGATATTGTTCGCCAAGAAGGCGGACGGGAGCTTGCGACTTTGTGTCGAATATCGTCGCCTGAACCAGGTGACAATGAGGAACAAGTATCCGCTACCGAGGATTGACGACTTGTTCGATCAGCTCAAGGGAGCACGATGGTTTTCATAGATAGAACTCAGGTCAGGCTATCACCAGCTCAGAGTTCGTGATGAGGACGTGCAGAAGACGACCTTCAAGTGTCTGTATGGCCACTATGTGTTCTTGGTTATGCCATTCGGCGTAACCAATGCTCCAGAAGTGTTCATGGCCCTCATGAACAGCTTCTTTCAGCTATACCTCGATCTATTTGTTGTGGTCTTCATCGACGACATTTTGATATACTCGACCACTGAGGAGGAGCACGCCTACCACTTGCGGGTTGTACTAGACACACTCCAAGAGCACCACCTTTATGGAAAGCTCTAGAAGTGTTTTTTCTAGATACGGGAGGTCCACTTCTTGGGACACATAATCTCTAAGGTGGGAGTTGCGGTGGATCCTGCAATGATCGAGGTAGTGCTTGCTTGGGAGCCACCTCGGAGTGTGACGGAGGTGAAGAGTTTTCTGGGACTAGCTGGATAATACCGGAGATTTGTGCCAGACTTCTCCAGAGTTGTGGCATCACTATCATCCTTGACGAAGAAGGGGAAACCCTTTGTGTGGTCAGAAAAATGTCAGCAGAGCTTCTAGGAGCTAAGACATAGATTGACCAGCGCGCCTATCTTGAGGCTACCAGAGGAAGGAGTTGGATACGTAGTTTACTACGATGCATCAGGGACCAGACTCGGATGTGTCCTAATGCAGGAGCGGGCCATGATCGCCTATGGATCATGTCAGTTGAGGCAGAATGAGAAGAACTACGCTACCCATGACTTGGAGTTAGCAATAGTGGTCTTAGCTATGAAGATGTTGCGACACTATCTGATGGGAGAGCGCTTTACAGTCTATTCTGACCACCAGAGTATCAGTTACATCTTCTTACAGAAGGATCAGAACCTTAGACAGCGGCGATGGCTCGAGTTCCTCCAGGACTAGGACTTTGAGATAGTCTATACTCCTGGAAAGGGGAACGTGGTAGCCGATGCTCTCAGCAGGAGGACGGGCATTCAGCTACTTGGTGAGGCGACAGAGAAGCTAGCCACTTTACAGATATCCTTCATGGATAGAGATGGAGCATCCTTCCTTCAGTCACTCACATTCACTCCTCCACTATTGCAGTAGGTCAGAAAGGCACAACGTGGGGACGCCGACTATGAGACGTGACTTGCACTGATATCCTCATGACAGAAACCAGATGGTTTTTCATTAGGAGGATAGCACAATGTCCTTTTCAGAGGATGTACTATGGTACCGGTTTCTTTACGAGAGGAGTTGCTGAGAGAGTTTCACACTTCCCCTTTAGAGGTACATCCTGGAGTGGCGAAGATGTACCAGGATCTCAGACGACAGCACTGGTGGCCGGGCATGAAGAAGGATATGGCAGAGTTCTTTTCTCGATGCCTCACCTTCCAGTAGGTGAAGGCAGATCCCCAGGTACCCGAAGGATTGGTACAACCCTTGGAGGTCCCGGAGTGGAAGTGGGATGACATATCTATGGACTTCGTGACTGGACTTCCACGCACTTCCAGAGGTCACGACTCCATTTGGGTGATTGTCGACCGACTCACCATGTTGGCTCACTTCTTACCCATCAAAGAGCAGAGCTCATTGGAGAGCTTGGGATGTCTCTATGTTCAAAAGATTGTACGACTTCATGGTGTTCCATCATCCATCGTCTCCGATCGAGATGCTCTCTTTACTTCCCAGCTTTGTAAGGGGTTGTAGGAGGCATTCGGGATGCAGCTACGTCTGAGCACCGCCTTTCACCCTCATAAAGATGGTCAGATGGAGAGGACTATTCAGACTCTCGAGGACATGCTCCGTGCTTGTGTCCTTGACTTTGGTCACAGATGGGAAGACCACCTACCCTTGGTGCAGTTCGCGTACAATAACAGCTACCACTCCACCATCGGGATGGAACCATATGAGGCATAGTACGACCGACCTTGCAGATCTCCTCTGTGCTGGATAGACCCTGGAGAGTCAGCACTTGTGGGACTGGAGATGGTCCAGGCCACGATAGAGAAGGTCCAAGTCATCCATGAGCGGATGAGGACAACTCATAGCTGGAAGAAGACTTATGATGATAGAGGCAGAGTGTCACGACCCCCTCCAACCAAAGATGCCCCTCCTGAGCTGGAAATGGTGAAAGGGAGATAATGACCCCCGAGTCCCGCCTCCAGTAGGCCCCGGGTTGGCTACTAGCACCAAGGGTATGAGTTTTCACAAATATGGGAGGCATTACCCTTTTTATTATTTTGGATCGGGAAATAGGACAAGTCAACCACCCAAAAGGGAAAAGAACAAGTGTATATAAATAAACCCAAACCAAGCCCACATGCATGTTTAAACAATTTTTATAATAAGGTACAAGTACAAGGAAGCTCAAAAGTACAATTCCAAAGAAAAAAGGAGAACAACAACTGCAACAACTCCAACTGCCCGACTAGTAGGATCCCGCACGGCCCTGGTAGTCCTCCTGGAAACCTGAAAGTAAACGTAGGGTGAGAATACAAGTATACTCAGTAGGGAAACCTAAAGCTCTCGTGCACAAGTGGGGAGACACCCTAAGGTCCCGTGAGAAAACAGAAGAACCAGAAACTAACAAGGAAAAACTATCCACCCAGCCTCACTGGTCACACTCACCAAGTAACACAAACAAGTTTAGTATATTTATATATATATAGAACAAAAGTATTGGGTACCCCACACCGTTTCCCACTTAATTAGATGCTGCTCTTCCTAATGGAAAACGTCCTGACGCTACCACACTCTTCCCACCCGCACACACCTAGGCCAAACCACGCATCCCGCCCGCACACACCTGGGCCTCACAACCACGCATCTCGCCCGCACACACCTGGGCCTCACAACCACGCATCTCGCTCGCACACACCTGGGCCACAACCACTAACACGCCCGCAAACACCTAGGCCTCATCCCGAAGGTTCTTGGGAACGGTAAGCCTGCCCGAAGAGTCTTGGGCTAAAGGTCGCCTCAGGCCATCACAGCCTCCGAGACCTACCCGAAGAGTCTTGGGTGTAAGGTCACCTCAAGCCATCATAGCCTATGGAAGAAGGAGCAGGAAGGATCTAGTAACTAAGGGGGAACACCCTCTCCCATAAAATGGGAGTGTTCGGCACTAGGTGCTTGACATGGGTGTGGTGCGACAAAACACAAAGATACAATTATATATATACATATACCAAACACACAGCCCAACCTATGGCTTCTTAAAAAGAGAAACTGAGCATGTGCCTCAGCACTGCTACCACGAAGCATGCATCAACGACCAAACAATCATCCCCCAACCCCATTTAGTTTTTCATGTTTCATGCAATGGTTTAACATATTATTACTACTCGGCAACAATCATCCAGACAAAACCTTTCACAAACATATCCCTGCCATCCACAACCAAGGTTAGGTAAAATGCAAGCAACCACATGCCATTTCATTTACAAAAGATTATCACAACCATAAAACATTCCATAATTCATTTATTTCAATGTTCCACACATAAAACCCTTTCCACACACAAAACATTTCCGCATTTGAAAACACCTTTTACTTCCAAAACACTTTTCATAATCAAAAAACTTTTCATAAATAAAGGAATTTTCCACAACCAACTACTTCCCATTTCAACCCCATCGTTTACAAAAACATTTACCACAAACAACCAAACCACCAACATGTTCATTATTCCAATTTTGTTCAACCGGGGTGATCACACAAGGTTTTCATTTTCATTTAATCAGCCAGTCGTTACGTGCTTATCCATTTTCCTTGTTTTAACAAAACCAACCACAAACAATTCAGATATCAATTGCACACGCAAAGGCCACCAACGACCTTGATTTTCAGTAGGAAAAGGCCTTTCAATCCAAAATCACAATCAGAAGATAAAGAAACTGGAAGGCAATAGAAACAGCACAAAACCCAAAACCCTTCTTTATCTGATTATTATCTTTATTTAAAGTTCTACTGCATCCCATGGAACAAAAGAGAAATATCTCACCCTGCATGTTGCACCAAATAGAGAGATGAAGGTAAACCCCTACCTCAAAAGGTCCCGATCACGTCGCTTCCGACGACGTCCTTCGGTGTCCTCCGACTTCGCCAAACCCAACAAACGCCTCCTATGATGGAAGCTGGAGAAGGAAGGCTGGAAGGAAAGGTGACTAGTCCGGGCTTAAAAGCTTCGTCTCGTCGCTACGATCCTGTGGCCGCTGACGGATCGACGATCGGAGTTCGGACAAAGAAGTTAGAGGAGGAAGACTACTTGATCATCCAAGAGTGTCGTCGTGCGAAGAAGAAGCGATTGGTCTGGAAAATAATCCGCGCCCCTTTCTTATATAGCCAACGAATAGGTAAAACAGTATGCAGCGTGTATTGATGAATACACGGTGTTACTGTACACCCGTTACGTGTTTTGATTGGTCAACACACGACACGTCACGCGGTTTCCATGCGTTTAATAATAATGATAATTCTATCAATATGTGGTGTTTCGTTGACCCGAGGCATGAGTCATAAAAGTAGCTCATTAATGGTCCTAAAATGACCGTCATAATTTCAGGGTTACGCTGTCGCTAACGGATCGTCAATCCGATACCGTATGAGGGAGATACGTTGGATACAAGATCCCGTAATAATAATGATATTATTATTATTGGGTGTTTTGTGGACCCGAGCCACGAACCATAATTTAATATCCAAAATTATACTTGAATCGATCATATTAATTATAGGATCACATCGCCACTGACGAGAAGTCAATCGGACGTCCCACGCGGGACTTATGACGGGTCGAAGATTTAATAATAATATTAAATCTATTAATTCACAAGCGTTTCGATTACCCGATCCGAAAACCCGAAAAAGACATCCAATATTGGACTCATAATTTCCGTCTCGTAGTCAGGGTCACACTGCCGCAGACGGTTCATGAAACCGAGGTCGCATGAATATGTTACGATCGAAAAAGTGTTTTATCAACAAAAATAAAAACATGATTATTTTATTATTTAATTTAATTTAATTTAACTTCTTAAATCCTCATATCCAAAATCCACGCCCCACCAAAACAAAAGTCCCCTCTTTGAATCCATGTCAACCATGCCCCACCCCTTGATTTATTTCTTTTTTTTACTTATTTATTTTATTACATTAAATTCTAAATCTTTATTTCCTTTAACTCTTTCTCTCTCCAATCTCATTAATTCTTCCACAATCCCCTCACTCCACCAAAAGTGGCGCCTCCCCTTCTTCATTCATTCCCAACACGCCCCAACATTCATTCCTTTGTGGTTATTATTATTATTTTCTTTATTATTCCATCACTTTGTAATCTCTCTCCAATCTCACTTCAATGTCATTATTAATAAAATTAATATTAATACCATTCATCATTAACATTCTAATTTAATCCCAGTAAATTAGTTTATCATGGTTATTCTTATATGAAATTAAAACCATTCCATTTAATTAAATTAAATGACAAAACAAAATTAATATAACTTACATATTCAACCCCTTTTTAATACATTTAATTTCATTAACCTCTGGCACATAGTTTTGCTCCATCATTGTTATTTATCGTTTTTCAATAATAATAACAATTCATCAACTTATTTTATTAACTCATCACCATTATTATTTTTCTAGTGATGATAATATATACGCTCATCGCATTGACCACGTTAAACCACCCCGCTGGATATCTGAATCTGACCATGCCACGTCAATGTCGCATAACGCCCGTTAATTTAATTATTTAATTCGATTTTTTTTCACACTGATTAAATTGAAACCACTTTTATTAAATTAAAACCATTCAATTTAATAAACCCAACATATTTTTACGCCACCATTATTAATTATTATTATAAAAAATTATTATTACAACACGTGTCGTGTTTGACTATATCAAAAAAATTTACAAAGAAATGGACCAGAGAGGTCCGGGCCATTACACCAGATACCTCTCAAAACATTCTCGTCCTCGAGAATTAAAACCAACCCAGAAGAAGGAATGGATCTGAAGAACCACTCCACAAGACACCCCTCAGGGCTCTCTTCATGACAAGGAACCAACCAACAACTCTATGAGTTAGGAATTCTCTCTCCTATGTCAAGATACTATCCGCTTTAGGCGGCACTGACTCTCCTGCACGGGTTTAATCGCATCCTCATTAATGCGTCTTGATTAAGGATCAGGTTTTTCCTTTCCCATATATTAGGTTTTTTTTCCAACTTACACTGCACCCAACAACGTACAACCCACACACTGCCCAGACACATGGCTTGAGGAATTCCTTCTCCCATGTTGAGATATTATCCGCTTTAGGCGGCACTGACTCGCCTGCATGGGTTAAATCGCATCCACATTAATGTGTCTCGATTAGGGATTAGGTCTTCCCCTCCCCACATGATAGGGCTCTTCGCGAACATTTAAAGAAAAACGGGAAAGAACATAGCATTATAGACTCATGAAAAACAAGGTCCAGGCCCAAAGCATGGGCGAGAATGAGTTTCAACAAAGGAGTGTGATGCTCCTGTATTTAAACAAAACAAAAATGAGAGCTTTTAAGTAAAACCGAAAACATCTCTCTCGATCTCTGACCTTGCTAGGGTTTCTGCTTCTGTTGCGTGAAATTGTCCACATCCCACTCCTCTGCCTCCTTGTTGACGTCCATGTGCCATAGTTGTACGATAAAAAAAGAACACCTAAGCCCATGTAGTAAGGAAAAACTCAAAGTTTTAATTATCATTTTATTTCAATTTCTTTCCCAGAACACCCATATCAAGTAAAACACAAACATGATGATGCATGTACCTTCCCTAGGGTCTCTACCCTGCAATCAATATAGTATCACGTGGTCGTTTGGTAGGCTCAGAGTCCTTGCATCGGATCACGTGGGGCCCTAAAATCCCGTGTCCTAGCCAGTCTTCCCTGGCCTATGTCACGCACCAAGAATAACGAACACTGTTGCCCTACCATCCCATGCAATCCTCACTGTGCCTAACTCCAGACTCCATCCTATCTCTCAACCATCACCTCTAATACCATTCTGTCACGACCCCCTCCCACCAAAGATGCCCCTCCTGAGCTGGCAATGGTGAAAGGGAGATAATGACCCCCGAGTCCCGCCTCCAGTAGGCCCCGGGTTGGCGACTAGCACGAAGGGTATGAGTTTTCACAAATATGGGAGGCATTACCCTTTTTATTATTTTGGATCGGGAAATAGGACAAGTCAACCACCAAAAAGGGAAAAGAACAAGTGTATATAAATAAACCCAAACCAAGCCCACATGCATGTTTAAACAATTTTTATAACAAGGTACAAGTACAAGGAAGCTCAAAAGTACAATGCCAAAGAAAACAAGAGAACAACAACTGCAACAACTCTAACTGCCCGACTAGTAGGGTCCCGCACGGCCCTGGTAGTCCTCCTGGAAACCTGAATGTAAACGTAGGGTGAGCATACAAGTATACTCAGTAGGGAAACCTAAAGATCTCGTGCACAAGTGGGGAGACACCCTAAGGTCCCGTGAGAAAACAGAAGAACCAGAAACTAACAAGGAAAAACTATCCACCCAGCCTCACTGGTCACACTCACCAAGTAACACAAACAAGTTTAGTATATATATATATAGAACAAATGTATTGGGTACCCCGCACCATTTCCAAC
Organism: Viscum album; assembly: GCA_963277665.1. NCBI lineage: Eukaryota > Viridiplantae > Streptophyta > Magnoliopsida > Santalales > Viscaceae > Viscum > Viscum album. Next base: position 1,489,911,339 of record OY728151.1, on the reverse strand, counting down.
TTAATTAGATGCTGCTCTTCCTAACGGAAAACATCCTGATGCTACCACACTCTTCCTGCCCTCACACACCAGGGCCTCACAACCACGCATCTCGCCCGCACACACCTGGGCCTCACAACCACGCATCTCGCCCGCACACACCTGGGCCACAACCACTAACCCGCCCGCAGACACCTGGGCCTCATCCCGAAGGTTCTTGGGAACGGTAAGCCTGCCCGAAGAGTCTTGGGCTAAAGGTCTCCTCAAGCCATCACAGCCTCCGAGACCTACCCGAAGAGTCTTGGGTGTAAGGTCACCTCAAGCCATCATAGCCTATGGATGAAGGAGCAGGAAGGAGCTAGTAACTAAGGGGGAACACCCTCTCCCATAAATTGGGAGTGTTCGGAACTAGGTGCTTGACATTGGTGTGGTGCGACAAAACACAAAGATACAATTATATATATACATATACCAAACACACAGCCCAACCTATGTCTTCTTAAAAAGAGAAACTGAGCATGTGCCTCGACACTGCTACCACGAAGCATGCATCAACAACCAAACAATCATCCCCCAACCCCATTTAGGTTTTCATGTTTCATGCAATGGTTTAACATATTATTACTACTGGGCAACTATCATCCAGAAAAAACCTTTCACAAACATATCCCTGCCATCCACAACCAAGGTTAGGTAAAACGCAAGCAACCACATGCCATTTCATTTACAAAAGATTATCACAACCATACAACATTCCATCATTCATTTATTTCAATGTTCCACACATAAAACCCTTTCCACACACAAAAAATTTCCGCATTTGAAAACACCTTTTACTTCCAAAACACTTTTCATAATCAAAACACTTTTCATAAATAAAGGCATTTTCCACAACCAACTACTTCCCATTTCAACCCCATCATTTACAAAAACATTTCCCACAAACAACCAAAACACCAACATGTTCATTATTCCAATTTTGTTCAACCGGGGTGATCACACAAGGTTTTCATTCTCATTTAATCATCCAATCTTTACGTGCTTATCCATTTTCCATGTTTTAACAAAACCAACCACAAACAATTCAGATATCAATTGCGCACGCAAAGGCCACCAACGGCCTTGATTTTCAGTAGGCAAAGGCCTTTCAATCCAAAATAACAATCAGAAGATAAAGAAACTAGAAGGCAATAGAAACAGAAAAAAACCACAAACCCTTCTTTATCCGGTTATTATCTTTATTTAAAGTTCAACTGCATCCCATGGAACAAAAGAGAAATATCCCACCCCGCATGGTGCACCAAATAGAGAGACGAAGGTAAACCCATACCTCAAAAGGTCCCGATCACGTCGCTTCCGACGACGTCCTTCGGTGTCCTCCGCCTTCGCCAAACCCGACAAACGCCTCCTAGGATGGAAGCTGGAGAAGGAAGGCCAGAAGGAAAGGTGACAAGTCCGGGCTTAGAAGCTTCGTCTCATCGCTACGATCCTGTGGCCGCTGACGGATCGACGATCGGAGTTCGGACAAAGAAGTTAGAGGAGGAAGACTTCTTGATCATCCAAGAGTGTCGTCGTGCGAAGAAAAAGCGATTGGTCTGGAAAATAATCTGCGCCCCTTTCATATATAGCCAACGAATAGGTAAAACAGTATGCAGCGTGTATTGATGAATACACGGTGTGACTGTACACCCGTTATGTGTTTTGATTGGTCAACACACGACACGTCACGCGGTTTCCATGCATTTAATAATAATGATAATTCTATAAATATGTGGTGTTTCATTGACCCAAGGCATGAGTCATAAAAGTAGCTCATTAATGGTCCTAAAATGACCGTCATAATTTCAGGGTTACGCTGTCGCTGACGGATCGTCAATCCGATACCGTATGAGGGAGATACGTTGGATACAAGATCCCGTAATAATAATGGTATTATTATTATTGGGGGTTTTGTGGACCCGAGCCACGAACCATAATTTAATATCCAAAATTAGACTTGAATCGATCATATTAATTATAGGATCACATCGCCCCTGACGAGAAGTCAATCGGACGTCGCACGCGGGACTTATGACGGGTCGAAGATTTAATAATAATATTAAATCTATTAATTCACAAGCGTTTCGAGTACCCGATCCGAATACCTGAAAAAGACATCCAATATTGGACTCATAATTTCCGTCTCGTAGTCAGGGTCACACTGCCGCAGACGTTTCATGAAACCGAGGTCGCATGAATAAGTTTTGATCGAAAAAGTGTTTTATCAACAAAAACAATAACATGATTATTTTATTATTTAATTTAATTTAATTTAACTTCTTAAATCCTCATATCCAAAATCCATGCCCCACCAAAACAAAAGGCCCCTCTTTGAATCCATGTCAACCACGCCCCACCCCTTGATTGATTTCCTTTTTTACTTATTTATTTTATTACATTAAATTTTAAATTTTTATTTCCTTTAACTCTTTCTCTCTCCAATCTCATTAATTCTTCCACAATCCCCTCACTCCACCAAAAGTGGCGCCTCCCCTTCTTCATTCATGCCCAACACGCCCCAACCTTCATTCCTTTGTTGTTATTATTATTATTTTCTTTATTATTCCATCACTTTGTAATCTCTCTCCAATCTCACTTCAATGTCATTATTAATAAAATTAATATTAATAACATTCATCATTAACATTCTAATTTAATCCCATTAAATTAGTTTATCGTGGTTATTCTTATATGAAATTAAAACCATTCCATTTAGTTAAAATAAATGACAAAACAAAATTAATATAACTTACATATTCAACCCCTTTTTAATACATTTAATTTCATTAACCTCTGTCACATAGTTTTACGCCATCATTGTTATTTATCGTTTTTCAATAATAATAACAATTCATCAACTTATTTTATTAACTCATCACCATTATTATTTTTTTAATGATGATAATATTTACGCTCATCGCATTGACCACGTTAAACCACCCCGCTGGATATCTGAATCTGACCATGCCACGTCAATGTCGCATAACGCCCGTTAATTTAATTATTTAATTCTATTTTTTTCACACTGATTAAATTGAAACCACTTTTATTAAATTAAAACCATTCAATTTAATAAACCCAACATCTTTTTACGCCACCATTATTAATTATTATTATAAAAAAATTATTATTACAACACATGTCGTGTTTGACTATATCAAAAAATTTTACAAAGAAATGGACCGGAGAGGTCCGGGCCATTACACAGAGGCCACTAGAGTTCGAGGATGGCGACATCATCTTCTTGCGGGTCTCACCTCGACGTGGATTACAGAGATTGGGCCGAGGCGATCAGTTGTCTCCATGCTTCATCAGACCATTCCAGGTCCTTAGCAGGATTGGCGAGGTGGATTATCACCTGGCTCTACCACCCTAGTTGCACCGAGTGCACGACGTCTTCCACGTATCTCAGCTGAGGAGATACGTGCACGACCCGACGCAAATCATTGACCATGGGGAGATGGACTTAGATGATGGGGAGAATTTTGCAGAGGTCCCAGTGGTGATCGAGGATCGACAGGAGCGGGTCCTACATGGACGATCGATTCCTCTAGTGCGCATCAGATGGCAGCCCGTGAACCTCTAGGAGAGCACTTGAGAGCAGGAGGCTCAGATGCGTGCATAGTACCCATATTTGTTCCCCTAGTTTTTGATGTATATTTATGGGGACATAAAGCCCTGAGGTGGGAGTAATGTAAAGACCCGTAAAATTCAAGTGAAATTCTTTCTTAATTTCGTTTGGGATTTTAAAAGAACGCGGTTTCTGACGACAGTTGATTCTGAGGCCCGGTGTGCCCGGAATTTCTATACGATGTTTAGCTTGGGTACGTTCAGTGAACGAACGAGCGGGTTTTTCAAACATTTGAACTAGTGCTTGGAATCCAATTCTGAGGGCACCGATGGATTCGCAGTGCCGGTAATTGCTTAGGAACTCCTTTTCTGGAGTTGCGTTTTCATGGGAGGAGTTGTTAAAATTTGTGGATATTAAAATAAAAAATGGAGATACAATTTTTATTTCCTTCTCTATGTGGTTAAAACCTTTGAGTGGAAGTTGGGGGAAACCACCCAACATACCATGGGAGGTTATGAGGGTGGTGGGGCCCACACGAACCCCACCCCTTCATCTTCCCTAACTTTCCATAACCCTCCATTTATTAAGACAACTTGAGTTAATTAATTGAGTGGATTAATTCAACTTTTCAATTTCAATCATAAGTCATGTTAATAAAATAAGTGAAGTACTTATTTTATTTTGGTTGTTCTTGTTGTGTGAGTCTTCGGGAGAAAAGGAAAATCTCTTGAAATTTTTCTTCCTCAACGAAGAACGCGAAGAACGTGAAGAACGCCGACCTCCGATGAAGGTCGACAAGAACGCCGGATCCTCGGAGAAAGAAGACGCGACAGTGATGAATCATTTCTATGTGACGCGACTTTCTCCTTCCGTGACGCCCTCTTCCATGACTGTTGTTTCCGCGACGAACCCTCGCTCAACGAATTCGACAAGGTAGGGGTTTATTTTAATTTTTTGTTCCAGATTATTTATATTGTGGTTCTTCGTGAAACTTTTCCGCTTGCTATCGATTAACGGGAGGGGGCCAGACCGCACAAACACGTCCGACCCTCCTCCCTAATTCTTGTATTGTTGCGGTTCGAAGGAAAATGATGTGGTGCCATCGCACCATGTGGGATCGTGCGGCAAGGATGCGCGGCACCGTCGCGCCACACTGATAAAGTTGAATAAGGTAACAGTGCCATCCCGCCGCGCCAGAGGATCACGAAAACACCGCGGCCGGAGCAGGGCTGCGACACAGGGGCGTGACGCCATCACGCCGCGCCGAACTGACCAATGCCGCGGCTGAGGCCGTGGTGGAGCAGGGGAACCGGCGGCCAGTTCTGGGCCACTGACGTTGGAGCAGGGGGACCGGCCTGTGCTAGTCCAATGGCAGCAACAACCGGAGGGCTGGAGCGGGTCAGCCAGTCAGAGGAAGAGCATGGGGTTCGTAACCCCCGGCTGGCCGGACAAGAGCAGCCCCCACATGGGGTCGTGGTTACAAAATGCGGCTGGCATCACCCCTCTCCTCCGCACACATCCGCTCGGCCGAAACGGCCGTGCCACCTGGCCCTGGCTGGGCCGGGCCGCACCCAGGACTAGCCGGGCCGGGCAGTGCCTAAGCGAGCCAGACCCGGACCTGGGTCGGGTCAACCTGGTTCAGGCCGACCCAGTGGGTACCGGGCCGGGTCGGACCGGGCCCGAACCCCCTAATACCGGACTGTTTCAGTCTTTTACCCATAACATGGGTTGCCGACCTCAGATCGACGCACCATCAGCGGAGATGCGATCCTTGGAACGAGACGATCGTTTTGATATATTGCAATCAAGGTTTTGGATTACTTTGGGTTCGGCCAGGTCGGTTCGTACATGAAATCAACTGGGCCCTTGGAGCAGAAACACATATAACTTTAGCTCCGGACGTCCGATTGACGTGAAGTCGACTTTTTTGGATTCCTCTAAGTGAGACGGACCTTTTCGCTTACTCCTCTCGAGTTCTGGATGCAGTTGGAGTACGGTCGGGTTGGTTTTGACTTAAAAACCAACCGGGCCCCTGGGACGAAAAAGCCAATAACACTCAGACCGAGCATCCGATTGACGCGCCGTCTGTGACATTGAGTTCCTGTTGACGATACAGTATTTTTGGATACATCAAATCTGAACTATATGTTAGTAGATGTATCAGCCCTTCGACTCGTGGAGCGGACCATCCCGAACGAGCTTGTTGTGTGCGGGGACCCTAGAGCTGGCTGCGACTGCGACGACGATGAAGACTGTACAGAAATCCTCCGTGGATTCGACGGTGACGACTACGACACTCAGCGATCCTACATGGATCCGTGCTACCGATCCTGTGTGGGTCAGTGCTCAGCAGTCCTGTGTGGGCCAGCGCCTACAAATCCTGTGTGGGTCCGATCCTGTGTGGGTCATTGCGGGGGTTAGTTACCTATCGATCCTTTGTAGGCCATTGCGGGGGTTAGTTACCTATCAATCCTTTGTGGGTCATTCTGAGGGTTAGTACCTATCGATCGTGTGTGGGTCTGACGGCTTGGATGAATCAGTGGTTATATCTGATCATCTCTATCGTCTTACGAAGAAGTATACATGTGTGAGCTGAATCATGAATTTCAATCCTTATCTTCAATAAGTTTGACTTGATATCCTGTGTGGATTACGTTATGCTTTCCTATGTGGATCAGGTTGTGATTTCATGTGTGGAATGGGTTATACTTGAGCTCGGATGTTGGATATGAACAATAATTGATGACTTATGTATATGTATGGGTATATACCTAAGTAGTTCGGATGTTACTTCGTGATTGTATCTTTAATTTGTGGATTATCCTTTTTGGATACTGGGAGACCTTCAAGATCTCGGGGTCCCTACTGAGTCGCTTATACTCACCCCTGCACATGCTATGCCCGCACTACGTTGTGTTGGTGGCAGACGACAGACAACGCTGATCATGGTAGAGGCATGAGAAGCAGGTCGGTACCCGGAGGTGGACCACTGGGCGGGGCGTACTCAGAGTGGACGGCTGGACCCAAGGAGCTTTGAAGGCTATATGTACCCACCCTTCAGGTGGGACTTCCAGTGGACGGCTTGAGGCTGCGACATTACTTTTCAGTTGTTGTAATCCCTTTTTTAGTTGTACTTACTTTCAGATTGGGTTTGTATTCTGGCCCACTTACTTTTCTGCACTTACTGTTGTACCCAGTTTTACTTAGTGTTTACTTCTTCTGCTTGCTTGATCTGTGGTGTTTGTTTACTTTACAAAGGCAATGCCTTCCCTTTTTATCGAGAATTACGCTTTGGTGCTAGTCGCCAGCCCCTGACCTGTGGAAGGCGGGCTTGGGGTAGTCACGACACGGTCCCCGAGGACGGGTCGTGACATCATATGTTATATTCCTGACATATTAATAATTATAATATAATAATATTTCAATTAAATTGTTAATTTTGTGTGAATAAAAAAGATAACCTCATTCGAGCGTACACATAAACTTTCTCATCCATGAAGTGGTGAGACTCATTTTGATTCATCATATAACTTGTATGATTTATATAAAAATATGTAGATTATTATTATGATGTAAATAATATGGTGATAATTCTGGAAAGAAAAAATTATAATTACCTTATTTCAATAATGATCAAGGAAAAATAGAAATGTTACTCATGCATACGTTTGACCTACAGTCTCCATGATTATAACGTTGAACATTTTTCAAAACATTAATTAATGTTTTTATTTAAAAATTAATAATAATATATAAATGTTATTAAAATTTCATGAATACAATTATGGATATGATAGACATATGACTACATGGAAAATATCACCATACCTTGTTCATTTTCGACTCAAGTACAGAATATTGACAAAACGTCCGAAATAAACTCAATGAATTAACTAATTTATATAATATAGAAATAAGTTATATAAATCGAAAATAAAAATGTGAAAAATGTTCTGAATAAAGTATAAATTTACCTAATTTTATTATTTTGGATGATAAATAATGAATGAGACAACTCAAACTCAAGGTACGGGAAATCATAACTCAATTTCAATTGATTGAGTTAAATATCTTTTCATTGATTTTGTTTTCCCAAAAATTTGTTTTAATGACCACTGAATGATTTACACCGAATATCCACTAATATTGGGTATATTTTTACTTTTAAAACATATTTTTTCATTTATTTATCCATAATCTAATGATATGATCTTTTAAGGTATTTTTTATCAATCTCCTTTCATTGAGTCATATCTTGATGTTTTGAACCTTAGTGACCCTATAAGGTGTATATAAAACCCTTTTGACACATTATTTAATGAATTATCAAATTATCATGATTTTTTAGGTTTTTTTTAAATTGTTATTCCATATGGATTTTATAGAAGTGTTTCTCAAGTGGTAATGGACTCTTTATCTAAAACATCATTTTATAGGTTTTAATGATTTATTCTTCTAAAACCATATATTTCAAGTCCATGTTTTAAAAAAATTATGAATTTATTTATATGAACACACATTTATTAAAATGTCAATTTATTTCCATAGTTTCAATGTGGTATGGGACACATTGATTCAAAAATATTCTTTTTAAATATTTTATATATTTTTGAAAATGAATTGATTATTTCAATATCATGAAATGATTTCTTGTGAATTAAAATGACATTTTATGAGTGAAATGATGATTATTGAAATAATTTACATGCTCTGGTTATATAATGGTACTTGGATATTTGACTGGAAAATACATGATTAACCAATTATGGGTGGTTTTGAGATAATTTAAATACAATGGCCTATGTGATAAACTAAGGATGGGTGGTTATGTTATAACATACAATTCATTGGCTATAGAATTTGGTTGTATGGATATTCCATTTAAAATAATGATATGTGTGGAAGTAGACCATATAGTAATTCTATTAAAGTATTATTATGTCCCATGTTAAATTTTATTTGTTTTTAATGATTTCTATGTGTTTTATGGTAAAATTTTGTTCAAAAATATGGTGATCAATGAAATGATTTTTATTGAATTGTATTTTAATTATTTTTAAAGGTGAAAAGTATTACTTTATTATAATGTATCAATGGTTTACATGTCTTAAAAATACTAATAGTTTTCCAATCTTTATGTATCCCTTATTGAGCTTTCTACACTCATCCCATGATTGGAAACTTATTTATTTGGTTTTGAAGAAGAATTGAGTCGAGGATGTTATCAATGATAAGTTAATATTTAACATGAAATGAAACCGTGTTTCTTTTTAAATGTTTTAGTTTTATGGAATAAATTGATACTATTGTATGTGTCCACTTTTTATTTATATGTATTTTATGTATGTGTTATGGCCCAATTCTCTTAAACTATAAACATTAAAAGACACTCAATGTGACTTCATGATTAAAACTCAAGATTATGTAGTGTTTAAGGATGTGGAATTATATGGGGGGACATCGAATGACTGTATGATTGGTCAATAGGCCTAGTGACCCCATTGTGTCTAGGCATGATCATCTACATTGTGGGTTGATCTAGATTGTGTATGTGGTATTCTAAAATGTGTTTGGGAAGGATCCCCTCTTTGTGTATCATATTATTTCTTGACAAACACATTATCTATTGGTAGGACTGAAATTTGTTAGACCTCTTCGTGAGTGTCTCTAAAGATATCATGGCTCGATGAATGAATTCTCCCATAACAAGCGTGATTCAAGAATAATCTTATGGCTTGTATTCGGATGGGGTGTAAATCTAGGATTTGTGTCTTGGATTGAGAATATATGGATGTTCTTGTTATATGTGATGTAGACATATACCTATATAGAGCTGACTATAATTTCAATTTTTTGTATTTTTTTGGTATTCTGTTTCGTTTTTGAGGTGTCATACTGAGTAGTGTCATACTCACCACTACACAGGCTCTGACCGCACATGCCTTGTATTGTTTAGATGATCAATTTTTTGGTAGATTCAATTGTAGACCAGGACAATATGGTGATTTGTGAGATTGGAATGGCCAAGGTACGTTCCTGCATATTTTCAGATAAGAGTCTTTATACCTATTATATGATATGTTGGAATTTTGGTTATGAAATCATTTCGGTGGGGTCATATTTGGCACTATTTACATTCTAGTACATTCATTATTTTACTATATTTGTGAGATATATTGGATTTCATGGCCTTTTAACTTAGTGTTTTTACATTTTATCATTTTTTTCTAGATGATGTGTGTGTATAATAGTACTTTAACCTAATGTCTCCCCATTTTTGGATATTCCTACTCTGTTCTAGTCACCATGCCAAGGCCTATTTAAGGTAGACTCGGGGTATTCACATCACGGGACCATTTGGGATGGGTCATCACATTTTAATATATATAAATCACCAAAGGTGGATTATGATTCATATTAGTGATTGATAGTTCCATGTAGTGAATAAATGTTTAATTTCAAAATGATAGACATCATGTATAGGTGGATAGAGATTAAATAAATTTTAATATATGTGGATTTAGTGGAATAATTTAACACGTAAGCATCCAAAGTATCAATGGACATTTGATTGGAATATTGAAGAAGTTTAAATAATGATATTATTGAAAATATAATCTAAATTTCAAAGGAAAATATGTCAAATTCATTATTATCATTTATTGTGGTTCTTCTTCAAGAAATATTATTCATATATAAAATATGGGAATATTTAATATTTTCTATGGAAATATTATTCAAGGCTAATTTTCAACATAACAGGGAGAAAATATAGAAAATTATGTATGTTGAAGAATTGAGAAGCCAATACCCAAATCCATTGAATAACAACTATATTAAAGATATAGAAAAAAATAAGGTGATATGTGGGAACCACACCAATGATATACGATAATATGTTATAAGGGAAATCATTTTTATATCATTTAAAGGATTTTCACTGTAGAATAATAATCCTAATGTTTGTGTGTATACTATTGTGCATAGACATATAATTCTGAAAAACTGATAATGAATTATTGATATTCATGAAACTAAGTTAATTAAGATATAGTAGAATGAAAATTGCTTTCAATAGAAAAAGAGAATATGTTTTATTTAGCGGAATATAGTATATAATTTAATATCAAGTTCACAAAAATTAACAACGAGATAATTTTGATGATTTGATATTGTAGTACAAAAAACACCCAAAATATTTTAAAAGTGGAAGATACCTTCCTTGAGACATGAATTATACAATACTAGACCATTATATTTTAATTGAAATAAATTTTTAATCACTAAAAAAATATATAAAAAATGAAGAAATTTCCCCAATAAGTGTTGAATATGTATAGGAGTCTTCTCTCACATTGAGTTCTAACCTTATAAAAACCATGCGTTATACGTATTCTTTTATTATAGTTCCATTCTAGAGGTAAGATTATTTATACATAGTAGAACTATAGTATTAAATTTCACATTAATTTAATTTTAAATGAATTTGTAAAACACAAACACATGATTCAACGCCCCAAATGGTACTCCAACTGACATATCCTCTATAATGTATTAAATTAATAATATATATTTTAACAAATATTTCTTGAAAATCTATTTTTATTTTTTATTTTTTAAGAGTATTAATTTTTAAAAGCGAATTTTTAATCTAAAACTAGTCATTATATCCCTTTAACCACCCCACACATATAATTAACATTTCATTTATTATTTCATGTAAAAAAATAATTAGTGATAGTTAACTTATAACTACATGAAAATATTACATTTTATTCTTTCTTTCAATATTATCCATTATTTTTAATCACTTATTAATATAAATTTATTTTTCTACATTCATAATCCAACATAAATTTGGATTATTTTATATACCTATAACTTCTCAAATAAAATAAATGATTATTTTATTTTTAATTTATTACACGTTGAGTTATTTTGTAAATTTTAGCCATTTTATGCCAATGTTTAGAAACATTTAAGTTCATAAAAATCCAAAACCATTTAGTTCGAAAGCAGAAAATGATGTATTGTTAGATTATTAGTTCATATATTTCACAAAGTAATCGGTTACCATTGTCATAAAATTTCACTGCAATGGATGATAATTTTATCCGTATTGACTATATCATTTTTAAATTAATTTTTTATTCTAAAATCGGTTATTTTGGCATTCCAACTACATCGCATGTTAGAGTGATTTCTTATTCATTCACAAATCATAAAAAAATAATCATTTCTTTATTTACCTTCTACTTCATGAAATTTCAAGGATGAATGATTTGTTATGACGATATCACTTCTTTTAATCCCATTTTAATGTAAAAAATATTATAATTCCTTCCAGCCACACTACATGTCAAATTTATGTGTCATTCTTTCCTAATTTTCCAAAATTTATCATCGATAATTGTCCAAATATATAATCAAAATAAGAGTTAATTTATCTATTTTATCTATCCCATTATTTTTTTGAAGAAATTTAAATATAAAAAATTATCTTTGAATCACATTGACTATACAACACATTGAATTGATTTTTTATTAATTAATTTTCAATCATTTTTCGTATACTAGATGATAATCCATATTTTTCCCTTCCACATAACTACTATTTTTAATGACATTTTTATCTTAAAATTGTTTTCAATCATTATTCAATATATTAAAATTATATGTTTATAATTTTTATTCTGAAATACCACATATTAATCAGATATACCAGTATAATTATATTTTTACAGTTTGATTTGATTATCTTGGGATTAGTTGTAACTATTATTTTTAATTCAATTTGAATATGAACATGTTTTCTATGTCCTTTCAGTCGCAACATATGATGGATTAACATTTTTATCATTTCTATATATAAAAAACTAATCAATGAATTATGTACTATTTTTTGAATAATATTATGATGACTTCTGATTAGTTTTCACTCTATGATACTAATTTTAATCATGTTTAAATCTATAAAACATTAACTTAGGTTATTATTACAACACCATGGTACCCCATGAATAGAATTGACTTGTTATTTTATGCATATGTGTCAGTAATTAATATAATTTGAATTTAAAAATATTTCACAAAAATCAAATTTCATTAAATTTTGATTACTATATAACTTGTTATTAATCATTTTTGATATATCAATTATTTTCTGTAATTACCACCACACCACATGGAATATCTATTTGGTTTTCATTCCTATATTTAAAAAATTAGCCACAAATAATTTTTCTATGATTTAATGATAATTTTATATAACATTATTGGTTTTAACCATTTAAAATTTTTAAATAATTTTTAATTTAAATATAATTTTAAACCATTTTAACCACACCACACTTTCGATTTGATGTTCTATAAATTCATAATTATAATAAAATAAATGATAATTTCTATAATATTTCCTAAAAAATTGTTGTTTTTTTCATTGTTTTCGAAATATGATTTATGTATTTATAAAATTTTACATCAATAAAAATTCCCATTTAGTTATTTCAACCACACCACACATTTTGTTAACATGTATTTTTCTACTTCATGTAATAAGTTAATTCTATAAAATAATAAGATTGTTTAATTAAAATATAATTTAGTTTTATACATTTTAATATAACACATTTGACGAAATTTTTAATGCAATACTTTTTTTTCAGTCAATCCAACCACACTATGCAATGGAATAAAATGGAATTCATTCATTAAAACTAATTTTTACCATATAATGCATGAATTTAAAAAATTTAATATATTTTTATGGTTTTGGGATATGTCCTATATTTAATATCTCTTTAATAACCAGAAAATAAATTTTAATTTCAATTATAGAAGAAACCATTAAAGATGTTAATAATAATGAAGCATACCTTATGTATTTTGTATGTCATCCACCTGATCACATTTGAAATCATGACATTTACCACTAGTTACATGTATTGATGATTAACTGGATAAAATTACATAACATGAATCTTTCCTCTGCAACCATTAGAGTTCTCCCCATTCCCTAGGGGGTTGGAACTAGAAAAAATATCAAGATATAACATCTCAGTAAAATTTACCTACTTTATAACAACTAAATGTTATAATCATATTCTATCAGAAATAAAAATTATCTAATCCATTTGATATACTTTATAAAAATAATCCTAATGTATATAATTATACATGGGGATAAATAACAATGTAATATTATATGTATGTTTATAAATGAATACATATTAATGAAATCATTGAACATGAAAAAATATACATATGGATATAAAATAATTTTAATAAATAAGGCCTAATACTTAGGATAAACAAGAAAAAATGTGATTTTATATTAAAAAATTAAAACCACCCATTATAGCTACAATTATGATGTGATAATTTATTCATCTTCCATGGAAAACAAGAGTTTTAATCTTGGAACACCCATCATCTACACTTTTAACTGTACACACCGAAAATGTAGCAAAATATTGATTTAAAGTTAACCAAGGTTTTGATGTAGGGTGTAAGAATGAAAATATTTTTTGGGAACCCATAATGGAGTCATAACACTATAGTGTAAAATGGGATTATATATAGGAATTTATTCTCATATATATATATAATAATAATAATATAGATTTTCATTTAATGAGAAGAGTGTTTTAGTATATAAATATTATTGGAGAGTATCAAATTAATGGTGAATCAATATGAATAACTTAATATTTCCAAATAGTAACATTCTATAGTGGTAGGGTCCATAGCTATAATTCCTACTTGTGGATTAAGATAAAATGTAACATCATGAGTTTTTAAATGAAATGAGTTTGATTAATATCCTACATGATACGCCACATCGAGCTTAAATGAAAAAATAAATTTTATTATTTAAATATTACCATTATAACATAGCCTTCAGAATAAATGGTTTCAATAGAATTTACTGAATTATGAAAATATAGTTCCCACATTTATGTATAATTGTATGATAAATTAATTATATATTAATTTAAAACCCTTTTTAAAATAAAATGAAATGTTTTTTCTGGAAGACTATACAAATATTAACAAGTTTGATTATAAAATAACAAAGTCACACTTGTTAGATTATATTGATAATATATATATATATAATATTGTATAAAAAGTTTAACACCCATATTATATTATTTCTGTACATGATATAGGAACAAATCAAATTTTACTTATAAAATAAGATTTTTTCTAAATTTTTTTCCTTTTAATGAAACTCATGTTTAATATATAGTTTTTGAAACATTAATAAATTATATTTGTGAAAATAAACATAATATTTGAAATAAAAGTATCAAAATTTTTTTTCTTATAATTCTCATTTATTGATGTATAGGGAATAATATTTCATGTAATTGGAAACATATTTTTCATATTAATAATTTATAGTGTTATTTTATAAATTCTATTTTTTTAAAAGGGTAATTACATAAACTTATTATCATCAAATCCAATTTAGTTCATTATGATAAATTTCACATTTGAATTAGATATAAAAACATTTAAACCATTTAAATGATTTATCTTTAATAACACATTTCATATGCAAACAATGAGATTAATTTTAAATTAATTTTATCCAATTATGTGTTATAAATTTTGAAAAATCGAATACATATTTGGAATTATAAATTAAAATTTTAAAAAATTGGTTTATTTCTTTTTTTGAAGAAAATTGGTAATTTTTATTACCACGGTTTACGGGAAATCAAGTAAATAAAGGTAAAATTAATATCATAAATATTAAACAATTAAATTAAAACATGTCACAATTTTATTGAATGTGTGATTACAGATAAATTGCATCCTTGTAATAAATGTTTTGTGCTTTTGGAGCCACGTGGAAGACTTTAATCCATTTAATATATTTTATACAAAGAGAAGACAGTTTTGTCACACTTTTTTAACAAGTTGGATATTTTTTATATTGGTTTATATAAGGGATACATTATACTATACATATTTTTTATAAATATAAAATATTTATCTTCATCATGATAATTTATTTTTAATTTTTAGGGAAGAAATAATTTAATTATATTCATCCATAATGATGATGCAATAATGGATTAATCAAAGTAAATATTAAATAGATGATACTAAAAATATAAATAATAATAATAATTTGATAGATATTATGTCAGAAATGAATCTGTTTTATGAATTAGAAATGTTTGTTATGTTTAGAAGTCTATTCATGATCATAATTTATTTTTCTGGGTTTTTATATTACAAAATATTTAATAGTTTCATAATTGACAATAATGATATTTTGAAATAAATAATATTTTATTGAATGATATAAAATATCCAAAATTCTTAAATAGAGTTGAATAACGGTATAAGGTTGAAAATTAATTCAATGAATTATTTATGTTTCTTTTGGTATTTTAAAGTTACTATATAATTATTTAATGTCTGAATACAAATATTTTCACTCTAAGAGTTAAAGGGTTTGAATAAGGGTTAAAACTAACTTATAAGGGTATGAATGTGACCTCACCATGAACAAAAATTAACTAATAAATGGGATGAAGTCCTTATAATTATATGATAAGTTTACATTTTTCTAATAGGGAAATAGTATATGAAAAAAAATTTATATTATTCAAATCAATAATAGTTACAAAATATAACTCTAATGTGATCTAATATATAGTTTGTGCACACATTGGGAAATAAATCAAGATATGATTTAACATAAATATCAATTTTATTATAAAGTAGTTTTTTTCATTATATAATTTTATTTTAATTTTTTATAAGTTATATAATCACCATAATATCATCGTCAATGCTAAAATTGAATTTATTTAATTAATAAAAAATAGAATAATTTCTTTGAATAATATTAATTTTCATATATTTTGGGTTAGATAATGAATTTATGTAATTTTATAGACCCATAAGACATATTAAAGATGATTTAAATCAGTATATTCAAATTATAAATTTTTCATGATGTATTTGAAGTAAAAAATGGACATTATCATATCTAACAATAATTATGTTTTCTTGTATTAATATGTTATAAAATAATTAAAAACAACAAAAATGATAAATAATCAATAAGGGGATAATATATGATTGAATATATATATATATATATTTATTTATATGTCATTTTATGTCTTTTTCTCAAGAATATCCTTTTTATATTTAAATATTTTGAATAATTACATGAGTGGACCTCCCTTCTCTTATAAAAGGGACCCTCTTCTTTTCCTTTCAATACAATGTAAAACATATTTTGTTCAGCCAATATTTATAAAAATTCATTCATATAATCCCTCCAAACATTTTAGAGGCCTTATTATAGGTAGGAAACTAAACTTATATGTGTTAACATGTTAATAAATGACATATTTCGAAGAAGTGGATGATAATGATTTCATGTGACAAGTCAGAATCATGATAAGGGATGTTGTCTCAATCTCATTTCATTAAGGTATTTTGGCGTGATATGAAGATTTATTATTACATAATATGTATATATATCTACTATGACACTTCATATCCATATTTTATCAATACTATGGTTTTTAATTTTTTTAAAAATATATTCGTTCATATAGATTATGATTTGAATGTTCAAAGTGTAATGGGACACCATTAATGTTTAAATAATTAATTATCAAATATTATTATCCATGAAAAGATTCAGGATATTATTTGAAATTTTTATCTATATGGATAAAAGGGATTATAAAGTAAATTTTATATCTATTTTGAATTTCATCCACATGCTATCAAAAATGAATATTTTTATGTTTTCTTATACTAAATGTTATCACAAACTGGAAATGAATGTTCTATTCTTAACACATTCAATGAAAATGAATTTTTCCACTGTCATGTCCATTATTTTATTTTATTATTACTTTTTAAATATTTATGTTTCATAAATATAAAAACATTATTAATTATTTTTGGTTATTTTATGTTGAAAATGGGTTTCAATGAAAAAGTTGTTTGTCTATGAAAAATTGGTTTTTAAACGAACATGGATTATTTATTCGAAATTCTTTTTATATGGGATTAAAATTTATTTTTAAAATAGTTTTTTGATTAGTTTTTTATTAATGATATGTTACTTGATATTTTTTTTAAATGATGATCCAAACACTCATTATACATGGGGTAGAAAAAATAGCACTAGGTAAGCTCGTTATAGCTTAACAAGGGGCGTCTATGATAGTGTTGGGTATTTGAATTATATCTTAATGTGGGGTGGCCCAGATAGCACCCAGATAGCACATTATAACGTAACATGGGGTGTCCAATATAGCTCCAAGTAATCTTGTAATAACTTAATGGTAAGTCGACCATATGTTTATTCAAATTGATGTGGTTTTAAAATGGTATTATGTCTATGATTCTCTTATTCAAATAAATTACTTTTAATTGATTGCTATGTGATTCAATGAATTTACATTACCATAATTTTTGTATTTTTTCCACATGAAATTTTTTATTTAATGTTGTCAAATTTATTGATGAAAAAGTTAATCTCCAGATTAGATTTCATGTTTCTACTAAACTAAAGATATCTATTATTTTTGTATCTCTTAGTAATTTATTTTTCCTATATATCATTTTTAAAAGATTTCATAACTCTTAATATTTTTAAGGAAATAATAATACATCATGATGGAAGTATTGCAGATATGTCATGACAAGAAAACATGTTTTATTATTAAATATTTTTTCCTTTGCTGAAAAATGGATACTAAATATTTATTTCCACCTATAATGTATGGGTTAGTTTTTATGATTTTTTACTAATTCTCTAAAAAAATAATCTACAGAGATCCTTGAATTTGAATTTTAGTTCAAAAATGCAAAAATATGTAAAGTTTAAGGCAGATTCCTTATAGTTGGTATCAAAAGTAGTTTAGAAAACATTAAATATTATGATGTCTTATTAAGAGTTTGGGATATCATAAAAAGATTATATTATTATAGTTTATCATAGCTTCAAAATCAATGAAACCCCCTTTTGAGGATTTATATTATGAAATTTTAAGGCGAATAATTGTATTTTTATAGATAGTCATTTTAGTGGTAATTTTGGGTTATTACATTTTAGTAAACAAAATGAAGGGCATGAGAAATATTTTAAGGATAAAATATATGAATTTTTTTGAGGATTTTTTTAATATTTATAGATTTTTAAAAGAGATATATTAATATAGTAATTGAAGAAGGAAAATCCAAAGGATGGGTGATAGCCCTTCATGTCCAACAAGGATATATGAATCAAACCCACAACCAAAATGTTACAAGGGTGCATCACATACCACTATGCTATGCGAAATCCTAGTATGTATGAATTTTTTTAGTTAAATTATTTAATAGATGAAGAATAATTACATTTTTTGAATATATGTTATATCAAATAGATAATCTTGGGATTAAAAAATTATTTAGTTATTAAGTGATTAACTCTATTTCATAATAAATTCACTATTGTGGGAACATTATATGATTTTTGTAAATAAAATATATTGGGGTTTTTATTATAGTAATGAAAGATGAATTATCCATTATAGGAAGATATGATTTTATGGTAAATCAAGAAATTATTAACCAATATTGGAGAATATATTATTGGACAACTTATTTTTTGGTATGTTATTCAAGTGTAATTGGTTTTATTTGGACACCATTCTTAACATATATCTAATATGTTTATATAATCAAATCCTTATTCTCTTCGGGTTTTAATCATAGTATATAATATTTTTGAGAAATTTTAAGGATAGTAATTTTTTGAATGGTGTGTGTTGAAATTTTTGAATTAAAATTTAATTTGAGATATTGATGTAGATCTGCATCATATAAGGTTTAATTTTTTAGGTGTTTATCTTATCTTGGTCTAAATTTTTTTATTTTGGTTAATTTTTAATGATTGGAGAAATTGATAGATAATGTTATGAGTATTATGTGATTCACTATACATTAAGAGTATAATATCCATTAAAATCATCATAGATTTATTGTTTTCTAATGGTCAAAAATATAATGACTTTTTTCTCTATTAATATACATAATAACATGATATTTAGTTTTATCTTCCATGTATATGTTTTCTTACCCGGTTCCCAGTTGTGTGTTATCTCATTTGGCCTTCATACTTCCCTTTATTGCATTTAATGTGGAGGTATAATTAATCCTTTTTCCTATGTGGGATTTCAATGAGATATTTTGAAAAGTCAAACCCCTAGTTTTTGATCCAAATATTAAATTTATAGGTCAAAATTTATTAAATTGGGGTTGAATATAAATCTAGAGTTTATAATAGAAAACACATTATTCAATAGAGTACATGATATTCCACATCGAGCTAAAATAGACAAATATATTTCATTATAAAAATAATAACATTATGACCTAAATGTTGATGTGTTGTGTATGAATAGTATTAAATGAATTATGAATATATGGTTTAAACCTATTTATATAATTCTTTGACATATGAATTATAAATGAATTTTAGACCCGTTTTAAAATAAGATGGAATGTTTTTCTGAGAAACAATTTAAATGTGAACATGATGGTTTGTAAAATAATAAAATCATTATTATTGGTCTATATTAGTGATATATATTATAAAAAAAAATATTAAAATTAATCTTATATGTTTTTATAGACATAATATAAGAACAAATCCAATTTTAAAATGATGCATTTTTCTAAAAATGGCATTTTTCCGCCTTTTGATGGCTCACATGTATTAAATATTTTTTATGAAACATTTATAAATTATATTTAAAAAATAATGTTTTAATTTGAAATAGGGGGATAAAAACATATATATTTTAATTTTTTATATTTTTATGATATGTTTCATGTTTTGATGAATGGTGAAATATATGCAATTTTAATTGGAAAAATATTTTCGTACTGTATACTTTTTAGTGTTAATGTATAATTTTGATTGGTTTTATATTTTATTTTGATAAATTTTTTATTATTTAATCCAACTTATGTCATTATAATCAATTTCACATTGAAATAAGGTATAAAAACATTTCAATATTTTGAATGTTTTAACTTCAAAAACCTGTTTCCATCTAGTCAATGATAAAAATTTTAAATTAATTTTTTCCAGTTTTGTGTTTAGAATTTTTAAACACAGATTCAAAATTTTTAATAAATGTATAGATATTTATTAAATAGGATTCTTTTATTTTTAGACAAAATATGAATAATGTCATTATTATTTTTTATTACCATTGTTATAGGTAATCCAGATAATTAAGGGTTAATGTTATATTATATATATTATTAAATTACCCTAAAACGATGCGAAATTTTACTGTATGAGTTATTTTAGACAAAATAAATTATTTTCTGAATTTTTAAGATCTTGGATCTAGTTGTATGAATTTAATCCATTTAATATATTTTATTTAATGAAAATTCAATTTTTTCACACTTTTTTATACAAGTGATATATTCTTAATATGGGTTTTTATATAGGATTTCTTTGAAAATAAATATTATTTGGAATGTTAAAATACTTATCTTCGTTGTAATAATTTTGTTATGTTTTTATGAAATAAATTATTAAATTAAATGATTACACCATGATGATGCAGTAATTCTTTTAATTAAAGTAAATATCAAACAAATGACATTAAAAATTTTAAAATAAAATTAATTTGAGAGATTTAATTTCATCCATTTATTTTATTTATGACTTTAACATGTTTTTATATATTTTATAAGTCATGTTTAGAATTATTATTGTTGTTTTGGGTTTTTTATTGGAAAAATTAATGAAATCTTTAAAAAATGACATTAATGATATTTTAAAATAATTAATATTTTATAAGTGAAATAAAATTTCTAAAGAAAGAAATATCAGAAAAATTATTTGGATATGGTTGAAAACTAAATTCCTGACTTATTTATAGTTATTTTGAAATTTTATAGGGACTATATTATCATATAATGAGTGAACACAGTAGTTGTCATCATAAGGGTCCAAGGGTTTAAATAAAGGTCAAAACCAAATGATATGGGTATTAATGTGACCTAAAATTTTCAAAATATTATTGGATGAATAGGATTAAATCTTTTGAATTTAGGATCAATTTTGATTTGTTTAATAGACACTACTACATGAAAATAAATTATATATAATTTAAATTAAAGATAGTTACAAAATAACTCTTTATTTGTATGTAATATCATTTATGTGTCCACGTAGGAAAAAATTAAAAATATGAATGATCCTATTTATCAAATGTAAATAAATTAAGTTATTTTTATTATTGAAATTTATTTTCTATTTTTATAAAGTATATGATTACAAGAATTGATTCTTTAATGATAAAATAATATTTATATAATAAAAAATTATAATATAATTGATTTTAATAATATTAATGTTGATATATATTTGGTATGTTAATGTGTCTAACGAATTATAAAGATATATAATGTATATTATTGATGTGTTATATAATTTTATACAAATTAGAAATTTTCCTTCATGTATATGAAGTCAATTTAAATGAATAGTTTCAAACATGATAGTAATTATATTTGACTGAATTAATATGTTATTAAATTAATTAAAATCAATAAAAAGAAAAATAATCACAAAGGGGAAAAGATATTGTCAAAAATGTATTATCTTATTAAATTATTTTCCATTTTAATTAATTTACCTCTAGATAGAATAATTATATTTTAATTTTTCTTTGAAATCCTAGAGTGCCCCTCCCTTCTCAAATTAATGGGAACTTCATCATATCATCTCAATACACTTCAAAACCTATTTGGTTCATCCATGATCGACCCAAATCCATTTATAGAATCCCTAACCACATTTGATATGTCATATTTTTTTCATAACAGTCATCATATATTTGTTAATTTGTTATTCAGAGGATATTGTTCAAAGAAGAGAAAGATAATGATTATACATGATAGGTCAGACATAATATAAGGTATTTTGTGTCAATATACTTTCCTTGAGGAATTTCTTAATGATTAGAATATTTATTTTTTTATAATGTGTAAAAAAATACACAATGAAATTTTATATCTTTATGTTATCTATATTCATGGTAATTAATATTTTGGTAAATATATACTTTTATGAAGATTGTGATTTAAATGATCAAAAATGCTTGAGTCGCTTATAATTTATAATGATTAAATTATCAATTATTTTTTTCCATTTCAATATTATTGATATTATTTAACATGTTTATCTATATGGATATAAAATAATTTTATAGGAAATTTTATGTTTATTTTGAATTTTATTCAATGGTTTTCAAAATGAAATTTTACGAGTTTTTAAAAAAAATGTGTTGAAAAAATAAAATAAAGTTATATTATTAACAAATATGGTGATAATGAGTTCTTCCAACACCATTTAAATTATATTATTATCATCCTCCTTCAAAAAATTTAATGTTACCGTTAAAGATATTATAACATTATCTACTAGGGTGATTTTTATTGAAAATGGTGTTCCGATGAAAAGGGTATTTTGGTATTGAAAATGGGGTATTAATAGAAAATTTTATTTTATTTTGTGAAAATGTTTTTCCTATTGAAATAAAAGTGTCTTATATTGGTTTTTATGAGGAAAGTACTTTATTAATGATATCGTAGTTGGACATTATTGGAAACATGTTAGTCTGATATATCCAATTCATGGGTGTACCATATAGTATTGGGTAATAATATTATAGCTTAACATAGGGTGGCCTAGATTGTGTTGGGTAAGCTCATTATAGCATAACATGGGGTGGCCTAGATAGGTTCCGGAAAGCCCTTTATATCAAAACATGCGGTAGCCCAGATAGTTTTGTGTAATCCCATAATAACATAGTTAGAATACATTTATATGGTTATTCCAATTAAAATGGATTTAAAAAGGTTTTATGTATATGATTATGTAAGTCACCTAAATGAGTTTTAATTTCATTATATGGGTTTGAATGATTTTCCATGCGAAAAATGTTTTTTCATATGATTTTTTATTTCATATTTTCAAAGAAAATTTATGATAAACATACAAATTTTATTATTTTTTATGTTTTTATTGAAAAACAAATAATATAATTTTATATACCTTATTCAGATTTTTTTCATGTACCACATTTTCAAAATGTTTATAGGTATTCAGATTGGTAAGGGAAAAAAGATATCATGATGGAAATATATATGATAGTTAATGACACAAAACATATTCTATTTTTTTAATTTTGATACTTTGGTGAGAAAATTGGATAATTTATAATGTTTCTACATGTATTGTATGTGTTAGTTTATATTATTTTGAATTTTTTCTCTAGAACTCTAAATTGAAATCACCCTCAAATTCAAATAAAATTTCAAATAAACTAGAAAATGTAATGTTTAAGGTTTGTTCCTTATATAAAAACTTAAAAACCCTCTAAATATAGTCAGGATGAACTACTAGTCCCTTTTATTGTTGTCGTGGATCTAGTACCATCCCTTATATGGGAAAAACCTATATATACTAGATTATGTATGGTGGTGATGTACTTCATGTTTTTGGATTAGTAAGTAGTGTATAACAGAGTCGTGGAAAAAATATTTCCTTTTACATTTTTTAATGAAATGACCATTGGACCTTATTTTATATTTTTAATGGAAATATATATCAGTTTATAAAAAATATACTAGTCACAACAATAAAAATGATTTGTGATAAATAGTCTATATGATTAATTATTCACAAAGAAGTTATTTACCCCTTTTATCATGCTAACTACCTTTCAAATCAAAATGTATTCTGAAGTTAATAATTCTAATAATATAATACCTCATTCCATGTATTATAATCATTCTTCTCATAACATGAAATCTTATAAAAGGTTTTTTAACTTAACAATAAAATAAAACATGTATATAGTTTGATAGAATACATTACAAGCATGGAAAGAGAGATATGTTATTTAACAATCATAGTATTATTTCGTACTATTTTAAAATGTTTTCATTTGAAAAATTAAACCTATAAGTGTGATAAAGCGAACTCACAAGACATATATAGAATAAATCAATTAATGTATTAAATAATTAATTATAAAAATATTGAAAATTAATTAATGAGTTATTCCTAGTTTTAATTTAGGGCATGCTAAAAACTTTCTTGGATAAAAAATAGACACCTCATATACTATAACATGAAGAATATGTTTTTGAAATACTTTTTATAAAAACTATATATATTCAAGGATCGGACTTCCAATATAGATCCTTATATTAATAATTAAAAGTGAGAGATGATATTATATAATTATTATTTATATAACGATTATTCAACATAGGAATTCCTTGTTCTATCTAAAATATATTTCTTCATAAAATATAAATTAATATACAAAGGAATATATATTTAAATATTATTTAGTGAGAGTTTTTAGAATAAACTATATCTAATAATAGTTCCAAAACAATATCACACCTAACAATATTTTACAAAACATTGTGGTCATAGGTTTCATGGTTAGATAAAAATTTGAACTATTAGGATTTAATTTTAAAATTACTCTTCACACCATATAAACTGATATGTCATATCACCACTAAAACACTATTGTAACAATAGTCTTGTTTTGGTTTGGATTGTTGAATTATAAAATAAAAACAGTTATGTGGTAATTGGTGAATCATTCTATATAATATAGTTGGGAATCATGGTTGTAAAATATATTTTTTGTTAAAAAATTAATAGGTTTTAGACCGTGGGAAAAATCATGGCTTATAAGTATTCATCAAGATTAGTTAGGACTATGGATGATAAAATTGTGTATATTAACATTATATCCTGTAATAAAATTTAAAAGCATATAATTTATTTCACTAAAATATCATTTTTAAACCATATAATATATTTATGAAATATATGATGATCCTTATTAAAAAATTTGATATTTAAATGAAACCGTGATTCCAATGAATCCTAAGAATCATATGATTATTCGAGACAAAATACCAATGATATAGGTGGGATTTTGGATTCCAAACAATCTAAAAAATTACATTGGTTTAATTCAACTAGAATCTATCCATGAAAAAATCAATTATATAATATTCATTATAAAATGAATTATCAAAAGGAAAATCATGGAAATAAACAAGAAAAATTAAAAAAAATCAAAACCTATATCCTTATAGAACACATAGTGAAAAATTAAAAACAAAACAAAAACGTCAATATGGAAATCCATCATATAAACTATACCACAATATCATTTAATAAAAACAGTTATGAATGATGGATAATCATTCCACAAGGGAAAACATTGTTTAAAACAATAATAAAACCCATTATTAAGTTCGAATACTACCATGCTCTGGTGAAATTCACTTCATAATCACCATTCCACTTGGACATATTCAGAATTATGGGACAAATATGGAAGATGAGAGGATATAGTTGGGAAACCATTGATTTAGTATTAAAAATCTCAAAAGTGTTAGTCATGATATATAGGGAAATATGGTGATGGGAAGATAATATCATGAGGGTCCAAGGAGAGGAATACTATGTAGTTGGATGTAAGTGTACATTATAAAGAGTAATGATTGATAAATAATCTGATGGGGGAGAAATTACTACTTACACCCTACTAAAACAAACCTAAGAAGCCTTAAAAGTACTCAATCTGGGTCTACTTGGTACTTAATGGAACCCCAAGTTACTAGGTCCCTCACCTAGCTCACTATCTATATGGTACCCCTCTTCAAGTTAAGTGATGTCACTATAAATTGAAATATGTATGTATCCCCACTTTGGAACAACCTCTAATCCTCCCCATCCCTTCTTAACCCTCAATTTTCTTCTAATAATACATAATAATTCAACATCAAATACCCAAAATGAATTCCATATCCTTAAATTAAAAATGAACCCTCAATCAAAGAATGGAATAAAAACAATCCTACATATTATCCATCGTTATTTTCCAAATAGGACCAAAATGCAACTATGAACCGGTGAACTAGGAAATTAGTCCTTAAAAACTACCTAACATACAACTTTTCATTACTGAAAAGATTCAATAGAGGATTCCAAAATGGTTCACTACTCTTAGGACTCTAAGACATAATATAATGCATCTTTTAAATCTATAAGGTATGTTTTATTTATACATAACATGAGAATAATAAATATTAAAATGCATAGATCTTATTTCATTTCCCATTATAAATAAGTAAATCAAAAAAATAGAAAATAGATTCATTGAACACAATAATATTCTATATTTACAAGATGTCTAAATAAATGTGTTTTTACAAATTATTTCGTCATTATATTCTACAATCATTTGAACACATAACATATTTCTATACATATTCAAGATTGTAATTTACTGGTGAAATAAGAATCAAAATAATGGGTCGAGGAAAAATATCTCAATATGTGAATTAAATATCAGTGATTCAAAAATGATTAGAATATATTCATGTGATAAAACATGAATATGGAAGAAAACCCAGATTAAAAAGAATATTTATTTCTATGTATTACCAATTGTGTAATATAATGACATTAATCTTTGAATAAGGACATTTATCCAAAAATTTATCATCATAAAATCACAAAAAATACATTGGAATAAGAGTATGGAACCATAAACCAATATTCATATTCCATGTTTCATAACATTTGTATGTTTCATAAACATAAAAATTTGAAATCCCAATGCTTCCAAAATAGATTACAGGTCTATGTTATTGAATAAAGTATTTTCTATTGAATACTAAATCAATTTTCATGCATAACAAGGTAAGAATAACTAAAAACAAGTGTACAGATAAAATTAAAAACATAAATAAACATCTTCATTTCTATTCATAGGATTGTTAGTAGAACTAATAATTATTATATCCATTACTAACATACTTATCTCATAATAAATCAATATTTAAAAAATGCATTACAATTATATATTAGACCCAACTATAATTTTATGGTAAACCATAAAAATATATTCCACCTGAAACTAATCATACAACAATTCATGATTAAAATAATAAATGGATGTGGATTTCATTACATTTTATAATGTGAAAATATAATAGTAATTCATGAATTGTATCAGTTGGTAAAAAAATCAATCAGCCTAAATAATTATATCAAAATATCATTTTGATGGTGTAATAAAAAACATAACTCTATATAAGATAGATATTTTACAAAACATATAAAATTGGAAATAAATTCATAAAATTATTTTTTATAATGATTTTCTAATGGTTAATTTAAAACACAGTTACAAGTCAATTCGAAAATCATTTTCCAATCATTTAAAAAGAAATAAAATTATTATTATTTTTGAAAAATAACCCCCAATAATTGACCCTTGAAAAGTATTTAGTGTTAAAATATAAAAACAATTAGTTGAATATAAAAATATATGAATGTGGGAAGAAATAATTTTTTTTATATATTCTAATGAAACCAACATCAATAAAAGAAGTATAAAATATCCTTTTTAAAATAGGAACATAAAAATATGAATGGTATAGGAGAGAATACATATATATCATTAAAAATAAGAAAAGAAAACGTTTTTGATAAGAATGATTGGACATTAAGAGGAAAAATACCAAAAATATAATGCATAAATTGTTCCATTATTAGGATATACAATTATTATTTTAGAGAAAAATAAAAAATCTATTTTGATAATGAAATGTATTATCATAAGAGAGATAAAATAAATACATCATGAGATTGATAAATTTATGAATATAATAAAAAAATAATAACATTGTCAAATAATATAGTGGGTGAATCAATGAAAATAATATCTAGTTAAGAAAAATCATTACAGATAACAACGGCTGAAATTGGAATAAATCATATTTGAGTAATAAAAAGATATTTATATATCCATAATGTATATAATTGGAAGAAATTGGTAGTTTTAGATGTAAATTGCATATATATACTCCAAATAACCATAATATAAAACAAATATCAATTGGAAGTGTGATCTAGGGAGAAAACCATAAAATATTGTATTTTAAAAATAAATAATCAATTAAAATGGTGGTAATAAGGATGAAATAAAAATCAAAATAAAATTAAAATAAAACAATACAAATTATATATCAAGAAATAAAAATTGAAAAAAAAAACACTATTGTAATTATAATTTAGGAAGTAAGAATCATTTCAAAAGGATATTTTTCGAATGAGATGAAAATCAATTGAAATCAAAGCGGAAATAGTATATAATTCAATCAATTTTTTTTACTTAAATAAATGTATAACAACATTATTATGGAATTAGGTTTACGACTCAATGAATGGAGATTGAGTCTACAATATCCCTTACAACTTTTGTAATGAATGAATCAATGGAATTGATGATGGATATATGAAATATAATTTTGAATAACATGAATAAAAATGTATTTATGATGAAAATAATTTAATGGGGTAGTATTTATACCCTAGAAAAAATTAAAACTTTATACAACACATTTCTCAAACAATGGGAATTGAGATAAATAACACTTACAACATCATATTTTAAGAAGTAAGAGTCATCTGAAAAGGAATTTCTGAAAATGAATTGTACACAACATGAATATTAAGAGAAAATAAAATATAATACCATAATAGTGTATAATAATCCAATATTTCAATGAAAAGGGTTCATGTATCAATAAAAGGATATTATTTAAAAAAACTATTATCTAGAATTCCATATCATTTATACATGTTATCAAACAATATATAATAAAAATGGGTTTAATATTCATATATAACATAACCCTACTCCGATTTATATTAATTAATAATAAGATTTTATAATTCCTTATATCAAATTTATCACTTATTATTAATTGATAAATTATAGTGGTGTGTTTTTTAGATTATTCGGCAATTTGGTGTAAAGGATTCAGACTAATCACATTGATCATGTGATCATCACCTTTATAATTTTTGTGGGAGTGATATATATGTATTTGATAATGTTTTGGATTCCCATGGTCATTTAATTCATGTTATTGTGTTTCCATTAATTTAATACTTAAGATTT
The DNA here is from genome assembly GCA_963277665.1 of Viscum album. NCBI lineage: Eukaryota > Viridiplantae > Streptophyta > Magnoliopsida > Santalales > Viscaceae > Viscum > Viscum album. The sequence continues at coordinate 1,489,881,672 of OY728151.1, read as the reverse complement.
CCTTTTTGGGGAATATTGAATTAATAAAAATATTGAATTTATTATGAAATATATTTAGGCATATTACTAATTTCTATTGTGGGATATAAAATAAATAATGTTATTATAATATTATAGTAGTATTTATGTTTTAAAAATCATTCATTTTGAATTTCATATTATATCATTATTGCATGTGAAAAAATTGAACAAAATAAGAACATGTTTAAATGAATGAATGAGTAATAATGTTTATTCATATGCATTGAATGATAATTTAATAAATTATAAATACTTTAAATAATAATAATTTAATGTTTTTTATTATATGTTTAATGTTTCGAATTAGTATGGTAGGATAAAAGTTGATGAAAAACATGTTACATACTTTTATGGAATCACTCCTCCAAGCATCATCCCTCACAAAAGACATATGACACTTTCTAGTGAAAAAAGGCTACCAAAGTTGAAATAAGAATTTAGGATATGAAATACGGGTTGATATCAAGGTAAAAATGAATGTATAGAATTAGTTTTTATGTGGTGGAGGGAAAGACAATTTTTAAATAAAATGATGAGGCCTTTGCAAGTGTTTCTATGTTAGCGGAGGTGTTAGTATTTATTCACATTGGAATTTAGTGAGTTTGGAATGTATTGTTTCTAAAAAAATTATATAATATACATAATAAAGATTATATAGATACAATTAATAAATATTTGATCCACGAAATTCACACCCCCTATTATTCATACATTTTTTTATAATTTTATAAAAAAATGATTAAGAAATAATACAACATATGTTGTGAATTCCTTGATTTTTATGAGATTTCCAAGGTTCAGATTTGATGAATAAAGTATGAAGTCTAACTGATCTCACATGTGGAATAAAATTTCACAGTGTTGTCATTATTTTTATCGATAGATGGTGTGGATGCTGTATAGTTTGGGAATTGTGGTAGGGAATTCTACTTTAATGGTTCTGGTTATTTTGTCAAAGCTATAATGTAGAGATTTGGCTGTGAAATAGAATCTATAAGGTAGAGTTTGTGTAGTTTATCCAATTTCAGGGTCACTATGTTATAAAGAATTGGTTTCGGTTCAGTGTTCTTATGTGGTCTTGGAGGTTTTGAAGTTGTGATGACTATTACATAATAGTATTTTTTCCCTAGTTTATAGGTTCTACATATTGAATACATTGTAGATTATGAACTTTATTATGAATAGGAACCATTGTGGCATGGAAAACCCACTTTTTCAATAGTCCTTTCCATTATGGGATACATTTTGACATTACCCTATGTCATGCATTATGGAAAATTATCATCATATATTGTTTAAAATTATCGAGGCCCCTAAAACCCAACTGTATCTTAGCCTTTACTATAAGCCATGGATTACTCTATATCATATTCATGGGATATTCTATCCCCTATGAAGATTTAATTATTCTAAATATTAGAGGAGAAACACTATGTGATTCGGGGTTATTTATTCTTCTAATAAATTCAATTTTTCTTATTTCTGTTGGGTAAATCAATTATCTCAACATATTTCTCCATCTTCTTCAAATATCATGTTTTATAATCCCTAAATGTGATCGAGTTTGGATATATTATTGTTGTCCTTGTAATAAAGGGATGATCCAGTTGGTCCACAAGTCTTACTCAGGTATATTCTCTCAACATGTCTCGAAGATTATCATGAATGGGTTAAATGTATCAAATCATTAACATATAATTTTTTTTCTTGAATTGGTTTACATTTTTTATTTTATATTAATTTCCACAGGTTCTCTATGTGACATTAAAAGACTTTACCTATATAGACATATCATTGAGAAAAGTTTTGCGATATGGTATGTAAGTTATTGCATGTGTATCTCATGAGACCATTATTCTCCCAATATTCCTCTAAATATAGGTGACTAATATTGAGACCCCATTTCCATGTGATTTATTTGATATGTAACAACCCAGTTTATACTATTATATACATTATTTCATACTTTATGTCATAAAATTATTTAGATATGTCTTGGGATGCTTCTAGAATATTTTGTGATGTTTTGGAAAGGTTTCCTTTTGTGAACGGTTTTAGAAATATTAAAGGAAAATGTGAATGTTTTCTAGGAAACATCACTGGATAGAGAAGGGAGTTCTTGTGAAGGTGAAATATTATTGTATAGGCCCCAAGAAATTTCATACTAACTGTGAAACTCTATATATATTCATTTGCTGTCATGGAGCATGGTTTACCAAACCATAGGGAAAAAATATATAATTTTTCTTTTATAGTATGGAAATAAAAATTTTAACCTAAAACATACCTAAAAACCCATATATATCTCCCATACTTTTAGTATCTAGAAACCTCGTGACCCTATATGATATTTGACCTCTAGAATCTGATTTCATTAATTATCTAATATTTATACATTATGAATCAAAGGTAAATACACCATTATTCCCTTATGTTCTATATCTATTCATTATCTGCGGAATGAAACCTTATAATATGGATTCAATGACTGTGTCATTGGGGTCAAACACCTTTTATGTGATAATTTTTTGATTAATCTAATGAATAGATGAATTATACAACATCAATGGATTCATTGGTGTTTTTTTTGTGTTGAACATATAAAAGGAAGGTTTTTCTTCCATCATTCCACTTTTACTGGAATGAATAAGAATCATAGATTATTTTTAAAGAATTCACTTCAAAATTCAAATATTATAAACAATTGTAAAAATATTTGATTTAATAAAACTATTTGATTTTTGAAATATAGGTTGTGGTCCTCTACTAGAATTTTTTTGATAAATGAATTAAATGAGTTTATAAAAGAATTATAGTTTTCAAATTATGTTCTTTTCATAAAATGGTTACATGAATTCATGATCATATGTAACAAATCATGGTAATAAGTAAAATTTTTAAATTGGTAAACATGTGATGGTTCATGTATGGATGCACCAATATAAAAATGGGTCACCAAGTGATGTATTGTTGAACGAATAGATCACTCTTAGAGAGTATAATGAGGCCATTGTCTTCCATGTACATGTGTGTGTGTGTTCGAGAACATAGGTAATTTATGAAAATTGTATATAAGGTAAATATTTCTCTTATGTGAAATAATAACTCACCTTTGATTATATAGCTTTTGGAAACCCTATTTATATAATTTATTTAATATTGTGGGAAATATATTATCTATTTCTGATATCCTTCTGATCTATTTTATAATCTTGTCAGGTAACCTATTTTTTCTTATTATCATATAATAAAATTATATTGGGGTTCTAATTCTAGATAATATTACTCACACCCAAATACTAATTTTATTGTGTATGAAAATGTTTTTTTCTGTAATATAGGTAAGGGGTATGTTTCTTATATCTCTAATAGGTCTCCTTAATATTATTGTCATAGTTGGTGGATATAGAGTGTTATAGTTGATCCCATTTGATTCTAGAGTGGTCCAACTTTGGTTAAATATGTATTTACCACTTTAAAGTCTTATTATTCTTATAAAATATATTATGTTGTTTCATTGTTTTTTTAATTCCCGAATTCCAGTAACATAGAAATGGTGGTTATTTCACTACATTTTCACAAAATACATGGGATTGTATCCTGGAAAACTGAATATTTTAACATTCATATGAGATTCGGTACATACATGATTATCACATTACATTTTAACACATGAAATATAATATAATAATTACTATGAGAAATCATCATGTAAATTTGTAAATTCATTCCGAGACCCCTTAATCAAATATTAGGTAAAGAAAAACATAAAAAGGGTGATCTCAAATGATTAGGAATAGAAGGCGCACAGTAGAATATATTATTAAGTAAATAAGACACAAATAACATGGATTAGATAAAAAATAATCATATGTATCATATAAATAATACCATAAATGTGGACTAAATCCATGGATTACATAACATCATAAATAGTAACATTGATAATGATAACATTTTTCATAATCATAAAATTTATAATATTGAACATCATAATCATACCATCAAGGTCTTGATTTATTAAAACATTTATAAAAAGTTAATTTGCATAAAAATTACCTAGGTAAGATTTCATGATGATACCTACTAGATAATTTAATGTCTATTGTGGTCCCTAACCATCACATACAAAGTCCAATGTATTCACATTTTGAATGTGGAGAGACAAAATCAACATAATCATTTTTATTGAAAAAAATAACATACAAAATGATAATATTCTTCCCAATCAATAAATATAAACAATAATTACCCATCTCGTGTAATATGGATACAATTATCAAATGTGTAAAACCATAGTAATGCCTAATATTCATCGAGGAATATTGAGGTAGATGAAAATACATTAAAGTAATAAGTATAATATTTCATAAAAATAATAACCTTTTATTTTGAAATCAGATAAGTTTAAAACAAAAATAATTCCCAAAAATAAAAAAAAATCTTTTAAAATAATATTATAAAAATTATGGTGAAACATTAATGTTATATGTGGTTACGATGGTAAGAAATTATGTTCATGTCATATATGTAAAAAACATTCCTTTTACACTTCTCTGACAAATCTATAAAGTACCATATTTGGAAAATGACTATAAGATTTATTTTATCACATTTTCTAAAAAGTAATGATTTTGAAAAAAAGATATTAATAAATTAGTACATAATATTAGAAATATTATTTAAAATATTTATTGAAAATATCAACATGAAAGAAAGTAATTATTCACCGAGTGAAAAAAAGATGGTTTTCCATAAAAATATTATTTCAGAATAATGAGTACCTAAAGAGAGGAAAATGAAAGTTAAAAAAATAATTTATATATATGAATATAGGAGAATAAAAAATATCGGGTTAAATATATAAATAACTGATAATTATCACACTAGATATTTAAACACAAATAATCCTCAATAATGATGAGATTGTGAATTAAACTCTTACCACATGTCCATCTTCTATTATAATTTCTTTTGGCATCCTGTACATTTTTTTATTATAATTCTATAAAATAACTATATATATAATTATAATATCCTAAATAATCCAATTACATAATTTTTATTCCCAATTGATAATAATTACTTATTAAATTATTTGTTTTTGGTGTTAACTGTTTCATTTGTATGGTATGATTCAGTTTGGATTTTTTTATTCATGTATGTTTTCATGTTAAAATAATATAAAATATGATTAAAATCCTATACATTTCATATATATTCATTATATATATTTTTTTAATGATCCTTTAAAGGTGTGAATGAGAAATGAATCACATCACCATGTCAAGGTTGTAGTCTGCACGTACACATGAGTGAGCTTATCAATTATTATAGGGTTGAATAGTATGAAGTTAAATGTGATATTATTTTTATTTATGAATCATAATTGTGTTATAACAATTATATATGTATTTATAACCATCCATGTAATGTTGTGATGAAAAAAATTCATTGTAATGTGGAGACATTAATCTGTATGTATGTAAGACCAATGTTTTCCCATTACATATGATAGAAATAATATGGAAAGTGGTTTTAAAAAAATCATAAAAAATATTAGGATATTTTATATATTATATTTATTATTTTAGGATGTTTATAATAAATTTATTGTAATTTTAAGAAGAAATAAAATTGAATGAGTCGGTAAAGACGATTACCTCTTCTTCAAAAGTGGTCCTTTAGATCTTATCTTGCGGGACCTCAGGTTGGTATTTTAGGAAGTCCAGAAACAAAAAAAACACATATACTGATTTTTATATGATTATTTAAAGAGTAATATTTAGATACTAGTTTCCCAGTTATGTATAGAAGAGATTATAGGTGGTTCTTTTCTATAATTAAAGCAAGAACAGAAATGGAATTAATAAAAATATTTTAAAATAATAAATTCATTTTCACGTAAAATTCACAAGATGAAGACATAATTTTTAAGATAATATATGATATGGTTGAAATCAAATCATCTTATAAAAATTGGACATGTTTATTAGGTATTTTACACATTGTCGTTTTGGTTGACTCGTTTGATAAAAAATTATGTTGGATGCAGTAACAAGTTTTTCAATCATAATTGGTTATAATTGTAATTATAAGGTAATCATTTTCATATTAATGTAAATTTGTGATATTTTAGACTATTTTTTATTCTAAATTTCTTTTGGTATAGTTTTTTTGATTAATTCATTAATTTAAAAAAAATCAAATTTTCAAAAAATATCTATAATTTAATTTTCAAAACAATTATATTAATTTGACTATAAAGAAACTAAGATAAATATTTAATTATACTATAGAATTTTAATAAATATAAATTTTTTAATATCTATATAAAAACATCTTGGAACACATAATTCAGTCATATTATATAAGTATTATTATTTTTAGTATCATTTAATTTAAATTTATTTTGATTTCATAAACATTGGTTCAATATTTTGTAATAATTTAATGTTATAATTTAATCACTAAAAGTTTAAAATAAATTTACATGACTAAAAAATATTATATATAATATAACCATTTACAACCACATATAATTTTGATATCCCAATCACAAAATATTAAAAATATTAAAAACATGAAGGTTTCATTTGTTCATTATCTTTTACTAAAATATTATAATCATCAAATTAAATTAAATGTGGCACCATATCACCATATTTTCAAAAAAATATATGGATATGGATAAACTATAATTATCCAATAGGATATATTAAAGCGTTTGGTCCATTTTTATTGTCTTTATCATAATATATTTATTCTTAATTGATTGATTTAACATTCTTCTGGTAATAATTATTTTCTGTTATTTCTATTTTTAATTACCTACAAAAATTTTAACACCTATATAGAAATATGAAATGTATTATTCATGATTCGATTTCTCGAGGTGGAAGATATTATTTTATGGATAAACATATAAAATTACAAAAAAATAAAAAAATACATTTTAAGAGAAAAGTGTTTTTATAGATAATTTAATTGTAGAATTAATTAAAATATGTAACATCCCTGAACTAGAAGACAATAAATTGGAACCATTATCCATGTTCCCATATGACCTTATGCACACCCACCTAGATGCCAAAGGTGGCGAAGTAGCATTAAGGTTCTGATATGACACATGATGAGACTATACCCTATTTAAGAGAGTAATACATAGCAAATAACATATAAAATAATTCAATCAATAATAAATATGCCATGAACAGGTGTTACAAACAATATCACAAATTGCATATAACAACAACTAATTAATAAATATTCCATTTCTTGATAATAGTGCCAAAAGCTACAAAACCCAAAATAATGACAACAACCAAATCCTTGAAATGGTTCTTGACTCCTAGTCTTGATCCCTCATCCCCAAAAATCCCAAGAACAACTCAACTTCCTAGAATAGATCTTTTTCCCTTGTCCTAGACTGTAAGCATGAAATCAGTTTGGGTACCTAATGTTAGCCCCAACAATATGTGAGTATAGCCTAGTACGCCACCCCCATTAGTGTCTACAAAATATCAAGTCTAAATACATAGTGCATGAAAGTAATAAATAAATTAAATGGTTAAAAATATTACCCAGTTACCATTAATTAAGAGTATTCACATTAAATATTTTAATCATTTAATCCGTTCTCAAGACATGTTCTATGGGTTATGCATTTACATCATTTACACAACAACATAATCTGGACATTTACTGGTCATATGGGAGTATGTCAATATCCCCATCACACAATGGATAAAAATATCATAAAAAATATATTACACTAACCTTGGATACTAGGTCCGGGTAGTATCATCAAATTCAACCATTAGGGGAATAGACCATCAGTACACTTTGTTTTCTCTTGCATTATAGGTCGGGGTTCAGAGCCTCAGTCTAACCTGACTCGTGGGAATATATCCTATAGTTAAATACCCACACACGCAAGACATTCCAACAAGATTATTTATCCACATAAAACATATACCTTATCAGAACCCAAATATATATAATTACTCATAACATCCACATTTCATAACTACTCAACATATATATTAACATCGAACATTAACTAATTATTACATTTAACATATACATTTAATATCCCATTAGTCCCACTTAATTTTCTCATGACATAACGCCTTAAGAATATTTAAAGATTTCCATACATTATTCCATTTAATGAATTCATCAATTCACCAACATTTACCATTTTAACAAGTTTATCATTTAACATGAATTAACTCATTTATGCATTTCACGTATAGTTCAAAAGTCATTTAATACAATCACTTTATTTGACCCTCCACATTTAATATTTTATAAAAAAACCACTTATGGAATTATAAAATTATATCCAAAACTATCAATTTTCCCTTATGAACTCATCTAGCATATCAACAGGTTCATCAAGGGATCTACATTATCACAACTTGATTATATTTTTAACATTACAATTATCCATGTTTATGAATGTTGGAAAACCCAAAATGGGTCTCCCCAAATAGGTCTTTTTATCCTTAATGTATCCCACAGGGATCATGAGGAGTTTAAATCATCCATTATCCAACCATTTTACTAAATCTATTTACATGAAAAAAATTCACAACAAGAGAGAACCAATTATTCGAACAGACATGAAAAAATAAACTTCAAGACTATGTGTTTATACATCAAAACCACATACCTCGATTCTTAATATTGACACATATATAACCTTAAACATAGATCTGGACTAAAGAACACCTTGAAGCCTCAACTTATGATATGCTGGAAATGGAGTGTTTTTGGGACTTTGAATAAGATTAATGAAACCACAAACCCTGATGTAAAATAGATCCTAGACGTGCACTATACATAACTTCTAAATCAATCTGCATCCATGGTCAATCCAAATGGGAGATAATTAATGGAGATCCACCCTTTGGAAGATTTAGTATATTTCATTCATATTTACGGTTTTAAGGGGAGATATGTGGAGAAAATCAGGTAGATCCCTTAAAATCTGGATTGTGTCAAATAGAAAAAACCCACATTTAATAAGGCACGTAGTTTGGATACACAGTTTTCCAAATCATGCACCAACCATGCACCATCATCAATGCAAGAGGGTCCCATGTTACACTGTTACCTACGTATGCCGCACCATTTGAAAAACCTTACACCATCCATGTCCAATGCCTCTGTCCAAGCCTGCATTGTTTTTCCTTCCCTCATGCATTGTTTCCTTAATTTTTCACCCCTACTCCTATATGCCATGGTTTAGGAGCCCGGTTTTCAGTAACAATATGACAACCATAAAACATTCATAGGATAGACCAATTAATCTTTCTTTCATGTCACAAACCCTCGTAACGCCACTTATATTCCTCATACACCCGTGAAAAAATTAATTAGCAAAATTTGAGGGATTTATAACAAAATGTAAACAAAAACATACATTCACGAAGCCTGAGATATTATAATCTCCCCACCATATAATGCATTGTTCTCGAGATACATTCCCATGTTTTACATATCTTCTAAAGCTAAGAGATTTGGCCACTTGGGCCACATCTCAGAATCTATTTTCCATTTATCTTCTTGAAATATACCATGCTACCAAAAAATATATTCAAAGGAATAATCATACACTATTAGGACGTCTTAATATTATCAACAATATGAGTATGATTCTACTTAAAGGATGCATAAATATCAATATCAATATCCTCAACATTAAATACATGATATGGTACATGGTGATTATCTTGAAGATGTGACAAATAAATAACATCTTGCATAACACTATATCACTAGGGAATATCCAACTAAAACTCCATCAGTCTGATCCTTTCCTCAATATCCAACGGCCCCATGTACCTGGGCTCTAACAAACCATGTTTCCAAATTTTATGATGACCCATCATTTTCAACATCTGAAGAAACATAATATCACACACCAAAAAAATTATAGGTATTAGACACTGATGGGAATATGACATTTTCCTACTATGAGTATATTATTTATGTTTTCAAATAAACTGAACCTATTTTGATGTCTATTATGTAAAGACCCGTAAAATTCAAGGAAATTGTTTTCTTAATTTTCTTTAGAATTTTACAAGAGCACGGTTTCAGACGGCACCTGATTCCAAGGCCCGGAGTGCCCGGAATTAATTTCCGAAGTTTGGCTCGGGTACGTTCAGTGAACGAACGAGCGGGAATTCCTAACTTTTGATCCGGTGCTCGGAATTGAAATCCGAGGGCACCGATTAACTCGTAGCGCCGTTATTCGCTTAAAGAGTCCTTTTCGGGTGTTGCGTTTGTTGCGGGTTGAAAGTTAATTTTTGGGGTTTTTAGTTGAGTTAAATAAAATTTGTGTAGAACAAATTTTATTATAACTTCTTAAAACCTATCAAAGGAGGTTGGAAGTGGGAGCCACACCCACTTAACCTCCCTTGGGAGGATTAAGTGTGGTGGGGCCCACACGAACCCCTTTTCTTTTCAAATTCCCTAACCCCTCTAAACCCCCTCTTAATTATGTAACTCTCCCCTACTTTAATTCTTGCCAACCTATCTCTTCACTTAATTTTGTCAACTCTAGATTTAATTGTTGTATTGAATTCAACTTTTGAATTTTGAAAGGTTGGCAAGGTGAAAATAAAATAAGGTGTAGCTTATTTTATTTTGGGGTTATTTTGTTTGTTTTCTTGAGAGGTGGAGAGCTCCTCTTCTTCTTCTTCAAACTCAACGAAGAACGCGAAGAACGTCGTTCTTCAACGAAGAACTTCTCCGCCGAAGAACACGGTCCATCCGCGACGCCGTATCCGCGACGCGACGTACTTTTTCCGCGTCATCTCTTCCGCGACGGTTTTCCGCGACGAACGCCATCGACAATGACTCTTCTTCCGACGTCAAAGGAATCGACACCGATATTCCACGACTACGTCAACGTGCGACTATCGAGGTAGAGGTTTTTGAGTTCGTTGTTTTCTTTATTATTTGAATTTCCACAAGACTTGACGAAGAACGCTCTTTTTCCGACGAAGAACGCCGCTCCGCTCTTCTTCGTCTCCCGTGTCAACGAATGAGAACACCACTTCCTCCTCGGACCTTCTTCGTCGGCATACGAAGATTCGCCAACGACGTAACTCTTCGGGCATATCTCTTCGTCAACGGATTGACGAACGACGACCGCGACACCCGACCACCGCGACGTTGTCTTCCGCGGGACGTTGTCAAGTCTTCGATCTTATACCCGAGGTAGGGGTTGTTGATTCAATATTTATTTATTCCATTTCTTGAACGTGGATCTGGCATGTCTTACATGAGGCTTGAATGTTTAAGTTGAATTTTTTTATTTAACGTGAGGGGGGCCGGACCGCATGAACACGGCCGAACCCCCCTCCATCGTTTATATTGGTTTTTCTGCGGGCGGAAGCATGGTGGCGTGGTGCCGTCGCACCACGCGGATAATTGTACGTTAATCTTATATGACGCCGTCGCGCTACGCCGAGGAAAATCTTCAAGAACGCGACGCCGTCGCGCCGCGTTGAATGGAATCAAGACACGACGAAGGGGCGCGGTGCCGTCGCACCGCGCCGGATGACGAACGCCGCGGCCGGTTCCGGGCCGCGGCGGGACGAGGAGACCGCGGCCGGTTCCGGACCGCGGTGGGAAGTGAAGACCGGCGGCCGGGCTGCCGGCGTCGGAAGACGAAGGCGGGACCGGAATTTCCGGTACCGTTGGTGAAAACCGGCCGGCCAACTGGCCGGCCGGATGACAGAAAACCAGGGGAATAAATCCCCCGGCCGGTTCAACAAAACCCCCCTCTTAATGAGGGGGGCGGTTCCTTGAAGGAAGGGGGGCAGCCGGCCCCCCGGTTTGTTCCCAGCCGGCCCCCCGGTTTGTTCCCAGCCGGCCCCCACGTGCGGGGGCCGTGTCTTGCAAATGGCGCGGCACAAAGGCCGCGCCGCCACCCTAATCAGCGGGGGGCGTCGCCCCCCCCCCCCCCCGCGTGCAGCCATCCCGCGGAGACAGGCCGCCGCCGCGGCCCGCCGCGCCGCCCCCGGGGGGGGGGGGGGGGGGGGGTCGGGCCGGGTCGGCCCGGACCCGGACCCCCCCGTTTCGAACCAGATTCGGTTTTTGGCCCATAACTTGAGCCTCGGACCTCCGAATGACGAACCGTCTGCGGCAACGCGATCCTTGGATCGAGACGGTCGTTTCGGTATATCGCACTCAAGGTTTCGGTTAACTTTGAGTTCGGCCGGGTTGGTTCGTTCACGAAACCAACCGGGCCTTCGGAGCGGAAATGCTCATATCTTGAGCTACGAACGTGCGATTGACGCGCCGTCAGTCGCGTTGTGTTCCTCTTAGTGAGACGGATCTTTTGGCATACTCCGCCCGAGGTTTGGACGCAGGTGGAGTACGGTCGGGTTGGTTTTGCCTTAAAAACCAACCGGGCCCCGGAGACGAAAATGCCAATAACTCTCAGACCGGGCGTCCGATCGACGCGCCGTCTGTTGCGTTGAGTTTCTGTTGACGATACGGAACTTTTGGATACATCAACTCTGGTCTTTGTGACAGTTGATGTATCAGCCTCTCGGCTCGTGGAGCGGACCCTCCGAACGAGCTTGCTATGGGCGGGAACCCTAGTGCTGGCTGTGACTGCTACTACTGCTACGACTGCTACTGTGACTGCGACGACGACAGTACAGAGATCCTGTGTGGATTCGACGACGACGACTATAGCACTCAGCGATCCTACGTGGATCAGTGCTACAGGTCCTGTGTGGGCCCGATCCTGTGTGGGTCCTTGCGCTCAGCGGTTCTGTGTGAGCCAGCGCCTACAGGTCTTGTGTGGGCCCGATCCTGTGTGGGTCATTGCAGGGGTTAGTTACCTATCGATCCTTCGTGGGTCCGACGACTTAGATGGATCAGTGATCATCTTTATCGTCCTTGAAGAAGTATACCTGTGTGAGATGAATCCTGTTGCTTTCCTGTGTGTATTGTGTTGTGCAATCCTGTGTGGATTATGTTTTGCTTTCCTATATGGAATACGTATACTTTCCTGTGTGGACTGAGTTGTACTTGGGCTCGGAGATTGGAGCGTATTTTAATTGATGACTTAGGTGTATTTATGGGCATATACCTAAGCAGTGTCGGTTGTTACTTCGTGATTGTACTTTTCTTCGTGGTTTATCCTTTGTGGATTTGAGAGACCTTCAGGGGTCTCGGGGTCCCTACTGAGTAGCTTATACTCACCCCTGCACGGGCTTTGCCCGCACTACGTTGTGATGGTTGCAGACGACGGACAGCGTTGACCTAAGCTGAGGCCTACAGAGCGGGACGGTACCCGGAGGTGGACCACTGGGCGGGACGTGCACGGAGCGGACGGCGGGACCCGTGGAGCAGAGGAGCTATATGTACCCACCCTTCAGGTGGGATTTCCAGTGGACAGCTCAGTGTAGCGGCTTTTACTTTTCAGTTGCTGTTATCCCTTTCGAGTTGTACTTTACATTCAGTTTGGGTTCGTATTCTGGCCCATTTACCTTTCCGCACTTTCAGTCGTACTCTGCTTTGTTTAGTATTTACTTTCCGCTTGTTTACTCTGTGGTGTGTGTTTACTTTTCAAAGGCAATGACTTCCCTTTTTACCGGGATTTACGCCTTGGTGCTAGTCGCCAGCCCCTGACCTATGGAAGGCGGGCTTGGGGTAGTCACGGCACGGACCCCGAGGGCGGGTCGTGACAAATTGGTATCAAAGGTGGTCGGTTCTACCACAGACTCTGATCAACTTTTCTTTCTATATGAAGCAATAGTGTTTAGTGTATTGAGTGTGGTTATCAGTTCAGGGAGCCCAGTGTTGGTGCGGCGGCCGACGTATCTGTACACCAGGACCCTGACTCCTGATTTCCGACTTAATGCATGAAAAAATTGATTGCGTGTGTGTTTCAAGTTTTCTTTGTGATTACTTGTGTCATCTCACCGGGTATACTGATCTGCTTTATGAAAGTCTCATGTTTTCCTTGTGATTGCTTGTGCCAGCTCACCAGGTATACTGTTCTAACCGTGGCGCACCTGTTTCCTTTTCAGGATGGCCCCACGACGGCAGCCAGCTAGGGTTCCGAGAGTCGAGCGAGACGACAGCCCACCGAGCGACGAGGCCTCGGTGCAGGGCCCTTTTCCAGTAGTGGCACCGGCGGTAGCATTACCCACCGATCCCCCGATGCTTCCAGCAGCAGCCGCTGACGATGCACGTCGCCTCAGCGCACTGCATGAGTTTCAGCGCCAGCGACCGCCCAGGTTTCGCGGGGAGACGGATCCCCAGGCAGCAGAGGACTGGCTGGAGGCAGTAGTTCGAGTGTTTAGGCTAGTGAGGACACCAGCAGACCTCATGGTGATCCTCGCTGCGAGCCTACTACACGCAGCAGCAGGACGATGGTGGAGCTTGATGCTCCAGGTGCACGATGAGGCATCTCTTCTTTGGATGGACTTTGAGAGCCTCTTCCGCTCGGAGTTCGTCCCAGCCACCCTACGTGCGGTGCGTATCCAGGAGCTTCTACAGCTGCGGCAGGGCAGCATGACGGTCTCTCAGTACTCGGCGAGATTTACCGATCTCTCGCGCTACTCGACCGACATGGTACGGGACCCATTCTTTCGGGCCCGGACCTTCGAGCAGGGTTTGAGACACGAGATCAGGGCATCGCTGATCTCCCTCAGCATACCGACTCAGACAGGAGTACTGGAGCAGGCCCTTCTGATCGAGAGCTTCCTTACTGAGTCTACACCAGCACAGAGACCCACCGCAGGGCGGCACGTGACAGAGTCATCTGCAGCAGGCAGTCGACGGATGACTCAGGGGTCCAGACAGACCAGACCTTCAGGCAGACGATCTCAGGGCACTGGCTCAGCAGTGCGGGGCACACAGCGCGGAGCCAGTCTTCCGAGAGGCAGACAGTGCTACTCGTGCGGCGGGCAGGGCCACATGGCTCGTGACTGCCCAACCCGTCGTGCCGAGGAGCAGCAGACAGTTGATGGACCACCGAGGCAGAGGCAGAGGATCGACCGTGGCGGTCCGCAGGGAGGAGGCGGACGAGGCAGAGGAGCTGGACGAGCAGCTGGTGGAGGCCGACTCTTTGAGGCTCTACCACCACCACCACCAGGAGGTCCACCCCGACCACAGGGAGCTGGCGGGCAGCGACAGGCACAGCTCCAGGCAGTAGAGGCCTACGACCACAGCGCACCCGAGATGATTCGAGGTACTATCTGTGTCTATTCCACCCTTGCTGCAGTTCTTATAGACACAGGAGCGAGTCATTCTTTCATAGACGCTGCCCTTGTTCGGAGCTCGGACATTCCGACAGAGCCGTTGGCTCGATCCTTACGGCTAGAGACTCCTACGGGAGCAGACTCGACGATTACGCACTGGTGCCGGTAGTGTGAGCTTACTCTAGGAGGCGAGAGCTTCGGCTGGGATCTTCTTGTAGCAGCGTCGAGGCCTTACGACGTCATCTTGGGCATGGATTGGCTATCTACGGTCCATGCACAGATTGACTGTTTTAGGCGCAAGGTGCGATGTGTACGCACCGACGGGAGCAGGTTCACCTTCACCGGCGAGAAGGGAGCCTTAGCAGCACAGGATGGACTTCCGCGGAGGAGAGGACATCCCATCACTCATCAGTTGGCTAGCCTCATCCTTGGAGCAGTTGACGTGCGGAGTCCTGGTTTTCCTGCAGTGGTGGATC
Organism: Viscum album; assembly: GCA_963277665.1. NCBI lineage: Eukaryota > Viridiplantae > Streptophyta > Magnoliopsida > Santalales > Viscaceae > Viscum > Viscum album. The sequence goes on along the minus strand of OY728151.1, from coordinate 1,489,865,933 downwards.
AGTTTGCGGACGTTTTTCCCGACGACGTCCCAGGGCTACCTCCTCGCAGAGAGGTAGACTTTTATATTGACTTGTACCCCGGGATAGCCCCGATATCCACTCCAGCATATCGGATGGCCCCCGCCGAGCTTCGAGAGCTACGGGTACAGTTGGAGGACTTGCAGGGCAAGGTGTTCATCCGACCCAGTGTTTCACCCTGGGCTTCCCCGATATTGTTCGCCAAGAAGGCGGACGGGAGCTTGTGACTTTGTGTTGACTATCGTCGCCTGAACCAGGTGACAGTGAGGAACAAGTATCCGCTACCGAGGATTGATGACCTCTTTGATCAGCTCAAGGGAGCACGGTGGTTCTCGAAGATAGATCTCAGGTCAGGCTATCATCAGCTCAGAGTCAGAGACGAGGATGTGCAGAAGACGGCCTTCAGATGTCGGTATGGCCACTATGAGTTCTTGGTTATGCCTTTCGGTGTAACCAATGCTCCAGCAGTGTTCATGGCTCTCATGAACAATATCTTTCAGCCATACCTCGATCGGTTTGTTGTGGTTTTCATCGACGACATTCTGATTTACTCTGCGACAGAGGAGGAGCACGCCTATCACTTGCGAGTTGTCCTTGACACACTCCGAGAGCACCAGCTTTATGGTAAGCTCTCGAAGTGCCAGTTCTGGATACGTGAGGTCCACTTTTTGGGACACGTTATCTCTGAGGCGGGAGTTGCAGTGGATCCCATGAAGATTGAGGCTATGTTAGCATGGGAGCCACCCAGGAGCGTGATTGAGGTTCGGAGTTTCTTGGGACTAGCTGGATACTATCGGAGATTTGGGTCGAATTTCTCTAGAGTTACAGCATCACTCACAGCTTTGACGAAGATAGGGAAACCCTTCGTATGGACTGACAGATGTCAGCAGAGCTTCCAGGAGCTGAGACAGAGATTGACTAGCGCACCTATCTTGAGGTTGCCTGAGGAGGGAGTAGGGTACGTAGTCTACTGCGATGCATCAGGGACCGGACTCGGATGTGTTCTGATGCAGGAGCGGGCCGTGATCGCCTATGGATCACGTCAGTTGAGGCCGCATGAGCAGAACTACGCTACCCATGACCTGGAGTTAGCAGCAGTGGTCTTCGCTCTGAAGACATGGCGACACTGTCTGATGGGCGAGCACTTTACAGTCTTTTCCGATCATCAGAGTCTCAGGTATATCTTCTCGCAGAAGGACCTGAACCTGAGACAGCGACGATGGCTCGAGTTCCTCCAGGACTATGACTTTGAGATAGTCTATACTCCTGGGAAGGGGAACGTAGTAGCCGATGCCCTCAGCAGGAGGACGAGCATTCAACTACTTGAGGAGGCGACGAAGCAGTTAGCCTCTTTGCAGATATCCTTCGTGGATAGAGATGGAGCAGCCTTTCTTCAGTCTCTCACAATCACTCCTCCACTACTGCAGCGAGTCAGGGAGGCACAGCGTGGGGACGCTGACTGTGAGACACGGCGTGCACAGATATCCTCGGGACAGGCACCTGATGGTTTCTCCCTTGGAGCAGAGCACGACATCCTTTTCAGTGGACGTACCATGGTACCAATTGCTTTGCGAGAGGAAGTGCTGAGAGAGTTTCACACTTCTCCTTTGGCGGTACATCCTGGAGTGGCGAAGATGTACCAGGACCTCAGACGACAGCATTGGTGGCCGGGTATGAAGAAGGCTGTAGCAGAGTTTGTTTCTCGATGCCTCACCTGTCAGCAGGTGAAGGCAGAGCATCAGGTACCAGAAGGCTTGGTACAGCCCTTGGAGGTTCCGGAGTGGAAGTGGGACGGCATATCTATGGACTTTGTGACTGGACTTCCACGCACTTCCAGAGGTCACGACTCCATCTGGGTGATTGTTGACCGACTCACCAAGTCGGCACACTTCTTACCCATCAGAGAGCAGGGCTCAGTGGAGAGCTTGGGACGTCTCTACGTTCAGGAGATTGTGCGGCTCCACGGCGTGCCATCATCTATCGTTTCCGATCGAGATGCCCGCTTTACTTCCAGGCTTTGGAAGGGGTTGCAGGAAGCGTTCGGGACGCAGCTACGTCTTAGCACAGCTTTTCACCCTCAGACGGATGGTCAGACGGAGAGGACCATTCAGACACTCGAGGACATGCTCCGCGCATGTGTCCTCGACTTTGGTCGTAGCTGGGAGGACCACCTACCCTTGGTGGAGTTCGCGTACAACAACAGCTACCACTCCACTATCGGGATGGCACCGTACGTGGCATTGTACGGCCGACCATGTAGATCTCCTTTGTGCTGGACAGACCCTGGGGAGTCAGCACTGGTGGGACCGGAGATGGTCCAGGCCACGACAGAGAAGGTCCAGGTCATCCAGGAGCGGATGAGGACAGCTCAGAGCCGACAGAAGTCATACGCTGACAGGAGGCGGAGGCCACTGGAGTTCGAGGATGGCGACCACGTCTTCTTGCGGGTCTCACCTCGACGTGTTATTCGGAGATTTGGCCGAGGCGGCAAGTTATCTCCGCGCTTCATCGGACCCTTCCAGATTCTCAGCAGGATTGGCGAGGTGGATTATCGCCTGGCTCTACCACCTCAGTTGCACCGGGTGCACGACGTCTTCCACGTATCTCAGCTGAGGAGAAACGTGCACGACCCAACGCACATCATTGACCATGGGGAGCTTGACGTTGACGATGGGGAGACCTTTACGGAGGTCCCGGTGGAGGTAGAGGATCGACAGGAGCGGGTCCTGCATGGGCGATCGATTCCTCTTGTGCGCATCAGATGGCAGCACGGGAATCTCCAGGAGAGCTCATGGGAGCGGGAGGCTCAGATGCGTGCTCAGTACCCTCATTTGTTTCCCTAGTTTTTTATGTATCTTTACGGGGACGTAAAGCCCTGAGGTGGGAGTAATGTAAAGACCCGTAAAATTCAAGGAAATTTTTTTCTTAATTTTCTTTAGAATTTTACAAGAGCACGGTTTTAGACGTCACCTGATTCCGAGGCCCGGAGTGCCCGGAATTAATTTCCGAAGTTTGGCTCGGGTACGTTCAGTGAACGAACGAGCGGGAATTCCTAACTTTTGATCCGGTGCTCGGAATTGAAATCTGAGGGCACCGATGAACTCACAGCGCCGTTATTCGCTTAAAGAGTCCTTTTCGGGAGTTGCGTTTGTTGCGGGTTGAAAGTTAATATTTGGGGTTTTTAGTTGAGTTAAATAAAATTTGTGTAGAACAAATTTTATTATAACTTCTTAAAACCTATAAAAGGAGGTTGGAAGTGGGACCCACACCCACTTAACCTCCCTTGGGAGGATTAAGTGTGGTGGGGCCCACACAAACCCCTTTTCTTTTCAAATTCCCTAACCCCTCTAAACCCCCTCTTAATTATGTAACTCTCCCCTACTTTAATTCTTGCCAACCTATCTCTTCACTTAATTTTGTCAACTCTAGATTTAATTATTGTATTGAATTCAACTTTTGAATTTTGAAAGGTTGGCAAGGTGAAAATAAAATAAGGTGTAGCTTATTTTATTTTGGGGTTATTTTGTTTGTCTTCTTGAGAGGTGGAGAGCTCCTCTTCTTCTTCTTCAAACTCAACGAAGAACGCGAAGAACGTCGTTCTCCAACGAAGAACTTCTCTGCCGAAGAACACGGTCCATCCGCAACGCCGTATCCGCGACGCGACGTACTTCTTCCGCGTCATCTCTTCCGCGATGGTTTTCCGCGACGAACGCCATCGACAACGACTCTTCCTCCGACGTCAAAGGAATCGACACCGATATTCCACGACTACGTCAACGTGCGACTATCGAGGTAGAGGTTCTTGAGTTCATTTTTTTCTTTATTATTTGACTTTCCTCAAGACTTGACGAAGAACGCTCTTTTTCCGACGAAGAACGCCGCTCCGCTCTTCTTCGTCTCCCGTGTCAACAAAAGAGAACACCGCTTCCTCCTCGGACCTTCTTCGTCGGCATACGAAGATTCGCCAACGACGTAACTCTTCGGGCATATCTCTTCGTCAACGGATTGACGAACGACGACCGCGACACCCGACCACCGCGACGTTGTCTTCCGCGGGACGTTGTCAAGTCTTCGATCTTATACCCGAGGTAGGGGTTGTTGATTCAATATTTATTTATTCCATTTCTTGAACGTGGATCTGGCATGTCTAACATGAGGCTTGAATGTTTAAGTTGAGTTTTTTTATTTAACGTGAGGGGGGCCAGACCGCATGAACACGGCCGAACCCCCCTCCATCGTTTATATTGGTTTATCTGCGGGCGGAAGCAAGGTGGCGTGGTGCCGTCGCACCACGCGGATAATTGTACGTTAATCTTATATGACGCCGTCGCGCTACGCCGAGGAAAATCATCAAGAACGCGACGCCGTCGCGCCGCGTTGAATGGAATCAAGACACGGCGAAGGGGCGCGGTGCCGTCGCACCGCGCCGGATGACGAACGCCGCGGCCGGTTCCGGGCCGCGGCGGGACGAGGAGACCGTGGCCGGTTCTGGGCCGCGGCGGGAAGTGAAGACCGGCGACCGGGCCGCCGACGTCGGAAGACGAAGGCGGGACCGGAATTTTCGGTCCCGTTGGTGAAAACCAGCCGGCCAGCTGGCCGGCCGGATGACAGAAAACCGGGGGAATAAATCCCCCGGCCGGTTTAACAAAACCCCCCTCTTAATGAGGGGGGCAGTTCCTTGAAGGAAGGGGGGCAGTCGGCCCCCCGGTTTGTTCCCAGCCGGCCCCCACGTGCGGGGGCCGTGTCTTGCAAATGGCGCGGCACAAAGGCCGCGCCGCCACCCAAATCAGCGGGGGGCTTCGCCCCCCCCCACGTGCAGCCATCCCACGGAGACAGGCCGCCGCGGCCCGCCGCGCCGCCCCCGGGGGGGGGGGGGGGGTCGGGCCGGGTCGGCCCGGACCCGGACCCCCCCGTTTCGAACCAGATTCGGTTTTTGGCCCATAACTTGAGCCTCGGACCTCCGAATGACGAACCGTCTGCGGAAACGCGATCCTTGGATCGAGACGGTCGTTTCGGTATATCGCACTCAAGGTTTCGTTTAACTTTGAGTTCGGCCGGGTTGGTTCGTTCACGAAACCAACCGGGCCTTCGGAGCGGAAACGCTCATATCTTGAGTTACGAATGTCTGATTGACGCGCCGTCAGTCACGTTGTGTTCCTCTTAGTGAGACGGATCTTTTGGCATACTCCGCCCGAGGTTTGGACGCAGGTGGAGTACGGTCGGGTTGGTTTTGCCTTAAAAACCAACCGGGCCCCGGAGACGAAAATGCCAATAACTCTCAGACCGGGCGTCCGATCGACGCGCCGTCTGTTGCGTTGAGTTCCTGTTGACGATACGGAACTTTTGGATACATCAACTCTGGTCTTTGTGACAGTTGATGTATCAGCCTCTCGGCTCGTGGAGCGGACCCTCCGAACGAGCTTGCTATGTGCGGGAACCCTAGTGCTGGCTGTGACTGCTACTACTGCTACGACTGCTACTATGACTGCGACGACGACAGTACAGAGATCCTGTGTGGATTCGACGACGACGACTACAGCACTCAGCGATCCTACGTGGATCAGTGCTACAGGTCCTGTGTGGGCCCGATCCTGTGTGGGTCCTTGCGCTCAGCGGTTCTGTGTGAGCCAGCGCCTACAGGTCCTGTGTGGGCCCGATCCTGTGTGGGTCATTGCGGGGGTTAGTTACCTATCGATCCTTCGTGGGTCCGACGACTTAGATGGATCAGTGATCATCTTTATCGTCCTTGAAGAAGTATACCTGTTTGAGATGAATCCTGTTTCTTTCCTGTGTGGATTGTGTTGTGCAATCCTGTGTGGATTATATTTTGCTTTCCTATGTGGAATACGTATACTTTCCTGCGTGGACTGAGTTGTACTTGGGCTCGGAGATTGGAGCGTATTTTAATTGATGACTTAGGTGTATATATGGGCATATACCTAAGCAGTGTCGGTTTTTACTTCGTGATTGTACTTTTCTTCGTGGTTTATCCTTTGTGGATTTGAGAGACCTTCAGGGGTCTCGGGGTCCCTACTGAGTAGCTTATACTCACCCCTGCACGGGCTTTGCCCGCACTACGTTGTGATGGTTGCAGACGACGGACAGTGTTGACCTGAGCTGAGGCATACAGAGCGGGACGGTACCCGGAGGTGGACCACTGGGCGGGACGTGCACGGAGCGGACGGCGGGACCCGTGGACCAGAGGAGCTATCTGTACCCACCCTTCAGGTGGGATTTCCAGTGGACAGCTCGGTGTAGCGGCTTTTAGTTTTCAGTTGCTGTTATCCCTTTCGAGTTGTACTTTACTTTCAGTTTGGGTTTGTATTCTGGCCCATTTACCTTTCCGCACTTTCAGTCGTACTCTGCTTTGTTTAGTATTTACTTTCCGCTTGTTTACTCTGTGGTGTGTGTTTACTTTTCAAAGGCAATGCCTTCCCTTTTTACCGAGATTTACGCCTTGGTGCTAGTCGCCAGCCCCTGACCTATGGAAGGCGGGCTTGGGGTAGTCACGGCACGGACCCCGAGGGCGGGTCGTGACAATTATGTGAGACTCAGTCCCATAAAATATGATTCCCCAGCCTCTCAAAAACCAAATAGATATATACATGGTTTGCCATAGAGCACCTCATATGGTACCGTATGAATCATATCCTATTGACTATTATTGTAGAAATAACTCAAGAATCCTTCCATTATTCTCCTACGATTCAAAAAAATCCAAAACAAAAGACCTGAACATGTCCACTTGTACTTCAATTGTATGCTCCAATTTCCCATCCATATACAGGTTGAAATAAATAACTAAAAAATTACATTAGTACTAGGATCCTTCTATAATCCTTACTAGATGCATGATGTAAAATGTGGAAAACAATATTACACAATAGTTCATGAAACCCAAGGAAAAAAAAGATATCTCCCAAACATTCAAATCAACCAACTGACTAATGGTTAATGTCTCTCTAATTAGAGAGAAATGACCCACCATAGTCAACAGATTTACAACTAACCATATTGAATCATTCTTTTAAATCATCCATGGATTTCCCACCAATAAAGTCATTGTTACATCATGAAACATCCATTCCATAATTGGTAATGGTTTTATTAATCCACCTTGTCCCTAGTTCTCAACCTTCACCTATTGAGTAATAAGGCATGGATCCTTGAAAAAAGAAACTTCTTTTTTTATCCACGTCAACAATTACTACCTATGAATATTATGATACATTTTATTCAAACTAGCATGTATCACCTAATTTTATGCATGAATCTCATGGATAAAATCTTCCGACATACATATTGTCACAACGACACAACCATGAACATAAACAATCCCATGGAAACTGACATTCCAACCATAAGTTGACACCCCATCTTTAGGACATTTCCTCAAAGTCAAAATATCAGGATCCTCAAGATTGTTCTCCGTGATCAAACTCAAAAATAGGGAATAAACTTCCAAGTATTCAAGGGACATCTTCTCATGATTATCTTATACATAAAAAGGAATCGCATCAAAAAAATTAAGCATCTTCTACTTCGATACAGATTCTTGATCTGTCTAATTTTGAGTCTTCTAAACAAAGAATATGTAACTCTATTCTCCTTTCAAAACCTTTAAACCATCTCCAAGACAAAGGAATAAATTTAATAAACCCATATTAACTTATTATGATTTATGACATTCAATGTCGGGATACACATAAGGATTTTAATTTTGGTATACACTGTAAACCATTATCCCAACAAGTAGTACCGCCAACAACATAATGCATAAACCACCATGAAATAATCAGGATCATGTATATGGTAATTTCATTAATTAGATATAAACTATCACAACACATATGACACAACTAGATTTTCTTGCATCAATATTCCCCAAGACAAAATGTATATTCCTCGTAAAATAATTTATACTCCTTACATCGCTCGGGTATGATCTGAATTGGTTTGGTAGTCAACTGCTTCTTTATTTCTGGTAAATCATTATCACATTCTCCATACCATTAGGACTTGAAAATAATCTTGGACATAACTGATAGTGGTGCTTCCAAACAATAAATGTCTTTGTTTGACCATCTGTTATAACCCAACAAACCCATACAACATCAATCATTAGAACCATTCCTATGATGCCCACATGACACATGTGCTCTCACATTTTTCGGATCCACTAAAAAACTTCATATGAGATTATATGGCCAATAAATTCATCATGTAATTATATAAAATATAAATTTTCATCATGTAATTATATAAAAGATACCTTGATGACTTAGAGAATATCATATGATCACCTAATATACTCATGATGATGTTAATATAACTTACATTTATAATCATGAGACTTATAGTACACCATGATTACATCCAAAAAATGACAAAAAATAATCCAAGTAATGGTGAAGTACTTGGTTAATTATGGCTATTAATTTTTCCATCAAAATGGATAACTCGAATGACATCCTGAAAAACTCATACAATCCATACCGCCTTCTAATGTCTATTCGCGGGTTCACCAGAAGGTCTCACGATCACTTAATGATACCTCGATCTCAAATATATTTTGGAAAAAACTGAACCACCTCCCAATTTTCATAATAGATCATTTATTCAAGGAATATTTTTTAGGTTATCAACTGAGATCTTATTCAGAAATCTATAATTTACAAATAACCATAATGATCTGTCTACCTTAATAGAAAAAAACTACATATCCCCATGGATACATACTAGGATGGTTAAATGCATTTTTCAAAAACACCACTAAATCAGATTTAAGCACATATAGTCTTTATAGTGGAATTCTATGTGGAATAATGGAGACTAGTTATTCTCATAGTAGAAAATCTATCATGAACTCCACATCTCTCTGAGGGATCAACCCCGATAAGTTTTCAGGAAACACCTCTTGAAACTGATCCACTAAATGAGGAAGAAAAAATGATTCACCCCACCATCGTCATGCATAAGAAAAGACACATGGGATGTGAGGTCACCTAATTGCTGACAAAATAGTAATATTCTATATGTTATGGGTACATCATAATACAATCCATGCCCAAAATCTTTTCAAAACCAGTCATCTCAAGCTCAAAAAATTCCCACAAGAAATCATACCCACCACGTTCAAGAGTGAACCCCTTACATTGCATTATATTCTCTCCTCACACCTCTAATGGTGTATCAATTAAGAAAACCCCACACACTCGTTCAACTACTAGACCCAACACAACCATAAACCGAGAAGACATAAAATAATCAATGAAACAGGTGTTCAATATTATACAAGAACGTGTGGAAGATAAAATAAGCATACCTCAAACAGTTTATGGTCCATCCTCTCTGCCTCTAGGTGTTGACTAATCTACATGAATTTCACTATCCCCTCTACCCTGGTGTCCAATTTGAGTCCCTGGTGTTGCACTACCGTACTTTTATTTATACTCTTGTGCTGGAGTACCAAATCTTATACCTCTATAGTTATATTGATTAGAGATCCAACTCTATGATTGATATTGGGTAATTGAACCCTTTCCTACACTCATAATTCTCCAAGATCATCTATCCATGCCCATATATCAAGGTTTCCTACAAAACCTCTACACATGAACTATTTATGCACACTCTACACTCAAACAGTGGTCCTGGGAACTGACCACACATGTGTTCTTGACTACCACACCGATACCAAAACAACTAGTCACATCCATGAGAGGCTGATAATCTCTTCTAACTACTCTTCACACTTCCACCCTAATTAATTTTCCCCAACGGATTATTCCTTCCAAAATAAGTTATATCATAGGTCTATCTAATTGGAACCACAATCCGACCACCTAAAGCCTTCTTTATGTTTGCTTCTAAAATAAGGTCTAATTACACTACCTATGAAAACCACTTTTAATGAATTATTTTTTCATGGACATAATATCATTTCTAATCCCATCCCAGAAATATCATTCAGTAATAGACTCATGCCCCTCTAATGTTAGTAAATAACGTTGAATTTCTATGAAGTGTCCAGTATAATCCATCATAGATATGGTGAACATCATATCCCACACTAATCTAAAGGTATCTAGATATAAATTCTCTAGATAATTCTCTTGTAGATCATTCTATTGAAATCCTTGTATTTTTGGGTATATAGAAAAATATCCCCCCAACTCATTGCTAGTCCCCGCAGCATATAAGCTACATAGTTTACTCTATTCTAGGTGGAGTCTCCACATGGTCTAAAATTGTTTGGATAGACTCTATCCAGAACTATTCAACCTTAGGACCTCTATCTATATAAAAGGATGGTGGGTTCTACAATTGAAACTCTCTATGGTAGATCAAACATACTCGACATGACCTTCCCTAGGACTCCATTAATCATCTCTATAAAATAATCAATGTGCTCGCAGAACTACACCACTCCTCCAAAATCCTAGACCAATGTGATTTTCTTCTCCCCTATAGGGGTAGTATTATTAGAGATATCCTCTTGTATCCTAACCTACATATGTCATTTTAGTGTAATTTATCTAAAATTCCAAACAATCTTCTTAGAACACATGACATAAATCTTCCACTATTTACAAAAAGGCTCTCCACTATCAATGAACAACCCATTTAACATACAGTATCACAACAGAAATGGTTACATCTCAAAAACTACACTCGACCACACCTAACATGGTTTATAGAAAACATGGGGTGAAACTATGTAATTATTCACAATCGTTTCATTGTTCACATTTTTTAAACTATTTCCACACTCACAACAGAAATAAATTCTATTAGTAATATTTCCAATCCTTACAATTTATCAAAATAAAAATTCTAGCCCATTATAACATTCATTATGAACCATTATTTAACCATACTTTTACCTTATATCCATTTATCCAGCTCCTTCATTTCAATTAAAAACTTCATTATTTCATATTTCAATGAAGTTAAATCATTTTACCCTTTATGTCCCAAACTTCTACCCCATGTTTTCCAATCATGATGCAAGCCAACTGTATCATTAGGTTCCTAAAATGGTTTATGTTTTCAAATCCAAATTCAATCTCATCGAAGAGAAAAATATCATAAAAGATTCAAATCACATAACATTTGAATCACCCAATGGTGAAATTTCATCCAACTAAAAAAACATACATCAAGAAAAATGATTCCCACCCCTTGTAATTGGGTATTCATGTATACATGTATTAGAAACTCAGATGCATGAGATCATATCCAAGTCCCAAAAACTCCTAATATCATGTCTAAAATCCCTAAATATTATGGCATGGAAAGTAACTCATCTAATAAAACAATTTGACATCATAAAACAAATTCCTTTAAATAGGTGCCCCAATCCAAGTCACCAGATGACCTAAATAATGCCTCCACGTACACCAGAGGTTTCCAAAAACCATAGATGGTCTAATAAGCAACATATGGAGACTATAAAATATTTAATAGAGTATAACACAATAAGTGACATGTGAACTAAAGTAAAAAATGTATTAAAGTTGAATCAATAATTACAACCCATTTCCCACATAGGGTACAACTACAACCAAACGATTAATATTCCATGTCATGCTAATAGTGCGAGTAGTGAAGAAACCAAAAATAAAGACAATAACCAAGTCACCAAAATGGGTAATGACTCCAATTATAGATCCATTAACCATCCACACCCAAAGCACAAATCAAATCCCAAGACATGAGCACGTAACATTGTACTAACCAGCAACCTTGAAATCTGCTCAGGTTCCCAATGGTGGCCCGAGTAGGATGTGAGTACAACTTAGTATGCCACCACCAATGGTGTAATCAAAATAACTATATAAATATATAGAACATGAAATGCTATATAAAAGATAAGGTAAAAAATATAACTCAAGTACCATTACATAACAATATTTACTTTATCTATTTTAACCATTTAACGATTCTCAACACATTATCCCTCGGTCAGGAATTTGCATCATTTACACAAAGACCTATATGGGACATTTACTGTGCACAAGGGTGTAAGTAATGTTCTTTTTCACTCTATTGATATACATTTAATAAACAGATACATCCCACATACCATGGTGCCTTAGTCCATATAGTCTCCTCAAATGAATCTATTATTAGCATAGAGCCATAATCCACTTCCCAACACTTTCCATTATGGGGTGGGGTTTAGAGCCTCAGTATAAACTGGAATGTGGGAGTAGATCCTCATGTCCAATAACCCACAACTACCTAGCCATGTAAAAATTAAGATTTATCCATTTCACACATATACTATATCCTATCCATACATATATCATTACATTTAACATTACATTTCATTACTATTCAATTTTATTATTATCATCAATCCTTAACCAAGTGTACATTTACCATTTACATAACATTGCCCATTTAACACATTTACTATTCTTATTCAATAACCCATTCTTAATATACAATTATTATTAAAAATTATCCCATTTTACATATTTATAAATTAAAAATCATTCAGTAATTTAACATGTTCATCAGTTTACATGTATTAACCCACTTATGCATTTCATGTTCAATTTACAAGTCATTTAGTGTAATCACCTTATTTCATCCAACCCATTTAATGTTTAATAAAAAAACCCCTTATTACTTTATTAATGTATATAAACAACTCTAATTTTTCCATTTTTCACTCAACATGAATACTAAAAAGTTCATCATGGGATTTACTTTATCACAAGTTGATTATATGCTCATCAATACAGTCTTTAATCGTCAGAAATGTTGGAACACACCATGGGTGGACAGAAATCAGTATTTCAAACCTTAATGAGTTCCTCTAGGATCACAAATTATTTAAAAAATCACTTATCAAATTTTTTTACTAAATTAATATAAATTCATAAATTCCAAAATATAGGAGGACCAATTACATAAACACACATGCACAAATCCACTTCAAGACAATGGGATATAACCAGTATACCACCTAACATAATTCTAAATATGATAACATGCTTAACCTTATCCTATGATCCATATTCAAGAACCAATTTAATCCCTAATATAATATCATTGGAAAAAGAGGGTTTTAGGGCTTCATAAGAAGAATAAAAATTCCCCAAGAACTACTCTGGATAAGAGAAGTATGTGGATTATTAGACATAACTAGAGCTTCGATCCACAGTCAAAGGAAATCCTAATACCCTTGAGTAGAATGGGATCCACCCTTGGAATGAATAATAATCTTTGATTATTCACTAGGGTTTCATGTGGGACATATGAGGTTAAAGTTGGGTAGAAGCCATAATATCTCTAGGGCGAACAATAAAATACATCTTTTAAGGAGGCACATGGTTTGGTCGCATAGTTTTCCATACTATGAGACAACCACACACCAACCTCTATACAAGAGGGTTTCAAGAGTCATGATTAACAAAGGATACCATACGGTTTAACCATCTATGCGCCAACCATGTTGAATGCCTATGTTCAATCCTGTACAATTTGGCCTTCTCCCAAACATGTTATCCTTAACCGTTCACCCTTATAACGGTTAGAAATGTTTTGGTGAATGGTTTAAAATAACCATGTGTGAATTGTGAAACATACACTAGATAGACCGATTCCCCTTTCTATCATCTTTCTAACCCTTAAAACACCCACAAGATTCCTCATACACCCAGTACACATTTAATTAACCATCATTAAGGGATTAAAAAAATACATTAACATACCTCCCTAATGTATGCGATCTTACAAAATGAGAATTATTGGATAATTGATAATATATTAGATCTAATATATCTTTTAATCAATTTTCAAATATACTGGATCTTTGTAAATTCTAAATAATAAACTATTGTTTTCAATAAAAATAAATATTTTCAATATTTATTAGAAGATTATTTATTTTAAAAAAATATTAAAATTCCAACCGAAGTTAATTTTCATATGACCATCTTGATAATTAATTTAATTTAAGAAAATTTAATTAACAAAATTTTCAATTTTTTGTTTTAATTTCATTCTTGAATGAAACTATGATTAATTTTGTATTGTTTCGTTAAAAAAAGTGTACTGTAATTATATCTCAGGTGTTGCATAATTACCTCCTTAAAAAATAAATCTTTGTATGTTCTAAAATGTATCAACAATAAATTATTTGGGTAGAGTTTTGTCATAATTTATTTAGCTCTAACATCCAATATTTTTTCTTATTATATCTCAAACATACAATTACAATACAAGTCATTTAATTCTAAAACAGTGGTTCCCTAGTGTCCAGAATCATGATAGGCTCTTAAATATAAGATGAAAAACATTTTAATTATATTTCATTATAGGGGATAACATTTTTTGAACCTATCATGTATATTCCTAATAATGATATATAGAACAAATCATTTACATTTTACAACTAAGGTGGAATTTATAAATAGTAAGACAGAAATATTATAATATCCATAATTTCAAAAGTTTTAATATATCTAGGTCTATGTTTTCCTTTCATAATAATAATTATAGATCCTTCCATTTCAATAAATTTATGAAAAAACTCTTCAACCACTTGAAATTTCAAATAATTCTTATATTTGTCAGAATAACTATTTATCCTACTTTTTGATTCATTAAAAAGTTTTTTATGTTCTTTACATTCACTATTATCACCTAAATATTTTCTAAGAAAACAATATTCCTTTCACTAACTTCATCCCAATATGTAGGAGTATGATATCTATGTTAATGTATTGCTTTATACATTTTCATTTTAATACATTAATGAAAGTTATTTTTATAAGAAAAATCTACTAAAGAATTGTTTTACCACACATACATTTAATTTAAATTGAGAACACCCCCAATATCTATTTTATTGTTTTAACTGTTCTAGAATATTGTCCATTTGTTTTAGGGTGAAATGAATTTCTCAAATGAATGTATGTATCCTGATCCTTCTAAATGATTTTATAGATTTTTAATTTAATTTTGGATTCATGACTAGACATTATTAAATTAGAGTCACCATTATGTTTCAAAATGTAATTAATATTTATGAATGAATAGATAAAGAGGGTTATTTCTTCTCTTATGGTGAGGAAATGTTCAGATTTGGTATTGCGTATAAGGGTAATCCATATAGTATCATTATTTATAGTCTTCCTTGGTAATCCAATAACTATTTCTATAGTAATTCCATCCAATTTCCTAAAAATAATAGGTTTAGGTTACACTAATCCAATAGTATTATTTCTCTTATCATCCACATATTAATATACCAATAATTGTGTAACAGAATTAGAAATTTAAGACATCATATTAACCACTTAAAAATGTTCCTTCAAATATCTGTAAAACTTGAAACTACCATTGTATATAGAGAAAATCATCCTCTAAGCATCAACGAATAATTCATTTTTCCAACATATTATATATAAATACACATATAATCATTTATAATTTTATAACAACATCTCCATATATTATGTCTTCTAATTTCCCATCAACCGTGCTTTTAATTTTCATCGAGGCTTATCATCATCAGATTGAATTTTTTTCCATTAATGATGTTTTGGAAATAATTTGAATAAGTGGGTACGTTTTCCCTTAATTAATAATTATTATATTCTTCTTCACTAAATTAATGAGAATATGATCCCTATCAATCCTAACTTTGTTCATGACTTCATGATCTTTCCACATTAATGAATATACTACCTTATTTTACTTCCATGTGTGGAAGTTCATTGAGAAATCATAATTCTTGATTTTATTGAGCCAATTCCTCTACATCATATTGGGAATATTCTAGGGAAATCATGTATTTTAAATTCTTTTGATTCATATATTTGTATAAATTTTTACAATAGATATAATGTCTCTAAATCATCAAAGTAAATACTACATATTCCAACTAAAGATAATGGGTTGGATAGTTTTGTTGATAAATCATTAATTTCAACGATGTACTGGAAATAAATTTATCATTATACATAAGGACACAACCAGTTCCCTTATTTGATGCATCACTATATATCTAAAATCCATCATTTCTTGGTGATACAATCAAAATTAGAGAATTTGAAAATATCCCCTTCAATTTATTATAAAATATTATGATTTATTATCCATATTAACATGACCCCTTTAGGTGTAATCCTGGATAATGAGATATATTATCAGGAAATTGTTTGACTAAATTTACAATAGTATCCTTCTAATTAGATATAATTTTTTACCTCGATTATATTCCTTTTATAGGATATTCTTGTACATAATTTTTTTCATGATCAACTAATATCCAATCCATGGAGAAAATATATGAAATAATTTAAATTATCAAAAGCATGAAATCAGGCTTTCTAAATTTTACATATACGCATTTTCGATAAGAGACTCCAAAATAATCTACAATTACTCTCATGGTAATCATAGAACATATATTGCACCAATATATCATCAATAAATAAATAAAAAATTATCATGGAATTCATTGAATACTATATATATATATTATATCCATAAATCATGGGATCTATTGGTAATAAAAATAGAATTACTGTAAAATTAAAATTTCCATTCCACATATGAAATGTTTTCTTGTTAATAACTTCGTTAATTACTACCATTTGGTGATACCCATAATGAAGGTCTATATTTTAAAAATATTGATCTCTGTAATGTTCCTCAAACATCTCATTAATGTTAGGTATATGATACTTTATAATTATAGTAATATCATTGATTTCACTATAATAAATGTAAAGCCTCGTATATCTATCTTTTTACTTAAACAAATTAATATGGGCTCCCCAAGGTGAGACACTAATGTGTCTAAATACCTTTTCATAAAAATTATAATATTTTAACTACAACACCACTATTTATGTAGTGGATATTTTATAGGTATTATTTGTTATATGTCTTTCATTAAATATTGAATCAACAGAAAATTAAACTTTATGTTCTGGTTGATGTCTCGGTAGTTCCTCAGGAAATAAATTAATGTATTCATGTATAATTATAACATCCTAAATTTGAGGAACAGCATATCCATGCATAGATTGTGTCTTATCTTCTTCCACAATAATCTCATTCAAAATAACTATATTGGTGTACATTGATCAGAATTCAATTGTGAAGAATCCCCTCTATAGAAAAGGAATTTTAAATCCTCATCATGAATCCTAATAAACTCGCCTATGAAATGAATTTCATTCATTATATTTTTAATCCAATTCATTCGATGTATTTTATCAATATCAAATGTAATTATGATAATAAATTTTGTTATTAGATCATATTTTGGTTTCATAATGGTTACTGAATGACACGTATTTTTTTCAATGATATTTAAAATAATATTTTTGAATGAAAAATCACTTATTAAGGATATAGGTAAATTGATAATCATATTGGGATTCATATAATATGTAATATATTTTCATGATCTAAAATGAAATAAAAAATTATTAAAATTTGAAACTATAATTAAAGTATCTTCCTCTAAATCATTGGGAACTTCAACCATGGATATAATGATCACATAATCTTGAACTTTATCCCATGGAATTTTATATGGAAAATTCCCTTGATACCAGTTATATCCATTAAAATTTTTCCCCATATCATTACAATAGAATCATTGACCATATTTAGTTTTTTCCATATCCTTGAAATCAAGATAATTATTAATCTTATCTCCACACTTGATGAACACTCTCATTCTTAAAAATCATGTTTCATTGTGATTCTTTCCATATTTGTTATATGTTATTAATTCCACCCTTACCTTATTACCTTATTCCCTTACTTTATTTTTCAAATTTATTATCTTTAATCTTCTTGTGATACATTCCATTGAAGTCATTAGACATGGTCAATTATTTATATGTCTGGATAGTAGATGATACTTTGTCTTCATAAGATAATATTGTTTGATGTACTAGTACCCGCAAAGGACTTACTTTAGACCATCAATAAAAAGGTCAATATTACACTTTTAATTATGTATGTAGTCCATAAAAATAATTTATAATCTTCTAAAGTTGATTTTAGAATTAGAAAATTTTCATCGCCCTTTAATAATATTTTCAGAAATTTTCGTTCTAGATATTATTGTTTCTCATGAGGAATATATATTTCATAAATAATAAAAAATTCATTCCGCTCAAGGTTGTTTATTTATTCATATCCAAAGTGTTTTAAATCTATAACCATTATTTATCATTATGAAAAAAGAGTTGATAAAATACCAAGACAACCGTATCCCCTTCATTACTTCTCGTAGCACGATGTATATTATCTATGTAACTTATCCATTTTTATCCAAAAATGGATTATTATTCCAATTAAATGATAGAGGTTTCTAACACATGAAGTGGTCCAGTATTGATCCAAAGTATTACATATTAGGAGGTTTCACCATACATGGAATGTTATTGATGATAACCTTATAAAAATTACCCAATATAATTATAATTTGTTATGTTCTAGTACCATATCCAATTCCCTATCAGGTTTTATTTACTTCACTAAGAGTTAGATACCTATATTAATAATTTATATTTATATGGTTTACAATCATTCACCTATATCCCTTTTTTAAATACGAAAAACACTAGATTATATCATCATAATGTATAATTCAAAAACTCATGAATCAATTGAAATAACATGAAAAATTAATTATAAATAATCTAATAATCATTTTCATATTATAATTATGAATAATCACTCTAAATTTTGAATCATTAATAATGGTCTATAAATAGAATATGATGTAATCGATAGAAATAGAATCAGTGTTTCATACCATGTGTGGAATAAGGGAACACTAACCACGCACTAATATGATGGAAAAAATTTACATGAGGAACTCTTTTATGGGTTATTACCCCAAGATGAATATATACCAAAACCAAATCAACCTATATGATCTATACATGGAAAAATTTCATGTAAAACCACATCATCTCTACAATACAAATATCATTATAATTTAATTCTAAAATTTAAAAAATACTCATTGTTTTTCGTAGAGTTATGATCCTTAATATATTTTTTATTAAATCTATTTCCTTAGGTTTCTAAAAAACTTCCACCAATACCTATAGTAATAAAACCATCTCTAGTAGCTAAGAGAAACTTTTTATTTCACTGTATTGTAAAAAATTAATAGGGATCACATCCTAGATGATTTAATTGATTATTATTCATTAGAGAATTGATACATATACGATTATAAAATTACATCTAAAATCATGAAATAAGAAATAAAATTTCTTTTGAGAATATTATCATTTATTCAATTAAATAAATATATCCATTTATGGAAAACATCATCATATCAAATGTAATAAAAAAATATTAAAATTTTAGCTGATATGCTCAATAATGGAAACCATATAATAAAACCTATTAAAATGTAAATAGGACATTAATAAAATCATCGAGATAAAACATAATCAAATATACTATACATATAAGAAACATTCAGGGACTTAAATACCTAGATAACATTAAAACATAAATACTAACATGGATAATATAAAATTGAAGATATTCTATAGCCATAATTCCATAGTCAATTTTTTCCATTGCAAATATGTCATCATACAGTTTTTTCTGATGATTTCACCTACAGTACCCATGGAATTGGTGAATCATAACTACTATAAGTACGTCAATGATATTATTATAGTATTATTAATGATAACTTGGTTTATTCTAATTCAAAATATAAACATTCCGCTCAGATGTATATTATATTGATCACATCATGTGATCACTAATTATATTCCATGTTTTCTAGGTGCGCCTTTTGGATAAAATATATTTGTTTCTTCAAGGAAACTATTTGTGAAGAGGGTATATAAGTTTACATGGTGAAGAATAAAGTTGTAATATTTTTTCTTCCCCTAAATAATTATGGCATGATTTGAAGATTAAGGACATAATAGTATATTATTGTGGATTTTTTGCGATTTCTCAAGGATTTATTCCCTAATGATTAATTTTATGATAACTGGTGATTTATTTGCATGTAATGATGACTTCCAAAAATTATTTACATATATTAAATATCATCTCATATATTAACTGATTTAAATCATTCCATAACCAGGATATGGTAATTTAGTATATACTGATTCATTTGGATATAGTCTATGATGTATTCTCTTGTATGGAAATCATGTTATGCCCTACAGTTTGAGGTAGTTTTCAATTCCTCAAAAAAACTATTTTATACATTACCTAGAATTAGTTTTATTTTTCTATTTCATAAATATCTGGTTCTACTATATCCTTCTAGAAATATTTATTTTACTCACTGATAATAAGTGTTTGAAATATATCTTATCTTAGTGAGACATGAAATTGGGGAAATGATGTTGGATGTAGTATCTCCTTATGTTTAACATCGAATTGATTTATTATACTTTTAATGGAAACTTTGTGGAAAAATATACGAGTCATTATTCATATAATAAAGTTTCCAGTGAGTCTTCTAATCAATGAATGTTGATTAGTGTTAATGTTTAAATTTATCCAGATTGTTAAAAACTAAATCATCTTGTAATTTTCTTCAGTTTTATTCATATTCATGACTTGATGTAATTTTTTAACGAGGCACAGATAACATATCCTAATAGAATTGTAATTTTGTCAAACATAAATGGTGGGGAAAATGATAATTGTCATACCAAGAATGAAAACTCATTGTTACACTTTTAGAAACAAATTATTATCCCTTAATAAAATTAGGGACAACTACATTTCATGCACCACAATTTGAAATTGGTTATTCATTGAGGTGTTAAGAATGTAGGAGGAAATGAAAATATAATTTATTTGGGTAATGAATGAAATTTATGAGTTTTGATTATATTATGAAAATTATAAATTTTCATCATGTAATGGTTGAGAATCAATGACCATCTCTTCTAATTCTTTCTATGAGTATACATGTATGAAAATGGGAGACAATTTTCATGGAATTTTTAAACGATATACCAATGAAACAAAAAAATAATTTTGATATTTGGGTGATTTTCTACTAAATAACCAAATTCATCCCACTACCTCATAATTAGAGATTCAAAATAGTAGAAGGTCTGTAAATAACTTATATTTTAGAAGTATTCATGTTGCATGGAGTTCGTTTTTCAATATTTTATAAAAGATCACCCACTCACTTTTGAATTTTAGATATCATTGATATAGGATCTAGGAACACAATTTTCTATGAGAATAGAATATAATACCCACGTTGACAGAATGTTGGAGTGCACAATTATAAAATTTGGAGACATGCTCAATGATTTGTTGTTCACTTTGGTGTCTCAGGGGAAGATCATACTTGTTTGGTGTAATTATCTTATAATAATAGCTACGATGTTAAAATAAAAATGTCCCATTTTATGTAATTATATTTTTTTCCATGTTATTATCCAATATGTTGAGTCTAAGCATGAAAAATATCCCCAATTGGAACAATTTTTATATATAACTAATGTGAAGATCCATATGATCCAGAAAAATATGGACAATGGTTGAGAGCTAACATAAATCATATAAAGATAATTACATATGACCTTTACCATTAAATGTGACTAAAAATGTATTCCTTAATGTGTCACTATGAAAATTTCATCAATTCTTTTTAAATTAAGGTATGTCTTCCCCACAGTGTGATAGACCATTTGAGATTGATGAATGTATTAGAAGTGTTTAATATATGTTATCCTTCCCATTGAGATTTATTTCTTTCCATAATGTATTCAACTTCTATCTACTGAAGGAGTATCACCTTGATCATTTTATATAATCAGTTAAGACAGTTATAACTTTGAACAAGATACAATATTAATCCATTTCCTAGTTTCCATATTATTCATAAAAGAGATGATCATAAAGTGATAACGTAATCTTTTTTTATGGTTACGATGATAACATTGTTTTATATAATAGGAAACACAGTAATATTATATGTTTATACTGGGGAAATGGCCTGGATAGTTAGAGGGTATCATCAATCTCTATCATTTTGAGAATGGAAAACCAAATGGTTGGTAGAATGTAACACCCCTTAATTGAGGTGGTTATCAATTTATTTATTAGTTTAGGGTTTTCAATGAAATGGGTATGTATTATGAATAATATAAATGATTATAGAATTTTTTAGTGTGGTTTGGTAGGATTCATGGTTTGAGTCTAGTTAGAGGAAAAAATACATTCTCTCTCTAAAACCATGAATGTTAAAGAGGGACAATTTGGGAAATATTAGGGGTTTCCAAACCATAGAACTTGTCCATAAAACACTAGATTGATCAAATCACATATTTGGTACATGGTTTTCAAAATCATGTAGCCTATCCGTATGATGGAATTTTTAATGTGAATAAATTTTATTAATAATCTGAAATATAATGAAGAACCCCCAAAATAACTTCCATACTATTATGATATCAAACCCTAGTGACCCACTATGAACTATTTTATAATCTTAAACCTATGATATCAATTTTCATTGATCCTTTGAGAAATTTTCCTTTGGAATAAATGTTAATTTATATTTTATTATCATATCATATTTGGCTTCCCATTTTTTTCTTGAATGAATCCCTATACTAGATATTACATGATTATATAGATGGGATTAGACAAATTTTAGTGGGATATTCATGAAATTTTTTGGTGGAATTGAAAAAAATAATTTATAAATAGATTTATATGAATTTTGTTGTTATAATCATATATCTGGTTAGTTGCTTTTCCATCTTTCCACATTTATTGTAAGGTAAATGATTATAGAATTAATTAAAGAACTCAATTAATCCTTCAAATGATTTTACATTTATGAAATTATTTTTGGTTTTATCTAACAATTTGATTAATGAAATATTGGTTTTGGGTGTCACTGAAATTGTGTAT
This sequence comes from Viscum album, assembly GCA_963277665.1. Taxonomy (NCBI): domain Eukaryota; kingdom Viridiplantae; phylum Streptophyta; class Magnoliopsida; order Santalales; family Viscaceae; genus Viscum; species Viscum album. The sequence goes on along the minus strand of OY728151.1, from coordinate 1,489,842,989 downwards.
AATAAATTGATTAAATTATTTAATCAATGGAATATATTGTTGGAATTTTTCTTTTTTCAGAATTGGGTAGTGTATTTTTTTGTTCATGTGGGATAAATCATTATTTATTTTACTGTTGTCGAATAAGAAAACATGTTACATATCATAATCGGATGTAACACCATCAAATTTCAATACCCATCAATGACATAGTGAATTTATGAATTTTCACATACATTTATAGGGAAGTTCAAGTCATGTATGTACATGTGTGTGTGTGTGTGAGTATGAGATCACGAGTGGATAATTAAAAATCAAAATTAACGAATATCATTTTCTACATTAAATTAAAAATAATCTTTGGTTATAATCCTTTGAGAGGACTTGTTCATATACATTATTAAATTTTATGGAAACATATTTTATATATTTTCTATTAATCATGTATATTTTATAATCATGTGAGAAAATTTATTTTGGGTCTTAGTGGAATTTTGGAAACAACACTTGGTATTTCCTTACTTGGTATGATTACTCACCCTCATTATACGAGTTTTGGTAAATATGAGGATGTTCTTTTCTTTGATATTTGGAAGGGGAATGTTTATTACCTTTCTTGTGGGGCTTTGTGATATAACTATAATAGTTGATGGATATGATTATTTAGAGTGGTTCATGACTTAATCTAGAGTGGAGAAACTTTTGTGCTTGGCTCAATCAATTCCTTTATATTTTATTTTTCTTATTTACATTAATCTATTATTACTCGGAGGTTTTCCATTAATACATATGTTGTTGTGGTTTCATTCAACATGGATCATTTATATATATGTACTTGGTTTTGATTATATCAAACATATCATATACTGGCTGTGTATGTCCATAAATAGGATAAATCATTCCCCTATTTTAACATTGTTCTTAAACCTTTGGCGTTTATTTATAGCCCTTGGTGTTTGGGGAATGGAATGTAAGTTTAGTAACACATGATACATGGCCTATATAAATGTGTTGGGTGGGGATTAGACATGGTAATAGATGTATTTTGTATTATGAATGGTACCAAAGTGACATGATGACTCATTATGTCTCGGTGGCCTAAGAGTGGAAGCATGTTTATATGTTCAATGTGCCCTAAAGTCAGAACTGAATTATATGAGAGTACTGACCAAAAAGGGGGTGAAGATTGAATGTTTTGATCAATATTAAGAGTTAATATTATAGCTAAAGATGATATTGATGAAAACACCAGTTTATAACCTTTTAGAACATATGATAGGACAATTTTATAATGACACCTGAGATGTTTTTTTGGGGGATATGTTAATGTATGTTGGTCACTAAGTCTCTCATGGGTCTTGTTTGTTATAACACATTGAAAATAACTACACAACTCATTATCTATATTTTTCAAATGCGATCTTCACAATGGAGTATTAGTGACCCTATCTCTTTGGTCAGTGTTTTGTTATATACACTAACCATAAGATCATATGCTATATCATCTCTGTTCAGGATATAAATATGATTCTTATGTTTTAGGTGACCTATCTAAAGAAATAATACTTTTTTATTTCCTATGCTATAATGAAATGTAATATCATTAAACATTCCCTTAACATTAATGTATCAGACACATGGAATCATATAGATAAACCTTTATAGAGGGAATGGGGTCATATGATTTATACGGGGGAGTGGATATCTAGTGCACTGTAGGATCATTGAGTATTGAATTTTGAACCCTAAGTTAACATATTTTCTATGGTGTACTATTTTAATAAGATATAAGATATAAATATCTAGTGTTTGGTGATGTGCGAACACTTTTGAGTGTATTATTCACTTCAAGAGTTCTCTGTAGATAATGAAGGCATAATCTATATGCATTAGAGGGTAGTTGTTCCATATATCTTCAGATAAGACACAATGATAGACATTCATGTTTCATCAACCACTTCTAATACTGATGTGTAGGTTGAAACCCGTGATCATGTACTTCATTATGGGTTCTACCCGACCATGAGTTTTCATGATGATGATTGGGTGATAACAAATATGTGGATGATATTTTCTCATTTCATGTGGATTTGAGAGAAAAATTTCTAGATGAGTTGGGACAGTTGTATGATGATGAGAACTTACACCATCATGGAGCTCCATTGAACATTGTATCTGATAGAGACATGTGTTTCAATTCTTGGATTTGGTGTGGCTTAAATAATGATTTGTGTACAATGAAATGAATGAGAATAATGAATCATCCATATATTGATGGAAAATCAAGTAGGATGATCCTAATTTTAGAGTATATGACATGATAATTTGTCCTGGACTTTTGTGGAGCTTGGATTGTTCCCCTATACTTGCTATAGATTATGTAAAATATCCATTTTGATGTTTTAAATTAGAAGGAACCATATGAGTATATTTATGATCATCCATGTCACTCAATATTGTGTCAGCACAAGGTGGGAAAGGAAATTGATTTTGGGACAAGCATGGTACGTGGGTCCTTTGAGTGACTATAGCTGATATAAAATTAGGTTATAACCACTTTGAGTATACATCGATCATGTAATGATAGGAGTATGTGAATCTTGTAGTTCAATGATACTGATAGATTTTTCTTGTGGGTGACTCATTGACTTGGGTATCACATCATCCCATATTTCTTGAACGACACCCGTGTGGAGACTCTACAATACCCAATGTTATCCTATCTATATGTCGTATGATTTAGACTAGCATAGAGGGTTTTACTTTGTAGAGGTTATAATATAACCTCAGTAATCATAGTCATATGAAAAAAATATAAATATAAGATAAAACCTAATGTATGTTGGAGAAACATAAATTTTACATAATATAATAATAAATACCCTCGATGTGATGCAGAAAAAAATCCTGGATCCCAATGTGGTATGTAAGTCCCGAGTATAAATCAATATGCATGAAAATAAATAAACACCATGGAATCCTGTAGCGTATATCCCAATACTGCTACTTGCTCCATTCTTCAAAATAACTAATCAATTAAGGGTCAATTTCCAATACATGGATCCCTAATCACGTAGTATTAATGTGTGTCAAGATGAATGTATAGGGTGTGAGTAATAACACTACATATAAAAAAATAGATGTGGGTTTTTAGAGGGGATTATGTGCCACCCCCATTAATCATCGAATTTAGAGTCGGTTCACAACCCCCTATAAAATTTCAAGCATTATTTTCTAAATATTTCCATGGATTTTAATGGTAGTTATATCCAAATCCCTTTTAATTTAATAGTTAGTGGTGGTATATGAATGGTTGGATTTTAGAGGCACTATATACATATTCTTAATTTTTATTGCAGAGGGTATATATATATATAATGATTTTTTTTCGAAATGAAATAGTGGTTGTTGAGTACCCCCTCTAATTTAATAAATTTGAGGGGTTTCATAGACCTACACAAATCCCTGATATTGTAATGGGTTTTTAATCCCCTCTAATATAAGAAATTAAAGGGTGTTCTAAACCCCCACTAATATATGGAATTATAGGGGGTTGTGAACCCCGTCTAAATTAAGAAATTATAGGGGTTATTGAACCCCATATAATATATGACATTAGAGGGGGTTGTTAACACACTCTAATTCATGAAATACGAGGGGTTCATTACCAAAATCTAATCCATTTGAATGGATGGGTTTTTAAACCCCATCTGTTTTGAAAAGAAATTATTCTCTTTTAAGTTCACATTTTATAGTATTTATGTGACTGTGTGTGCATCTGTGTGTTTGTGTGCATATCTATATAAATATTAAATGAATATATTATATAAATGTTTTTAAATACATTATAAAATTATATACATATATAGACATTATATAAATATATTAAATAAATGTTTATACATATAAACAATAATATATAAATATATAGATACTGGAATACATAAAATAAATGTAATTATAAATATATTAATGATAATATATAAAACATATATATGGAATTATAAATAATATCTATATTTTTATACAATATTATTTATAAATTAATTTAGTATATATAAATATATCATATAATTATATTATATATTTCCAATTACAGGTATGTAATTTATTTTCTGTGTATGTATAAATGTGTATAAATGATATAATATAAATTTATATAATTACATACATAAATGTATAATATAAATGTATTTAATAATATATATATATATATAACATAAATAATAAAATATATAAATTTATAACATTTCTAAAACCAACATAAATTAATATAGTTTAAAAAATTGGTGTAATAATAATAATAATTAACAATATTATAGTCACACAAAGATAGAAATATTAATGTATTTATAAATATATGTATAAGTATTTATTTATAATATAAATTTTTAATTATTTAATTTTGTCATATGTTATATATAATATAAATATAAATATATTATATTCAAATAATTATAAATATATGTATAATATATTTATAAATATATATATTTAACATAAATGAATAATTTTTGAATTTGGACTTATATTAATTAAAAATATATTATATATATTTATAATATATGTAAATTGGAGTGATAATAATATATAATTTAAATATATTTATATATTTATTTATATATGTAGATATTGTAATTTAAATTATATATATATTATGCACTACTATATATTATATATATGAATTTTATAAACAGATATATATATATATATATACTTTATCTAATATTTGTATCATTAAATAACTATAAAATATTTTATATAAATAACATAGCATCAACTAGTGGTGTGGAACAGTAGCAGGGAGTCATCCCTTTGATCCCGAGATCATATCCTTCCAAAATTAATTATTACCATCTGAGAGGAAGGATGTCTGGCAGGCTAGAAATGGTGTGTCAGGTGGGTGAGTGGCTATGTCACAATGAGTGTCAAATGGGCGAGTGGTGGTGTAAGTGAGTGTTAGTAGTTGTATCCAGTGTGCAAGCAGATATTTCACAACGAGAATCAGGTGGGTGAGCAGCGGTGTCATGTGGTGTAAGGCGGGTGGGGGTCAGTAGGCGTGTCTATAGTGTTGGGTAGTTAAAACCACCCAAAACATAACCCATTTAAAATAAAATTTCCCACCCCACACACCTAACATCCCACATTAGCCCCTCATGATTGCCCTCTCTCCAGACCCCCCACCCACAATCCACCCACCACCCCGTGCTCGCTCGCTCAAGATCCCCTAATCACATGACACCTAACAAAACAAAATTCCCCCAGAGGCAACCATCCCAACATGACACCACCCGAGACTAATCTCACCACCCACATCTATGGAAACGCCTAATATACCCTGCTCGACTGACACCCCCTAATAGCAGCACTCAACATCCCACCATGACACTTCTTCTCATTAGCCCCTAACACCGCTGCTTTCTTGTCCCTTTAATTTAACTTCCACTATACTTACCTTCATCTTAACAGCTCATTAACACAATAGCTTCTAATCATGGAAGGAATCATCTTTTGTTGTGGTTATGGTTAATCAACCGTAATGAATTTTGAAGTTATTTAACACTCTCAAAATGAAAATATGACTCTCTCAAATCACCCTATTTTTTATAGTTTAAAAACCATTAGTATGAAACCAATGCATACTTAACATGTGTGAACAGGTATAACCGGTGTATTCCATGTCTAAAAATTCACATGACATCATAAAAAAAATAATTTGAGTGTTTTTCTGATAACTAAGCCACAATGTGCCCTTTCCATACCTTCTTTGTCTTTATTCCATAATTTTGGTCATAAAGGATGTTGAAAGTGACCAAAATCTTGAAAAAAGGATAGTGGACAAGTATATTTTTAGTCTTAATGCATTGAGTCAGATTTTTCCACAAGGCCATCACTTCCCACCTTTATCAGGGGTCTATCATCAAGATCATCAATCATTATCACCAATCATTGGTCAGGCCTCCAGGAAACTATATCCTAATAATTCCTAAGGTCAATAAATGAGCCACCATACCACTGATTTCACCTCAATGTGATTGGACTCAAGTATTTCATTCCCCTGCCCCGTGTTCATTCCCATCCTCATAATCAACACATGTCATGCACACTCCCCCTCAAAGGGATAACCATATAATGATGGTACACCTAATCCATGTACACCAAATAAATTACTCCAATTGAATGTTATATACCCACCACATGGATGAGGATGTAATGGAAGAACATATCATTTCAACATGTGAATTAAGTATCAATATAAAAAACATGTTATCAATATCTAACATTGTCTGACATGATACAATAGTCTACTTATGGAATCAAGTATAATATTTTGGTGTGATGGGATACACACTTATATTAGGTCACAATCATGTATAATAAAATAGGGTATTAAAATGAATGTTTCACCTCATGGAAACAATAGTATCAAATAGAACCTAATGGAATGAAACTTCCATCCACAATCATGTTGATGAGTACTCTAAACCACATCAAGATATGATAAATGAAGCAAACTGAGCTATTAATAAATTTATCTGAAACACCTTAAATCTATAAGAATAGTAGAAACTCAAATGAATCATGTTCCAAGAAAGATATTAAAGATGATGTTTTGTCAAATGAGATGTCACAAAACTATCATACCAAGTGGAATTCACAAATGATTCTAGATTTTCAATTGATCAATGGAGGTGTTAATAACATTCTACATCTTCCATCATTTATGAAATTATCGTATAATTTCATGTGATATGGAATCAAAATCAATATATTTATAAATGGAATGTTGGATATATATTTTTTCTCAACCTTAGTTGGATATATCAAGAAGAAACCCAAATAATTGAGGTTCATATATCATATACCATAATTCTCAATCATCAACCCACTTAGACCTTTTTGAATCAATCTTTCATGGATAAAAAATAATTAAAAGATAGATACGTATTCTCTATAATAAATATGGATACATACAGTAAGAAAAATGGGTAAAAATAAAATATTAATCGACTTTATATGGAATTATAGGATTTTAAAAACGTATAGACATCATTTGGTCCCATGTTTTTCCAAACTATGCACAAACCAATTGATGCTTACTGTATCTCCGTGCCACCTACATGTTTTTGTCACATGGTTTTTTAAACAGTGAACTAACAATAGTAATGGGCACTATGACAAGGTCCATTTTTTGATGAGTTATCATTATTTTAGAAACCATGATCCTTAAATATTCTCCACCATATATGATTCTCCGAATAGCCATACAATTTCCTGAAGGTTCAACATGGCTTGGGAAACCCATTCACAAAACATGCATGTTTGAAAAGGACACTAAACATATCTTAAATAAACTATAACCCCCATGAACGTAACTCAATTAATTAATAGTTAGATGAAATGGAATAAGATTTGAATTTAACTCATATTACACCTAAAAATTATAATCCATTAAAATTTAGTAATTAATGATGGTGTATGAAATTCAAGATAGCACTATGATTTTTTGGACAGTTTGAGATTACAAAATGTACCGTGATAATGGAGTTACATTTCGATATTCATCAATTATATCATGGTATGTATGATTTTTTCATGTATCATTATTCTAGATGTACATGTTTGATCCTATACATGAGGTCGACTACATGTACATTTAGCTGGAGTCTGGCACATAATTTCAAGATCACTTAATGAGGATAATATATAAGAAAGATATGGTGTTGAGATGAATGGAAATTACACTTCATAGATTCATATGGTAGTATGTATGGATCTAATAGGTTAAATGGGATTTAAAGAATAATGGCCTTTCCCCTTCGTCTGTTTGATTTTAGGAAACCTAGAGGAACTTCTTGAGGAACAGAAATCATTATATGAGGATAATTACATAATAGTGGGTTTTAATTGAAAATATATGTTATGTACATCCCAATAACTTAAATATTTTTTCCATTTCATTAATCTATCCTTCACCATTCAGTATGATTAAATATCCAAAAAATATCTGGATTTTATTTAATGAAATTATCTTATACGTTCCCATGAAAAGAGTTTAGTTGTATTCGTTCATTGTATCCACCATTAATTGTATTTTTAATGTGATTTAACACTACAATAATTTATATTGTTCTAATCACTCAATGTGTTTTATTCAAAATAAAAAAACCCACAACCTTCCATGTTAATTTAGTTGGTAGATATCCTCTATGGGAAACCATTCTAAATTGGCAGGGATTAGATGAAGCAACATAGAAATCTACAAAATCTAACTCATGATAATATTACAATTGATTTGATTATATAAATAGATTTTTATTAACATTATTGTAACCTCTAAAGGTATCCACAACATTATCTAATAAAGAATATAAAAAAATATCACATTAAATCCAATAAAATATGATGTTAATAATAATTATTTCACATTATAATATTCCCATGTTCTTTAATGATTATAGTTCTAAAGAAATAGAAAGATTACTACATAAAGATGTGGAAACTTGAACATAGTGTATATAATTCCCAATAAACAAATCATTATATTTAATCACCTATTTTAGTTATTTATTTATTCTTTTAAAATGCACCCAATAAAAAACTTTTGGCATTAACGTAGTTTTTACTCATTCTTATAACATGTGAAATTCATTTGAAAAATTATTAGTCCAGTGAAAACATCAAAGAACATGAAATGTTTTACCTTTATCGAAATTTTTTTTATCACATATAAAAAATTTCCATTTATAAAAATAAACCCCTGACTAAATGAATTATTTTAGAATAATTATGAAGCAACAAGAAACAATAAAGTAATATTATTTCATCTATGATGTGGAAAAATATTTCTTTATAAACAAATCATTTCACCTTTAAATGTTCATAAATGTTTCTTACCTAATGAAAAAAATATATTTTACCTAAGAAACAATTTTTCAATAATTATAATGGAATGTTAATGAATTTGATTCATATCTCATGTGTGACCATTGTTTAAGCCATATCAAAATAATTTAATATTATTTTATTCAATAGGAGTAACAAACCTATTTTTCACCATAATTTTTCACCTTTGAAAACTATACCTTTTCTAAATACTTGGAAAATTTATACTGGGATCAAAAACATTCAAGAGCAATATCAGGCCCTCTTTCCATAATCAATTATTTTTTAGAACCATATCATTAATATAATTTGAATGATTTCACTTTTTCATCATAAATCCTTTGAAAGACTCATTTAATCCCATAAAAAATATATATTTCATTTTTATATAATCAGAAGTAGAATTATAATTTCTCTTTAAAAACAAAGAAAAAATAAAAATTCATGGATGTTATGGGATAATAAAAACTTTTAAATACAATGTTAACATTTATAGTAGTCATGATAATGAAAAATGGATATTCGGGGGGAGAAAAGTTAGTCAGGCTGTATATATTAAAAAATTTAATTATTTAACTATTTTTTTTAAAAATAACTAATATATAAAATCTTAACAAAAATATTATTAAATAATTATAAAAATAAAAAATAAATTAAAATTTGCCGTTAAAAACATTTACAGATGAAAAAATGTTAAATTTTTTAAAATAACATTAACATTGATGAAAAAGAGTTTGAAGGGACACTTTAAAACAATATTTTTTAATGAATGTCTATCACCTCGAGTCATGAATCATTTCATTTATATGACTAGAATCCTAATTAATAAATTTTTATATCGTCTAATTGATTATGAATAAAATATTAAATTAATTTAATTATCAATATTCCCCACATTTCATTTTTTAGAATGTTATATTTAGTTTCTATAATAGTTAGGTTCACATTGTACATTTTTAGGACGCTCGGTTTATAACCGCAAAAAAAATATTGATGCATTGAACATGGTGAATGGTGTTAAGATTATATTACCTATATAATTAAAAAAAATTATAATTATATTATTTATATGTTAAATAGTCATTAAAAATAAACCATATAAAGTGGTCATGACAAATTTATGACATTGTTTCATGTAGAAAATAGTCCATACATATGCTTGAATGAAATTATCATTATTCTAATGGGTGGATAGTAAATAGAGTATATAATAAAATAATAACGGTAAATAATAAATATTTTATAAATTTCATATTTATTATTTATATATATCCATATTATCATCCATGTAATGAATAAATGAAAAATGAATCACTCTATTTCGTGGAGGTCGTAATCCATATGTATGCACAGGAAATTTCATTGTTTTTAAATATATTATCATGTAATATAATATATAAAATATTATATTCAAACCATCATAATTATTTCATAAAATCATATATATTAATTTTAAACAAACTCATGATTCATTGATGAAAAAAATACATCACCTCATAGAGGTGGAAGTCAGCACATACACTCATGTGAAATTTAAATTTACCATATGAAGGAAAAGGAGATGGAAAAAGGTTTTCCAGTAAAAATTGCTAAATTTTAATATATTTAATATAATGATGAAATTATATCACCAATATAAAATAATATTTAATTGAGGTAAAATAAGATATAATAATGAAATATTTGGATTGGAATTTTACATATTCTTTTCAAAACATCACCTTAAAAACACATTAATCATTCTAAGGATGGTATTTTGGTGAGACTAGTACCTCTAGGTAATGGGGGGTGGATTTTAGGAAGGTATTTAGATAAGTTTTGGTCAATATAAATTTATCAATGTGTTTGATTGAATGAGGATTGAAGGTTCTCTTTTTTAAGTGAGAGGATTAGTGCACTAATAAATACGTAAACAATTTATATCGACTGTCTCTTTCTCAAATGAAATTGGGAGAAAATTGATGTATTTATAATATAATATTATTATGAGTCTAAATAAACTCATGAAATAAATTGAAACATTTTTTATGATATTTTAAACCTCATCTATTTTTGAACACCCTCTTTAACTCTTGTAACCATTACCGCTCTCACAATGTCTTACCAATTTTACAATTCATAATTTACAAAAATGGAAATGATGTTACTAAATAATTAATCCTTTTGATTAAAAATATAAAAAAAATATTTTCATTTTCAATTTATATAGTTGAATAAAATAAAATAAAATATAAATATTAAATCCTCAATGAAAAAAGTATTTTGATAAATGAACTTTTAGGAATAAATTATGGTTTTATACAAAAAACAAAGTATATTGATGATTAATGTTTAGTTAATTGGATTATATTAGTAAAATAAGAATATATTACCATAATTTTGATATAATATAAAGTGTTAATTTGTCAATACTTTAAAAATAACTAAATTTTTTTTAAAAAAATTGATATTTTTCACTATTCACCTAAAAATCAGTTTTTCATAAAAATGAAAAAAATTAACCCTAAGATAGAATAGATATTTTCAAAACAAAAATGAATTCATTTTTATCAAATTAATGTTTTAAAAATAAAAAATTATCTTTTAAATAAAACATGGTACTGCCTGAAAATAAAATTTGTTAAATAAAAGACTTACTTTTTCAATTGAAATATCATATAAATTAATTTATAAAACTATGATGAATATTAATACATAAAAATTAATAAATATTATTCTTAATATTTATTTATTTGTAAGATTACCATGGTTTTAAAAATATATTCCAATCATTTCATACCCTTTTTCATTTTTCCCATGCATGCATCACTATGGGTTTTAATATTATAAAACAAGGAAATTCACTAATTAAACATTCAATCAATAAAATCCACAAATTTATTTCTTATTGTTATAAATACCATAAAAAATTCATAAATTTACATGTTATTATTTTTTAGGAGTAAAATATTTAAAATTTTAATTCATCATTCAAAACAATAAATCCTAAATGTAACATTAATTTTTAAAATTAAAAATAAAATAAAAAATAATATGTTCAAAATATTATTAAAATATTTAAAAAAACTAACTACATTCATTCACAGATGATCCTTACATGACCTCATTTAATTCCTATAATAATTGATCTCAAAAAAATTAATCATCTCTCTCCTTCTAGCCTCAATCTATGAATACTAATTTACAATGACTTATTTTAAACTAAATGAATTTATGAAGAACCTTTTAATGTAAAAAATTAAAATATCATCATATCAATTCATAATTTTACATAATAAATGATTTAAAAATATAATCCAATCTATAAATTTCATTCCCCCCTTGTTCACATGAGATTAAAATTTACTTTACCCTTTACCCCACCAAAAATGTTGCACATTATACCATTTTTGGATCCATGAGAAAAAACTTATTCAAAACATTAGAGGGACTAATTTTGAGTCAATAACAAGTACCATGAATCTCCCATAACTAATTTGAATAGCTATTGAACAGAATCATGATCAGTCTCTCAAGTCTCAAATTGTACATTTCTCTTATGTATGGATCTTATTTTTCACAAAAAAATATTGTGCCAATATATTTCTAGAAAATCTAGTTTATATCATAGAATATTAGTCTAATATAATTCAAATGTATTATAAATATATATTTTAGGGTGACCTATTGATGTTTTACTAAATTTTAGTAAAAATAAATCACTTAGACACTGGCTCATCAATGCAATGAAATCATGTAAGATAAATTTTCACATAATTTAATAATTAAAAAGGATCAATGATCATTTAAGTAAAACAATATATTCAACATTTTAGAGGTTAATCACACCCTTTAATATGTTTTGAATAAATGTTATCATGTTTTTTTATTTACCAACACAGAACACAATTCCCACAATCCCCCCTACACACACGTGTGATTGAGTTTTCGATCAATTACTTCATAATTAGGGTGATGTATCAATGATTTGAATAATGAATTCATATGTTTTGGAAATAAAATTTATAAATATTGGTATACTACCACTTCCATTATAGGTTTCTTAATAGTGTGTGAGTCATTTTCCCAAAAATTTTGTACACTTCATTTCTATTATTCTCCAATGAAATTATAATTATGAAATCTAATATAGTGGAATTTATTTTACAAAACAATATATAATATCTAAATAAAATAAAATATTTTCAAAAACATAGGCTTCGAGTGATGCATTAGTTTTTTAATGTCATGTTGACAATTGTTTCTTATTCAAACTCATTCAATATCCTATGGTATTTGGTTTCTCTCATATGGGATCCCATGTGGTTGCATAATTACTGTTTTTTTCTCAATGATCTAAATTTTTATCCCTATGATATTATTATATAATATATATGAATTTGTATCCAAATTTAAAGATTATCCTTATAAATAAACTCATTTTAGACGTGAATAACTTCCATAGGTAGGTAGAGTTTGAGAACATATACACTTAATGCCAAAATTTTATCCTTAATTATACCTTTAATATAGTAATTAGTTACACATGTAATTTTAAATTCAATAATGGTCGGTACCCTTTAATTTAATTCCTTATTTTTGGATTTAAATACCCTAATTTTCAAATCATGTTGTACTATTTCTATAGCAGATAGTGTGTTCCTAAATCCATGGTAGTTTCTGGATCAACTAACGTAACATTTTTAGCTATTGGAGTAAGTGCACCAAATATTTCAAGCACACACATTAATATTTTAATTTATTTATTAGACGTTTTCTTTTCCTTTTTGTTATATTACTCTCTTTTAATTTCAATTTTTAATAGTAGTTTTAGATTTAAAATTTCTCACTCTCACTCTTCATTTTATTTCTCCATAAATTCTTTTTCTCTTTAATGGTTTCAATTTTTTCTTCATCCTTAAAAATCATATATACACTATCCACATGGTTTACTTGTTTCATATTCAATTAATTTTCTAATGTATTATTTATTAAAATATAAAATAATATTATTTATCTTAAATTACCCTTAGTCCATGGATTTTTTCACTCTTTCATCCTATATGGTACAATATTTTATCTTTAATGATTTTGATTAATTATTTATTGTTCATATATTTAATCAACTATTATTTCCACAATTTAGAAATTAAATAGAGTTTCAACAATGATTTCCTTTGTTTTTTTGGTTTATATTCTAATTTATTTCATCAATCCTTGAAATCCTAGATTGAATCTTCTCAATGTGATCAAGTGTAATTTGACTTCCTTAGTGTTTCTCATCCAGAGCAATGTGTTTCTAATAAAAATCATTTACCTCACATAATGGGTGTAAAATAATATTAATATCATAATTTTATGCTTTTAATATTCCTTATTACTCTGATATATGTAGTCTAATAACATTCCTCTAACATTAATTTTCATAATTGGAAAAAAGGATTAAACTCATGTTTCCTAGGATGAAAAACCATGGATTTACACTATCTTACATGATTTTAATATTGATAAAATTAATATACATTTTTCCATTGTTCTTTGATGTATTCCCTCTAAATAGGGTCTATTTATATAAAATTATAAATTTTTATGATAAATTAATTAAATTTCATCTGGTTATAAATACTTTTTTCAATCAAGCGGAGGTTTGAATTAATCATTTATCCATGGTTCTTTGGGAAGGAATATGTATCATTTTTATCATCTTATTTCCAAGTAATAAAATATATATTTTATCCTATATTTTATTTATAATGTACTGGGATACATTCTAATTATATATCATAAATGAGTTTTTCACATACACTGCATGCCAAAATATCTTATCATCCTACTTATTTTTCGTTGACATGAACACGTGAAACTAATCATGATGACAAGAAATATCATGTTATACATCTGCAGAGGTAGTGGAATAATGTATTAATTTTTTTTATATATTTCATATTCATTGAATTAAATAATAACTCAATAAAAATTTTCATCTACAATGTTTTATTTTTCAACAAAATCTTCCTTATGTCACCCAATTATTGGTAATAAAATGAGAGTCCATAAATGAAATATTTCTATTCAAATAGAAAATGTATTTTATGGGTTTTTTATTTCTATAATTATCCCTTAAACATATCTCAATCCTCTCAAAATTGATCTCTATATCATAGAGTTAAATTATTAATTCTCTTCTTAAAATAATTATTCTTTTCAATTAGAAAATATATCCTTAAATGTTATTAGTTTAATTAATCCTAAGAATGAAAAGTTTATTTAGCTAGGATGAACCATTATTTCTATTCATCCACCTTTAATAAATAGTATAATCTATTGAAACATAATTCATTTTTTTCCAATAAATTCAGTGTGAATAAATTCACTTTTGTGATTAATTTATTTGTTATTTTATGAGAATTATAATCTTTATAACTACTAAAAGATGGTAACTACTATGTTTGGTTGTGTTTGAGTTTATATTACCATTTCCTATGTGATCAGATGAATTTTTATAGATTCCCCATAACATGGGGTATATTAAGGTCTTAATTCTAATGGGATCATCATTTAAATTTTCAATTGGCATATTACAGATGTGTTTTCCTATGACTTAGTAGAACAAAATATGTTGAGTATCCTCTCTTTAATTTCTACTCCAAGTCGTAATTATAATTATTGACATTAAATTTTATGTAATTTTTTTAAAATGTTATGAATTATTTTTTTCCTAAATGGTATGGTATTTCTAAAAAAATATTACCATCACTTTTAAAAAAGGGAAATACAAGGGCCCCCACTTAAGGACCCCTTGGAAAGGATATTCTTGGCTTATAGTTCGAGTTGAAATTGAATTATTAATACACCAAGGGAGATACTATCTAGGATTGGGATGATCTCAATATGACATATCCTTTACCTCCATATGATTGATATATATTTAATTGGGGAGAACTCATGGATGATCTTAGTGGTGAGATTGTTTTTCCATACCATAATAGATACTCAAACACCTACACAAGAAACCAAGGATAGAGGTAGAGGATGTCATTGTGGTATTCACAACACGACAAGAGTGATACATTGGATAACATTCATGGGTCACCTTGGATGAAATCAAATTGAGATTGGTTTAATATACAATGCCTCTAGGGTGAAACTTGTAATCCATTTTAGATCACCTTTTACAGGCTCAAGATGCATCTTCTTAAATTCAATGTATTAATTTTAATTATTGAATATGGATATGTTTCGGGATATTCCTAGGGTTCATTTACCAAGACTAATCACATTCTTGGTGATGGTATGACATTAATGAATTCATGTTGATGAGTCCATTCAAAGCATTATCTCATATGTGCAGGTTTTTCAAGGTGCAAGTACAGCGTGTTAGGACGACAAAGTTATAATCAGATGAGTGTCTCAATGGTGAACCTGGTCAGATGTAATTATATACTTATTTATTTTTCGAATTACATTTATTTATTTTAGAACACTTCTCAATTTATACACACAAAAATGGATTGACGTAATCATCCTTGGTTGTGGAATACTCTGAATATATCAAGCCCTTCTTATAACACCTTTCATTCTATTGAAAACATATTGAATGCAGATATAGATATAGGAATGTTTCCATCTACACATGCCAATGACTTAGTTCTAGGATGGAGTGATGGAAAAGGGGACAGAGCCTATGCTTCTTATGCTATTAGTTATAGTTTCTGGACATTTTTTTATTTTTATATATAATTTGGTATATGGATGTATCCCATGTATATATTTACCCGATTTTTTTACTTTTACTTATTATTGATATAATCATCATTTAGGATCTATTAATTATCACCTTCCACATGTTTATTATCTGGAAAATTTTATTATTATTCCAGTACTGTAAGCCATTACTATGTCTTCTATTTCATATTTATTAGATATACCATTGTAATCCACTATGATATATGTATGTATGGTAACCCCACAGACACATCCTAATCCATCACCACTCATCGGAATTCACTAGAATATTTTTAGTTTTTTTGAGGTCTTTTGAGCCATCATCTCGGGGCACTAATAAGTGGAATCTAGCATGAAAAACTACAACAGAATACCCTAATAAAGGATAAAATTTATGAAAAAGTTGATAAGTTTGTATTTAGGAATCATAAGGATTTATTTAAGAGTCACATAATCTCAAATGATTGTATATTATTGGAATCATCAATGATAAATGTTATTGAAAATTGTTAGAAACAAACCATGGTGATTATTATTCATAGTATTCCTTTATTTTACTTATATAATTAATGATTTGATAATATATTATTAGGGAAAATAGTCAAATCACACTGTCATATTAAAATAGGGTGAAGTTCCTTTGTAGAAATGATTGTGAGGACAATTTCATGAATTTGAAAGGAATGTTTTTCAGTTTTATAATGCTTAAAATAACATATAGTGGAGAATGCATTGGGATATATAATGATACAAAAAATGTATGGAATGTTATGAATTCTACAGTATAATGATATTGGTATAACTTATGAATCATAAAAATTGACTATTCATTGGTAGAATTAGCAAACTTGTAACACCCAGAGATTTTATGAAAAACATTCTTTTAATTTCTTTAATGTCTTGTGTTGTATGCTACAACAAGATTACCTTGCGATATACGCAGCACCGTATTAGCTTGCAGTATACGCAACACTATTCTTGGATCGTGTTACACATAATTTTGATAATAGTTATTCTACGCACCATTGAGTATATATATATATATTCAATGTATAAATGAAATATGGTTGGATTATGATATACGAAACAACAAAGGATTATTTCACAACATGCAACCCTGACTTGGCTTGCATTACACGCAATCACGACCTTCCTCGATAGCGTGTGTTGTACCCAATACCGGGTTTTACTAAACAACGATATATTATTATAATATTGTTATGAACTAGCCGGTATGAATAGTGTTAATTAAATTTTGAATTTTATAAAATTAATATTCATCTTACACATTTCTAGAACATGGTATAAGAACAAAATAAATTTTTCGGGTAAAATAAGTATTTTTCAAAAAATGCAGTTTTGCTGCCTTTTGATGGCGCACCCACTTTAAATCTAGTTTTTGACATGTTTATAAGTTCAATTTGACAAAATAAAATTCTTCTTTTGAATCATGTTATAAAAATTTACATTAGATAATGTTTTGATATTTTTCCGATAACTTTTAATATTTTAATGAATAGTAAAAACACGCTATATTTTAATTAAAAACATCTTTTTTCATCGTAATATCTTATGTGGTTAAATTATAATATTTAATGGTTTTAAAGTATAAATAGAATATATTTTTACCAATTAATATAATGTATGTCATTAGCATTGATTTTACCTTGAATTCGTAGGTTAAATCAATTCAATCTTTTACAATGTTTTAAAGAAAAACCTGTTTTCTTTCGACAATGAGATTAATTTTAATTTAATTTCTACATATTTTGTGTATTGAATTTAGAAAAATGGATTCCATATTTGGAATCAGTGGGTCCAAATTATGTTAATGAGCTAATTTTTATTTTTGGGCATTGTGAATAGTAACTACAGTAAATTTTATTTACTATAGTTAAATGTAAATCGGGTAATTAAGGGTAAATATAAGATTATAAAATTACCCTAACACTTGTAAAAATATTATTGGATGGCTAAAATGCGACCCATATAACTTCAGGGTCGGATTAGATTCATTTTATGGACTTTTTTCCATGAAAATAATTTAATTATTATTAAAACCAAAGAATGTGACAACATGTCACTTTCTTAAATCTTATTAGTATAACAATTTTAATATAGTGATAATCTTCATGAAACTTCGAACATTAATAGTCTCCAGAAATCTAATACAATTATCTACATCATAGTAATTTATTTAGAATTTGTAGGGATTAAATAATTATCATTTATTATGACACAAAGATGATGCAATAATTGTCTTATTAATGAAATATTGACATAATTGATGTTATAAATGCCCAAATCAATGTTATTTGAGACTTTTTATGACTTACATTAATTTTATTGGTTAATGTGACATGTCATTGTTCATATAAGTTACTTGGTTCGAAATTATCATTCTGTTATGAATTTCATAAAAATCATGTACCAAATAGTGTCAAAATTGACATAAATTAGTTTTGAAAACAAATATTATATTATTAATTGTTATTTAATTCCTAAAAATCTATGGTTCGGCCAAATGACTTAAATAAGGATAGATATATTAATAATAAACAACTTTTGATTAGTTTTTCTTGTTATGGTATGTTTATTAACCATATAGTGTAAGAAAACAAAAAGACACGGTAAAAGTTAAATTATTTAACTTAGAGTTAAATCTAATTGATAAGGTTAAAATAATAACCTAATCATGTCTAAATCATACTGGATGAGAGGATTTCGACCCATCCCCACTTTATCTTCGAAATAATACCCTTTGGAACCATTATAAACCTAATTTGACCTTAATATAAAATAATATTTGGAATTTTTCCTAAGGTGCCCCTCTCCTCCCTTATAAAAGGGCACCTCCTCCCTCTCCTCCTCACAACAACGTGAGCATTCAAGCTCAGACAAACCCTGAAAAAATCTCTTCTCCACTTCCCTAGTATCATTCTAGATGTCATGGTCTTCTTCAAAGACCATCCTTAGTTCATTAATAGGAGGTTAAGTGAAGGCGCGTCAAAAAGAGGTAATATCCATTACCGATCTTTTTCAATTTCTTTCTTCTTCAACTTCTTCTTCTTTAGTTTTTTCATGATAAAGTAATAACATCATTATTTCTTATATACTGATATGTTATTATAAATAATAAACAACTCTAATTAACCTTCTATCCATCCTACGGAAAAATGAAATCACTACGCGTGCGTACGTACGGAATACCGTCTCCACGACGCGATGAGATTCATTATCCATGTTAACCATTCAAGAATGATTATAAAGTATATATAATGAATAATAATTTAATATATGACATGTTAAATCTACTGGATTGATGTATATATATATTTCACTTACTTACTTCCATTCAAGACAATAAAGAAAGGAAAACAGCGTTCATGCATACGTACGGACTACCGTCTCCATGAACGGTGTGTTTCATTTCATTTATCTATCTATTATATATATATATATATACTGAATATATATGATATATAAATCATATTTTATATTATGGAAGTAAGTAAATCATGATATAAGTAATAATAATGTCATGAACAACAAGTCCAAACACCTACGATAAATGAAACGATTTTTTCCCAAAATGCTTCATTAACATGGAATATACAAAAGAACGGGTAATATAAAGTTATAAGTGAACCATATATGATATCATAACAATGAATATGATTCTTTAATAAGTTAATGACATTATTTAAATCATTATACAGGAGGTTCGGATACTTACAAAGAATATCGGACATAAGGTAAGGGAAATATCACAATCTCATTTTTATCCGATATTGTTTATACTTTGGTATTTACTAGGGTGTATTTTATCATCCACATACATGTTTCCTCAATATATAATATTATTTACATCCACCTAAAAATTTTTAAATCATATTTTACCCTTCGGTGAGTTTTTTAGTAAAAGATATGAAAGGAATCTTTTGTCGTTTTTCGTACGAGGTGCTTTTTGACTTTTCCGACAAAAGTACGAAGAATGTTTTTTTTAAACTTATACGGCATGAATGGATTTTTAAAACATTATTTCCAAGAAGCTTCCTTTAAAAGTTTTCAAGTTTATTTTTAATCAACTTCTTTTAGTTTATAATTGTATGACATGTTAAGAAAGGAAAATTGTTTTTGAAGAAGAAAGGATATTTTCCTCAAGAATGGAGTTCAATTGTTTTATCAAAATTATTTTCCATATAAGATAATAAAGGGTTCTGTTTCTATCCCTATTATTACATTGATTTGATTATGTTGCGTTGGAATTATTTTTATGAATTCCTTTATCTTATATGAATTTTTTTATGATGTCATGATGTTTAAGATTCCCATTTTGATTACATGGGTTATGTAATGATGTATGCTTTATGATTTTGTGGAACACATAAGAATGGTATAATTATGATATGGGTGGGACCTATATCTCCCTCCAATGCATTGGGTAAAGATTTTATATCTCATGAGATAGACATGGCTGGAACGGTAGTTTATACCGGTTCAGTGAGGCAGGACTGAGACGAGGGTAACTCGGTTCAGAAATGGACTTTGCCCACTAAGATAGTCTTAGCAATGAGTCTTGACTAATAAGAAATTATTCTCTATTATTATGTGTGTATGCCACAATGTTTCATGTTTTATGTTATGATTATTGGTATTTCATTTCACTACTATGATTTATCCCATGTTATGAAATTGTGCTCTCTTTTGCAGGTTACGATTTCCAAAATGTTATGTTCTTATGAAAATGATGTGACTGATATTTCTTTTGATTACCCTTACTGAGAATTTGAGCTCACCCTTTTATGTTTTCTTTTCCCCAGGATATAAAGAAAGCTTTTAGGTAAAAAAAAGGAAGATCTTTATGGGAGATGTTGAAGATCATTCACCACGATTAGAAGATTATATTCCGAGTTTCCAAACACACTAAACTATTACGATCCTTGTGTGTGTGTGTTTTCTTATGTACTAAGAATTCCGCAAAAGTAATGTAATGTCCATGTACGTTAGGCTTCGGGTCTCTACAGTTGGTATCAGAGGAAAAGTTTAGTCAACCTTTGGAAACTAGGATGCGAAAATGTTAGTAAGATCCCTAGAGATATTTCTAAGGTATGTCTAGGGATGTCCCCAAGGATAAGTATACATATAGGATACAGTCCTAGAACTACGGTAACGATCATATAATTTAACCTAAGATGTTAGATATTGAGGATACTCCCCCTTTATTATGTTGTTTTCCCTAGCATGATTTTTGCCTCTCACACTATTCTTTTTGGGTTTTAGAAAATGGCTGGAACAAGATGATTCACGATAATAGAGGATATGATGGACAATAGAATGATATTTTTCATGAGAAACCAAATGAAATGGGATTTGGAAGTCCAAAAATCATTATTATGCCGAATCAGCAATCTCATAATATGATCAATAAAGTAAAATTTGGTAGGTTTCCTGACTCGGCTAATAAGAGAAAGATGGAATTTCATGATGATCATAGAGGAAATAAAGTTCAATTTACCATATGTAAATCATGTGGGAAGAGGCATCAAGGAGAATTTTTCAAAGGAACTGGAATATGCTTTGGGTGTGGAAAATATAGCATCCCGTCTTTTTATAACATAACTTTTCATTCCATTACACGGAACTGAGGATCTTTAAGGTTTAGTGTCTTGGAAACAAGGAACATAAAACATGAAACAAAAAAAACATTCTTCTTAAATACTTGAAAGGCTTCTCCTCATGTTCACCCTAGGCTCATTACTGCATCTCATAACCTGGGGACATACATCAAAAGGAAGGGTGAGCAGAAGGCCCAGCAAGGGAAACAAGTGAAACATTTTACATATGATCTTGAGATACATCAATAAAGTCATGAAAAGAACTTTAAGGCATGAGAAAGAAAATCATGAGGCATTTCATAATAAAAATAACATTTTCCATAACTTGAAGATGTGGCTACATCATTTAACATAGACAATCATGAACATATCACCAAGGTCCATCCCCAAGGTGTCATTTGAAAATTACCAAGGTTATTCACCAAGGTATCATGAAAATTGTAATCTCTAGTGGTTACATCATTACCCAATGCATTGGAGCGCTATCAGGGCGCACCCTTAAATTTTACTTTATTATCATGTGAGCCAAATATATCATCATCAAACATTTCATAAATAACCCACATAGCATAAAATAAATGGGTTTCATTTCATAATCATAACGTTTTAAAAACTGCTTTAAAGACATGATCTTTACGTCACTTTAAACCCACGGAAAGGGAAAGCGGGTCTCATGAATGTAAATCCCAGAATTTAAAATGGAACATTTTGATATATATGTGAATACCCTTGTAGAAATAAGAGCCTTGAGTATTCACTTTATAACATAAAATAATTTTTGAGAAAAGAGAGAGGCATTTTGAGGGGAAAATTCTGCAGCATAACGGCTAAGTTTCGGGGTTTTAGAAAACATTGAAATGAGAGGGGAAATGGGTCACCCACTCATAAATGATCCATAAAACAGTAGGGTGAAATAATAAGAAGGACATATGAACATGGTAATGAAATTTTAGGGACATACCATTTGAAATGAAAAACATGGAAGGAAAAAAGATTAGATTTCCCTTATGAAAGTTCGGCAGCCTAACGGCGTTACTTAAACCTCAACAAAAAAATGATTTGAAAAGATCAAATAGGATCTCTCATCATGTGAAAATAAGAGTTCAGTATGATAGATATAGAGATAATTCCCCAACATAACAAAAGGAACTTGAAATAATTGACATGAAAGTAGAACTTCAAAACGAGAAGGGTGAAGAACCACTTAAAAATTCGGCAGCCTAACGACGCCACTTAAAACATCAAAATACTGAATTGAAGAGATCAAATGGGGTCTCTCATCATATGAACATAAGAGTCCAGTATGATATATATAGAGATCATACCCCAATATAACAAAAAGGAACATGAAATACTTGAATGAAAATAGAACTTGAAAACGAGGAAGGTGAAAGAATACCTTAAAAATTCGGCAGCCTAACGGCGCCACTTAAACATTCATAAAACGAATTGACGAGAGCAAGGGGGGTCTCTCATAATATGAACATGAAATAGGAAGTAGGATGAATATAAAAGAACATCCTCCAACATAAGAACATGGAGTATAAAAGAAAAGACATAAAAGAGATTACTTGAAAAGAAAGAGAGAGGTCGGATCCCTTACCTTAAAATGTAACTCTTAAACCTCAAAGGTTGGGACCTTGAGGGCTTGGGGGCACCTTGGGAGGACTCCTTGGAAGGTAATGAGACCAGAAATTCGTTGGTAATGAGTGGGGAGTCGAATGGATGAGAGGCGGGCTTGGTATTTATAGGGAAAGTGAGGGGACAAGGCATTAATGGCCAAGGGACACCTCACATGTGCTTTTCTCAAACCCATGTGCTCTCCCTTGTCATTTATCATGGAGTTAGGCCACATGGGGCCCCCAAAACAATAATTCATCACCCTTGGCCGTCCAACTCTTAAAAGATCTCATGACATCATCATGACACCGTTATGATGTCATTAAACATACCGAAACCCTAAAACTGTATTTTTACTATTCACTGAAAATTCAACTTTCTCAGAAAAATCCCAAAATATCACATTAACCAAATATCAATGCTCTGATTTCAAAAATGAAATCCATTTTATAAAAATAATTTTCTAAATATTTTTAATTTAATTTTTAAATAAAAACACTATTCATCGAAAATTCATTTTTTTCAGAAAAAACCCCAAAAATTACCATAACATAATATCGATGCTCTGAGTTCAAAAATAAAGTCATTTTTATAAAAATAATTTTCTAATTATTTTTAATTAAATTTTTAATAAAAAAACACTATTCACCCGAAAAAACTAATACTTGAATAATAATTAATGAAACCCTTATTTAACTATTTTATTGAATCACATTACTTAATCAAGGTGCCTATATTATTTTAAAACTTTCTTTAAGTGAGATTACTAATCCATTTGGTCATATTACTAATCCTAATCATAAAATCACTATTCATAATTTACTATTCATCAAAAATCAAGTTGATATTATTAGACTCTAAATTTAGTACTGAACATAATTGCAGAAGACCATTTTTTTTAAAATCATTACACATTTTTAATTATTTAGGGTTTACATAAACATATTTAAAATATCCTTTTTCTAACATTCATCAAAAATATGCATACTATATTTATCCGGTCATTTCAAAATTCATAAACTTCATCATAAGAAGAAATCCCAATTTTTATTTAAAACAAGGATTACACAAGGTAGTTACAGTCTCGTTACATAACCCCTTATAATACCAGCATAGGACCTAAGAGTAAGGTGTGCTAGGGTGATAGAAGCTTGGGGCGGCTCAGTCAACATTGCCCGAGTAGTAATTTCTATCAGTTTGAACTTCTCACAAAGGCGATTTCGTTCCAGCTTCACATGATGAAGTTCGGCTTGGATTTGATCCAGAGCAAAGCCCAGTGGTGCTACCTCCTTCCCAAGCTCTGTTAGATGGGCTTCGATCGGTCCAAGACTACTAGGTGAGGCCATAAAATCTTCTTTCTATAATAATTAACCGAGAGTACTTATATTTAGAGACAATAATCAAAACATTTTGTTCACAGCGGTCATGTTGACCGATGGTTATATAATAGTCAAAACCCACTGATCTCATTTTAATTATAATCATGTTTATCAAATAAAACATTTTTGTTGAGTATAACAATAACACATAAAATTAGGAAACATAATTTATTTTAAAAAAATTCGCGTCGTTACAATCTTCCCCCCTTAAGAAATTGTGTCCTCACAATTTTAAAATTGGGTTTTGAAATTTCATTGAAAGTCCCACATCGGAAAAGGTGTCAGTAAAACTATTACATTAAAATAAATAAAGGGAAGTACAATGGTCACCCGAGTTAACCCACACTAGGGTTCCATGTAGGAAAACATGGACATGGAGGAAAAAACAAAGGGTCAAGTTCTGAGGGAGAGTGATAGAGAACATGATTAGGAGAAAGTTAAACATGAGAAAATCCCAAACTTATGATGTCTGTAAACGGTCTTTGATTACCTAGAAGGAAACGTAAACCAACAACATTTTTGTTTTACGTTTCTTTTCATAATTTTGAGGATTTCATTTACTACATAGAACAAAAACATAAGAAAATATACTTACCTTCAAGTAGAGTTTCATCCTTTAACAAGTCCCTACCAACACTAATCTTTTCTCCAAATGAATAGAATTCAAAAAAACTTGGTCTCATAAAAGCAAAAGAATCATCTTATATAGAATCACATAATCTACAAAAGATTAACTATCTATTTCTTCTATCTTTAAACATTATCCCAAAAACAGAAAGGTTAAGGTAAAACAACTCTTCAAAAAGAAAGAATCCCATAATAATGGAAACTACTTTTAAATCATCAAAGTTCCATGGTACTACCCAAAGTTCAGCATAGACCATTCCATAAATAACGGTCCTTAAAATTCTTCAAAACAAACCAAACTAAGATTGAAACCCAAATACAATAAGGATTTGATAACATAGTCTTCCAAAAAAACTTCATTGTTCATCTCCAGACAACATCAACCACTCCTAACATCTTATAAAAAAGTAGCTAACCTAAACATATTTTACCCAAGATAGGTTAGTCATTCCCATAAGTAACCTAAATTACTATAAGTTCACCTTAAATTCATCGATTCTTCAAAATATAAGTCAACCTTACTCCTCAATGAAAATACCGTAATAATCTATTTACCTCGATCAAATATGGTTCCCAAAATAATGAACGTCTTCCAAAATAATAATCATATTTTAATCCCCTAATCATCCCTGTCATATTAATACGAAAATCGTCGCATTTCCTATCACATTGGTTGTCGGAACATGTTCTTCCATTTCCCACCATTAACTAAGAAGAGAAAGCATAATTAGGGGCTTAAGTACTTAGCTAATAATAATGAAAAGGAACTGAAATCATATAAGGATAACTTGTATATGAAAGGTATACCCTAACTTGTGATCTCCTAGGTTCCCATCTAGGTTATGAATGATCATATATTCTTATGTGAACCTTTATTTTATTTTATCTTTGTTCCTTTAACAATGGTTCATACCAAGCTTATGAATTTACCAAAGCATATCCCCCGGGAGTGTTGTAACCAAGAGTGCAGCAAGGCCCGTTGTCGTGTACCAGTTCCCGTTCGAGTCTAGCTCAAAGAGGTGTTTTCGGGTTTTACCCCTATGTACATCTGTGCCAGAGCCACCTCTACCTGCTCGTATCCAGACAGGGATGTATTTGCTTGGCAACCCCTTACTCAATACTCACCAAAATACCAGGAAGATTTCCTATATTAAACTTTTCTACAGGGTTCCTCCTAGAGTTTTCATATCCTAATTTCCACAAATAACTAAAGCATCCTTTGATACCAACTATAGCATCCCGTCTTGTTATAACATAACTTTTCATTCCATTACACAGAACTGAGGATCTTTAAGGTTTAGTGTCTTGGAAACAAGGAACATAAAACATGAAACAAATAAAAAACATTCTTATTAAATACTTGAAAGGCTTCTCCTCATGTTCACCCTAGGCTCATTACTGCATCTCATAACCTGGGGACATACATCAAAAGGAAGGGTGAGCAGAAGGCCCAGCAAGGGAAACAAGTGAAACATTTTACATATGAACTTGAGATACATCAATAAAGTCATGAAAAGAACTTTAAGGCATGAGAAAGAAAATCATGAGGCATTTCATAATAAAAATAACATTTTCCATAACATGAAGATGTGGCTACATCATTTAACATAGACAATCATGAACATATCACCAAGGTCCATCCCCAAGGTGTCATTTGAAAATTACCAAGGTTATTCACCAAGGTATCATGAAAATTGTAATCTCTAGTGGTTACATCATTACCCAATGCATTGGAGCGCTATCAGGGAGCACCCTTAAATTTGCCTTTATTATCATGTGAGCCAAATATATCATCATCAAACATTTCATAAATAACCCACATATCATAAAATAAATGGGTTTCATTTCATAAT
This sequence comes from Viscum album, assembly GCA_963277665.1. Lineage (NCBI taxonomy): Eukaryota > Viridiplantae > Streptophyta > Magnoliopsida > Santalales > Viscaceae > Viscum > Viscum album. The sequence continues at coordinate 1,489,815,323 of OY728151.1, read as the reverse complement.
CATAACGTTTTAAAAACTGCTTTAAAGACATGATCTTTACGTCACTTTAAACCCACGGAAAGGGAAAGCGGGTCTTATGTATGTAAATCCCAGAATTTAAAATGGAACATTTTGATATATATGTGAATACCCTTTTATAAATAAGAGCTTTGAGTATTCACTTTATAACATAAAATAATTTTTGAGAAAAGAGAGAGGCATTTTGAGGGGAAAATTCTGCAGCATAACGGCTAAGTTTCGGGGTTTTAGAAAACATTGAAATGAGAGGGGACATGGGTCACCCACTAATAAATGATCCATAAAACAGTAGGGTGAAAGAATAAGAAGGACATATGAACATGGTAATGAAATTTTAGGGACATACCATTTGAAATGAAAAACATGGAAGGAAAAAAGATTAGATTTCCCTTATGAAAGTTCGGCAGCCTAACAGCGTTACTTAAACCTCAACAAAAAAATGATTTGAAAAGATCAAATAGGATCTCTCATCATGTGAACATAATAGTTCAGTATGATAGATATAGAGATAATTCCCCAACATAACAAAAGGAACTTGAAAGAATTGACATGAAAGTAGAACTTCAAAACGAAAAGGGCGAAGAACCACTTAAAAATTTGGCAGCCTAACGACGCCACTTAAAACATCAAAATACTGAATTGAAGAGATCAAATGGGGTCTCTCATCATATGAACATAAGAGTCCAGTATGATATATATAGATATCATACCCCAGTATAACAAAAAGGAACATGAAAGACTTGAATGAAAATAGAACTTGAAAACGAGGAAGGTGAAAGAATCCCTTAAAAATTCGGCAGCCTAACGGCGCCACTTAAACATTCTTAAAACGAATTGATGAGAGCAAGGGGGGTCTCTCATCATATGAACATGAAATAGTCAGTAGGATGAATATAAAAGAACATCCTCCAACATAAGAACATGGAGTACAAAAGAAAAGACATAAAAGAGATTACTTGAAAAGAAAGAGAGAGGTCGGATCCCTTACCTTAAAATGTAACTCTTAAACCTCAAAGGTTGGGACCTTGAGGGCTTGGGGGCACCTTGGGAGGACTCCTTGGGAGGTAATGAGACCAGAAATTCGTTGGGAATGAGTGGGGAGTCGAATGGATGAGAGGAGGGCTTGGTATTTATAGGGAAAGTGAGGGGACAAGGCATTAATGGCCAAGGGACACCTCACATGTGCTTTTCTCAAACCCATGTGCTCTCCCTTGTCATTTATCATGGATTTAGGCCACATGGGGCCCCCAAAACAATAATTCATCACCTTTGTCCGGCCAACCCTCAAAAGATCTCATGACATCATCATGACACAGTTATTATGTCATTAATCATACCGAAACCCTAAAACTGTATTTTTACTATTCACTAAAAATTCAACTTTCTCAGAAAAATCCCAAAATTTCACATTAACCAAATATCAATGCTCTGATTTCAAAAATGAAATCCATTTTATAAAATTAATTTTCTAAATATTTTTAATTTAATTTTTAAATAAAAACACTATTTATCGAAAATTCATTTTTTTCAGAAAAAACCCCAAAAATTACCATAACATAATATCGATGCTCTGAGTTCAAAAATAAAGTCATTTTTATAAAAATAATTTTCTAATTATTTTTAATTAAATTTTTAATAAAAAAACTCTATTCACCCGAAAAAACTAATACTTGAATAATAATTAATGAAACTGTTATTTAACTATTTTATTGAATCACATTACTTAATCAAGGTGCCTATATTATTTTAAAACTTTCTTTAAGTGAGATTACTAATCCATTTGGTCATATTACTAATCCTAATCATAAAATCACTATTCATAATTTACTATTCATCAAAAATCAAGTTGATCTTATTAGACTCTAAATTTAGTACTGAAAATAATTGCAGAAGACCATTTTTTGAAAATCATTACACATTTTTAATTATTTAGGGTTTACATAAACATATTTAAAATATCCTTTTTCTAACATTCATCAAAAATATGCATACTATATTTATCCGGTCATTTCAAAATTCATAAACTTCATCATAAGAAGAAATCCCAATTTTTATTTAAAACAAGGATTACACATGGTAGTTACGGTCTCGTTACATAACCCCTTATAATACCAGCATAGGACCTAAGAGTAAGGTGTGCTAGGGTGATAGAAGCTTGGGGCGGCTCAGTCAACATTGCCCGAGTAGTAATTTCTATCAGTTTGAACTTCTCACGAAGGCGATTTCGTTCCAGCTTCACATGATGAAGTTCGGCTTGGATTTGATCCAGAGAAAAGCCCAGTGGTTCTACCTCCTTCCCAAGCTCTGTTAGATGGGCTTCGATTGGTCCAAGACTACTAGGTGAGGCCATAATATCTTTTTTCGATAATAATTAACCGAGATTACTTATATTTAGAGACAATAATCAAAACATTTTGTTCACAGCGGTAATGTTGACCGATGGTTATATAATAGTCAAAACCCACTGATCTAATTTTAATTATAATCATGTCTATCAAATAAAACATTTTTGTTGAGTATAACAATAACACATAAAATTAGGAAACAAAATTTATTTAAAAAAAATTCGGGTCGTTACAAAAAATAAGGACACAAAGCCAGTAAGTGCAAAGGAAAAGGTTCAGTTAACACCAGGGATGAGGATAATGGTATTGCTACGACATCAACAACGGTTAAATGTTTTAAATGTGGAATGTACGGGCATTATGCAAACCAATTCCCTAAGGGAAAGACTCATGAAGAGAATCAGTATGGTCGTATGGGTAGTATTTATGTGATGATGATGAAGAGACTACAAATGAAATGTGAGATGAAAGAATTGTTGAAGCTCGGTCAATGATTTAAGAATGTAGTGGAATGATTACATGTTTATCATGTGTAATGTTGTATAAGTAATCTCATGGTACTATGGAATAAGGAGACATATAAGGATTGTTATACTGTGGTATTTCCTTGAGTTTTGAAAGTGTATGATTAATGGTACCAGTATCCATGAAAGGTTATTCAGATATTTTTGGAATGTAGATGATATGCGCATAATGAAGGGATAAAGAGAAAATTAAATGTTTGATAGTATTCATGAGCTCATGACTAATATAAAGAGAAGGTTATATCATTGTTTGTGTATATAGAATTTTTGGATTTCGGTATGTGGAAAGAGTTAACTTTTGACAGCATTCAAGTTTTCACTAAGGTTTAATGGGTATTCATTTTTCAAGAGAATACATCATTAATGTATTAACATGATTGGAATGTGACCAACAATATATATGGGGGATAAATGATGGTATTCACATGCTTGGTTGACGACATTTCAAGATATCGTTTTCTTTATACTATGATCTTGCACCGAAGTATTTTAGATAAGCCAAAAGATTGGAATGGATTATGTTGGACATAGGTTAGGATAGAACTTTTTCGATATTATTGATGGGATGTTATAGTAATATAGCTATAGAAAAAGGACAACCTGCAGGACGGGCAACAACCCATCGCGTCGGACAATGCTGTGGGAATCGGACCCACAACCGAAGTGCGACTGGCCTTTATCGCCTACCACTGGCCTACAAGAAGTCCCTGTTTAGTAGAAACTAGTTTTATTTTATTACGCGGTATGATATATAAAGTATAAGTTCATTTTTGGAATCGTATACGATTAACCTCACCATAGATGGACATATGTATATTTGATAACTTTTGCTAACCTTTTGTTTGAAACAGATGGAATGACCCATCATTTTATCACATGATCTATTAACACTTCCTGAATAACAAATTCAAATTCATTTCTTTAAGAGATGAAGTGGAAATTGTTCAAAGCACGAACAATAGCGAAATTGTACCAAATCATGTAAGTATTTTTTTTAATTCAACAACCATAGGGAAATGATCTTGAAAACCAAAAATGTTGTCCTAGTGCCCTTATATCTGATTAATCAGATGGTACCCTAGATCATCGCAAATTTATGGCTTTCTGATTACTGGCTTTTCCATAGCCATGTTCTCTACCACTCTCCATCAGAACGTGATGGTTAGAGTTTTCTTCCATATCCATATTTTCACATATGTTCTCCTATGTGGATACCCAGTGATGAGATAATTTGGGTAACCGTTACGTTTCATACTTTTGTTTTTACTGATTGGTTTTGGTATTCCTTTTTACGATGTGGGTTTCTATTAACAAAACTTTCGAATAGTAAACCATTTATAACCCGGACGAATTTCGAGGGAGAAATTCATTTTAAGGGGGGTAGAATGTAACACCCCGAGATTTTATGAAAAATATTCTTTTAATTTCATTAATGTCTTGTGTTGTATGCTACAACAAGATTACCTTGTGCTATACACAACACCGTATTAGCTTGCAGTATACGCAACACTATTCTTGGATCGTGTTACACACAATTTTGATAATAGTTATTCTATGCACCATTGAGTATATATATATATATATTCAATGTATAAATGAAATATGGTTGGATTATGATATACGAAACAACAAAGGATTATTTCACAGCACTCAACCCTGACTTGGCTTGCATTACACGCAATTGCGACCTTCCTCGATAGCGTGTGTTGTACGCAATACCGGGGTTTACTAAACAACGATATATTATTATAATATTGTTATGAACTAGACGTTATGTATAGTGTTAACTAAATTTTGAATTTTATAACATTAGTATTCATCTTACACATTTCTAGAACATGGTATAAGAAAAAAATAAATTTTTCAGGTATAAAATGTATTTTTCAAAAAATGCAGTTTTGCCGCCTTTTGATGGCGCACCCACTTTAAATATAGTTTTTTACATGTTTATAAGTTCAATTTGACAAAATAAAATTCTTCTTTTGAATCAGGATATAAAAATTTACATTTGATAAAGTTTTTATATTTTTCTGATAACTTTCATATTTTAATGAATAGTAAAAACACGCTACATTTTAATTAAAAACATCTTTTTTCATCGTAATATCTTATGTGGTTAAATTATAATATTTAATGGTTTTAAAGTATAAATAGAATATATTTTTACCATTTAATATAATTTATGTCATTAGCATTGATATTACCTTGAATTCGTAGGTTAAATCAATTCAATCTTTTACAATGTTTTAAAGAAAAACCCGTTTTCTTTCGACAATGGGATGAATTTTAATTTAATTTGTGCATCTTTTGTGTATTGAATTTGGAAAAATGGATTCCATATTTGGAATCAGTGGGTCCAAATTATTTTAATGAGATACTTTTTATTTTTGGGCATTGTGAATAGTAACTACGGTAAATTTTATTTACTATAGTTAACTGTAAATCGGGTAATTAAGGGTAAATATAAGATTATAAAATTACCCTAACACTTGGAAAAATCTTATTGGATGGCTAAAAGTATACCCATATAACCTAAGGGTCGGATTAGATACATTTTATGGACTTTTTTCCATGAAAATAATTTAATTATTATTAAAATCAAAGAATGTGACAACATGTCACTTTCTTAAATCTTTTAAGTATAATAATTTTAATTTAGTGATAAAATTAATGAAACGTAGAACATGAGTAGTCTCCAGAAATATAATACAATTATCTACATCATAGGAATTTATTTAGAATTTTTAGGAATTAAATAATTATCATTTATTATGACACAAAGATGATGCAGTAATTGTCTTATTAATGAAATATTGACATAATTGATGTTATAAATGACCAAATAAATGTAATTTGAGGCTTTTTATGACCTAAATTAATTTTCTAGGTTAATATGACATGTTATTGTTTATATAAGTTACTTGTTTAGAAATTATCATTCTGTTATGAATTTCATAAAAATCATGTACCAAATAGTGTCAAAATTGACATAAATTTGTTTTGAAAACAAATATTATATTATTAATTGTTATTTAAATCTTAAAAATCTAAGGTTTGGCCAAATTACTTATATAAGGATAGATATATTAATAGTAAACAACTTGGGGTTATTTTGGCTTGTTATGGTATGTTTATTAACCATATAGTGTAAGAAAACAAAAAGACACGGTAAAAGTTAAATTATTTAACTTAGAGTTAAATCTAATTGACAAGGTTAAAATAATAACCTAAACTTGTCTAAATCCTACAGGATGAGATTATTTCGACCCATACCCACTTTATCTTCGAAATAATACCCTTTTGAACCATTATAAACCGAATTTGACCATAATATAAAATAATATTTTGAGATTTTCCTAAGGTGCCCCTCTCCTCCCTTATAAAAGGGCACCTCCTCCCTCTCCTCCTCACAACAACTTGAGCATTAAAGCACGTCCAAACTCTGCCAAAATCTCTTCTACACTTCCATAGTATCATCATAGAGGTCCTGTTCTTCTTAAATGTCCATCCTTAGTTCATTAAGTGGAGGTTAAGTGAAGGCGCGTCAAAAAGGGGTAATATCCATTACCGATCTTTTTCAATTTCTTTCTTCTTCAACTTCTTCTTCTTTAGTTGTTTCATGATAAAGTAATAACATAATTAATTCTTATATACTGATATATTATTATAAATATTAAACAACTCTAATTAACCTTCTATCCATCCTACGGAAAAAGGAAATCACCGCGCGTGCGTACGTACGGAATACCGTCTCCACGCCGTGGTGTAACCTTTTTTCTGCCACCACCTTAATTGGATGGGTATAATGGTGTAATGAGTAACTATATATGATTATTAAAAAGTACTATTGATACTGAAATAGTATACATACACTTCAACACAATTCAACGACCATGGGAACGATATCATCGCTCCTGCGTACGTACGGACTACCGTCTCCACGACGCGATGAGATTCATTATCCATGTTAACCATTCCAGAATGATTATAAAGTATATATAATGAATAATAATGAAATATATGACATGGTAAATATACTGGATTTATGTATATATATATGTCACTTACTTACTTCCATTCAAGACAATAAGGAAAGGAAAACAACGTTCATGTGTACGTACGGACTACCGTCTCCATGAACGGTGTGTTTCATTTCATTTATCTATCTATTATATATATATATATACTGAATATATATGATATATAAATCATATTTTATATTCTGTAAGTAAGTAAATCATGATATAAATAATAATAATGTCATGAACAACAAGTCCAAACACTTACGATAAATGAAACGATTTTTACCCAAAACGCTTCATTAAAATGGAATTTACAAAAGAACGGGTAATATAAAGTCATAAGTGAACCATATATGATATCATGACAATGAATATGATTCTTTAATAATTTAATGACATTATTTAAATAATTATACATGAGGTTCAGATACTTACAAAGCATATCGGACATAAGCTAAGGGAAATATCACAATCTCATTTTTATCCGAGATTGTTTATACTTTGGTATTTACTGGGTTGTATTTTATCATCCACATCCATGTTTCCTCAATATATAATATTATTTCCATCCACCTACAATTTTTTAAATCCTATTTTACCCTTAGGTGAGTTTTTTAGTAAATGATATGAACAGAATCATTTGTTGTTTTTCGTACGAGGTACTTTTTGATTTTCCGACAAAAGTACGAAGAATGTTTTTTTAAACTTATACGGAATGAATGGATTTTTAAAACATTATTTCCAAGAATATTCCTTTAAAAGTTTTCAAGTTTATTTTTAATCAACTTCTTTTAGTTTATAATTGTACGACATGTTAATAAAGGAAAAGTGTTTTTGAAGCAGAAAGGATATTTTCCTCAAGAATGGAGTTCAATTGTTTTATCAAAATTATTTTCCATCTAAGATAATAAAGGGTTCGGTTTCTATCCCTATTATTACATTGATTTGATTTTGTTGTGATGGAATTATTTTTATGAATTCATTTATCTTATATGAATTGTTTTATGATGTCATGATGTTTAAGATTCCCATTTTGATTACATGGGTTATGCAATGATGTATGATTTATGATTTTGTGGAACACATAATATTGGTATCATTATGAGATGGGTGTGACCTATATCTCCCTCCAATTCATTGGGTAAATATTTTATATCTCATGAGATAGACATGGCTGGAACGGTAGTTTATACCGGTTCAGTGAGGCAGGACTGAAACGAGGGTAACTCAGTTCAGAAATGGACTTTGTCCACTAAGATAGTCTTGCAAATGAGTCTTGAATAATAAGAAATGATTCTCTATGATTATGTGTATATGCCACAAAGTTTCATGTTTTAAGTTATGATTATTGGTATTTCATTTCACTACTAGGATTTATCCCATGTTATGAAATTATGCTCTCTTTTGCAGGTTAAGATTTTTAAAATGTTATGTTCTTATGAAAATGATGTGACTGATATTTCTATTGTTTACCCTTACTGAGCATTTGAGCTCACCCTTTTATGTTTTCTTTTCCCCATGATATAAAGAAAGATTTTAGGTAAAAAAGGAAGATCATTATGGGAGATGTTTAAGATCTTTCACCACGATTAGAAGATTATATTCCGAGTTTCCAAATACACTAAACTATTATGATCCTTGTGTGTCTGTTTTTTGTTATGTACTAAGAATTCTGAAAAAGTAATGTAATATCCATGTACGTCAGGTTTCGGGTCTCTACAAAACTTCTGTCATGGAGTTAGTCATTGTATTATTGAATTAATGATATCAAGGAATTATATTTAAAGGGAATGAATAGCCAAATATATTGAACCCTAATGTTTAATGTATATAATTACCCTGAAATAGTTGTATATACACTAGTTAAGAAGATTCATGTTTATTGAAGATTGGGACTGATCAATACATTACCACCGCAGGTATGTGAAGAAGAAGATTGATGCCTTAAGACTACCAAAATATGATATATATTTTTTGATAAAGGTCACAGAGGAACCAATATTTATTGATTTTCAAAGGGAATACTTTTAAATTTTCATGATACTGTAGAACTTTTCTCTCTCCTAAATGAGTGATCAACAATCTATTCATGTAAATATTGAAAATGACCGAAAGGAAGATCAAAATATGAAAAATAAAGTATGAAATGTTCTTGAGTTCATACTTTATTTAAATAGAATGATAAGGTTTATGAAGTGAGTCAGTTTCTTCTCAATACTAATGTTGACAAAATAGCTATTTGAAGAAGATCATATATCATCATTATATATTAATTCAATAAGTACAAATATATATATAGACCTATGAGTATTTATTATGGGACGAAATTAATAGTGAAATTATCGAGTATGTATCTTAGTTCTTGGTGATTACACAACTTACATGTAAGAGATATTATTATAACGGAATGACAAAACCATTATCCATACCAAAAAAAATGAAGAAACATAACCACGTTTTTTTCAGACACAATGAAACATCAAAATGCATATTGCAATTTGAGTAGTAGTTGATCACCTTGTGAATTTAAAACACTTCATTACCATTGGTGAATATTTATCTCTTAGTGAAATTTTTAATATATACATTAATGATGTTTAACGTCTCATTGTGTAAAATATTAGATTATATATGATTGCGATCCTTGGATTACCAAAATGGTTTTTTGAAGTATTTAGAAAATTTATATACCGAGTCATGTTTTAGTACTACATTTAATCCTCTAATAGATCGTAATTCTTAGAGAACCATTGAAACTCTTGAGTACATGTTGAGATCCAACAATCCATATTTCAATGGTGGTTGGGATCAACACCTTGTTTAAATACAATTCTTAAAATAATAACTTTCACATGAGAATTGAAATGGAACATTATAAAGGCTTATATAGAAGGAAGTGTACAACTCCAAAAAGATAGGATTAAGCTAGAGAAATAATTATATTGGACCTAAACTATCATTATAAATTGAATATAAATTTAGATCCATCCAAATGTACATCATGGAATCTCATGGTTTGTATAAAATTTATTCTCACATTGAACGGTGAGATATCAAATTTGAAGTGGGTGAGAAGGTATTACCACGAATATCTCCATGGAATAATTTTATGTTATTTGTAAATAAGGGAAGGATTAGACCTAATAAAATATATTCCTTAAATACTAATTATTATATATGGATTTTAGCTAATTTTTTATAGATTCCACAAAACATATATCATGTTCATGAGGTGTTGAATATATATCTCCTAATAAATTACAAATATGATCCTTCACATCGATTAATCTCAGAGGTTGTATAATTTTTTCATGATATTTCCTATGAATTGAAACCATTATAAATATTGTATTAAAGATATAAAGTACTATAAAATCATACTACTCGCCCATTAAATGTTATCTGCATAAATTAAAATTTTGAAGAAGCTATATGGGATCCTAATGATGTTCTAAAGCCGAGATATCACCATTTATTTATATCGAGGTGATGTAATTTTTAAGGATTAAATCATTTTAAGGTGGATTGAATATAACACCCTCATAATTTATATATATTTCTTCCTATGAATGAAAAATAATGTATTTGATAGCTTGTTTTACATGAAACCACGAGTCTAAATGAAAAATGATAGAGTATAATGCTATAACCTACAAGTAAAATTTTAGGTATGAATAAGAAAACCCACATTACGATAACTATTTATAAATATTTAATATTAATAAAATATTTAGGTTAATTTATAATAAATAAGTATTCAATTTTAATTAAAGTAATTTTATACTTCAAAAATATTTTTTTATTAAAAATTAATTTTTTGTGAACTTATATTATAAATTGTTTTTAGACATATCCTACATTAGTGAAACCTGTGGTTTCATCATGTTGTTTTTTGGGAGTTCTGGGTTTCGAGAAACCACATTCTTAATTAGTATGACATTTTATTGGTTTTAACACCCTCCACAACTAATATAATTACTATTAAAACATATATGACATTCATTCTATAAAAATGATATAATTTTTTAAATATTTATATAAAAAATATATTAGGATGAAATTTCATGATTTTTATGAAAATATATAATTTTCTATCAATATTTAAATAATACTACGTTTATAAAAAAATTTCATTTTCGATACAAGTACTATTAAATTTTGATTGTTTTTTTAATTTATCTTAATGTTTCATTATATAATTTTTTTTAGACATATTCTAATAAATTTATTTATAATCAACATTATGCTTAATGTTGGTATAAAAATATCTTAATACTTATAAATGCATTTTCTTGAAAACCATTTTTGACATGTTATGTGTGTTTGTTTTAAATTTATGTTTTCCCAAATATATACATTTAATTTGATAAAATGGATTTTCTATTTTTAATCATAATCTAATTTTTTTGTAATGAGTACACTTTCATTTCATAACACAATTACTAGTAAAAAATTTAATTTTTTTAACTTTAGTTATGGTTAAGATGGATTTACCAGGGGTTAAAAAAGAGAGAAAGGAATGATTGAAACATAAACTTATACAATTTATATTTTTAGAAATATTTTTACCCAATATAAATTAATATAACAATATGATTCATTTTTGAGAAATTTTTCATTTGTAAGGGATTATTATTTTTATTCCTTTAAGAAATTCTAGGTGTTTCTTTTTCTAAAATTATAAAAGGGAACCCCCTATATTATATTATTCAAAATTATAAAGACTAAAAAATCATTAAATGCTTGAAAACATAATTTCTTAAAATCCATACCCACTTAATATTGGTCATGGTTTGATCATAAAAGTGTCCTTTCTAGGATTATGGTGTAAACCAATGGGGGTTTTTCAATGAAGAGGTATAAATCAAAAATGATATCTTTGAATATAATTTCTTATTAAAACATATATAAACCTATTATATCCATAATAAAATGATATATAAAATATTGAACATATAATGAGTTATTATTATAAATTTTTAAAAACCCTTTACACATCCTCTTTATGAAATGGGAAATGAATGTATTATACATGCATAATGTTTTGTTATTACCTCCACGAAACGATATAAATCATTTTATATCACCACATCACATGAATATTAATAATGAAATATTTAATAAATATATATGACTTTTATGATTTATTTATGGTTCTATAATGATATATTGTTAATTATATTTCGTTTATTATTTTCCTTAGAAAATTATAATAATGTTCATTCGCACTTATGAATTACCATCTCCATAAATTGGGAAATTTTCACTTTATATATCTATATTTTATGGATGATTGTGGTTATTTATTTATTGAATGTAAATTATATTTATATAATTATTAAAATTATAAATATGGTGTAACCATTATCAAATTACAATGACTAGAACAATTGAATTGACACCTTCATGAAAATTGAAATAGTTCACTCGTAAAAACACCAATTTTAATAAATACTTTTTAATAAATGGATTATAAAATGATATATATAGATCATATAAGATATTATAATATTTAATATGGTTATATGATAATATAATAATATATTTAAATTTATGATAAATTATTTTATATTTCTTATTATGGAATTCAAACATGATTTATGTGGTTTTCATTAAACTTTCATTATTACCAGGATTATTTATTAATAAATTTTTTTGTGATGAAATTATTTGATATATCTCAAGAAAATATCTTTAATTCTATATTCCCATGGTAATTTCAGTATAATAAATGTTTTTTTATGTTTCCTTTCTTTATCTACTTAATATATAGAAAGAATGTTTTCACAGAAAGTCGACATTCTTTTTCTCTTCAGGTGAGAATATTATTCATTAATCTCTATATTTAATTTAAAATGTTTTAAAATATATTTTAAATTTATCTAATTATTTATTTAACGTCATTTTTACCCTTATTTTATTTTATTTTTTTAATTAATCATCCTATTATTTATCGAATGCGGTCCTTTTTACGTTTTATCGATAATTTGAATGGAATATTTGTATTAATATAACATGAAAGAATGGAAATTCCCACTATCATAAGACCAGAATAATTTTAATAAAACTTTACAAGTTTCCATGGTTCTTTTAAACAAATTATTTTTCCTATCTTTTTTGTAAATATTTCATATTAAATAAGTTATTTCAAAATTAAATGGTAATTTTAGTCAAGAAATATTCTAATGATAATTAAATTTAAATCTCTATATATGATAACATCTATTGGTGTTACTTATGATTCAATGGGTATATGATCCTATGATACAATATTTATTATTTTTCATGATTATTTATTGTTATGATTATGAAATAATGATACCCCCCATTTTATTTTCCAATGTTTATGTTATGAAGAATGATAAATATTTTTTTGATCTTGTGGTATAAGAATGAATTGATTATTGTTATGTGGAAAGTGATTATATTATATCACTATATTGAATTGGGTAATTATTAATGTTTTATGAGATAAAGTATTTTTTTGGGAGGTCATAACATGCCCCAAATAGGGTTCATAGGAGGTTATCCCATGTCCAAAAGTGGGTACATGGGAGGTTATACCATGCCCATAATAAGGAGAATGTGAGTTTATCCGAAACTCGAATCAGGTACATAGGTGATTACTCAAAGCCTAAATTGTGATGACTATCTTAGTATAATTATATGAAATAATATTTCTATGATTATGGATATGAAAATATGTATTCCACTATTTTATTACATGATATTATACAAATGTTTTGTTATCATGGATCGTGTTATTTGATTTCTATATGATTGATGTCTTATGAATAGTCAATATTTTTCCAGGAATCATGATTATGATATATAATTTTTTTCATGGTTTTCAAATGTTATCCTAATACTCCCATACCCTTATGCTAATGTTACGGTTAAATTATCACTGATATTTCCCATATATACCATTATTAAATATGTTTGATAACAATTTATTAAAATTCAATTTTCCCATGATATAAATAAAAGGTATTAAGTGTGATATGTATATGAAGTTAATTAGTTGTGTAGAACTATATGAGAGATGATAATGATCTATTACATACCTATTTTTTTGAATCCATGTTACCAAAGACACTAAATCATTACGGTTCTATCATGCATCCTAATGATATGTAATGAATAATTATAAAATAAGACGTAATATTTATGTTTGTAATTTTTGGGTTACCTCATGAAATCGTAGTAATCAAATCCCCATTAGTAGTGAATATAAAGGATAATAAAGTCTATGATGAAGATTCTATCATGATTCGTGAAAGGTTGGTGAGAAATGGCTCTATTATGGGAATGATATTGAATAGATGTGGCATATATTATGTTACTGTTAGATTAGTGTTTTCCTATTCTATAAGAGTATAAATAATAAGGGAATATCATGCATCATAGTTGTTAGTACACCAAGGGGATCCAAAGAGGTACCATTGTATAAGATGAATTTTTTTCCTAGCATGAAGATGGACATTGACAGTTTTTGAACATGTAGTTTGGCCTATTAGAGGATAAAATCTAATAATCAATGGCTTGGAGGGTTATTTTGGCAACTTTTTATACCTTTGTTTATCTGGAATAAAGTTAATATGGATTTTTTATTATTTTGAATATGTCACTATGAGGATGAGATGTAGTATGGGTTATGTAGTGAAATGGACCGAGCCATGCATATTAATGATGCTAGAACTAGCCAACCACTAGCTTGAATGGAATTTGTAATCCACACGGGCTGGAAAAGTTGCTAGGAATCCAGGAAACACAACATGGGAATTATTTCTACAGATGTAAATTAGATGTCTATGCCAGAGAAATAATTAACAGAACAACTTGCTAATATCAAACCTAAAAAACTAGTAAACTATAGATAGAACCAAAAACCTCATTCACCATATGATATCCCTATTATAAAAGGAAAATATTCCCATATAATGGATTCTATTTTCCCACAAGTAGAAATAGTTTCTATCCATCCATAAAAAACAATAAAAACCTACTTGGACAAAGAAAATCAAATAAAGAGAATATTTATGGACATTCCATGAAAAGGTAAGGAAACTAATACGAAAACATAAAATTGGAGAAATAAATGATGACTAAAAAATACATTACTCAATGAAAATATCTAATAAATAAATTCTCAATGAACATTCCAAAGTAAAACCCAAACACATGAAACTGATATGGTATTATAGGCATGAGAACATATTAAGTCAGTAGGCAACCAAAACCCAACAAACCAATGGAAACACCTCTTTAAAATGACTTATAAATTTTATTTTGTACATAAGGAATAAAAAACAGTTTTTTCAAATGTGTTATAAAACAAAAAAAATTAACATTTTCATGTAATGACCTTTTGTAAAATACAAACAATATTAGTTATACATTTTATATTAAACATTTAAACCAAGGAAAACAAGTTACAAGTCATCTTTTATTAAAAACATTCATGAAATAAAAAACCCATTTTCTCTTTTATCAATTGAGAAAAAATTTCAATCCATTTCAAACAAAGTTTTAAAAAATTTAAAATAACACTTTCAATCCCCTTTATTTAAAACAATTAACCAATTTGTTTCGATAATTTGAAAGGTAAATTATATTTTGAAGGAGGAAGGAACATATTCAGAAAAAACTATGTCACGTCACACAACAAGGTGGAATAAATGATAAGGGTATGTAGAATTAAAAACAACCAAACTAGCAGAATAAAATACATTTAAAAAATAGAAATGCTCTTAATGAATCAACCAACTAAGGGAATAAATGTCTTGGGTTCTACCCTAGGTTAATTAGTGAGACATTCATATACATACCTCAACACCCAACAAAATAATGGCATATGTTGCATCCTATAAAAACCTCTAGAATAGTATACACCCATCACTATCTGAATAGAACACCCCATAAAGGCCTATAATTATCTAAAGGGGAAGATATTAGTGTGAGACATCCTGGTGCCTTAATAATCTAGACTCCATCTTATCAACCTATGTCCCCAATACAAAATTAAAGTGAGGAGGTGATAAATATTTAATAAAAAATATAATTTATTTTAAAATAATGCGTTCATAACCTTCCACACACTCTCCGAAAACAACCCAAAAAAATATCCATATATATGAATTAAAAAATTCATGTCAATTCTAAGATCCCCCATTGGGACATAACCCATAATAGGCCAATATTAACACACTAGAATTAACATGCTATCACATATTTATAGAATCATTTGAAGTACTAAATGAGATTAGAAAATACATCTCTTGAATGATGATCCACATAATAAATTCATAAATTCATTTGAAAATCGATTCCGAATATCACTTTAAACACAATATTATAAAACAAGATGAATGTCCATTTGTAAAGACACTCGTTCTATTTTTAAATTCTATTTCAAACACCCTAAGACCCATGATTTCATACTCATTTCCAAAAAGCACCCACTCCCTTCATTTTATAAAACACTAATTGAAAATAAGTCCAATCATTTTTAAAAAGAAAACATGCTACATTTTTTTTATATTAACATCTCTTTAGCTGATAAAAAAATACATTTAATAAAGTACATAACATGGGTTGATGGTCATTGAATAGTCTATAAACTATTTTAGATGATACAAAAAATGAATAAGGCTTTTCACAAAAATTAAAATCAATGGGAAAATGTTATAAAATACATGAAATATTTTGTAAGATCTACACATGAATTATACCAAGAACATGGCATGCATCCAAGGACCACGATGATATCAAAATACCAATAAAAAATCATTTCCAGTATAAAATATCATATACAAGAATATTAAATTAATTAAAAAAACATTTAATATATATATAAGTTTATAGCATGTAAAACAATGGTTCAATTGATAAACATACATAAAAAGGAAATAATAGAGTTTTGGATATTGGGAACATGCCACATTTGATGGAGGACACCCAATCAAAAAAATGTACCCACACCGACTCTATAACAAAGAATAACTTAAAAAATTATCAAAATAAAAACAAATAGTGTTCAAGAAAACCTAAAATCATGATGGAGAAAGGGAAATCAAATGAATAAGGAAGAATGGTGGGCATGCCAAGACCATACCTTTGAGATTTTAGCAGAATGACAATGATATCATAGCAGAAATACCATGGGAAGGAGGTTTCATGAGTGAGAAGTCTGTACATGAGGAGGGGGATTCTGCTTGGTTTCTGCCCATAGAGGGAATTGACATGGTGTTCTATATGAGGGATTCCACAATGACGGTTGAACTTTATGAGGATTTTCTAATGAGATATGAGTGGAGCCACATGAGGAGTAGGGTGCATATATTGCTGGTTCATCTAGTGGAGGTGAAGTGAGGGATAAGGGGCTTTGATGTGGGAGTTATAAGACTGGATGAAATTTAAAAAAAATACACAATATGGTGAATGATTTTGGAACATGGTTATGAAAATTTTGAACCAATTGTATTGTACCTACTAAACAACCACTTGGAAACCACATTATTTCTCCATTGATGGTCACATTATTAAGCCAAACATGATCAAATCATGATGATAGAAACTTTCATGTTTCATTACCTAAAGAATTGTATATACATGATTACTCCTAACTATGGAAACACCATTCAAAACACCTATTCCATTAATAGATATTCAGTTTCTTCTTGAAACACCCAGGATCCCACAATGTCATAGAATTAATTAAATAATTTAACTTATTAAATATACAATTACATGGAGGGTGTCCAAAACTCCTCTTGTTCTACCTTATACCCCCAAAAAGTCCATAGTGGAGGTATAGGTATCAACCGGTTAGACATATAATATATACACACACAACACATTTCAACTTACTAGAAACCACTAATATCCTTGATCAATGATAACAACCTTAAAAATATACCATTCACAAAATACCAATAAGAACTTATAAACAAAAAGATACAAAAAAGTGGTCTCCCCAACATTATAAATATTCAAAACTGTGAATCACCATGTGAAAAATCCTACAACCGAAGGGTCACCAAGAAGATGTTGATTACCTCAAAACCAAAAGACACTCCATAAGATTCCACTAAGAAAGGACATACATAATGTGGTCATATTTATGTGGGAAACACAGTATAAGAGGAATCCAAAGGACTTGAATACCAATATATTCCAAAGATCATATATTAATTTATCCAACAAAAATAATAACTAAATTATCCAAAACCACTATAGGTCATGAGACCATGTATCCAAATCCATCGCATCTCAAAGATAAGAAAACATTATGTGATTAAACACATTAATCAATCAATGAAATGACATGGGATAATTACATGCATAAAAAATTAAAAGAATTCCAGATAAACTATGACAGATACCTAGTCTACCATCCTATGGTGAACAAAAATAGATCCAATATGAAACTAGTTAGTACACAACACAAATTTGTTCCATACCAATTATAGCCACCCAAAACACTCACATAATGTCATCCCATGTCCTTGAAACAAATAATAACCCATGAATGGACCTATATACAAGTATATAATCACCAAATATCTTCCACACACTTGTAAAAAATAATTATAAATAATTCAAAGACCCAAACAATCATCTCTCAAAAAACCCAATATAGAACTTAAGGATCACACCAAAAAAGATACCTCAAAGCTATAAAATCTCTAAACTCATTGAACATGAAAACAGAAGAGAAAATATATTTCCAAAATCAACATGTAGATAGATATATTATAATTCATGATTCTGACTAACCATGGAAAACCATGTCATCTCTTCTATAAAAAAATTCAATATCTTACACACTACCACATCATGAAATGAATTCGAGGGGGAAGTGTAAATTTTTTCGCAAACCTGGAGTATAAAAATTCTCCAAAATATAAATGGAGTAACTTAATCTAAAATAAAGAACATAGCCTTTACCGAAACACTTCTATGAGGCATAGTCATTTAAACATGAATCTATGACTCAACACCGTCTTGTTTCAGAAATAAAAATTACTTATAATGGAAAATCACATGACCTAAACTATCATATAGAAACCACCACTTCCCAAAAATAATAAAATCCATTTTACAAAATTGAATTTTATAGAAACCCTTGTGTTTTGAGAAGAACCTAATTCTATATGGAATTCCTGAAACATTTCGACCTATTTTTGGAAACCACTCAATCTTCTCAAATATCAATCGTTAATGCATTTAAAAAACGATTCTCATCTTATTTTCATTAATTAAAAACAATTATATTTCTTAATGTAACCTCAAACATGTTTTAAAATTCATTTATAGTTAAAAAACCACTAGTTTTATAACAAATTTATTTAATGAAAAACCAAATTGACCAATTTAGAAAAAAAATTCTCAAATAATTCAATAAAATAGATTTATTTTTATAAACAACCAAAATGGTAATTTGAAAAACCAAAACAAGATTCATAAAACTCAAACATGTTTTAATAATTATATAAAATTATTATTTTCAAACTAATATCATATTCCTAGATGTACTCGTTTTTTTCACAAAACAACCCATTTTAAAAAATGTTCAAAAAAGGGCCCATAACAAATCAATCAAAACTCAAACCACATCATCAACATATCACAAGACCCACCTTCACTAATCCCTCACCATTTGGGATCTCTCAAGGGTGGTATAAAAACCCAATTGATATGTAGATATATGATTGAATAAACCAAGTGGTATAACAACTCTTAGGAAAACCATGAAAAAATTCCTAAGATAACCAAAGATCGATTATTCAATAATTTTTAGGTTAATTAGGTCATGCATACTAATTTCACAAAACTGATCTATATTCAATTTCCATAATAAAATCCAACTCAACCCCAAGGAATATTACACTATGCCTATGGGGATCCACAAATCATAAATAGTAAATCCAATGAAATCCAAATTAAAAATTCAAACCCACATTCCATGGAAAGCCAAGGTTCAGGTATGGAAAGAGCTAGCTTGACATTCCCTACACTTACCTCCCATGTTCCAAGGAAAAATTATAATGTTATCTAACTATGATTCCCCAAATAATAAAGGACATTAAAAATTATTGGGATCCTATAAAAAATAGGAACCAAAACAATTGATAATATTCAATATGAATTGTTCCTAACCATCCATCTGATGGATGCTCAAACTGGGATGACAATGGCCTAATGGGTGTTCTCTATCCCCATAAATTGGAACAATTGCTTTAGAATCAAGAAAACAACACATGGGAATGTTTTTACAAAATAGATAATTAATAATATAATTATCAGAAAAATAAAATAAAATGTTATCATGACATATCCATACATCATACATCCATGGTAGAGAAAAAATAGATTTAAAACAACCTAATATCAAAACTAAAAAATCAGTAGACATCAATGGGCACAAAATCCTCCCAATCTGCCGATATTCTAGTCATACAAACCAAATATTCCCATATAATGGCATATCTTTTCAAATTTTTATTTATATTTACTTTATGTCTATAAAAAATTCTGACTTTCCTAAAGAAACTCAATCAAATGAACCATGTTGAACATTATATGAAAATTAATGGTAGGTCTTAAGGTAACAAGTAATAGGTACATTGACTAAATGAAATAAAAAATATGACTCACCATGAATCTTTAGAAAAAAAAATTCTCAAAGAGAAGTCTAAAGGATAACCAAGACACCTACAACAGATTTGATAATATAAGTATAACACATAATCACTCAATAGGAAACCGTAATCTGAATTTTTTTTGGAAATACCATATTAAAATAGTTTAAAAATCACTAGTATAAACACAAGGTATACAAAAGTGGATTTTTCATTCATTATTAAACCAAACAACATGAAAATTTTCAAACACTAGCCCAATATAAAATAAAAAATGATTACTAAATTTTTTAAAATAATCCTTTAAGTTGAGGAAAACAATTCAAAAAAAAGGTTTTGTTTAATGCCTTTAATGAAATACCAAATACATTTACCCAAATCTCAAATGAAAAAACATTTTAAAAAATTTATAAAATATTTCAAAAACTATTTAAAATAATTTTTTTTTTAAAATTATCTAAAACCATTAACAAATCATTTAATAACATTTTTATGTTAAAGGATAGAAAAAAGGATGAATGAACACAGTCTAGAATCACTATGTCTAGTCACACAACAATAAAAAAGAATTAAAAGAACATATTGGACCGTAAATATATAAAAATGATCAATATAATAAAATAAAAAAGGGAAACCCCCAAAATGAATCTACCCACCAAATGAAGAAATGTCATAGGATTTATCCTAAATCATTTTGTGAGATATTGATAGGATCTATAGAACCTTGTCCATGATTCCATCCTATGTTTAATCCTATAATAACCTCCCAGCTATCCCACACCCAGACTCATTGGAATGGAAAACACCATCTAGAACTATAACTAAATTGACGGGGACACTACTAGTGTGTCACTACATAGTGCAACATATGTTTAATCCTGAACAAAGCTATCGTAGATCCCGTGACCCGAGTAAATAAAAAAGTGTTAAATCAATAATTAGATGAATCAAATATAAATGATTTGATAATCAATCATAACTCACCTCCCACACACTAAACAACCTTAAAAAATATCCATCCATAATAATTATATCATGCATGTCAATAAAAATAACCCCCATGTGGTATAATCCATAACATGCCACAATAAATAGACGGGTCTCGAGAGGGAATCACTAATTTTTAAAATTATTTAAAGTGATAAATTGGACTTTTAAAGACACCACTCAGAATGTATATCTACATACATAATTCTTAAAGTCATTTGAAAATTCATTTAAAATACAACATTAAAACTAATCCCTCATGAATCAATGAAATTTAAATAAGAAATCCACTCATTTACTTTCTAATGGTTATCTCAGACATCTGAACACACACTATATCAAAATGAATTCAAAAGATGGTATAAACCCTTATTTTATAAAAAATACATAAAAATAAATCAATCCCTTCTGAAAAAGAAAACATGATTCAATTATATTTTTTAAGGATATTAAAATCCCTTTTTCAAATAAAAACATGCATCTAATCCAACACATGGAATGAAACCAAGGACCATTCAAAGTCCTTATTCAATTTTTAATGACAAAAAACCAATAAGATTCGTGACATGCATTCAAATCATTATGAAATCATTTTAAAATAATTAAAATAATTTCAAGGATCCACACATGCGTTTGAAAAAGCACATGTAATATATCCAAGGCCCTTAACAAGATCAAAAGACTAATCCTAAATCATTTAATGTATACAGTTAAATATAAAAGGATTTTCAACTTCTAAAAATATTTTTAAATCATGATAGTGGTTTATAACATGTAATACAAGGGTTCCATAGACACAACTAAATCCAAATCCCTAATCATTCCCTAGTATTCTAAAACATTCTTTCTCATATCGTGGACATCAAATCGGGGAAGAATAGTCCAACACAAACCCTATAACCTAGAATATAATAAAAAATCAACCATCCTCAAACCTCTACTTTTCATCTGATCACAAAATCATGACTGATTAAGGGATAATTAAAAGAATAAGTAATAATGGTGGGGGGATACAGGAAACATTCCATGGAGGGTTGAACCTCTTTCATAAATAAATATTTGCAAAAAGGTTTTTGGAAGAATTTTTTGATAGGGAAGATCCCAATCAAAAAGATGGTGCTTTGGCCTAAGTGGGACATATGGTGGGGTTGAACATGAGGTTTCACACAATGGATGTAACTAGTAGGGGGATCATGTTAATGGTGGATATGTGAGAGAGGGGGGAATATGCAAGAGTTGGAGGGGTACATAGTGTGGGTTTGGCCAAGAGAGGTGACACGAGAGAGATGTGGAGGAAATGATGTAGAAGAATAAAATAAGAAACACATGTATAATAAAATTAGAATCATGTACATATAACACAATTTTGGAACATAGTTTACCTAACCGTGCACCAGTCGGGATGCACCAACAAATAATGAACTAGGGCCCGTCACATTTTTCTGTGGTAGGTTACATAGTTGAGCTAACCATGCACAAATCATGTGGTTGGAAAGTATCAAGGGAAGAAACCTCGTGAAAGCTAGGTTCACGGTTACTCTTAACCACCTAAAAAGATTATTTACTTGAAAAATATGATTTTGGAACCAACATCCACTTGGAACAAACAATAGATTTAATATTATTTTAATTAATTAACTAATAAAACAGTTACATGGAGGGAGTCTTAGGATATTGTTGATTAGATTACATAAGAATCCAATTTCTTATAGATTCAAGAGTCTCATTTAGTGAATGAGATTAGAATGATCTCTTTTTTTTTGATTGTTTGACTTTATGGAGTTCTATTGAGTGAATGAACATATAGAGATGCATTCATTAATTTTTTTTGGTGGTGAATGAAGAAGACATTAGGGACTTAGCTGAAATTGAGTATGTCTTATCTAATATTTATGATTTTTTTTTCATTTTAATGTGGTTAAACCATATGTTATTATTAGTGGATTTATTATCTTTTTATTGAATCAATTTATTCAATTAATTAACCCTATTCCCTAAATTTTTATATTGCTAAATGATCTGGATCACCCACTGTGTGGTTTTAGAATGACATTATCTCTCCTCACGGGTGTGTATGTCTGATGATTATAGGAATGGTGATCAAGGAGACCTCTCTTCATTCAAATGGGTTCTAGGAATATTATATACATCTCTCAGATATTCATATATTACATTGAGTTCTACGATACATTTTGAGGTAGCGAGTCCTAACTCTATAAAGAAAATGAAAAGAGAGTTTCCTTGATTGAATAATCAGCATTTGTAACCCCATGAGACTTATGCTTGATATTATTCACATGTGGTGGGTTTATGTTACCCCATGAGAAAAATTATTAATATGATATTCGCATGGTGTGTGTTTGTGTGCATCCTCATGGGACCTATGCCTGATTTTATTAACATGTTGATGTTTATTTGTTTTATGATTCTTTCTTTACATGAAATTATTATGGAATATCTTATTGTATCCATTTTTCTTCAAAGTGTTGATTCACTATAAATATTATTGTGTAAATATATTATGTTGTATGGGTTAATATCTCCCTTACAGCGGGTGTGGATTATTTGAAGTATTTCCCTATAAATGATAGAATGGTCTGACCTGAGGTGCTGGATTTCCACAGATGTATTAGATTTAGCTGACATGCGGTGTGTGGCATTCCCCGAATACATGAAATGGGTCAACATGAGTATTTAACATAGAGTAGGAATGACTATCCCTTTATTAGGATATGTTCAGATGACCGGTTGTTCGATTACATTGGGAAAATGTATGAGCATTCTCTGAATAAAATATTAAGAAATCTGAGTCAATATTCAAGGTCCTTTCATATGTGTATATATGTATGATTACATATTATTACATAGTGATTTTATTACATTCTCAAAATACACTTGTTTACTATGAGATCGAATATTAAGGACTCATATGTGAGATCTAATGGGATTTATATTGAAATAGTAAATAATAATCTCGTTGAACTTGTAGATTTTATGATCAAGGATCCTATAATGGGAGAGAGGCTTGATGTTGATGGTTTAGTTGGTTTAGTATGGCGCTGCATGGAGACTATTGGTAGAATCCATGTCAAAGATCTTTTTTCTCATGTTACATAATTTCTTTTCATGTTTTAGTATAATGAACTATATTTTTTGGGCATCCTTTTTTCGATTCGGATTGAATGTTTTACTTTTAATATTTATATCGCATGGTTTGAAATTCTCATACTCTATACAGTTGTCTTTTGGATTATTTTTACCATTATAATTATTGTTATTATTTTTGGTGATTTTCCTATAGAAATGTCTATTAGTTTTCTATTTATTGGAGAATAGTCTCACCGCAATTACTTTTAGGCTATCTCTTTTCATTATTAAACTCTTTCATAAGTGGAGGCATTCATGTATCCATGCCAATATCCATCCTATAATTAGTGATTTTGGATTATTTATTTTAAAAATTTCATAATGAGTCTTCCTTCCACTAAAAATATCATTACAGGCACTCACTAGATCACCTATAAAAATAATATAACCAAGACACACAATTATAATGATAGAACTAACTCCATATAATTATTGTAAAGATTTTTTATCTTTATTTATACAAACATACAATTTTTCATATAGATAATACATATTAATATATGAATATTCATTTCATATTTCAAAAAAAATATTTTATTAATTTTAAATTTTATTTTTTAGGTGATTTGGATCCATTAATAACAGGTTTATAAGTGAAAGAAACCATCTATGACTTGGTTTTTCATAAATATAATCCATCATATACATATCGTACTTAATACTATTAATCATATTCATGATAAAGGAAACATAACAATTGGTAATCCAAAATTCTTATTATGGGTAAACATGGATGATATCAATGATCCGATAAGTACAAAATGGGCATAAGGGTATGGAAATATGGTATTAAAAATTGAAAATTATATCAATTATATAAAAAATCATAATATTATGACATGTAATAAATATTGGCTCATTTCCATGACTATCAAAATTGATTGGGATCACTCCCCCAAATAAATTTAGTAGTTAATGTTTACTCCTATGTATATAATAGTTGACATAATCTCTTATAGAATAGGGTTGACTCAACATTCAAGTCCTATTTATCTCATGAGATATAAATATTTACCCAATGAATTAGAGTACTATATAATTCCAAGAATACCCATCACATAATGAGAATCAAATAGATGTGTTAAAAAATAATATTAAACTTTTATCATATCAAAACTCATGAAATGAAACTGGGATTAAAAAACATTTAATCATATAATAATCCATAAAATATAAATGGGTTTCATAATAATATCAACAATTCATCCTCGATAACTCTGGGAAAAGGAACAAGTTTCCAGAATATCTATTGACCACATTCATGAAACACCCATTGAAAGAATATTAAATCTATCATTACATCATATCCCCAGTAGTGAATAAGTAAAATCATGGGTTGTTGTCATTAATGGAGATAAATACCATTAAAATACTATTAAAAACATTATTGGGTAATTTATCTTTCAATATTGAAAAACACTTTTTGAATTATAAAAATATCAAATAAATTAATGAAAAAAGGTTCATTTAAATTAACCATGGAAACATATAAAGTAATATTTAAATCATTCAGTTGTTAGTATGAAAAGAAAAAAAATTATTGTTTTTCTATTTCTAACAAATATTACTTTTCATTTTTTTGGTAAATACTCAAAAGTAAAACATTCAGAAATTTATAATAAGATTAATTTTAAATCAGTTTATAAAATATATAAAATCTAAAAATAAATTATAAAAATAATTTGAAGATAGTAAAAAAAATTCAGAAATTTATTTTGAAAACCATAACATAGAAGATAATGCATTTTCTACTAAAGAGAAATGTAATGGCCCGGACCCCTCTGGTCAATTCTTTGTTGAAATCAATGTGGTCAACACGACGCGCGTTATAATGATAATTTTAATACTGATGATAACGTAAAAATATGTTAAATAATAATGATGATGACATAAATCGTTGATTAATTAAACTAAAAAAAATAATCATGATACAATGATTTAATGGGTGTTATTATTATTAATGATGTGAAGTGGGAAGGTGTGTGATCCATTAGACATTGATAAATGAATCATTCAGTTTGTTATAATTTGAGTAATTGTTGAAATTAAATTTGAATAATAATTATGGCTGTTGTGTTATTAATATTATTCATAATATTAATAATAATGAGAAATTGATGAAATGAGTCATGGTATTTATTGCAAAAAATTAAATGAACATGGAAGCACGGTGGTGCGTTCAAAAAAAGGTGAGTTCGATATATTGGGTTTATGAAATTGAATGGTTTTTTATTTAATAAATGAGGTTTCAATTTAATCAGTGTGAAATAAAAATAAATAGAATTAAAATAATTAAATTGACGGATGTTACGCGACATTGACATGGCATGGTCAGATTCAGATATCCAACGGGGTTGTTTAACGTGGTCAATGCGATGAGCATAAATATTATCATTATTAAAAATAATAATGGTGATGAGTTAATAAAATAAGTTGATGAATTGTTTTTATTATTGAAAAATAATAAATGACAATGATGGAGTAAAACTATGTGCGAGATGTTAATGAAATTAAAGGTATTAAAAAGGGGTTGAATATTTAGTTATATTAATTTTTGTTTTGTCGTGGATATGGTTTTAATTAAATGGAATGGTTTTAATTTAATATGAGAATAACCATGGTAAACTAATTTAATGAGATTAAATTAGAACATTACTGATGGGTGTTATTATTAATAATAACATGGAAGAGTTAGATTGGAGAGAGAATGATATAATAGAAAATTGAGAAATAATAAAAGAAAAAAAAGGAAAGGCAATCAAGGAGGTGGGGCGTGATTGGCATGGGTATAGGCAAGGCGCCACTTTTGTGGAGCTTGATAAAATTGTGGAATGAAGATTGGAGAGAGGGAGGTATTATATGATAATAATGAAAATAAATAAATAAATATAAAAGGGAGAGTGATTTGCGGCTTCTGTGTGAAGTGTTCCATGCGTGGAATGAGTTTAAAGATATGAAATAAATAAACAATTAAATTAAATAATATAATAATCATGTTATTGTGTTTGTTGATAAAAAACTTTTTCGATAGTAACTTATTCATGCGACCTCGGTTTCACGAACCGTCAGCGGAAGTGTAATCCTGCAATTAAGACGGTCATTTTAAGACCAGTGATGGATACCTTTTTTTATGAGTTATGTCTCGGGTCAACGAAACACACATATTAATAAAATTGACGTTATTATTAAATGCATGAAAACTGCGTGACGTGTCGTGTATTGACCAGTCAAAACGCGTAATGGGTGTATGGTCACATCGTGTATTCATCAATACACGCTGCATACTGTTTTACCTATTCGTCGCCTATATAAGAAAGGGTCGCGGATTATTTCCAGACCAATCACTTCTTCTTCGCACGACGACGATCTTGGATGATCAAGAAGTCTTCCTCCTCTAACTTCTTTGTCCGAACTCCGATCGTCGATCCGTCAGCGGCCACAGGATCGTAGCGACGAGACGAAGCTTCTAATCCCGGACTTGTCACCTTTCCTTCCGGCCTTCCTTCTCCAGCTTCCATCCTCGGAGGAGTTTGTCGGGTTTGGCGAACGCGGAAGACATCGAAGGACGTTGTCGGAAGCGACGTGATCGGGACCTTTTGAGGTAGGGATCTCACCTTTGTCTCTCTAATTTGTGTATCATGTGTGGCGGGTATCCTTTTGTTTTCATGAGAAATGGTTGAACCTTTAAATAAAGATAATAACTGTTTAAAGAATGGGGTTGGGAAGTTAGTGATTGTTGATACCTTACTTTTTATATCCTGTGATATTATATTTGTGAATTGAACGAGCTTCTACCTACTGAAAATCATAGTCGTTGGGGGCATTTGCTTACGCAATTAAATGTTGCCCTCTCCTTCTGTATTTTCTTATGGATGGAAACTTCATGAAATGTGGAAATTGGTTAATCACGTAAAGTTGACTTTTTAAATGAAAATCTAGAACCCTTGTGTGATCACCCCGGTTGAACCAAAATGGAATAATGAACATGTGGGTGTTGGCTTGGTTACGTGGCATGTGTTGGGGGTGTTTTGTGGGCTGTTGTGGTTTGGGTGAGCAGCGGGGCTGCGACGTTTGGGTGGTGATCTTATTGGAATGGTTGATGGTGGAAACGTGGAGGTGTGAAATGTTTTGTAAACGATGGGGTTGAAATGGGAAGTGGTTGGTTGTGGAAAATGCCTTTATTTATGAAAAGTGTTTTGATTAGGAAAAGTGTTTTGAAGTAAAAAGGTGTTTTCAAATGCAGAAATGTTTTGTGTGTGGAAAGGGTTTTATGTGTGGAACTTTGAAATAAATGAATGATGGAATGTTGTATGGTTGTGATAATCTTTTGTAAATGAAATGGAATGTGGTTGCTTGCGTTTTACCAAACCTTGGTTGTGGATGGCAGGGATATGTTTGTGAAAGGTTTTGTCTGGATGATAGTTGCCCAGTAGTAATAATTTGTTAAACCATTGCATGAAACATGAAAACGTAATTGGGGTTGGGGGATGATTGTTTGGTTGTTGATGCATGCTTCGTGGTAGCAGTACTGAGGCACATGCTCAGTTTCTCTTTTTAAGAAGCCATAGGTTGGGCTGTGTGTTTGGTATATGTATATATATAATTGTATCTTTGTGTTTTGTCGCACCACACCCATGTCAAGCACCTAGTGCTGAACACTCCCATTTTATGGGAGAGGGTGTCCCCCCTTAGTTACTAGCTCCTTCCTGCTCCTTCTTCCATAGGATATGATGGCTTGAGGTGACCTTACACCCAAGACTCTTCTGGTAGGTCTCGGAGGCTGTGATGGCTTGAGGCGACCTTTAGCCCAAGACTCTTCGGGCAGGCTTACCGTTCCCAAGAACCTTCGGGATGAGGCCTAGGTGTCTGCGGGCGGGTTAGTGGTTGTGGCCCAGGTGTGTGCGGGTGAGATGCGTGGTTGTGAGGCCCAGGTGTGTGCGGGCGGGATGCGTGGTTTGGCCCATGTGTGTGCGGGCGGGAAAGGTGTGGTAGCGTCAGGACGTTTGCCGTTAGGAAGAGTAGCATATAATTAAGTGGGAAATGGTGCGGGGTACACAATACTTTTGTTCTATATATATACTAAACTTGTTTGTGTTACTTGGTGAGTGTGACCAGTGAGGCTGGGTGGATAGTTTTTCCTTGTTAGTTTCTGGTTCTTCTGTTTTCTCACGGGACCTTAGGGTGTCTCCCCACTTGTGCACAAGAGCTTTAGGTTTCCCTACTGAGTATACTTGTATGCTCACCCTACGTTTACATTCAGGTTTCCAGGAGGACTACCAGGGTCGTGCGGGACCCTACTAGTCGGGCAGTTGGAGTTGTTACAGTTGTTGTTCTCTTGTTTTCTTTGGCATTGTACTATTGAGCTTCCTTTACTTGTACCTTGTTATAAAAATTGTTTAAACATGCATGTGGGCTTGGTTTGGGTTTATTTATATACACTTGTTCTTTTCCCTTTTTGGTGGTTGACTTGTCCTATTTCCCGATCCAAAATAATAAAAAGGGTAATGCCTCCCATATTTGTGAAAACTCATACGCTTGGTGCTAGTCGCCAACCCGGGGCCTACTGGAGGCGGGACTCGAGGGTCATTATCTCCCTTTCACCATTTCCAGCTCAGGAGGGGCATCTTTGGTGGGAGGGGGTCGTGAAAGAATGGTATCAGAGGCGATGGTTGATAGATAGGATAGAGTATGGAGTTAGGCACAGTGAGGATTGCATGGTATGGTAGGGCAACTGTGTTCGTTAATCTTGGTGCGTGACATAGGCCAAGGAAGACCGGCTAGGACACGAGATTTTAGGGCCCCCTGTGATCCGAAGCAAGGACTCTGAGCCTACCGAACGACCAAGTGAGACTATATTGATTGCAGGGTAGAGACCCTAGGGAAGGTACATGCATCATCATGTTTGTGTTTTACTTGATTTGGGTGTTCTGGGAAAGAAATTGAAATAAAATGATAATTAAAACTTTGAGTTTTTCCTTACTTCTTGGGCTTAGGTGATCCTTGTTTACCGTACATCAATGGCACTTGGACGTTAACAGAAATGTAGAGGAGTGGGACGTGGACAATTTCACGCAACAGAAGTGGCAACCCCAGCAAGGCGAATGATCGAGAGAGATGTTTCATGTTTTACTTAAATGCTCTCGTTTATGTTTTGTTTAAATCCAGGAGCATCACACTCAATTGTTGAAACTCATTCTCGCCCATGCTCTGGGCCTGGACCTTGTTTTTCATGAGTCTATAATGCTATGTTGTTTCTCGCTTTTCATTAAATGTATGTGAAGATCCCTATCATGTGGGGAGAGGAAGACCTAATCCCTAATCGAGACGCATTAATGTGGATGCGATTAAACCTGTGCTGGAGAGTCAGTGCCACCTAAAGCGGATAATATCTCGACATGGGAGAAGGAATTCCTCAAGCCATGTGTTCTGGAAATTTATTGTTGTTGTGTATGGTGTTGGGGGTAGTGTATGTTCGGAAAATCCTAATATATGGAAGTCGGAAGACCTAATTCCTAATCGAGACGCATTAATGTGGATGCGATTAAACCCGTCCAGGAGAGTCAGTGCCGCCTAAAGCGGATAATATCTCGACATGGGAGAAGGAATTCTTCAAGCCATGTGTTCGGGAAATTTATTTTTGTTGTGTATGGTGTTGGGGGTAGTGTAAGTTTGGAAAATCCTAATATATGGAAGTCGGAAGACCTAATTCCTAATCGAGACGCATTAATGTGGATGCGATTAAACCCGTGAAGGTGAGTCAGTGCTGCCTAAAGCGGATAATATCTCGGTATGGGAGAAGGAATTCCTAACTCATATAATTAGGGTTGTCGGTTGTTTCCTGTTATGACAAGATCCCTGAGAGGTATCTTGTGGGGTGGTTGTTCGGATCCATTCTTTTTCTGGGTTGGTTTTTAATTCTCGAGGACGAGAATGTTTTGAGAGGTATCTGATGTAATGGCCCGGACCCCTCCGGTCCATTCTTTGTTGAAATCAATGTGGTCAACACGATGCGCGTTATAATGATAATTTTAATACTGATGATAACGTAAAAATATGTTAAATAATAATGATGATGACATAAATTGTTGATTAATTAAACTAAAATGAATAATCATGATAAAATTATTTAATGGGTGTTATTATTATTAATGATGTGAAGTGGGAAGGTGTGTGATCCATTAGACATTGATAAATGAAACATGCAGTTTGTTATAATTTGAGTAATTGTTGAAATTAAATTTGAATAATAATTATGGCTGTTGTGTTATTAATATTATTCATAATATTAATAATAATGTTAAATTGATGAAATGAGTCATGGTCTTTATTGCAAACAATTAAATGAACATGGAAGCACGGTGGTGCGTTCAAAAAAAAGGTGTGTTCGCTATACTGGGTTTATGAAATTGAATGGGTTTTTATTTAATAAATGAGGTTTCAATTTAATCTGTGTGAAATAAAAATAAATAGAATTAAAATAATTAAATTGACGGATGTTACGCGACAATGACATGGCATGGTCAGATTCAGATATCCAACGAGGTTGTTTAACGTGGTCAATGCGATGAGCATAAATATTATCATTATTAAAAATAATAATGGTGATGAGTTAATAAAATAAGTTGATGAATTGTTTTTATTATTGAAAAACAATAAATGACAATGATGCCGTAAAACTATGTGCGAGAGGTTAATGAAATTAAAGGTATTAAAAAGGGGTTGAATATTTAGTTATTTTAATTTTTGTTTTTTCGTGGATATGGTTTTAATTAAATGGAATGGTTTTAATTTAATATGAGAATAACCATGGTAAACTAATTTAATGAGATTAAATTAGAACATTAATGATGGGTGTTATTATTAATAATAACATGGAAGAGTTAGATTGGAGAGATAATGATATAATAGAAAATTGAGAAATAATAAAAGAAAAAAAAAAGGAAAGGCAATCAAGGAGGTGGGGCGTGATTGGCATGGGTATAGGCAAGGAGCCACTTTTGTGGAGCTCGATAAAATTGTGGAATGAAGATTGGAGAGAGGGAGGTATTATATGATAATAATGAAAATAAATAAATAAATATAAAAGGGAGAGTGATTTGCGGCTTGTGTGTGAAGTGTTCCATGCGTGGAATGAGTTTAAAGATATGAAATAAATAAACAATTAAATTAAATAATATAATAATCATGTTATTGTGTTTGTTGATAAAAAACTTTTTCGATAGTAACATATTCATGCGACCTCGGTTTCACGAACCGTCAGCGGAAGTGTAATCCTGCAATTAAGACGGTCATTTTAAGACCAGTGATGGATACCTTTTTTACGAGTTATGTCTCGGGTCAACGAAACACACATATTAATAAAATTGACGTTATTATTAAATGCATGAAAACTGCGTGACGTGTCATGTATTGACCAGTCAAAACGCGTAACGGGTGTACGGTCACACCGTGTATTCATCAATACATGCTGCATAATGTTTTACCTATTCGTTGCCTATATAAGAAAGGGTCGCGGATTATTTCCATACCAATCGCTTCTTCTTCGCACGACGACACTCTTGGATGATCAAGAAGTCTTCCTCCTCTAACTTCTTTGTCCGAACTCCGATCGTCGATCCGTCAGCGGCCACAAGATCGTAGCGACGAGACGAAGCTTCTAAGCCCGGACTTATCACCTTTACTTCCGGTCTTCCTTCTCCAGCTTCCATCCTAGGAGGTGTTTGTCGGGTTTGGCGAAGGCGGAGGACACCGAAGGATGTTGTCGGAAGCGACGTGATCGGGACCTTTTGAGGTAGGGATCTCACCTTTGTCTCTCTAATTTGTGTATCATGTGTGGCGGGTATCCTTTTGTTTTCATGAGAAATGGTTGAACCTTTAAATAAAGATAATAACTGGTTAGAGAATTGGGTTGGGAAGTTAGTGATTGTTGTTACCTTACTTTTTATATCATGTGATATTATATTTGTGAATTGAATGAGCTTCTACCTACTGAAAATCACAGTCGTTGGGGGCCTTTACTTACGCAATTAAATGTCTCCCTCTCCTTCTGTATTTTCTCATGTATGGAAACTTCATGAAATGTGGAAATTGGTTAATCACGTAAAGTTGACTTTTTAAATGAAAATCTAGAACCCTTGTGTGATCACCCCGGTTGAACCAAAATGGAATAATGAACATGTGGGTGTTGGCTTGGTTACGTGGCATGTGTTGGGGGTGTTTTGTGGGCTGCTGTTGTTTGGGTGAGCAGCGGGGCTGCGACGTTTGGGTGGTGATCTTATTGGAATGGTTGATGGTTGAAACGTGGAGGTGTGAAATGTTTTGTAAACGATGGGGTTGAAATGGGAAGTGGTTGGTTGTGGAAAATGCCTTTATTTATGAAAAGTGTTTTGATTATGAAAAGTGTTTTGAAGTAAAAAGGTGTTTTCAAATGCGGAAATGTTTTGTGTGTGGAAAGGGTTTTATGTGTGGAACTTTGAAATAAATGAATGATGGAATGTTGTATGGTTGTGATCATCTTTTGTAAATGAAATGGCATGTGGTTGGTTGCGTTTTACCTAACCTTGGTTGTGGATGGTAGGGATATGTTTGTGAAAGGTTTTGTCTGGATGATAGTTGCCCAGTAGTAATAATTTGTTAAACCATTGCATGAAAGATGAAAACCTAAATGGGGTTGGGGGATGATTGTTTGGTTGTTGATGCATGCTTCATGGTAGTAGTGCCGAGGCACATGCTCTGTTTCTCTTTTTAAGAAGCCATAGGTTGGGCTGTGTGTTTGGTATATATATATATATATAATTGTATCTTTTTGTTTTGTCGCACCACACCCATGTCAAGCACCTAGTGCCGAACACTCAAATTTTATGGGAGAGGGTGTCCCCCCTTAGTTACTAGCTCCTTCCTGCTCCTTCTTCCATAGGCTATAATGGCTTGAGGTGACCTTACACCCAAGACTCTTCAGGTAGGTCTCGGAGGCTGTGATGGCTTGAGGCGACCTTTAGCCCAAGACTCTTCAGGCAGGCTTACCGTTCCCAAGAACCTTCGGGATGAGGCCCAGGTGTCTGCGGGCGGGTTAGTGGTTGTGGCCCAGGTGTGTGCGGGCGAGATGCGTGGTTGGGAGGCCCATGTGTGTGCGCGCGGGATGCGTGGTTTGTCCCAGGTGTGTGCGGGCGGGAAGAGTGTGGTAGTGTCAGGACGTTTGCCGTTAGGAAGAGAAGCATCTAATTAAGTGGGAAATGGTGCGGGTACCCAATACTTTTGTTCTATATATATACTAAACTGGTTTGTGTTACATGGTGAGTGTGACCAGTGAGGCTGGCTGGATTGTTTTTCCTTTTTAGTTTCTGGTTCTTCTGTTTTCTCACGGGAGCTTAGGGTGTCTCCCCACTTGTGCACGGGAGCTTTAGGTTTCCCTACTGAGTATAATTGTATGCTCACCCTATGTTTACTTTCAGGTTTCCAGGAGGACTACCAGGGCCGTGCGGGACCCTACTAGTCGGGCAGTTGGAGTTGTTGCAGTTGTTGTTCTCTTGTTTTCTTTGGCATTGTACTTTTGAGCTTCCTTGTACTTGTAGCTTGTTATAAAAAATTTTTAAACATGCATGTGGTGTTGGTTTGGGTTTATTTATATACACCTGTTCTTTTCCCTTTTTGGTGGTTGACTTGTCATATTTCCCGATCCAAAATAATAAAAAGGGTAATGCCTCCCATATTTGTGAAAACTCATACCCTTGGTGCTAGTCGCCAACCCGGGGCCTACTGGAGGCGGGACTCGGGGGTCATTGTCTCCCTTTCACCATTGCCAGCTCAGGAGGGGCATCTTTGGTGGGAGGGGGTCTTGACAGGAAATATAAATTCAAATTTCCCTAAAAAAATCATTTGTAATATTTAGTCTCAAACGTGTAGAAAATGAAACAAAAAAATGTAATTTAAGAAGAAAAATGGAAAAATTAATTTATGAGATTCGTGAATTGTTTATCATGAAATTTCATCATCATAAACATAATATGAAATAATCCCAAAAAACAATGATATTGTAACATTAAAACTCTTACCACATTTGAAACATTTGACTTGTAAACCCCATGAAGGTATAAGATCAGTTAAATATTTCAATATCATGAAAATAAATATATTCATTATTTAAAATTTCTAAAGGTCACTATACACACTACTCAAAATAAATGAGTGGTGAATATGGCATATGTCTTCCATAAGTAAATATTTGACGGAAACCCGTTACATCATGTCTCGAATTTATAACATAATGTTCTAACAACATTTCTAATATATATTGGTTTAATATATATATATATATATATTATAGAAACATAATCACATATATAATTCAATATATTATTTACTTGTAACCTTTTATCACCAGTTCATTTGCAATTTATTGTTAAAATCACTATTTTATGTAATAAAGAGTGTGTTTGTTATGTATGATTTGGTTTTTTAGTTTTGGTTAATGTATTTTATCATGGTTTCATCAACTAATTTTTTTTATAATGTTATAAATATCACCTATATTATTTACATACACAAATATGTTGTCATCCTATTATAAACAAGTCTTAACATACATATACATTAAATCTCTTTTACAAAAGAATTAAAAAATGGCAAAAAAATATTCCCAAAGAACATATTAATTTGTTAGCATTGGAAACATGGAAATGTAAATAATGTTATATAATTGAGCAATATTTTCTCCCACAATGTTCATCAAGATATAAACCCATCTTAGACACAACAAACATAATACACATCATCATACAGTAGGGATGGAAATATAAAAAGTAGTGAACTCATATTCTTATTATGTATAAACAAGGTAGACATGTAAGTATAAACAATACCATAGGTGTATGAGAACGTGATGATAACATTAGAAGATTATTATCTACATATCATTAGATCAGAAACATGGATCATAGCATAAATCTTGGAAGTTCATATGACATGAATCATAGGTGAGTAAAGAACAAAATCCATGAAATCCTATCATAGAATTATGGTATGGAATTGTTGCATACTATTACATGTGATATCAGTCCCTGTAATTCAAGAGGTATTTCTTTAACTTATCAAGGTACTTCAAGGGAAATGCGCCTATTGGGTGGGACACATCACGACCCCCAATCACTGTACACTCCTTGTAATGTATTGGGTTTCCCCATCGTCCCATAATGGATTAGGATTCCCCATATTACAATAGTGTATCAATTTTTCCCATCTACCATCTTCATGGTGACTACACCTACTGATCTAGACAAAAAACCATTCCTTGTCGCAGTCCTTTCTATAAAAGGGATTGGGTTTCACCTTCTTTTCATAATGGATCAATCCCATAGAATTGATTCCCATTATTATATAATTTGATATAAATCATTACCCAATTCATTGGAGGGACATATTGGTCCCACCCATCATATTATAAAATAATAATAAAAATGTTCCACATGATAATAAAACATTAATCATAACATGAGCCATAAAAAGAAATGGGTTTTACAAACATCATATCATAACCCATAAAAAAATTGGTATCATTAAAATTTAATTATTTCATAGCCTATCAAAAAATAGATAGGTTCATAATCATTTAATTATATCATAACCATTGAAAAGAATAATGTTTTAAAATCAGATGACCCATAGAAGAGTTAGAAGGTCTATTAGCATCATTATATAAAAGATAAAACCATTCAATAATTAATATGAATGAAACCATTGGAACATTTTCCATAAAATAATTAGTAACATCATGTTATGTATTCCTAGGTGAATATTATGGTTCAAATATCTTTTAAAACATTCTTGACGAAATTACCCTCTCTTCTTGAAAAAATATTTTTAAAATATAAAATCTTTTTTGAAACCATTTTCATGAAAATAAACATGAAAAAATTATAATGATTTTTTGAGAATATTCTGAAAACATTTTTCTTTCACAACTTATAAAAAATATTTAAGGTGTTATGAAAACAACTTTTTTGAAAACATATAAATAATGCTTGAAAAGATTTTTAAAACCATTTCTTTGAAAATAAATTGAATATTTCTAAAAAAATCTTGAAATGCTTTATAATAGCCATTTACCCTGAAAAAATATAAATTAATCTTGAAAACATTTTGAAATTATTTTTAATTGAAAATACTTGAAAAAATTATTAATAAATCATTAATACAATTAAAATAATTTTTTAAACATAATACATTTATGAAAACGTTTTTCATTGAAAAAACTGTTAAAAATAATAAACGTCAAAAATATTAGTTTGAAGTTTTCTTTTAAAAGTAATAAATTTTTAATATTTTTAATATTTTAATGGAAGAATTTATGGAATGTTGGTCATTATGGTGGGTAAATCTACACATACTGAACATTCCTTTTTTACTCTATAAATGATATAAAATTGCATCAACTAAAAAAAGGTTAAAAAAATGTTCAGCATGTGCGGAAAGGGATATTCATGGTATACATAAGTAATGGTATATAAAGTTCCATTTTATATATAATTATATTGAATAGTTATTTTTTCATAATATATAATAGGTTGGTAACACTTGGTCTTCTGATTTACACAACTCTTCAAGGAAAGTCAATTTGGCGTGTAATGCATGCTAATATCAATGTTCTATATAGATCATGATAAAAATTATATTGTATGTAGTGAAATACATAATTTTATATGTATAATTAAATCCAAACATATTTATTTAATATGTAAAAACTATTTTTACCATCTCATGAAATGAAAAATATCAAATGATTAAATTAATTCAAAAAATACATATCACTAATTATCGGGGGGTTCCATTCTACACCCCTTAAAATGAATTTCATCCAATAAATTAATTTGGGTTATTAATGTTTAAAATACTGAAAAATATTTTTATAGAAACCCACATTGTAAAATGAATCATAAAACATCATACAAAAAAGCAATGTTCAAACATAATAGTTACCCAAAGTAACATATTACTAGGTTTCCACATTGGAGAACATAATTGGAAAATGAAAACATGGTCTTTGTAAAAAAACATGTAAATATTAATAGAGAGTGATTGAATTCATCAATAAAAAACAACATATTGATCAATCAATAGTTGAGGGACTCATATTTATAAATCTATAACTATTTAAAAGGTCATTGGTTCAACAAGAATTAAGCTATTAGGGCAATTTTTTGGATCATTTTCTTAACAATGATTATTTATTTTATTAAAAAAGGTTATAAGGAAAATTAATTACTTGGTATTATTCTATAATCACAATATCATTCCATGGTTGTGCTTTTTAAATTTGTAATTCTTCCATTACACCAAGAAATAGATATTCCGAAATTAACATCGATGTTTGATGTACTAAAATACACTTTTATCAAATCTTAAGGCCCGTAAATGAAGTAAATGTATCACTCTTTGTATCTAAATATTATTAAAAATTAATATGGTTAATAAATTAATCTTATAGCATAAAAATTATATCTAATTATTCATCATTGATATTTATTCATAAAAATAGATACACATTAAACTGGACATTATGTATGCTAGTTGTTGGCATGAATCCCTTACCGTCCTCCGGTAATGGGTTTAAGACCCACTACCTTTCCAAACATGATTGGTTGTCAC
Source organism: Viscum album (assembly GCA_963277665.1). Lineage (NCBI taxonomy): Eukaryota > Viridiplantae > Streptophyta > Magnoliopsida > Santalales > Viscaceae > Viscum > Viscum album. Next base: position 1,489,775,994 of record OY728151.1, on the reverse strand, counting down.
CTAATATAAATCATTTCCTTTACTAAAACAAAAATAAAATAATTTCAAAAATATGATTGAAATATTTGAAATAAGGTTAATAACTAAATAGCCTTTTATCCAATGTTTTCAAAACAATATAGATACACAAATTATTATTCCGATGTTCAACATAAAATTTTAATTAATTGATATCATTAGAACCATTCAGAGGGATTAAAATCTATAATATTTGAAATATGGTCACAAAATTATCTTAACATTGATAGACCATATATCACAAAGTACCTCATGGTTACTAAATTCTTATCACTTGAATACCTTCCGCATGTATTACCAAATAACATAGTAATGAACTAGATTAATATTAATCCTTATAAAATAAATGTAGGTTTTGTTATTCAAATATATATTGTATCTATTCCTCATAATAAATAAATGTTGTAAACATTAATAATGATTGCGTAAACCACTTATCATAAAGTCTTTAATTGACCATAAGGTAATCAGTACTATCTAATTTACTTAATCATATCCCACATATGATTACCCAAACAACATCATCTTAAAATGAATAAAATATTAAGGGATATCATCCCTTACTTAAAATATCACCTTGTCATTATGTAAATTTTCCATTCCAGAAGAAATACTGAACATTATCTTTTAAATCCTTAGATAAATAAAAAAATGGTGAGTCCTTGAATATTTGATTATTTATATAATATAATTTTTGAGTCCAAATATATAAAAACATAGATTATTTAAATTCATACATAAACCATAGGAGGCCTACATAATCCTATTATTTAATACTTCCTTCCTTCCATATTTCAACGATAGTCACATCACCATCAACAACATAGTTATTAGTTGTACCAACTTACTGATTCTTTTTGGGAGAATACTCCGTAAGACATCATTTTTCATAATTAACATTCATTCCACATTTAATGCATTTTATCTTTGATGATGTCTTAGGAAATACAATATTTCCATATATTTCATTAATCCAACCATTTATATTTTTTTCAATTTACGTTCATTGTGTCCATCTTTTTGATAGTCGAAACACCTTCTTATGCCTCTATGTCATTTAATTAGGTGATTCATTCCACATTATTGAAAGGATTCAAATTTAATATTCTTTCATCCTTGGTGTCCATTACCTAAAATCTCTATTAAATCCTTTATTCTCTTCTTCGGTGAGTCCAAGAGTATGTTATGGAATATGTTCGTGATCATGTTACATGAAAACTGATTAGGTGTGATCACAACATCCTTCTCTCTAGTGATCACCCCATTTCACTAGTCATCAAAATATTGTCCATAATAATCAATGATAATCCAGTCCCTTATTATTCCATCCATTGACTAATACCTAAATGAATTGAGTATGAACCGATTATCATAGTCATGAATCACATAATCATAAAAACCACTTATTTATTGTCTACAGTATGACATCATTCTTAAACTATGACACATAAGGTTTATACTATGTTATTCCAATCAAAATTCAAATTTCAATCTTCATTATGGCTCTGGATGATTTGAGAGATTCCAATGTATATCCCATGGGAGTTTTAAGAAATTTGTACATTTTAGCCCATTGTGGTGTACCCTATTACACTATGTCAAGTCTAAAACAGCTTGTTCGAGTGGTTAATACACGATACATCTCTAATATAACCACATCCACATGTAGTATCTATAAAGGGATGTAGTTCTATCAAACCAATCACTATATCCTTTACCAAAATTACTTGATATTTTCTTGAATGTTACCTGATCATTATACATATCCTTAATGACATCCCTATACATATCAATAAAAATATACCCAGGGATCTCACTAAAATTTTCTAATCCTTGTTTTAAATGTTTTATTAAACCTTGACTCTGATACCAACTATTAAATACCAGTCCTAATGTAGATAGAAATTATATTATTTTTTCTAAATATGTAAAACATTACTCAAATAGAACCACAAATACCACATTAGTTTAGTGCTTTTGGATACATTTAAATGAAAAACATTGTAGATAAATGAACTATCTTATCTCAAACTAGGTTCTTCTTAACTATAACCCTTATTAAACACATCAATAAAAATATATCTCTTCATAACCTAGGGATGGAAACATAAAAAAGTGGTGAGATAAAATTATTATTAAGGGTAAACAAGAGATACATGTATGTATAATTATGATCATAGGGGTATGGGAACGAAATCATAACATTAGAAGTCATAACCAGCATATCATATGATCAGAAACATGAATAATGGAATAATTCTTGAAAGTTCATAATACCTGAATCATAAGGAAATAAAAAACATAATCCATTAAATCACATAATTGGAGTAAGATATTTAATTGTTCCGAACATAAACATGTGATATCATTCCCTATAACTAAATAAACATTTCTAGAACTTATGAAGGCACTTCATGGGCAATACACCAACTTAGAGAGAAACACCACCATCCCCATTAATAGTACATTAATTTTAATTGATTGAGTTTAACCGTATTAAAATAGTGTATTGTGGTTCCCTATCTTACCATAGTGGATCATGTTTCCCCATTTTCCATCTACATGGTGACTAAACATACTAGCTGGGTCACACCACTATCCCCAATCACAACCCATTATTTATAAGGCATTGGTTTTACCCATCTTCCCATTGTGGATAAATCCCATTGACTAGATTCACATAATTATCTCATGAGATATTAATATCTACCCAGTGCATCAGAGGGAGATTTAGGTCCAACCCATCACATAATGAAATCATACATATATGTAGCACATGATAATAAAATATCAATTATACCATGACCCATAAAGATAGATGGGTTTCATAAACATCTTATAATAACCGATGAGACTATATGGTTATCATAAAAATTTAGTCATATCCCATCCAATGGAAAATAGATAGGTTTCGTAATCATTTCATTAAACAATATTCAATGAAATGAAGAATGTTTCCAATTCCTATGACCCGTGGAAGAGTAACATGTGTCATAAGTATCATTACACCAATACATAAACTATTCAAGAAATTATATGAATGGAACCTTTGGATCATTTCCTAAAAGGGAATGAGTGACATTAACAGATTCCATCATAGATGGAAAATAATTTTGAAATATCTTTTAAAAAAACTATTGAGGAAATTATCCATTCCTCTTAAATTTATTTGAAAACCTAAAACCTTTTGAAAAATATTTTATTGACCAAATGGTTTAAAAACATATAAATAATGCTTTTATAAAATTATGAAAGTATTTTTCAGTCAAAAATGATAAATAAATCATTAATGGGGGTTGAATATAATTTATTTGAAAACATATAAATAATTATTGAAAATGTTTTAGCAACCATTTCATTGAAAATAATTTGATAACTTATAAGGAAATATTTAAAATGTTTTGAAGTTTTTTTCTTAAAGACATATATAATAATCTAAAAAACATTTTGAAATACTTTTTCTTGGATAATACTATTGAATCATATAACGAATGAATAAAAATATTTAAAATACATTTTGAAAAATAATTTTTTTGGAAATCCCTTATCAATGAAAACAACTTTAAAGCCAATGAATGTAGATAATATTTGGGAAAAAATAATTGTAAAAGGAATAAATGTTTAAACTTGAAAATAAACCTTAAATGGAATGTTGTTCATGATGGAGGGTAAACGAATAAATGTAAATCACTCCATTTACAACATAAAAAGATTAGAAAAGTGCCTCAATTGGAAAAAAATATAATGATTCTATTTTTAAAACCATATGTTAAAAAAAGGTGGCTAAAAATTTCATTTAGATATCATAGTGTAATATTAGAAATTTTTTGTAATCCTTTTATAAAGATTGGTTTTGAAAGAATACAGATTTCTGGCTGAAGAGAGATGTAAAGTCAGAATTCCTTAAGAACTCATTCCTAATCATCTAATGTAACAATGAGTGGAAACATGGTACCATTACATGTGTATAACATGAATTAATATAGGATAAAAATATTTTTAGAGTACTCTAGATATTTTTCATAATATTTCAACAGTGGGAGAATAATCATAAACATACTCAATAAATGGTTAGATTGAAGCTATAAATAATTAAAAATTTGGTAACATATAATCATAATAAAACTGATATAATAAGGTAAAATTCATCATAATGTATCATAAAAAATATGGATATTCAAGAAATAACATGTCAAAGTCTGTATGTACACCTCATGAAAAAACATAGTTTCACAACATGGCATGTGTCTCAAAGAAGGAAAATTGAGACAAAATTACTTTACCGATGTGTTAGCATTTGAAACATAAAAACCATAAAATAAATATCACCAAATGGATAGTAGTACACTAATATATTTTAATATATTAATCATAGAATACATCTGTGGGATATATATATACCAAAAATATGAATGGGTGGTGGATAAATCATGTATCTCATAGAAATAAAAAGTGAGATGAAATTCTCATACACTGTTTCTTCACTCTCGTCATACTCATTCAATACCCCTGAATTTTAAATATAAATTTATTATACACGTTCCACAAAAAAGGTTTTTACATATAAAAACGAATATGGTTTTATTATGACTTTATATTACCTTCTTATTAATAATTTTATGATAAGATTTTACATTGGGTAATATTCACTTTTTTTCGCATGTGTCTCAATTGTATATATATTTATTCCTTATACATATATCATGATTTATAAACATGAAAAATGATATAAATATCAGGTATATTAATTTTATTTTCATTTTAATAATCTATATAATACATAATTATGAAATAGAATAAATCCTTTATAGAGAGTTTAGGCCTTACGTACGCATGAATGATTTTCAAGTTTTGTTGTCTAATTGAAAGAAAGAGTGTAAATTAACTATATATATATATCATTGTTAAATATGCATGATTATATCATATATATATCATATAATTTTAATATACCTAACCTTACATCATTCCATGTAAATTTTGAAAGAATCACACCACGTTGAGGGGGAGGTATTCCACACTTCCTCAAACGAAATTATCAAATTTACACACAATTTAATATTTAAGGATATGTGATTTAAAATAATTATAGGAGAATAAAGGCAAAAAAATATCATATATATTACATATAAAAATAGTTTCCATCATAATTATCAACCTAAGAGGCAATATAGGAGGAATGATCAATCATGATTCTATGAGACAATAGTTTGACATACACATAAGAATTGTGTTCATTTGCAATCATATTGATGTTTGTATAAGTGTAGTTCAAACCATTAAAATAAAAAAATCTAAGTATATAAAGGATGATTTTTTTAATCAATATGTAATGTGGATATTGGAGGGGGTGTTGAATCCGAATAAGATAAAGGTACCTGAGGGATGATATTACCTCTTTCTTGAGTAACTCCTTTCGGCTTCCACCAACGAGATTCCTTATACTGATTTCAACCCAAAGAGAGTTATTAAAGTATAAAGGAGGGATTTTGGGAATTGTATTGGATAGATGTTGGATGAACCTAAGTGATTTGGGAGGTGTGAGGAAGCGGGAGAGATGGTGTCCTTGTACAGGAATAAAAAATGACTCACTTGGTATTTTTGAAAACAAGTTTGATGTACCTATGTTTTTACCTTAAATGGTCATTAAAAACAATAAAAACACAATAATGGAAGGTTAATGGAGGTATAATGGCAATAAAATATCTGTTGGACATGTGGAATGGTCATTTATGCCCATATATGTATTTATTATTCCCGAGTTATGCTTAGTTTTTACATAATCGTTTTAATAAATTTTATAACATTCAGTAATATTTTTTTGGTAAAAATACTAATTTAAAATTACTAGAAGTTATATATTATTCAGACTCGAAATATGGAATCAATTTTTTGAAAATTCAATCAAATAAGTGACAACAATTAATATAAATTTAATCCCATTAACGGGGCGATACTACAAATTTATAAAGTAAATAAGTCTAAAAGTTTTCTATGTTTTTATATTCAATTTTAGTGTGAAATTTATTACAATGAAAAAATTGGATTAGTTGATAAAAATTTAGTATACTTATACATTAAAAACTATTTAAAATACAATTTAACCATATAAATAAACTTTATGAAATTGAAATTTTGAATTAAACTTCAAAATTTTATCGCTATTCATGAAATTATGAAACTTCACAAAAAAAATACCAAAAATTTACCCTAACCAATTTTTAATGTTCTAATTTAAAACATTAGGTTTTTATTGACTTATAATAATTATAAAATTTCAAAAAAAATGGGATTTCCAAAAATTTCACCCTTAAAAGGCAGTAAATGTTCCTTAATAAAAATATATGTTTTTATGTGTGAAATTAGGATAGTTCCTATCTGATGTTTATCAAATATATTTGACGAATATAAAAATTATTTGAATAAATATATAATATATATTACATTAATATCAATCAATAATTGTAATTAATTTAATTTATTAGCATAAAATATCTTTTTGGGCATTATAATAGGTTTCTTTAAAAACATTCCTTTTATATTAAATTGGTTCTTATATAAATTTCTATTTCATTTATATTTAATGAATGTAAACAACTATTTTCTTAAGTTAGTTAATCATATTCATAACTATTAACATAAAATATTGGGTATATCTTATTATATTGAATAATAATATTTTATATAATATATAATATTTTGGTAACCCTCAAACTTTTGTATTATGAAATCCATCGAGAAAATTCAATATTCTATCTAATGTAAGATAACCATGGTGTTCCATGTAGAGAAGGAAAAACGTTATATTCCCTGTACTGGATGATAACAAGGTTTTGCATATTATAGGATCCAAATATAGTGAATTTAATATAAAAAATATTCTTTTTAGTGTGGTGTGAAATGAAAAATATCAGGAGATTAAATTAATTTGGAAAAAAAATATTTCACAAAATATCGGGGTGTCACACATAAATAAAATTTATATATTTAGGAATGAATTATACTCATCATGGATACGGTTGGTCATACGTACACATGAACATTGTTTCCATTTTATCTATGGATGGACTAAAAGAAAGATAATAATATTTATCTTTTAAAAATCGAGTATTATATATTATAAACATTACATATTCATCCAATCTATTCTTATTACCATCCATGTACAAATATAATGAAAAATTTGTCACATCCTTTTGTGGATTCTTTAGTCCACAGGTATGCATGAGTGATGTTATCATTTTTCAACATATTGGAATGTATGCAGGTATATGATATATTATGATTAAAGGATTATAATTATGTCATGAATATAATATAAAAATATTAAATTTACCATTATATCTAGTCGTGTGAGGCAGTGATGTAAAATGAATTACATTGGTTTGTGAGGCGGTAGTCCATTTCACTCATGGTTGAAAGTTTTAGGTCCCATTTGTCGGAAGCAGATATGAATATAAGTTATTATATTAAAATAATGGCATCAATTTATATAGGGGGTACTGGTTTTATTATTTTACAATAATTTAATTAGATTTGAAGGTGGTATAAGATGAAATAAAACAAAAGACACATGGTTAACAATTATACCACTTCTTCAGACAATTTCTTCTGGATCACACTTAAACACATTCATGGAATTTTTTCTTATCACACCAGGGGATCTATTTTATGGGGACGGTTGAATGGACTATTTTTATCAAGGTGTAGGTCGAACATAGAGGATATTGATTTGTGGGAATGAAAGGATATGTGGTTTCCTTTTTATTTATAAGTGGGTGAGAGGACACGCTATATTGTTTTGAAAAGACTAAAATATACCAATAATTTACCAAAATGAAAATTCTAAAAATGAGCCATTAATGAAATATATTTGGGGAATTGTGTAAAAATGGATTTATAATAGACATTAATCATGTTTTGAGATTTTTTAACACTTATTGTATTAGTTTACCATCAGTAAACCCATTTTATCATTATCCACGGTAACATATATTACAATTTTTGCTGTTTATTTTGGAAAAAATTTCTTTACATTATAATATAATTTTATTTATATGATTCTAAATATTGAAATAATTTTAATAAATTGAATTTATAAATGTTTTTGAATTTAGTATAAAAAGAAAACCACAGATGCGACGAGCGAGTAGTTTTCCAATGAAACGTTTTCATAATTATAAAAAGATTTTACATAAATCATTAACATAAAATTCATTGAAATGACCTAAAATAGATAAATAATAATAAATTTGAACTAATTTTACTTTCAAAGGAAATTAAAACAAAATGAATCATTGTAAATGATTTAGAAAAATTGAGACTTTTTAATAAAAATTATTTTGTTTCACAATTCATCAAAAAATAAATATTTTTAGAAAATTAATAAAAATTCACTATAATATTGTTTTGGAAATTTTATTTCAAAAAAGGTTTTTATTTTAAAAAAAATTATACATTTTTCACAAATTAGTTTTAAAATAATTCCAAAATATGCAGTGAAATACAACTTTTTCAAAAAATGTATTTTCATTAAAAAGATGAATTTACTTTAAAAATATGACTAGTTCTATTCATAATATGCATTTAAATTAATATTTATAGATATATAATATATGAATTCCATTTAAATAATTCTTATCTAGGGGTTATTTAAATTATTTTTAATGGGAAAACATTGGGCACTTAAGTATAACTTTCATAAGAAAAAAATTTATTTGTAAGTATAAGAATAAATTTAAATAGAAATTCTAATTATTTATAATTAGAATAAAATTAAATTGAATATTCCAAATAATGTGTATAATATAAAATTCTAAAATAAATCAATAATATAAATGGAAATTAAATTAATTTATTTAATGAATGGAAATGAATGTGTTTCAAAAAGAGATATTTTCACAGATAAAACAATCCTTTCAGAAATTTTTTAAAATTTCCCCACAATATAATTTTGAGCTCCTAGTTCAGAAAAATTAATCCCTTTTTATGATACCACTAATAAAAGTGGTATATGAAGACTATATTATCGAGACTAAAAAATAAATAAACATAATTTTGGAAGAAAGGGAAATTTTTAAGCATAAAACCACTTTTCTAAAAATTGTCTACATATTTCATAAGCTTTAATACAATTATTTTTATTGTTTATGTCCGGATCCATTCTATTGGGGGCCATGATGTGACTCCCCAAGCTTGACTCCAATTGGCTTAGGGCTATTGACTAGCACTATGTATGCATATCACTAACATGAGTGGAATTTCTTATATGCCTATATACAAAGAGATATATCCAGACCACAAAAAATGATGAAATGTAAAAGAGCACTATGATTCAATGCATGAAAACAAATATATCTCTTAACTAGATTAAAATGGGAAGTAAATTAAAGAAAAAAAGGGCAAAATACAATACCACCACAAAGGTTCTATAACACAAGTCCATCAAATATGAAATGTTACTGGGACTGTTGTTTGTAGCCACAAGAACACACCTTGGTATATCCAGCCTCAAAAAGTAGAGCATGGTCATGGTCCACTTATGACTCCTCAAAAGATCGATTTTCAGAATAAGAAACAACATGTGTTGGAAGAGCCCATATATGGGTTAGTATATAAATACTTATTAGGATACTGTGAAACCATGAAGAAATACAAAAAGGAAACTACCCCCCTCTCAACACATGTATATGTCTACAATATATATAAAAAGAATATCCAGATATAATCAATCCAAGACATGTCGTCTAGAGTTTAGTCACCATCATAGTATACGAGCACTATGATTTCTGTTAGAAGATTATATGAATCACTCATCTGGGAGAACACACTTCTATGTCAGATTGAATTGATGATGTCGGTCCAAGAGGCACTCCTCATCAGGTCTAACCATGAGAAAGATATGCTAATAATCCAAATAGAATAAGATACAACATATAAGGTTCACAACCAGGGCTATGGGGTGATACTAACAACACAATTTTGATAAAGGCTACTATGTAGAGGATCTGATCCCAAGTATTTTTGGTTAAATCGATACCAAGAACTCTACCTAGGGCATGAATAATGAATAGAGTATCCCACTTCGTTCCCCTTGGGGGAAATTCCAACAACCCTACCTAAGAATTCCTACTAAAGGGACCATAGTACTAGGAGTTGGAATTTTTTTTGAAACATTTAGAGAAATAATCAGGGAAAGAAACCCTTACAAAACATGTCAATGATACAGTGGAAATGATGCTCCAAATATGTAGGAAGGGGTACACTAATTGTAGTAGGGGAACACACAATGTATTTTGACCTCGAGTATTTCCTATGTATAACAACCCATGTAACTCAAACTGTGTCTTGAAAAAGATGAATACACGTCATATTGAAGGGTTACACGCTATGTCTTTACATCCGGGGTCAGCCCGTGTACTTCGGTTGTGTGCCAGAACATGACATCAACCTGTGTGTCCCTGCCCGTCTACCAGTACAAGGGGAACCCTGTTTACCTAGTCCAATACAAGCCATGTGGTGGAGGACACTACATCTAAAAACTCATGTACTCCACCATATATCCATGTACATCCCAATCCATAGTCTGAATTTTTCCAAAGGGGACCCACACCATTTCTTTAAGGACTTAACGTAGTGTGTATCATGTATTTCCAGAACCCATCCCCTTCCTCCTACACACACTGGATGATCATCCATCTTTTGTTTTTGTGGTTTTTTTGACACCAGATTAAGAGTATTCACGCATTAAACTAGCACAAAAATTGACAATTGTAACCATTATTTGTTATTTCATGTGAAATAAAATTTGGCACACACATTCCATCAAAACACTGCTCCAGGCACTTTCACACCATCTTTGAGTCATCCTGATGATATATCTATGGATTTGGATCATTGTGATAAGAATCGAAGGTTCAATGATCAATTGTTCTCCAAGGTTTTCAAATCACATGTATGAATGAAAAATTCATTAACAAGAGTTTTGCGGCTAACCCATGATTTCTAAAAAAGGGGTTATATAAAGATAAACCACCTCATTGTGTCATAAGTTTAAATAAAATAAATTTTATTAATTTGTTTTATTCATTTTTCAGCTGCAATATCTTTTTAAAAAATGACTCACAGTAACCAAAGTCAGGACGCACCTGGGGTGATGTTTCTATTCTGGACTCAATGGTGCTCTTTTATTTCTAATATGGGAACCCATGTATAAGTTATTACACTTTTTCTAGAATCCTCCATGCTATTTATATTTAATATTTTATTATATTTCAAAACCATATTTCGGGCCCACTAGGCCTTGGAATCACACACCATCATAGCATCTGAGCATGAAATTAATCCATTTGATATTTAAAAATAATACATTGAAAAATTCATGATGTTAGATTATCCCCACCCTATGTAATTACATCCCCAAAAATACAACACAAGGAATAATAAAAAAAAGATGACAGTACTAGACATGATTTTGAGCCTCTGACTCCCAAGTTCACTCTTGTAGATTCTCATGCTACCACTGTACTAACACATATGTAATTTATTTCCCAATAAGTATCCTCTCATGATGATCCTTGATCTCCACTAGGTACCCCGCAAAATTCACTCCATCCTTGATTTCAATATCACCCTAGTCATTCATATGTGATTGGTCATTAACGTACCTCCTTTGTTGCGACACGTGGAAGATGTCATGTACCTGGAATATCTATGGATGTAGATCTAAGAGGTATGCCACCTTCCCAACTCCACATTGTATCATAAAATTGATGATGAACCTCAGAGATAACACCCAACCCCTACCAAATCTCCATAATCCACATTACGGTAAAACATGTAGGAATACATGGTCTTATTCCATGAAATCCAAAGGCATACATCTCCTATCACAGTAAGACTTCTGACTATGTAGTATTCATCCACTCCTAGATGACATGAACCTTACCTATAGTAGGCTACATCAATTCCGAGATCATGAGTTTCGAATCTCTTGGGCTAGTCTGGAAAATTAGTGACCTATATGGTCTCACATAAAAAGTCCCAAATGGAGCTATACCAATGTTGAAATGGTAGAAATTGTTCTATGAAAACTCTACTAGTGGTAGGTGATCCTCTCAATGATGGATAATATATTATGTGAAAACTCATAGAATTTCCTCCAGATCCTGAATAGTCTACTCTGTTTGGAGATCAGTTTTTGTGTGAAATGTTGTGCTTAAAAAAAAGAACCCAACGCCTCCTGTATTCCCTTCCTCAGCTGGCATGTAAACCTAGCATCATGATATGAAATAAATATTCGATGAAACTCAATGTATTAAAACTATATCTTTCATTTATTGGAATACCAAGCTCTCTACAAAAATAAACTCTCAGACAACTATGATGTGGGCTAACTTCTTTAGAAAGACACAATCACTATAATATCATCATGTCCCCTAGAAATATTTGGTAATCCCATCATGATGTCTAAAGATATCCTATCCCACTTCCATTCTATTAACTCATGGGGTTGATAAAAACCTACTAGAACATTGTGCATAACCATCACTTTTTCACAAGTAAGGAATTGATAAAAAAAGTTTGCAACTCTTTTGATCATCCTTGTCCACTGAAACAGATTTCGAATGTATTGGTACATATTCACCCAATATATATGTACCACAAAATAGGACATCTGAAACACCCTCAAAACCGCTTCAAACAAGAACACTATTAGTGTAATGAATCATCGGAAAATAATGACATGCTCCCCTCCTTTTGAATATCCATAAGGAGCATGCTGTATGGACATGTTAGCATGTAGGATCACTTAGTTGGAATCCCCAAGAAATGCCTCCATGAATCTATATAATATTGGGGGTTCAACCATCAACATGATATATGATACTCTATATACATCTAAAAAGGATAACTACAATGAGGCCAATCGATCTGATGCCTCATTTAGAAACATTGATCTAGATCTCATTCTGATGGAATATGCTACCACATTTCACTTCCTAGGAGTATAGGCAATATCAATGTCATAATCATGAATGAACTATAGAGATCACCTATGTCACACTCTTAGGTGGTGCCCATGAAAATAAATCCTCATCCTTTTCCGAGTCTACTAACACTCCATCCACTGTGATAATGTGTACCAGAAAGTGGACTGCTTAAATACATACCTGGAACATCTGGATATTTCATTAATGCAAGTTCTCTTGAAGTATTTCCAAAACTATCCTTATGTTTATCGTGCGCTAATTCTTGGATGTTGCATAAAAAAGGATATAAATGATGGGGACTACCATGAACTGGTCTAAGTACGGCTGAAAGATCCATTTCATGAGTTCTATAAACACTAATAGGGAATTATTCATACAAAAGGGAATCACCAATTACTCACAATGACCGTAAACACATCTTAAAGATTTCTTCAATATATCCTCATCTCATACTCCTAGCTGGGGATATCCTGATCCTAGGTCATCCTTTGATTACAATTGTTCCCATATCAGCTGATCAATGAGGTAATTGACCCATTCTTGTGGATTATTGTTCTTGTAGTATAAGGCCCCAGCCTTAAACCTTACTTAATCTTGAGTTATTACAAGATTACACATTGAGGATAATTTCAGGTTTAGAGTTTTAGAGAATTAGATCATGAAACTTTCATTACATTCCACATTTAAACAAAGTGGTTACATAAAAGACAGTATTCATTCTTCCCATCAACGGAAACATATTTAAAATAAAACATGGATTCTTTCTTGACACATCCTTGACACTATCATCACATCATGTACCCTTCCCTTGACCTGTGAAAAACATTTCAAAAACTTGGGATGAGCATAAGAAGCTCAGTAAGGGATATATATATATATATATGGAAAGGAAACATGAGTACATGTATATATAAGAATGAAATCATACTTTACCCATAAAACATAGGCATATCAAATCATGAATAAATCATAGAAATCATAAGACATAAAGGTAACTTGAGGCATTCATAACATTCTTACGTGGGGAGTAACCCTCATGGTTACGTTTGGAATACCCATCACAATATATTCCCTAAATCTCTTCGGAGAAACCTTAACGTTTCACTCCTTCACGTTACCCAATGCATTGGAGAGCTATATCGGGCTCACCCGCCCTTAGTTTATCACGGACCCACCCGTTATTCATAACAATGCCCAAGAACCATAACATAATCGTATCACATAATCATGAATAAAGGAAACATAACATTTCCACATTTCAATCACAATATAAAATTTTAGGATATTGAAATAATGAATCCATTCAAAAAGAAACCATTTCCAAAACCATTTAAAACATTTAATAAAGAGATTTTTGAATCAAAGTGTCCCATACCACCTTGAAGATTTTAACATTTTAAACCATTAATATCCATATAAATAAATCCTTAAAACCATTTTGAAAACATGGATATTAATAAGAACAAATAATTAAAACATTTAAAACGATATTTTGGTTAAAGGGGTTTTACCAAAATTAGAGACACATGAATACAATAATCGAGGAATAACATTTAGTCAGAACTTTATAATATCCTGAGAATAAAAGGATTCATGATATAATACTCCAAAGGACAGTATATACACCATATAAGAGTGAATTGGTGCATAACAACAATGAACCCTCAATAGAAATGTCAAATGTGATGAAATCCCTTATAAAGAAGGTATCCTTAAATTAAGGACAAATAAATCTAAAAAATATGTGTGACAAATATATATACACCCAATATAAGGGGATATTAAGTGTAAAACAATAAAAGGTCATTCACACATATTCAATGGATGACATATTCAATGACTACAAGTTGAACCCAAAGAAATCGAAATTGGGTTAAAAAGTTCCCTTGACAGCCTAACGGCATCACATCAAAATGAGTTGATGAGAGATAAAAAGTGTATCTCATCACTTGGAAATAAAATTTACATCAATAAGGATGTATGATAACATATCCCAACATAAAAAAATGTAAATTAAAAGACCCAATAAAAGAAGTCTTTTAAAAAAGAGGAGGGTGAAAGGTTCCCTTACCGACTTGGGTATCTTTCAAAACATACACCCCATGAAAGAAAGAAAATAGGTCATTGATGTAAATACTCATAAACGAAAGTATATTACACAAAGAGTAGAATAATGGTCAGTACATACACCACTCAATGGAATTTGTGTCAAATGTAGCATAAATCTCACGGGAATAAAAGTGAGATGAAAAATCCCTTACGAAAACTCGGCAGCCTAACGGCGCCACATAAAACATCCGAATATGGATTGATGAGATCAAATAGAGTATCACATCATATTACAATAGAATTTACAGAAAGTGTAATATAAAATAAAATCCCCCAACATTGCAAGGAGGAGTTTAAAAGAAGTGACATAAAGGAGAGTACTTAAAAAGAAAGAGAGAGGTTAGATCTCTTACGAAAGTTCGGCAGCCTAACGGCGCCACTCAAAACTTCCAAAATGGATTGATGAGAGAGAATAGGGTCTCTCATCACATGAAAATAAAAATTACAGTAAATGTAATATAAAATAACATCCCAATCATAAGAAATATGAGCTTAAAATAAATGACATAAAATAGTGTACTTAAAAAGAAAGAGAGTTGTAGGATCCCTTACCTCGGGTCCGACTTGACTCGATCGTTCTTTAATCTCCTGAATA
Organism: Viscum album; assembly: GCA_963277665.1. Lineage (NCBI taxonomy): Eukaryota > Viridiplantae > Streptophyta > Magnoliopsida > Santalales > Viscaceae > Viscum > Viscum album. Next base: position 1,489,760,280 of record OY728151.1, on the reverse strand, counting down.
ATAAACTTGAGTTAATTTATACTTCCTTAAGAACATTTTTCAAGTTCATTATTCCTTTTATATCACTTATTACCATGTCGTAAACATTATGTAATCATTTAAGTTAATAATATTTGTTTTGCCGATGTTTGGTTCCTAAGTCGAAAGTGGACTTCTTACAATTACATGTTGTTTGTGTGGCCAAATGTTTATTATATCCAGAATTGTATTAATGATGTAGATATCATATATTTCATATATATCCAGTACATTAATTAATTTATAATGTTACATAATCATTTAGAGGTAAGAAATGAAATGCACCGTTCATAGAGACGGTAAGCCGTAGGTACGCATGAACACTACTTTCATTTCTATTTTGTATTTTATATAATGGAATAATAATGATATAAATGTATATTATACTTCCATTATAAAATCATATATTATATAATAGTTCCATCCTTTATACGTCCCACATATGGTATTAACGAATCACATCACTTTGAGGGGGCGGTAGTCCGCACTTCCTAAAATAAAGATATCGTGTATACCCATAATGGAAGCCATAAAGGTGAGACACAAATGAAAAATACAGAAGCATAAGTAAAACATAAACATATTATATATAATATATAAAAATATTGACATCATAATGGCCACCTTTGAAGTTGTTAAAAGAATGTTGAACAATCATCGTTTCGGGAGGCAGAAAATCGCCATCCACAGAAACCGTATGTTCTTTAACCATTTGATGTAGTTGTGTGAGAGTGTAGCTCGAATAAATATTATAACAACATCCTAGTATATTGAAGATACTGGTGTTGTTACAAAAGAAATAAATAAAATGAGTTTAGGGGGTTGGAGAAGCAAAATAAAACAAATGAACATGAGAGAATGAATTACCTTTAAAAGTGTAACTCCTTTTGATTTGAGCCTAAAGGCTTCCATTGAAAGGCTTCTGCCCAAAGGGAATCCTCTAGGATGAGGAGAGGTATGTGGAGAGAGTAAATGGGCAGGGTTTGGCCGAGCCAAAGGCTTGTGGAGTGTGTTAAATGAGGTAGAGGTGGGGGCCTTTTATAAGAGTATAGGAGGGGCACTTTTGGAAAGTAAAGAAATATTACTTTATTTGAAAATGTGTTTCGGTTTTAAAAGGTCCCACATTGATATAATTCGTGTATAAGGTGATAAGGCTTCTAAATCCACTCATACAATAAGTTTTGGACATGTTTAGTTTATATATTTTACATTATCTTTCCATTTTATTTAAATCGTCAAATAATGATGTCATCGCTGCATCATTATTATGTCATAAATAATTTAATTTATTTAATGTCTAAAAATTATAAAACAAATATTATGATGTAGGAAATCCTTTTATATTTCCAATGACTATTTATAATCAAAATTTGGACTTGTTTAACCCCACTTAAAATTTTTTTTAGTAGAACATATCATGTTTGTGTCATTTTTACTTTTACATTAAATAAAAAGTTATTTATGTCATTTCCCAACCAAAGTGGATCCATGGGGTCCCCAAGTTGTCCCATGGATTGTCTTGGTCGTCCATGACTCACCCAATAGGTGTAGGACAAGTGTCATGGTGTTTTCACATTCTTATAATATCATTTTTACCTTAAATTACACTAATTACCATTAATCGCGATTAAAAACATAATAAGTTACTATTCCCCAAAAAATTATTTTCATCCCATTGAACCAAATTTATCATACTAATGACAACCATGTATGCCGGATTTTCAAAATTCAATACACATTAGTGGTAAACATTCGTTTAACTGAAAAATCAGTTTGCTTGATTACCACATAGTGGTTTCACTATTGATCAAAAATTGGAGTTTTTCAGAAAAATACCAAAACTTCACCCTAAGCTATATTTGATATTCCGAATTCAAAAATGAAGTCCGTTTTACAAAAATCAAAAAATATTAGTCACATTAATTAATTTAATAATTAATTCCCGCTGTAAGAGCAAATAGCGTGTTTTTATAAAACAATAAGTATCAAAAGATTGACACTAGTTTAAGTCTGATTTCAAAGTGAAATTAATTCCAACGACCACTATTGGATTTAATGGTAAAAATATTTTCTAATTTCACTTAAAAACCAATTAAAAATATAATCTAATCATATAAATAAATTAGATTAAAAAGAGGTTTTGAATTAAAATACAAAATTTTACACTATTCATTAAAAAAATGAACATTATCGGAAAGATACCAAAAATTTACACAAAGTAAATTTTGATGTCCCGATTCTTAAGAAGAGTTTTATTTGGTCCAATAGAATTTATAAGAGTGAACAAAACTATATTTAATGATGGTTCTCCATTAAAAGGTGATAAGTGAACCTTTAGTGAAAACTAGGGCATATACGCCTAAAATTGAATTCTTTCCGTATTTTAAGTCTTTAGATTTTATTGGATAAATGTAAAAACATTTAAAAACATATATAAACATATTTTTGTTATTTCTATCCATTCCCGCCATTACAACGGCTACATGTTAACTACCATTTAAAATAATATTATTTTATTATTAGAGTGCAACGTAAGATTCCCAAGAAACTCGTTGTTGCGTGTTGGGTACGCCATCGAGCATAGCGTCCCCTTTAAAGTCATTAAAATATTTTATTCACAAATATGGATAAATATGAAATTTCATATTCTTTATTTACCTGGGGTGTTACATCCTTCCCCCCTTTTGGTAATTGCATCCTCGCAATTTTAAAATTGCGCTTGGAAACATCCTTGAAAGTCCCACATCGGAACAAAAGTCGGTAAAACAAACACTTTAAAATAAAGAAAGATAAGTACAAAGGTCACCCGAGTTAACCCATACTAGGATTCCAAGTATGAAAATATGGACATGGAGGAAAAAACAAAGGGTCATGTTCTGATGGAGAGTGATAGAAAACATGTTTAGGAGAAAGTTAACCATGAGAAAATCACAAACTTGTGATGGGTTAAACGGTATTCGATTCCCCAGTAGGAAAAGTTAATAGACAACCTTTTTGTTTTAAGTTACTTTTTATTGAGGAATTTATTCATAAGGAAACATAATCACTTATCATGTTTACTCTCAACTTTTATTAGATTCCTTACACAAACTCATATTTTCTCCAAAAGGCGAGTATTTAGGAAGACTTGTTCAAATTAAGAGTACTATAATCAATTTCTAGAGAATCACCTAATCCACAAAAGAGAACTATATACTTCCCATGTCTTTAGGCATTAACCAGAACAAAAACCAAAAAGGTTAGTACAAGGTCAGATAATCCATAAAAGGATAACCCTTTAAAAAGAAAATCTATGCTTAATCTCCAAAATTTGTCCAACAAAACCCAAAGTTCAATGAGGACCATCCGATAAACAATTTGTCCATAAAATTCTTCAAAGTAAACCAATATAAGATTGAAACCCAAATATTTGAAGGATTTAGTCACATAGTCTTCCAAGTTAAATCGTAACATTTATCTCCAAACAACATCAGTTGCCCCTAAAGTCTCGTATTGAAAAGTAATTAACCTAATCACATATCCTCCAAGATAGGTTAATCATTTTCATAAATAACCCAAAATCAACTTACTCTTAATTCATAAAATCATATAACTAGAAAGAATCAGCAAAACTAACCAGGGACATCACGTAGTCCAGTGGTAGGCGATAAATACCAGTCACACTTTGGTTGTGGGTTCGATTCCCGCAGCTTTGTCCGACGCGACGGGTAGTCACACGGTCTGCGTGTTGTCCTTTTTCCAAAACAATATAATTCTTAAAACATTCCCCAAAATGAGAAAAAAATCTTCAAGAATAATCATAACATATTTTAACCTCAAGTTTATCTCATTTCTTTCATTTTCCATCATATCATAGAGTAACCCATAATTACCTAAAAATTAAGTATCATATAAACCCTAATGGTTACCTTAATAATTATTACCTGAATTTCCACATCGGGTTGGCCATCTCATACATGATGCATTAGAGAACTCACCAAGGTTGAAGTGGTTGATCATGACTCCATGATATTTGGTTTAGAACAACCACGAGTTTCCCCATTGAATCCTCCATTTTATCTAGTATCTTAATCAGAGAACCACCATAGTTTCCTTCAAACCTGTTGTCTCTTTGGTGCCTTCTAGATCCATCCATTCACTAAAAATAGAAATGTCAGTGTGAGTATATCAACAAAACTATCATGTACTAATGAGGAAGGTAAACACTAAGATACACTTACTCATTCACTTTATCTAAAACTAGGACTCTTTCTCAAATCCTAACCATTATGGTAATGTCACTTATGCTTAAAGAATACCCTAACCTCTAAAGTTATCTAAACCGACCTTTGATACCAACTATAGGGCCCCAGCCTTAAACCATACTTAATCATGAGTTATTACAAGATTACACATTGAGGATATTTTCAGGTTTAGAGTTTTAGAGAATTAGATCATGAAACTTGCATTACATTCCACATTTAAACAAAGTGGTTACATAAAAGACAGTATTCATTCTTCCCATCAAAGGAAACATATTTAAAATAAAACATGGATTCTTTCTTGACACATCCTTGACACTATAATCACATCATGTAACCTTCCCTTGACCTGTGAAAAACATTTCAAAAACTTGGGATGAGCATAAAAAGCTCAGTAAGGGATATATAGATATGGAAAGGAAACATGAGTACATGTATACATAAGAATGAAATCATACTTTAACCATAAAACATAGGCATATCAAATCATGAATAAATCATAGAAATAATAATACATAAAGGTAACTTGAGGCATTCATAACATTCTTACGTGGGGAGTAACCCTCTTGGTTACGTTTGGAATACCCATCACAGTATATTCCCTAAATCTCTTCGGAGAAACCTTAACGTTTCACTCCTTCGCGTTACCCAATGCATTGGAGAGCTATATCGGGCTCACCCACCCTTAGTTTATCACGGAACCACCCGTTCTTCATAACAATTCCCAAGAACCATAACATAATCGTATCACTAAACATGAATAAAGGAAACATAACATTTCCACATTTCAATCACAATATAACATTTTAGGATATTGAAATAATGAATCCATTCAAAAAGAAACCATTTCCAAAACCATTTAAAACATTTAATAAAGAGATTTTTGAATCAAAGTGTCCCATACCACCTTGAAGATTTTAACATTTTAAAACATTAATATCCATATAAATAAATCCTTAAAACCATTTTGAAAACATGGATATTAATAAGAACAAATAATTAAAACATTTAAAACGATATTTTGGTTAAAGGGGTTTTACCAAAATCAGAGACACATGAATACAAAAATCGAGGAATAAAATTTATTCAGAACTTTATAATATCATGAGAATAAAAGGATTCATGATATAATACTCCAAAGGATAGTATATACACCATATAAGAGTGAATTGGTGCATAACAACAATGAACCCTCAATAGAAATGTCAAATGTGATGAAATCCCTTATAAAGAAGGTATCCTTAAATTAAGGACAAATAAATCTCAAAAATATGTGTGACAAATATATATACACCCAATATAAGGGGATATTAAGTGTAAAACAATAATAGTTCATTCACACATATTCAATGGATGACATATTCAATGACTACAAGTTGAACCCAAAGAAATCGAAATTGGGGTAAAAAGTTCCCTTGACAGCCTAACAGCATCACATCAAAATGAGTTGATGAGAGATAAAAAGTGTATCTCATCACTTGGACATAAAATTACATCAATAAGGATGTATTAGAACATATCCCAACATAAAAAAATGTAAATTAAAAGACCCAATAAAAGAAGTCTTTTAAAAAAGAGGAGGGTGAAAGGTTCCCTTACCGACTTGGGTATCTTTCAAAACATACACCCCATGAAAGAAAGACAATAGGTCATTGATGTAAATACTCATAAACGAAATTATATTACACAAAGAGTAGAATAATGGGCAGTAAATACACCACTAAATAGAATTTGTGGGAAATGTAGCATAAATCTCACGGGAATAAAAGTGAGATGAAAAATCCCTTACGAAAACTCGGCAGCCTAACAGCGCCACATAAAACTTCTGAATATGGATTGATGAGATAAAATAGAGTATCCCATCATATTAAAATAGAATTTACAGCATATTTAATATAAAAGAAAATCCCCCAACATTGCAAGGATGAGTTTAAAAGAAGTGACATAAAGGAGAGTACTTAATACGAAAGAGAGAGGTTAGATCTCTTACGAAAGTTCGGCAGCCTAACGGCGCCACTCAAAACATCCAAAATGGATTGATGAGAGAGAATAGGGTCTCTAATCACATGAACATAAAAATTACAGTAAATTTAATATAAAATAACATCCCAATCATAAGAAATATGAGCTTAAAATAAATTACATAAAAGAGTGTACTTAAAAAGAAAGAGAGTTGTAGGATCCCTTACCTCGGGCCCGACTTGACTCGATCGTTCTATAATCTCCTGAATAATAAACTTGAGTTAATTTATACTTCCTTAAGAACATTTTTCAAGTTCATTATTCCTTTTATATCACTTATTACCATGTCATAAACATTATGTAATCATTTAAGTTAATAATATTTGTTTTGCCGATGTTTGGTTCCTAAGTCGAAAGTGGACTTCTTACAATTACATGTTGTTCGTGTGGCCAAATGTTTATTATATCCAGAATTTTATTCATGATTTAGATATCATATATTTCATATATATCCAGTACATTCATTAATTTATAACGTTGCATAATCATTTAGAGGTAAGAAATGAAATGCACCGTTCATGGAGACGGTAAGCCGTACGTACGCATGAACGCTACTTTCATTTCTATTTTGTATTTTATATAATGGAATAATAATGATATAAAGGTATATTAAAATTCCAGTATAATATCATATATAATTTAATAGTTCCATCCTTTATACGTCCCACATATGGTATTAACGAATCACATCACTTTGAGGGGGCGGTAGTCCGCACTTCCTAAAATGAAGATATCGCGTATACCCATAATGGAAGCCATAAAGGTGAGACACAAATGAAAAATACTGAAGCATAAGTAAAAAATAAACATATTATATATCATATATAAAAATAGTGACATCATAATGGCCACCTTTGAAGGTGTTAAAAGAATGTTGAACAATCATCATTTCGGGAGGCAGAAATTCGCCATCCACGGAAACCGTATGTTCTTTAACCATTTCATGTAGTTGTGTGAGAGTGTAGCTCGAATAAATATTATAACAACATCCTAGTATATTGAAGATACTATTGTTGTTACAAATTAAATAAATAAAAAGAGTTTAGGGGGTTGGAGAAGCAAAATAAAACAAATGAACATGAGAGAATGAATTGCCTTTAAAAGTGTAAATCTTTTTGATTTGAGCCTAAAGGATTCCATTGAAAGGATTCTGCCCAAAGGGAATCCTATATGATGAGTAGAGGGATGTGGAGAGATTAAATGGGCAGGGTTTGGCCGAGCCAAAGGCTTGAGGAGTGTGTTAAATGAGGTATAGGTGGGGGCCTTTTATAAGAGGAGAGGAGGGGCACTTTTGGAAAGTAAAGAAATATTACTTTATTTGAAAATGTTTTTCGGTTTTAAAAGGTCCCACATTGATATAATTCGTGGATAAGGTGATAAGGCTTCTACATACACTCATCCAATAAGTTTTGGACATGTGTAGTTCATATATGTTACATTAACTTTCCATTTTATTTAAATCGACAAATAATGATGTCATCGCTGCATCATTATTATGTCATAAATAATTTAATTTATTTAATGTCTAAAAATTATAAAAAAATACTATGATGTAGGAAATCGTTTTATCTTTCCAATGAATATTTATAATCAAAATTTGGACTTGTGTAACCCCAATTAAAAATTGTTTTAGTAGAACATATCATGTTTGTGTCATTTTTACTTTTACATTAAATAAAAAGTAATTTATGTCATTTCCCAACCAAAGTGGAACCATGGGGTCCCCAAGTTGGCCCATGGATTGTCTTGGTCGGCCATGACTCACCCAATAGGTGTAGGACAAGTTTCATGATGTTTTCACATTCTTATAATATCATTTTTACCTTAAATTACACTAATTACCACTAATCGCGATTAAAAACTTAATAAGTTACTATTCACCAAAAAATTATTTTCATCCCATTGAACCACATTTTTCATACTAATGTCAACCATGTATGCCGGATTTTCAAAATTCAATACACATTAGTGGTAAACTTTCATTTAACTGAAAAATCAGTTTTCTTGATTACCACTTAGTGGTTTCACTATTCATAAAAAATTGGAGTTTTTGAGAAAAATACCAAAACTTCACCCTAAGATATATTTGATATTCCGAATTCAAAAATGAATTCCATTTTACAAAAATCAAAATTTATTAGTCACACTAATTAATTTAATAATTAATTCCCGCTCTCAGAGCAAATAGCTTGTTTTTATAAAACAATACGTATCAAAAGATTGACACTAGTTTAAGTCTGATTTCAAAGTGAAATTAATTCCAACGACCACTATTGGATTTAATGGTAAAAATATTTTCTAATTTCACTTTAAAACCAATTCAAAATATAATCTAATCATATAAATAAATTAGATTAAAAAGAGGTTTTGAATTAAAATACAACATTTTACACTATTCATTAAAAAAATGAACATTATCGGAAAGATACCAAAAATTTACACAAAGTAAATTTTGATGTCCCGATTCTTAAGAAGAGTTTTATTTGGTCCAATAGAATTTATAAGAGTGAAAAAAACTATATTTAATGATGGTTCTCCATTAAAAGGCGATAAGTGAACCTTTAGTGAAAACTAGGGCATATACGCCTAAAATTGAAATCTTTCCGTATATTAAGCCTTTAGCTTTTATTGGATAAATGAAAAACATTTAAAAACAAATATAAACATATTTTAGTTATTTCTATGCATTCCCTCCATTACAACGGCTACATGTTAACTACCATTTAAAATAATATTATTTTATTATTAGAGTGCAACGTAAGATTCCCAAGAAACTCGTTGTTGCGTGTTGGGTACGCCATCGAGCATAGCGTCCCCTTTAAAGTCATTTAAATATTTTATTCACAAATATTGATAAATATGAAATGTCATATTCTTTATTTACCTGGGGTGTTACATCCTTCCCCCCTTTTGGGAATTGCATCCTCGCAATTTTAAAATTGCGCTTGGAAACATCCTTGAAAGTCCCACATCGGAACAAAAGTCGGTAAAACAAACACTTTAAAATAAAGAAAGATAAGTACAAAGGTCACCAACATAGGTTTTGAGTCATGCTTGAACCATAGTTGGTTATGGACTATGGGTACCACCTGTTCCTCTATAGGTGGTGGTATGGCTAGTGCATGACATGGAGTTAACATATCGGGAACTGGTCCATTTATCAAAGCCTCATCAATGAGGGGGTATTCCACATTATCAACCTACTGATTCCTAGATGGTATATGTTGTAGTTTAATCCTATAAGTAAACTATATTTACCATAGTCAATGAGTATATCTGGAGTGATAACTCAAGATGGAAATGGAAACCAAAACACATTCATATATGATGCATGTATAATTATTTTCCTTTTAACTAGTGTTCTCCTATACTAAAATGAAATGTAGGTTATTAGTTTCCTAGTGAATGCATACGTCGTCCACCACAACAACATATGATTTGCTATCCTAAAATCCAATCTTGAAACAGTTAACACTGTTACCCCAAAAAATCTCATATAATCCTGGTTCAAAAGTAGAAACAACCTTCTCTGATACCATTCTATCACAACCCGTCCTGGTGGGGCCAGTTTTGAGACTCCCCAATTCCACCTCAAATAGGTTGGGGCTGGTGACTAACACCATGTAGGAATATCACTAAAATGGGAGGAATTTACTATATACATAGACACACACACATCTACATGCACACCAATTTGACGAAATGTAAAATCCACTAAGAACCAAAGCATCCATAAAAATATTTCCCTCGTAAAGAGTATGAGAGAAATTAAATTATATTAAATAGTCCCCAAGAGAATCCCAAGAAAATGAGTGTGTAATACATTTCCAACCTGTAAGAAAAGGTAATGCGACTAATGACTGTAGCCACTGGAAAACACCTCTGTCTGCTCGGTGTCACAAAGTACCATCTGGTTTTTGTCTACCTTGGACCCTATCTAATGGTCAATTTACTACACCACAAATTAAAGATATACGAAAATAACATTCTAGGGTGAGTATAAAAATACTCAATAGGACACCACTATACCACAATTAAATAAAACAAAGGAAATTACAGTCAGTTCTACATTGGTATTTGTATACAATACATAAAACAATAATATCTAGATATTCTCAATCTGAGAGAAACATTCTAGAGGTATGTCACAACCATTGTATAATAGTACAAGGATTATATTATTAATATTAAATGAATCAATCATCCATGAGAACACACTTGTGATTCTGATTGCAGTGATGAAATCTATGTGAGAGGTACTGCTCATCTGGACACTCCATGATAAAGATACACTAATAGTCTAATGAAAATATGATACAACAGATGAGGATCATAGCCAAGGGCATAGGGTGTTACTATGAACTCAATATAGATCAACCCTGCTACGTAGATGACCGATTCCCTCATAATGTTGGTCATGCCGACACCATGAACTCCACCAAGGTCATGAAGACTGAATAGAGGATCCCACTCCATTCCACTTTTGGGAAATTATAACTACTCTATGTAGGAGGTTATGATGATGGGATCATAGTACTAGGCATAGGAAATGATTCAAAATGACGTTTTGGTAAAAAATATGGGACCAAACCCTACTGAATCTTGTCCATGGTATGGAGGACAAGAAACTCAACCCATATAGGAAGGGATAAAAAATATGTACTTGTTGGACACAGTGCGTCCCATGACCCCATGTACTTCCTATGTACATCTGTTACATTCATTCAAACCATGTCATTATAAGATGAATACACGATATGTAGAAGTCTTACACACAATTTCCTTACACTTGGGGTCTTTAAGTGTACTCTTGTTGTGTACCATCACATAGTTCCATCCTGTGTTACATTAGTCATGTACCAGTACACAGGGTAGCCCATGTACATTTTCCTTTCTAATCTATGTGGTGGCGTATATGTAGTGTAGGAAACCCATGTACTCCACCACATGTCTGTGTACCTCCCAAGGTATATGATGGGTTCGTCTAAGGGGACTCACCCCATGTAATCAAGGACAACACAACATGTGTATCATATTTTTCTAGATCCTACCTCCTTCCATCGACTCACACTGGCTGATATTCTAACCTCCAATACAGTAGTCAATTATCCATAAAATATCATATCAAAAGTTGGTCAGGCATCCTAACACTGAATTAATTGGATTCAGGCCTTCAACTAGCTTGGAACCTGAAAATCATAACCTTTCTTCATTACCACCGAAGAAGGAAAAATTGGAACCCAATTCCACTTAACCCACTACTATACCCATTGTAGGACCTATGTCGGGTCATCTAGATGCAAAAAGCTTGTTTTTAAAACATTGATCCTTGAATCAAAGGAGAAAGGATCATTTGTTTACAAAGGGTTTCAAAGCATGGGGAATAATGATGAACTCATGAACTATGGGAGGAAATATCAACCCAATCGATAGGGATGAACCCTAATCGATGTTCAGGTAAATGTTGGTTCATCGTATATAGAATTTCATGAAAATAAATTCCAAATTCAAGATTCATCTACGGATAGATCCCGCAAATAAATATACCCATCCCACAAACATGATCAAACCACAAATCACTATGTTCGTGGATTGTCCCACATTCATTGTTGTAATCACTAATGGGGAATGGAAATAAAAATAATGCATCCCACCTTGATTTAGACTGGTTTATGATGAGGATTAGATTCCACATCAACGTTGTTGGCGATGTCCCTACCCATCCTCGAGGCCCATGCCGTGACTACCCCAAACCCGCCTTCCATAGGCTAGGGGCTGGCGACTAGCACCAAGGCGTAATTCCTGGTAAAAAGGGAAGACATTGCCTTTGTAAAGTAAACAAACACCACAGAGAAATCAAGCAGAAGTAAAAACTAAGAAAATACTGGGTACATAAGTAAGTGCAGAAAAGTAAGTGGGCCAGTATACAAACCCAAACTGAAGGTAATGTACAACTGGAAATGGAAAACAGCAACAGAAAGTAAAGTCGCAGCCTCGATCCATCCACTGGAAGTCCCACCTGAATGGTGGGTACAGATAGCCTCCATAGCTCCTCGAGTCCAGTCGTCCGCTCCGAGTACACCCCGCCCAGTGGTCCACCTCCGGGTACCGACCTGCTCCTCGTGCCTCAACCACGATCAGCGTTGTCCGTCGTCTGCAACCAACACAACGTAGTGCGGGCATAGCCCGTGCAGGGGTGAGTATAAGCTACTCAGTAGGGACCCTGAGACCCCCCTAAGGTCTCCCAGAATCCACAAAGGATAATCCAAAAAGGAAAGATACAATCACGAAGTAACATCTGACACTGCTTAGGTATATGCCCATATATATACCTTAGTCATTAAATCTCGATCGGATCCAACATCCGAGCTCAAGTACAACCCAGTCCACACTAGAAAAATCACAACTCAATCCACACAAAAAAGCATAATGTAATCCACATAGGATATCAAGTCAATCTTATCGAAGTTAAGGATTGAATGTCAAGATTCCACTCACACAGGTATACATCTTCGTAAGATGATAGAGATGATCAGATGTAGTCACTTATTCATCTAAGCCATCGGACCCACATAGGATCGATAGGTACTAACCCCTTCAATGACACAGAAAGGATCGATAGGTAACTAACCCCCACAATGACCCACACAGGATCGATAGGTAACTAACCCCCGCAATGACCCAGACAGGATCGGACCCACACAGGATCTGTAGGCGCTGGCCCACATAGGACCGCTGAGCGTGGACCCACACAGGATCTGACCCACATAGGATCGGTAGCACTGATCGACGTAGGATTGCTGAGTGCCGTAGTTGTCGCCATCGAATCCACGGAGGATTTCTGCATAGTCGTCATTGTCGTCGCAATCGCAGCCATCTCTAGGGTTTCCGCACACAGCATGCTCGTTTGGGAGGGTCCGCTCCATGAGCCGAAGGGATGATACATCAAATGACACATAGTCCGGAGTTGATGTATCCAAAAGTTCTGTATCGTCAACAGGAACTCAATGTCACAGACGGCGCGTCATTCAGACGCCCGATCTGAGAGTTATTGGATTTTTCGTCCCAGGGGCCCGGTTGGTTTTTAAGTCAAAACCAACCCGACCGTACTCCAACTATGTACAAACCTTGAGCATAGTATACCAAAAAGGTCATTCTACTAAGAGGAATCCATCAAAGTCAACGACACTTCAATCGGACGTCTGAAGCTCATGTTATAAGCGTTTCCGCTCTGAGGGCCCGGTTGGTTTCGTGTACGAAACAACCCGGCTGAACCCAAAGTTCTCCGAAACCTTGAGTGTAGTATACCGAAACGACCGTCTCGATCCAAGGATCGCATAGAAGCTAACGGTGCGTCGATCAGAGGTCTGAATCCCAAGTTATAGGCAAAAGACCGTGAGGGTTCCAGTATTAGGGTTTTGGGCTCGGTTCGACCCGACATGATACCCTCTGGGTCAGCCCGGCCTGGGCAGCCGGCCCGGCGCGCTGGGGCCAGCAATGTGGCTCAGCCGTTTTGGCCGAGCGGACAGGGGTGTGGTGGGGGGGGGGGGGGGGGGGGGGGGGTGGGGGCGCTGCCCCCCGCCCATTTGTAATTCCGGACCCCCATGTGGGGAGGGGGGGGGGGGTGCTCATCTCCAGCCATCCGGGAGTTTCGAACCCCCGATTCTTCCTCTTTCTGTCGGCCCGCTCCGACCGGCCAGCTGTTGCACCACGAGACCAGAAAGGGCCAGTTCCCCTTCTCCGACGTCATCGGCCTGGAACCGGCCGCTCGTTCCCCTGCTCCGCCGCGACCTTGGACCGTCCGGCATGGAGCGACGACACCACGCCCCTCCTCCGCGACCCCGCTCCGGCCGCGGTGTTTTCGGGGTTCTCCGGTGCGGTGTGACGACACCGGGTTCTTGTTCGATTCAAAGGCGCGGCGCGACCGCGCGGCGCATACTGTGCCACATGACCCCACGCGGTGCGATGGCACTGCGCCGTCCTCATTCCATTCCACCACAAGGAAGACAAGATAAAAAGGGGTGGAGGGTCGGCCGTGTTTGCGGTCTGGCCCCCTCCTGTTAACTGATAACAAGCGGTCCATTTACACAAGGACTGTGACGGAATAAAATTCACAAATAGAAACGCATAAAACCCCTACCTCATCGAATTTGTTGAGCAATGGTTCGTTGGGGAAATAACCATCGCAGAAGAAGACGTAGCGAAAAGAGAGAGTCGCATCGTGGGGAAATGATTCTTCGGCGTCGCGTCATCGATCTCCGAGGAATCTGGCGTTCTTCACGTTCTTCGCATTCTTCGTCGAAGAAGAATAAGTTCTTCAAGCTCCTCAACTTTTCTCCAAATCCTCCTTGTAACACCCCGATATTTTATGAAAAATATTCTTTTTAATTTCATTAATGTCTTCTGTTGTATTCTACACCAAAAGGAGCTTGGACAACACGCATCCTTGACTTGCCTTGCATTACACGCAATCACGACCTTCCTCGATAGCGTGTGTAGTACGCAATACCGAGTTTCATTAAACAAAGATATATTATTATAATATTGTCATGAACTAGCCGTTATGAATAGTATTAACTAAATTTTGAATTTTATAACATTATTATTCATCTTACACATTTTCTAGAACATGGTATAAAAACAAAATAAAATTTTCGGATAAAATAAGTATTTTTCAAAAAATGCAGTTTTGCCGCCTTTTGATGGAACACCCACATTAAATCTAGTTTTTGACATGTTTATAAGTTCAATTTGACAAAATAAAATTCTTATTTTGAATCAGGATATAAAAATTTACATTATATAAAGTTTTCATATTTTTCCGATAACTTTCATATTTTAATGAATAGTAAAAACACGCTATATTTTAAATAAAAACAACTTTTTTCATCGTAATATCTTATGTGGTTAAATTATAATATTGAATGGTTTTAAAGTATAAATAGAATATATATTTTTAGCATTTAATATAATGTATGTCATTAGCATTGATTTTACCTTGAATTCATAGGTTAAATCAATTCAATCTTTTGCAATGTTTTAAAGAAAAACCCGTTTTCTTTCGACAACGGGATTAATTTTAATTTAATTTCTGAAAATTTTGTGTATTGAATTTGTAAAAATGGATTCCATATTTGGAATTAGTGGATCCAAATTATGTTAATAAGCTACTTTTTATTTTTGAGAATTATGAATAGTAACTATAGTAAATTTTATTTACCGTAGTTAAAGATAAATCGGGTAATTAAGAGTAATATAAGATTATCAAATTACCCTAACACTTGGAAAAATTCTACTTGATGGCTAAACGTAGACCCATATAACCTAAGGGTCAGATTAGATTCATTTTATGGACTTTTGTCCATGAAAATAATTTAATTATTATTAAAACCAACGAATGTGACAACATGTCACTTTCTTAAATCTTATAAGTATAATAATTTTAATTTAGTGATAACCTTCATGAAACATCGATCATGAATAGTATACAGGAATCTAATACAATTATCTACATCATAGGAATTTATTTTGAATATTTAGGGATTAAATAATTATCAATTATTATGACACAAAGATGATGCAGTAATTGTCTTATGAATGAAATATTCACATAATTGATGTTATAAATGCCCAAATAAATGTAATTTGAGACTTTTTATGACATAGATTAATTTTCTAGGTTAATATGACATGGTATTGTTGATATAAGTAACTTTGTTCGAACTTTTCATTCTGTTATGAATTTCATAAAAATCATGTACCAAATAGTGTCAAAATTGACATAAATTAGTTTTTTAAACAAATATTATATTATTAATTGTTATTTAATTCCTAAAAATCTAAGGTTTGGACAAATGACTTATATAAGGATATATATATTAATAATAAACAACTTGGGTTCTTTTGGCTTGATATAGTAAGTTTATTAACCTTATAGTTTAATAAAACAAGAAGACATGGTAAAAGTTAAATTATCTAACTTAAAGTTAAATATAAATGATAAGGTTAAAATTGATACCTAATCTTGTCTAAATTCTATTGGATGAGAGTATTTCGACCCATCCCCACTTTATCTTCGAAATAAGACCCTTTGGAACCATTATAAACCGAATTTGACATTAATATAAAATAATATTTGAAGATTTTCCTAAGGTGCCCCTCTCCTCCCTTAGAAAAGGGCACCTCCCCCCTCTCCTCCTCACACCAATTTGAGCATTCAAGCTCGGAAAAACCTTGCCAAAATCTCTTCTCCACTTCCATAGTATCATCATAGAGGTCCTGGTCTTCTTCAAAGACCATCCTTAGTTCTTTAAGTGGAGGTTAAGAAAAGGTGCGTCAAAAAGAGGAGGTTCGGACACTTACGAAGCAAATCAGACCTAAGGTAAGGGAAATATCACAATCTCATTTTTATCCAAGATTGTTTATACTTTAGTATTTACTGGGGTGTATTTTATCATCCACATCCATGTTTCCTCAATATGTAATATTATTTCCATCCACCTACAATTGTTTAAATCCAATTTTACCCTTCGGTGAGTTTTTAGTAAAGGATATGAAAGAAATATTTTTTCGTTTTTCGTATGCGGTACTTTTTGACTTTTCCGAAAAAAGTACGAGAAGAATGATTTTTTTAACTTATACGGCATGAATGGATTTTTAAGACATTATTTCCAAGAAGCTTCCATTACATGTTTTCAAGTTTATTTTTAATCAACTTCTTTTAGTTTAAAATTTTATGACATGTTAAGAAAGGAAAAGTGTTTTTGAAGTAGAAATGATATTTTCCTAAAGAATGAAGTTCAACTGTTTTATCAAAATTATTTTCCATATAAGATAATAAAGTGTTCTGTTTTTATCCCTATTATTACATTTATTTGATTATGTTGTGATGGAATTATTTTTATGAATTCCTTTATCTTATATGAATTGTTTGATGATGTCACGATGTTTAAGATTCCCATTTTTATTACATGGGTTATGCTATGATGTATGGTTTATGATTTTGTGGAACACATAAGAATAGTGTCATTATAAGATGGGTGGGACCTATATCTCCCTCCAATTCATTGGGTAAAGATTTTATATCTCATGATATAGACATGGCTGGAACGGTAGGTTATACCGGTTCAGTGAAACAGGACTGAAACGAGGAATGAACTTGGTTCAGAAAGGGACTTCATCCACTAAGATAGTATTGGAAATGAGTCATGACTAACATGAAATGATTCTCTATGATTATGTGTGTATGCCATATAGTTTCATGTTTTATGTTATGATTATTGGGATTACATTTCACTACTATGATTTATCCCATGTTATGAAATTATGATCTCTTTTGAAGGTTAAGATTTCCAAAAGATATGTTCTTATTAATATGACATGATTGATATTTATTTTTTTACCCTTACTGAGCATTTGAGCTCACCCTTTTATGTTCACTTTTCCCCAGGACATAAAGAAAGGATTTTGGTTTAGAAAAAAAAAGAAGATCTTTATGGGAGATGTCGAAGATCATTCACCACGATTAGATGATTATATTCCGAGATTCCAAAGATACTAAACTATTACGGTACTTGTGTGTGTGTTTTTGTTATGTACTAAGTATTCCGCAAAAGTAATGTAATGTCCATGTACGTCAGGCTTCGGGTCTCTATAGTTGGTATCAGAGGAAAGGTTTAGCCAAAATTTGGAAACTAGGATGCGAGAACTTTAGTATTTCTAAGGTATGTCTAGGGATGTCCCTAAGGTTAAGTATAAGTATAGGTTATAGTCCTAGAATTGCGCTAACGATCATAGAATTAAACCTAAGATGTTAGATATTGAAGGTACTCCCCCTTTATTATGTTGTTTTCCCTAGTATGATTTTTGCCTCTCACACTATTTTTTTTGGGTTTTAGACGATGGCTGGAACCCGAAGGAACCGTGTTGATCAATGCAATGGACTATGCAATGATTGTCCTTCTGAACAAACAAATGTTATGGAAGATGGAGTGCAAAATCTTATTTCTATACTTACACAAGCTATGAATCATTCTGGACTTCCAAATGAGAAGAGAAGGGAACAATATTCTATTGAGTCCTTCATGAGGCAACGTCCACCTTCTTTCAGTGGGTCTTCTAATCCACTTGTTACTGAACAATGGATCAGTACCACCGAAAAGAAATTTTCAGTTCTTAAATGTTCTGAACATGATAAAGTCATCTTAGAAGTATATCGTTCGGAAGGTGAAGCTGATCAATAGTGGAATCTTATCAAGAATACGAGGCAAAGAGATGAAATTGAGTCCATGGAATGGGACGAGTTCAAGAACTTATTTTTCAGTAAGTACTTCCCTCGTATTCTTTGATCAAATATGGAAAATGAGTTTCTTGAGCTGAAGCAGAAGGATGATGAATCTGTTGGTATATACGAAGCAAATTTTACAAGGCTTGCAAGGTATGCATCTGGATTTATCATGCAACCTGAAAGAAAAGTTGATCGATTCTTCAGTAGCTTAAAACCAAATCTTCGAAGGTCATTAGCTATAAGAGACTTCAGTGGCTATGAAGAAATTTTGTGTTGTGCTATCAAAGTAGAAATGGAAGTTGGTGTTACATATCCATCTCATGGTTTTGACAAGAAACGAAAGATGGAGTTCAAGGAGAAATCTCAAAATAATGGTGAAAAGAAGATGAATGTTTCCTTATGCTCAAAGTGTGGAAAGAAGCATGGTGGAGAATGTCTTAAAGGGACTAGAAAATGTTTTAAGTGTGTAAAATAAGGTCATCGGGTAGCTGAGTGTTGAAGTAATGGAAAAAGGGTTTCTAATGATGGGAATAAAGAAAAGACTGCAGAGAACGCACCACCAACACTTCAATGCTTCAAGTGCAAGGAAATGGGGAATTATGCTAATAAATGCTCTAATCCAAGGGTTAGTGATGATCGACATGACCAAGCACATAAGGCAAAGGACAAAGGGAAGTCACATGCGAACACCATTGGCGATGTTGAATATGATAATGATGTGGTGGAATTATTAAGTGTTTATGTAATGGGATTAAAAAATAATGTTGTATATAGTATCGTGGAATATTGAAATATTTATGTATTGGTCTACTGTGGTTTTCAATAATTTTATGGTATCGGTAACCATGGAAAGTGATTGAGATATTTTTGAAAAAAAAGATGATATGCACATAATGAAGGGAAAACGAGAAAATGAAATATTTGACAGTATTCATGAGCTAATGATTGATATAAGGACTAAGTGATATCATGGTTTGAGTATATAGAATTTTGAGGATTTTGGTATGTGGAAAGTGTTAAATTTTAACTGAATTCATGTTTTCACTAAGGTTCAATGGTTATTCAATAGAATACATGATTAAGGCCTTTGAATGTTTGGAATGTGACCAACATGACATATCTTATGATATATGGGGATCAACGATGGTATTAAATCTCTGGTAATCGTTTTCATTATATTATGAGAGTGGACTGCACTATTATGGATAAGCCTAAAGATTGGAATGGATTATGTTGGACATAAGTTAGTATTGTTTATGGATAGAAGTTTTTTCGATGTTATTGATGGGATGTTATAGTAATATAGTTTTAGAAAAAGGACAACCTACAGGACGGGCGACAACCCATCGCGTCGGACAAGGTTGTGGGAATCGAACCCACAACTGAAGTGCGACTGGCCTTTATCTCCTACCACTGGCCTACAAGAAGTCCCTGGTTAGTATAAACTAGTTTTATTTTATTAAGTGGTATGATAGATGAAGTATATGTCCAATTTGGAACGATATACGATAGATGGACTTAAGTATATTTGATAACTTTTTCTAACCTTTTCTTTGAAACAGATGGAATGACCCATCATTCTATCACATGATCTATTAACACTTCATGAATAACAAATTCAACTTCATTTCTATAAGAGATGAAGTGGAAATTGTTCAAAGCACGAACAACAGTTAGATTGTACTAAAATAAAGTAAGTATTTATTCTAATTCAAAATCTTCAACTTTAGGGAAATGATCTTGAAAACCAAAAAAAAAATGTTGTCCTAGTGCCCTTATATCTGATGAATTAGATGGTACCATAGATCATCCCATATTTATGGCTTTTTGATTTCTGGCTTTTCCATAGCCATGTTCTCTACCACTCTCCATCAGAACAAGATGGTTAGATTTCTCTTCCATATCCATATTTTCACCTATGTGGAAACCCAATGATTAGTTTATCTGGGTAACCGTTATGTTTCATAATTTTTTTTAAAGATAGGTTTTGGTATTCCTTTTTACGATGTGGGTTTCTATTAAAGAAACTTTTGAATAGTAAACCATTTATATCCTCGACGAATTTCGAGGGCGAAATTCATTTTCAGGGGGGTAGAATGTAACACACCAAGATTATATGAAAAATATTCCTTTTAATTTCATTAATGTCTTGTGTTGTATGCTACACCAAAAGGAGCTTGCACAACATGCATCCTTGACTTCCCTTGCATTACATGCAATCACGACCTTCCTCGATAGCGTGTGTAGTACGCAATACCGAGTTTCATTAAACAACGATATATTATTATAATATTGTCATGAACTAGCCATTATGAATAGTATTAACTAAATTTTGAATTTTATAACATTATTATTCATCTTACACATTTTCTAGATCATTGTATAAGAACAAAATAAAAGTTTCGGGTAAAATAAGTATTTTTCAAAAAATGCAGTTTTGCCACCTTTTGATGGCATACCAACATTAAATCTAGTTTTTGACATGTTTATAAGTTCAATTTTACAAAATAAAATTCTTATTTTGAATCAGGGTATAAAAATTTACATTAGATAATGTTTTGATATTTTTCCAATAACTTTCATATTTTAATGAATAGTAAAAACACGCTATATTTTAATTAAAAACAACTTTTTTCATTGTAATATCTTATGTGGTTAAATTATAATATTTAATGGTTTTAAATTATAAATAGAATATATTTTTACCATTTAACTTAATGTATGTCATTAGAATTGATTTTACCTTGAATTCGTAGGTTAAATCAATTCAATTTTTTGCAATATTTTAAAGAAAACCCCATTTTCTTTCGACAACGGGATTAATTTTAATTTAATTTCTGAAACTTTTGTGTATTGATTTTCGAAAAATGGATTCCATATTTGTAATCAGTGGATCAAAATTATGTTAATAAGCTACTTTTTATTTTTGGAAATTATGAATAGTAACTACAGTAAATTTTATTTACCATAGTTAAAGGTAAATCGGGTAATTAAGGGTAATATAAGATTATAAAATTACCCTAACACTTGGAAAAATTCTATTGGATGGCTAAAAGTAGACCCATATAACCTAAGGGTCGGATTAGATTCATTTTATGGACTTTTTTCCATGAAAATAATTTAATTATTATTAAAACCAAAGAATGTGACAACATGTCAATTTCTTAAATATTATAAGTATAATAATTTTAATATAGTGATAAACTTCATGAAACATCGAACATGAATAGTCTCCAGGAATCTAATACAATTATCTACATCATATAAATTTATTTAGAATTTTTAGGGATTAAATAATTATCATTTATTATGACACGAAGATGATGCAGTAATTGTCTTATTAATGAAATATTGACATAATTGATGTTATAAATGCCCAAATAAATGTAATTTGAAACTTTTTATGACTTAGATTAATTTTCTAGGTTAATATGACATGTTATTGTTGATATAAGTAACTTTTTTCTAACTTATCATTCTGTTATGAATTTCATAAAAATCATGTACCAAATTGTGTCAAAATTGACATAAATTAGTTTTTAAAACAAATATTATATTATTAATTGTTATTTAATACATAAAAATCTAAGTTTTGGAAACATGACTTAGATAAGGATAGATATATTAATAATAAACAACTTGGGGTTCGTTTTTCTTGATATAGTATGTTTATTATCCTTATAGTGTATGAAAACAAGAAGACACGGTAAAAGTTAAATTATCTAACTTAAAGTTAAATCTAAATGATAAGGTTAAAATTGATACCTAAACTTGTCTAAATTCTATTGGATGAGAGGATTTCGACCCATACCCACATTATCTTCGAAATAAGACCCTTTGGAACCATTATAAACTGAATTTGAGTTTAATATAAAATAATATTTTGAGATTTTCCTAAGGTGCCCATCTCCTCCCTTATAAAAGGGCACCTCCTCCCTCTCCTCCTCACACCAATTTGAGCATTCATGCTCGGCCAAACCTTGAAAAAATCTCATCTCCACTTCCCTAGTATCATCCTAGAGGTCCTGGTCTTCTTCAAAGACCATCCTTAGTTCTTTAAGTGGAGGTTAAGAAAAGGCGCGTCAAAAAGATGTGGTTCAGACACTTACGAAGCAAATCGGACCTAAGGTAAGGGAAATATCACAATCTAATTTTTATCCAAGATTGTTTATACTTTAGTATTAACTAGGGTGTATTTTATCATCCACATCCATGTTTCCTCAATATTTAATATTATTTCCATCCACCTACAAATTTTTAAATCCAATTTTACCCTTCAGTGAGTGTTTAGTAAAGGATATGAAAGGAATCTTTTGTCGTTTTTCGTACGAGGTACTTTTTGACTTTTCCGACAAAAGTACGAGAAGAATGTTTTTTTAACTTATACGGCATGAATGGATTTTTAAGACATTATTTCCAAGAATCTTCATTTACAATTTTTCAAGTTTATTTTTAATCAACTTCTTTTAGTTAAAAATTTAATGACATGTTAAGAAAGGAAAAGTGTTTTTGAAGTAGAAAGGATATTTTCCTCAAGAATGAAGTTCAAGTGTTTTATAAAAATTATTTTCTCTATAAGATAATAAAGGGTTCTGTTTTTATCCCTATTATTACATTGATTTGATTATGTTGTGATGGAATTATTTTTATGAATTCCTTTATCTTATATGAATTGTTTGATGATGTCACTATGTTTAAGATTCCCATTTTTATTACATGGGTTATTCTATGATGTATGGTTTATGATTTTGTGGCACACATAAGAATGGTATCATTATAAGACAGGTGGGACCTATATCTCCCTCCTATGCATTGGTTAAAGATTTTATATATAATGAGATAGACATGGTTGGAACGGTAGGTTATATCGGTTCAGTGAAACAGGATTGAAACGAGGAATGAACTCGGTTCAGAAAGGGACTTCGTCCACTAAGATAGTCTTGGAAATTAGTCATGACTAACAAGAAATTATTCTCTATGATTATGTGTGTATGACACAAAGGTTCATGTTTTAAGTTATGATTATTGGGATTACATTTCACTACTATTATTTTTCCCATGTTATGAAATTATGATCTGTTTTACAGGTTAATATTTCCAAAAGATATGTTCTTATGAATATGATGTGATTGATATTTCTTTTGTTTACCCTTACTAAGCATTTGAGCTCACCCTTTTATGTTTTATTTTCCCCAGGACATAAATAAAGGATTTAGGTTTAGAAAAAAAAGAAGATCTTTATGGGAGATGTTGAAGATCTTTCACCACGATTAGAAGATTATATTCCGAGTTTCCAAAGACACTAAACTATTATGGTCCTTGTGTGTGTGTTTTTGTTATATACTAATTATTCAGCAAAAGTAATGTAATGTCCATGTACGTCTGGCTTCTGGTCTATACACTCCCAATGCAACAAGTTACAACCAAAATAAAATAAGTCCCTTACTTATTTTATTAACATAAATTAAGAATTTTAAATTCAAAAGTTGAATTAATCACTCAATTATTTAACTCAACTTTACTTTTTAAATGAAGGGATATGGAAGGTTAGGGAAGATGCAGGGGTGGGGTTCGTGTGGGCCCCACCACCCTCATAACCTCCCATGGGAAGTTGGGTGGTTTTCCCCAACTTCCACTTAATGATTTTAACCACTTAGAGAAAACTAAAATTGATGCTCAATTTTATTTTAACTTCCACAATTTTTTAACAACTTCTCTAGTGAAAACGCAACTCCGGAAAAGGTGTTACTAAGCAATTATCGGCGCTGCGAATCCATCAGTTCCCTCAGATTTTGATTCCGAGCACTAGATCAAAAGTTAGGAAAACCCGCTCATTTGTTCACTGAATGTACCCGAGCTAAACTTCAGATAGAAATTCCGGGCAAACCGGGCCTCTAAATCAAGTGCCGTCAGAACTCGCGTTCTTGTAAAATCCCAAAGAAAATTAAGAAAGACTTTCCCTTTAATTTTACGGGTCTTTACATTACTCCCACCTCAGGGATTTACGTCCCCAAAATGATACATCAAAAAATAGGTGAACAAATGTGGGTACTGGGCACGCATTTGAGCCTCCTGCTCCCAAGTTCTTTCCTGGAGGTTCCCGTGCTGCCATCTGATGCACACTGGTGGAATCGAAGGTCCACGTAGGACCCTCTCCCGTCGATCCTCGATCTCCACTGCGACCTCCGCAAAAGACACCCCATCATCAATGTCTAGATCCCCATGGTCAATGATATGGGTCGGGTCGTGTAGGTATCTCCTCAGCTGAGATACGTGGAAGACTTCGTGCACTCGGTGCAACTGAGGTGGTAGAGCCAGGCGATAAGCCACCTCACCAATCCTACTGAGGACCTAGAATGGTCCGATGAAGCGCGGAGACAACTTGAAACCTCGGCCAAATCTCCGTATACCACGTCGAGGTGAGACCCGCAAGAAGACGTGGTCACCATCCTCGAACTCCAGTGGCCTCCACCTCCTGTCAGCATAAGACTTCTACAGGCTTTGAGTTGTCCTCATCCACTCTTGGATGACCTGGACCATCTCTGTCATGGCCTGGACCATCTCCGGTCCCACAAGTGCGGACTCCCCAGGGTCTGTCTAGCATAGAGGTGACCTGCAAGGTCGGCCGTACAATGCCTCGTATGGTGCCATCCCGATGGTGGAGTGGTAGCTGTTGTTGTACGTGAACTCCAAAAGGGTAGGTGGTCCTCCCAACTACGACCAAAGTCGACGACACATGCACGGAGTATGTCCTCAAGAGTCTGAATGGTACTCTCCGTCTGAACATATGTCTGGCGGTGAAAGGCGGTGCTCAGACGTAGCTACGTCCCGAACGCCTCCTACAACCCCTTAAAAAGATGGGAAGTAAAGAGAGTATCTTGATCGGAAATGACGGTCTATGGAACACCATGAAGCCGTACAATCTCCTGAACGTAGAGACGTCCCAAGCTCTCCACTGAGCCCTGCTCTCTTATGGGTAATAAGTGGGCCGACTTGGTGAGACGGTCTACAATCACCCAAATGGAGTCGTGACCTCTGGAAGTGCGTGGAATTCCAGTCCCCAACTCCATAGATATGACGTCCCACTTCCACTCTGGGATCTCCAAGTGCTGCACCAAGCTTGCTGGTACCTAGTGCTTTGCCTTCACCTGCTTGCAGGTGAGGCATCGAGAAACGAACTCTGCCACAACCTTCTTCATTCTTGGCCACCAGTATTGTCTTCTAAGATCCTGGTACATCTTCGCCACTCCAGGATGTACTGCCAAAGGGGATGTGTGAAACTCTCTCGGCACCTCCTCCTGTAAAGCAACTGGTACTAAGGTACGTCCTTTAAAAAATACGCCGTGCTCTCCTACTAAAGAAAAACCATCAAGTGCCTATCCTGAGGATATCTGTGCACGTCGTGTCTCACAGTCAGCGTCCCCACGCTATGCCTCTCTGACCCGCTGCAGTAGTCGAGGAGTGACTGTGAGTGACTAAAGAAAGGCTGCTCTATCTCTATCCACGAAGGATATCCGCAAAGAGGCTAGCTGTTCTGTCGCCTCCCCAAGTAGCTGAATGCCCGTCCTTCTGCTGAGAGTATCGGCTACCACATTACCCTTTCCAGGAGTATAGAATATCTCAAAGTCATATTCCTAGAGGAACTCGAGCCATCGCTGTTTTCTCGGGTTCAGGTCCTTCTGCGAGAAGATGTACCTGAGACTCTAGTGGTCAGAATAGACTATAAAGCCCTCGCCCATCAATAGTGTCGCTACATAATCAGAGCGAAGACCACTACTGCTAACTCCAGGTCATGGGTAGCATAGTTCTGCTCATGCTACCTCAACTAACGTGATCCAAAGACGATAACTACCTTCTCATGCACCAGGACACATCCGAGTCCGGTTCCCGATGCATCACAATAAACTGTGTTTCCAAATCCCTCCTCTGGTAGCCTCAAGATAGGTGTGCTGGTCAATCTCTGTCTCAGATCCTGGAATCTCTGCTGACATCCATCTGACCTCACGATGTTTTTCCCCTTCTTTGTCAAAGATGAGAGTGGTGCCGCAACTCTGGAAAAATTTGGCACGAATCTCCGGTAGTACCCAACTAGTCCCAAGAAACTCGGAACCTCCGTCACGCTCCTGGGTGACTCCCATACTAGGAATTCCTCGGTCTTCACAAGATCCACCGCAACTCCCACCTCAGAGATGACGTGCCCCAAGAAGTGGAACTCACGTATCTAGAACTAACACTTCGAGAGCATTCCATAAAGCTGGTGCTCTCGAAGTGTGTCTAGTACGACCCGCAAGTGGTAGGCTTACTCCTTCTCAGTGGTCGAGTATATAAAAATGTCGTCGATGAAGACCATGAAAAATCGATCAAGGTATGGCTGAATGATCATGTTCAGGAGGGCCATGAACACTGCTGGAGCATTGGTTATGCCGAAAGGCATAACCAAGAACTCATAGTGGCCATACCGACACCTGAAAGCTGTCTTCTGCACATCCTCATCCCGAACTCTTAGCTGATGATAGCCTGACCTGAGGTCTATCTTCGAGAACCACCATGCTCCCTTAAGCTGATCGAAGAGGCCGTCAATCCTCGGTAGCGTATACTTGTTCCTCACGGTCAGCTAGTTCAGGCGACGATAGTCGACACAATGTTGCAAGCTCCTATCCGCCTTCTTGGTGAACAATATCAGGGAATCCCAGGGCGAAACACTGGGTCGGATGAATCCCTTGCCCTGCAATTCCTCCAACTGTACCCGTATCTCTCGAAGCTCAGCGGGGGCCATCCGATATACTGTAGTAGATAATAGGGTTGTCTCAGGTTATAGATCAATAAAAAAGTCTACCTCTCTGCGAGGAGGCAGTCCTGGATCGTCGTCGGGAAAAACGTCCTCATACTAATCCACCACTGCAGGAAAAATAGGACTCCGCACGTCAACTGCTCATAGTATGAGACTAGCCAACTGATGAGTGATGGGATGTCCTCTCCTCTGCCGAAGTCCATCCTGTGTTGCAAAGGCTCCCTTCTTTCCGGTGAACGTGAACTTGCTCCCGTTAGTGCATACACACCGCACCTTGTGCCTAATACAATCAATCTGAGCATGGACTGTAGATAACCAATACATGTCATGATGATGTCATAAGGCCTCGATGCCGCTACAAGAAGATCCCAGCCGAAGCTCTCGCCACCTAGAGTAAGCTCACACTACCGGAACTAGTGCGTAATCGTCGAGTCTGCTCTAGTAGAAGTCTCTAGCCATAAGGATTGAGCCAACGACTCTATTGGAATCTCCGAGCTCTGAACAAAGACAGTGGTTATGAATGAATGACTTGCTCTTGTGTCTATAAGAACTATATAAAGGGTGGAATAGACACAGATTGTACCTCAAATCATCTCAGGCACGCCGTGGTCGTAAGCCTCCGCTGCCTGGAGATGTGCATGTCTCTGCCCGCCAGCTCCCTGTGGTCGAGGTGGACCTCCTGGCGACGGTGGTGGTAGAGCCTCAAAGCGTCGCCCACCACCTACTGCTCAGCCAGGTCCTCTGCCTCATCCTCCTGCTCCCTGCAGACCACCACGGTCAACCCTCTGCCTCTGCCTGGGTGATCCCTCAACCATCTACTGCTCCTCTACATGGCGGGTCGAGCAGTCACGAGCCATGTGCCCCTGCCCGCCGCATGCGTAGCACTGTCTGCCTCTCGAAAGACTGGCTCCGTGCTGTGTGCCCCGCACCACTGAGCCAGTGTCATGAGGTCGTCTACCTGATGTTTTGGTCTGCCTGGATCCATGAGTCATCCGTCGACTGCCTGCTGCAAAAGACTCTGCTACGTGCCGCCCTACAGTAGGTCTCGCCGCTGATGTAGGCTCAGCAAGGAAGCTCTCGATCAGAAGGGCTCGCTCCAGTACCCCTGCCTGTGTCAGAATGCTAAGGGAGATCAGCGATGCCCTGATATCCTGCCTCAATCCCTACTCAATGGTCCAATCCCGGAAGAATGGGTCTCGTACCATGTCCGTCGAATAGCACGAGAGATATGTAAATCTCGCCGAGTACTGGGCGAC
The DNA here is from genome assembly GCA_963277665.1 of Viscum album. Lineage (NCBI taxonomy): Eukaryota > Viridiplantae > Streptophyta > Magnoliopsida > Santalales > Viscaceae > Viscum > Viscum album. The sequence continues at coordinate 1,489,731,666 of OY728151.1, read as the reverse complement.
AGTCAAGCTGCCCTGCCGCTGCTAAAGATGATCCTGGATGCACACCACACAGAGGGTGGCTGGAACGAACTCCGAGTGGAAGAGGCTCTCAAAGTCCGTCCAGAGAAGTGATTCCTTGTCATGCACCTGGAGCATCAAGCTCCACCATCTTCCTACTGCAGCGTGTAGGAGGCTCGTTGTGAGGATCACCATGAGGTTTGCTGGTGTCCTCACTAACCTGAAAACCCGTACAACTGCCTCCAGCCAATCCTCGGCTGCCTGAGGGTCCGTCTCCTCGCGGAACCTGCGTGGCCACTGATGCTGAAACTCGTGCAGTGCACTAAGACGACATGCATCGTTAGCGGCTAGGGCTGGTAGCATCGATGGCTCGGTGGGTAGCAGTACCGCTGGTGCCTCTACTGTCAAAGGGCCCGGTACCGAGGCCTCGTCGCTCGGTGGGCTGTCATCACGCACAACGCTTGGAACCCTAGCTGGCTGCTGTCGTGGGGCCATCCTGTAACTAAACAGGTGCGCCACGGTCAAACAGTATACATGTTGAGCAGACACAAAGTAATCACAAAGAAAAATTGAAACACACAAGCAATCAATGTTTTCGTGCACTCTGTCGGAAATCAGAAGTCAGAGTCCTGGTGTACGGATACATCGGTCGCAGCACCAACACTAGGCTCCCTGGACTGATAACCACACTCAATACTCTTAACACTATTGCTTCACATTGATAATGTTCAGAGTCCTGAGTTCTACGGTAGAACCGAACTCCTCTGATACCAATTTGTCACGACCCGTCCTCGGGGCCCATGTCGTGACTACCTCAAGCCCGCCTTCCATAGGCCAGGGGCTGGTGACTAGCCCCAAGGAGTAATTCCCAGTAAAAAAGGGAAGGCATTTCCATTGTAAATTAAACAAACACCACAGAGAAAGAAAACAAAAGTATACACTAAGTAAATATTGGGTACAGAAGTAAGTGCGGAAAAGTAAGTGGGCCAGTATACAAACCCAAATTGAAAGTAAAGAACAACTGGAAAGGAAAAAAAACTGAAAATAAAGACGCAACCTTGAGCCATCCACTGAAAGTCCCACCTGAAGGGTGGGTACAGATAACCTCCACAGCTCCTCGGGTCCAGCCGTCCGCTCCAAGAACACCACGACCAGTGGTCCACCTCCAGGTACTGACCTGCTCCTCATGCCTCAACCATGATCAGCGTTGTCCGTCATCTGCAACCAATACAACGTAGTACAGGCATAGCCCAAGTAGGGGTGAGTATAAGCTACTCAGTAGGGTCCCCGAGACTCCTAAAGGTCTCCCAGAATCCACAAAGTATAATCCACAAAGGAAAGATACAATCACGAAGTAACATCCGACAACGCTTAGGTATATGCCCATACATATACCTAAGTCATTAATTCTCAACCGGATCCAACATCTGAGCTCACGTAAAACCCAGTCCACACAGTAAAAATCACAACTCAATCGACACAGGAAAGCATAACATAATCCACACAGGATATTAAGTCAATCTTATCGATGTTAAGGATTTAAAGTCAAGATTCAGCTCACACATGTATACTTCTTCGTAAGACGATAGAGTTGATCAGATGTAGTCACTGATTCATTTAAGTCGTCGGATCCACACCGGATCAATAGGTTCTAACACCCGCAATGACCCACAAATGATCGATAGGTAACTAACCACCGCAATGACCCACACAAGATCGATAGGTAACTAACCCCCGCAATAACCCACACAAGATCGGACCCACATAGGATTTGTAGGCACTGGCCCACACAGGACCGCTGAGTGTTGACTCACACAGGATCTGACCCACACAGGATCGGTAGCACTGATCCATGTAGGATCGATGAGTGTTGTAGTCGTCGTCGTCGAATCCACGGAGGATTTATGCACAGTCGTCATCATCATCGCAGTCGCAGCCAGCTCTAGGGTTTCCGCACAAAGAAAGCTTGTTCGAGAGGGTCCGCTCCATGAGCCGAAGGGCTGATACATCAACTGACACATAGTCCGGAGTTGATGTATACAAAAGTTCTGTATCGTCAACAGGAACTCAACGTCATAGACGGTGCGTCAATCGGACGCCCGGTCTGAGTGTTACAGGATTTTTCATCCCAGAGGCCCGGTTGGTTTTTATGTCAAAACCATCCTGACCATACTCCAACTGTGTCCAAACCTAGAGAGGAGTAATCCAAAAGGCCCGTCTCACTAAGAGGATTCCATCAATGTCGACGACACGTCAATCATACCTCCGAAGCTCAGGTTATAAGCGTTTCCGCTCCGTGGGCCCGATTGGTTTCGTGTACAAACCAACCCAGACGAACCCAAAGTTCTCCGAAACCTTGAGTGTAGTATAATGAAACGGCCCTCTCGATCCAACGATCGCATCGCAGCTAACAATGCGTCGATCGGAGGTCCGCAGCCCATGTTATTGGCAAAAGACCGTGAGGGGTCCGATATAAGGGGGTTCAGGCCATGTCCGACCCGGTCCGATACCCACTGGGTCGGCCCGGCCTTTCCTGGGCGCGGCCCGGCCTAGCGGACCGGCCGGGGCAGCTGGCCCAGCGCGCTGGCACTATTCAGGTGGGTCGGACGTTTCTGCCGAGCAGACAGGGCTACGGGGGGGGGGGGGGGGGGGTGGGGGGGGGGGGGGGGTGGGGGGGTGTGGGGGGGGGGGGGGGCGCTGTTCGCCGCCCGTTTGTAATCTGCGGCCCCCCATGTGGGGGGGCCGCTCATATCCAGCCAGCGGGGTGTTTCGAACCCTTGGCTCTTCCTATGTCCGGCCGGCCCGCTTCGGTTGGCCGGCTGTTGCACCACGGGACCGGCAAGGGTCGGTCCCCGTGCTCCGACGCCAGCGGCCCGAAACTGGCTGCCAGTTCCCCTGCTCCGTCGCGGCCTTGGACCGTCCGACACGACACGACGGCGCCGCATCCCCTCTCCGGCCGCGGTGTTTTCGGGGTTCTTCGGCGTGGTGCGAGGGCGTCGCGTTCTTGTTCGATTCAAAGGCCCGGTGCAACGGCGCCGCGCATACCATGCCGCATGACCCCGCGCGGTGCGACACCACCACGCCATCCTTGTTTCATTCCACCAAAAGGAAGAAAAGATAAAAAGGGGTGGAGGGTCAGCGGTGTTTGGGCGGTCTGGCCCCCTCCCGTTAACTGATAACAAGTGGACCATTTACAAAAAGACTGATGACGGATGAAAATTCACAAATAGAAACGCATAAAACCCCTACCACATCGAATTTGTTGAGTGAGGGTACGTCGTGGAAATAACCGTCGCGGAAGAAGACGTCTTGGAAGGACAGTCGCGTCACATGGAAATGATTTTTCGGCGTCACATCGTCGATCTCTGAGGAATCTGGCATTCTTCGCGTTCTTCGTCGAAGAAGTAGATGTTCTTCAAGATCCTCAACTTTTCTCCAAATACTCCCAATGCAACATGTTCCAACCAAAATAAAATAAGTCCCTTACTTATTTTATTAACATAACTTAAGCATTTGAAATTCAAAAGTTGAATTAATCACTCAATTAATTAACTCATCTTGACTTAATAAATGAAGGGTTATGGAAGGTTATGGAAGATGAAGGGGTGGGGTTCTTGTGGGCCCCACCACCCTCATAACCTCCCATGGGAAGTTGGGTCTTTTTCCCCAACTTCCACTCAAAGATTTTAACCACTTAGAGAAAAATAAAATTGATGCTCAATTTTATTTTACCTTCCACAAATTTTTATCAACTTCTCTCATGAAAAAGCAACTTCGGAAAAGGTGTTTCTAAGCAATAACTGACACATCGAATCCATCGGTGCCCTCAGAATTCGATTCCGAGCACCAGTTCAAAAGTTAGGAAAACCCACTCGTTCGTTCAATGAACGTACCAGAGCTAAACGTCAGATAGAAATTACAGGAACCCCGGGCCTCGGAATCAAGTGCCGTCAGAAACTGCGTTCTTGTAAAATCCCAAAGAAAATTAATAAAAAATTCCCCTTGAATTTTACGGGTCTTTACCGGAAAGATCTATTAATATCGATGTTCACCGATCACCGATTTGAGGTTCCATCATAGTATATTGAAAGGATCCTCTAGAGGCACTCTCTCCAACACCTCCATATAATTATATGGTTATAAGGTTAACCATAGAATTCTGAGAAAAATTATTATTTAATGATAAACCATCTCAATATGTCAAAATTATAAATAAAATAAATTTTCCTAATTTATTATCATTGCTTTTCAACTGTGAAATTTGTTTTCACAAATGAGCCATGATGACCTATGTATGTTCATGCATAGGGTAAATTCGATATTCGAAACTGAACTATTCACTCCAACATCTTATTTTTGTCACCATTCAGAATTTATTTCTCTTTTTTTAAACCCGCATGTAGATTATATTTAATATTTTAATATGTTTCACACATTTTTTTTCGGGCACACCGAGCCATGGAATCACACACCATCTTAGCACCTGCTCTTGAAATTAATCCATATAAAATATTAAAATAATACATGAAAAAACACATGAAATTATATATTATAACCTTATATGTTAAATAAATTTGGTATTCTTATTTTACCCACCAAATCGTTGATTATTTTTATAGAGTCATATTTAAATAATAATATATTAACATTATAATATTTTTACTTAAAACTAGATGTAGTGTGTAACACAAGATATAAGATAAATCATGTTAATTTAAATGAGAATATATTATAAAATATTGGGGAATTACATTCTCCCCTCCCTAATAGATTTTATCTTCTCAATTTTAAATTGATCTGTTTTTAAAAAAAGTTTCGATCTTAGAATTCAATTGTTGAAGTCCCACGTTGATAGACGTGTTAATTAAACATCATCTTGATAAGAATTAAATGGAATTACGATGTTCATCTAGATTAACCCATAACTATGTTTTCATGTAGTAAAAAATTAGTGGTATGTGATAATATGGGAATCGAGGAAAATAAATGCCCATAGATGAATGATTACTTGAAATTGAATGGACCTTTGGAAGGTGATGACCACAAAAATATAAGCGATGACTTGAGAAAAATACCATAATTTCATTGAAAATTATAGTACCATGATTTCATTTTTATTTCAATATAATTTTACCAACATTGGAAAATACATTTATCATCTTCTCTAATAACATAACAAAATGTACTTACTTTACAAGTTTCATTTAATCCATTAATTATTTTTATCATAAATCTTATCCTCTTCGAGATAATGGAAATTAGGAATAAATTTTCATGCTTGAAGAAATAAAAACAATTTTTGTGGATCATAATTTATATAAAATAATGAGAACTATTTATACTTGTTTTTAAATATTTCATAATACCTAACATATTTTTACAATATATGCAATTCACTATTATTTAAATTTTCAACAGTAACACCGAAATATAAATATACTCTATCCCACAAGTATTTTTCATTAAATCCAATAAAAAATACATATAATAAAATTCTAAATAAAATAATTTATGAAGAAGATCACTAAAATTCATTAATAAATAGAACATTTATCTCCCAAAAATCCTTATGTATCTCTCAATGTATCATAACAAATTTTTCAATACACTAAACACTATATAAAATCAATGTGATGATTAATAGATCAAAATATTACTGTATACATATTACATAAATAAAAATAAATATTATAAAATATACTCCATGTTTCGAAAAATGAAGTAAACTCCATCAAATATTATTTTTTCGTCCAAATTAAAAATCATTTTCAAGGTCAATAGTACTACACAAAACTCATCAATGTAAATCATATCATTTTCCTAGATAGACATTATTACATCATAATTCGGGATATATTATGGTTTATATTTTCCCAAATAATTTTTTTCTTAAATTATAACATTACCTTTAAATAATGTTTCAATTTTATCAGTACCATTACAAATATTCTTCACAATGACTAATGAAATTATATTGGGTAAAAATCCTTTTATTCATCATGATTTTAAAAAACAATTTATTGATATACCACATAAAAAATATAATTGTAACATCCCACCACTCCTCATTGACTTTGGCCAAGGAGGTATTGTAACTTTTCCTTAAAAGACATACATATGGAACCAAATGATGGCCATATATTTGAATAGATTCAATACAATTTGGGTACAAATCCAATTTTAATAAATAAACGACCCCACATTACATAACATAAAAAATAAACACTAAATGATGCATGATAAAATTGTATACAACTAAAAATAATTCCCAACATCAATGAGATTGCAATAGTGGAATTATACAAACATTAGAGTAAATGGTTGAAGAAAAACCCAGCAAAACCCAATGACTGCCAGACATAACCCCATAGCTCCCAACATTATCCATGATCTAAATCCCAACATAAAAACCATGTATCATGAATCACCTCTAAATGAATGTAATTAATTTCCATTACATGTCTTTAAATATATATTATCTACAAAATCTCCAATGTGCCAATGTATTGATGAGTAATGAAACTCAGTATGAATTCCCAAAACCACTTCCCTACTCATGCCACCAGGATAGACAATGTTATCACATTGATATAATTAAAATTTAAAACAAAATTGAAACAGTTTATTTCAAAATATAAAAACATCCATACCAAAATAGTGTCCATGGAATGAAACCAAACAATTCTTTAAACTATTTCACATTAATTTTTGGGTTATCCATTCATTGATTCACAGATAAACACCAATGTGTTCATGCTTAATTGATAGTTTCATACTCATTATTGGTTTATAATTCATCCACTATGTTATCCCTATGTGGGAAATCTTCTTGTTCCCCAATGACACAAGCCCATTTTCTAGGGTCACATCCATTGTACCCCAATAGTATGCGCTCTTTATTCAGGATCAAATCCAAAATATAAACTCATCCAAAAACATGTATTTGGAAACAATTTCAACACATTTAAATAAATATTCCCATTTTATTGAAATTTTATGTCAAACGGTTTCCATGAATTGAAACAAATCTGTATTTTGAAATTTACTTTTTAAAATCCATAAGCAAAGCACTTTGCACAATATCCAATTTCCACATTTCAATAAATACACAAAACATCACTAAAGAGGGTTTATACATTTCTTTTCAAATAAATTTCATAATTAATTTCAAAAAAAGTGAAAAATTTGAAACTATGAATTCATGTTAAAACAAAAGAAGACGAGAGTGAAGCCACCTACCTCAGGAATTATGATGAAAAAGAAGAACAAAACAAACACTTAAACAAAACATGGTGGGATTTCCAAAAAACAAAATTTGGATCTCTTTCCCTAAAATCAACACAACCATATCTCCTCATGATTGTCATATATACATGTATCCACAACATATTAGATCAATGAAAACCATATTTGGAAGGAAATTATATCTAAAAAACTACTACAATCAAAGACTTAACAGGGGAATTGGGCATTAACACCCAATGGATTGCCTTCATATTAATTCAAATTTATTGGGGAGAGACTCACAAGCATTAGAGAGGAAAAAAATGAATTAGGGATGATAATAGTGAATAAAGAGGCCTATTGGTGAAATGAGTGAGTTAAACTTTTTTAAGAACTCACATTTAAACTGTGCACATTTAGTCACATAGTTAGGTAAACCTTCCACTAACTATTTTTTAGACCCACCCTCAAGAAGCACCATGTACGGATTTCCTTCATGGTTATACAAACCATGTACCAAGCATGCATAATCCCTCTACCCCACTTTTTCACGTTTTCCCTTGGAGGGCACAAGGTCTGTCCAACCTATTCACCAAAACATGTTCCTACCTAGAAGCCCCTATTTCATTGTTATAGAGTTTCCTGTTGGAGTTTCATGGATTCCAATAACCATGATCAATCCATTAATGTTTATAAAATCCATAAAAATCATTCCAATTGACTTCCAAACCCTCCCAAAATTCACCCATACACTTTAAATAACTTTAAATTATAGAGAAATGGTTATTTAGTTTAATTCATGGGTTATACATTCTTCCCACCATTGGACTTTACCTACATCAAAATAAAAAAATCGATGATTTCTAGAAGTATTTCAACTCATTGATCGACCATTTAATTCTCCCATTCCCATGTCCCTTCCTAAATTTGAACATGTTTCCACATATCCCACACTATACTGATTCTTTTCAAACATAATACATTTTATTTCCTATAAAAAATACTTACCAGGGTTTGAACTAACAAAGCATCAAGGTCAATGTGATCCCAACAAATAACATGGCTAGGATCAGGTTGATAATGTTTAAATTGAGATACATGAAACACATTATGATCTATACTGAGATGTGGTCATAGATCCAACAGATATTCCACCTATCCCACATATTCATGTATCTCAAATTGGACAATGTATCTTGGAGATAACATTCCCTTCTTCCTAAAATAATGATTCCCAGTCCTTAGATAGATTTACATGAAAAGATTATCACTCACCTCAAATGAAAACGATAATCAATGATGATCCTCATATGATTCCTGATGACTTTGATATCTTTCCATCCATTTCATGACCAGTTTAAACTTTTTTGTAGTCTCTTGTATATGTCCTGACCAAAGAAGTGAGGTTTCACCTATTTCCACCGAACAAAGTAGTGAATGACAATGTATCCCAAACAAGATTCAAATGGATCCTTTTGGTATCGTGTCTTGGAAACTATTTTTATATGGGATTACCACCAATGGTATATTATCTTCCCATGAGCCATTAAAATCCATTCCACAAGCCTGAATCATGTCTTCCATCATTTGTACCATCCTTTTGGATTTCCATTATGTCTGAATATGACATGCCAGGCTCATTGTCGGATAATTCCCAATGCCTTTCAGTAAGGATTTAATAAAATAAGATGTAAAAAAAAATATCAATCTAAAAATATCAAAACTAATACACTATACATATTTTAAGCTTCTTCAATATATATTTTTAACTAGCCCTCCACCATATGAGAATCAAGAATATGGATGAAATGAGCCAAACTTTTGAGCCTATCCATTATCAGCCATTTGAAATTGAGTTCTTAAACTATTATTTGGAGAGTAGTTACAAAATACAAGGCTATATATTCCAACTTAATAACCAAAACTGGTATATAATATAGTATATATTCTTTTCACTAATTCTCTTCCTTAACATGAGGATAAGTTGTACATCTCGAAACAAAATAAGCTACTTTTATTTTCTTAATCAATCACCAAAGCAATGAATTCAATTACATATACATATTTTATAATCTAGGATAAAAACCCATCTTGAATGGTAGTAAGCATTATGAACATGTTCTTAAAATCCTTAAGTACGACTATATGATCTCAAAATGAAAATCTAAACTCTCATCCATCTTCTATTCCCCAATAGTCTCCCCATCATTGTGTTTTGACCTCCTAGAAACACATTCTGAATTAGATTTTTGTGCCTCTTCAACTTTCAAAACCAAATATGAAATAAATGAAACTAGAAAGAAAACCAAAACATCACCTATGTCTTCACATTCAATGTTCATGTATAACATCACCGACATCATTTTCCATTGGTCTGAATACTCTCTTTCAAACTAACCATATAGATTTTGGATTATTTCAAATTCTATTTAATTTCCTTTTTTTGGAGATTACATAAAGTCAAATTAATACATTTAGATCTACTCTATCCATCCTATTTTTTTCAAGGTCAAGTACCTCTCTTGGAAAATATTTTTTAAGCTCTTATGAACCGTAAAAATAGAAACTTTCTTACCAAAGAGGTAATGATTCCATGTATTCAAACATGGAAAATGAAAGATCACTCCAAATCATGTGTTGAATAGTTCTTCCAATGAAACCAAAATAATCAAGAGACATATGAAACCAAAATATCCCCCAACATGAGAACACATCCCAACATAGATCATGAATCGTCATAATACACCACGTATAGTTCCCCCAATTCCCTAATAATAAAAGATTGTTGCTAATGTAAGAAAACATTTATATCATAAAAATAATTATGACATTGCAATTTTAATTTAAATGGATCATTTTTCCTTATCCTATTTTTCATAGGTGAAGATAGCCATGTCAAATCATGAACCAAATGTTTGTAATAACCTGCTTGACCAATGAAACTGTGTATCTCGAAGACATTATTTTGTGGTTCTAAGAGATGAAATCATATATCTTTTCTATGTCCATAGAAATGCCTATTTAAAATATTACATGGCCAATAAAATTATGCTATTATATCCAAGGACCACACTTATTTTTTTCATACAAACAATTATCTCAGATGAATTAGAATATTGTCACTAGGTGTTTCTCATGCTCCTCCCTTGTCATCGAAGAAACCAATATTTCATCCACAAATACCAACAGATAGGAATATAAACATATATAAAAAATCTAATTCATAAATTCTATAAAGATTGTTAGTTTATTCTTATGCCAAAAGGAATAACCAATTACTCATAACTGAATGCTATTTTTAGAATATCCTCCTTCTGAACTCGCAATTGGTGATATCCTAAGTGCAAGTGAATCTTCTACAACCAGTGGGATCCCATAAGAATATTGAACAGATCCTGAATGTGTAGAAGTGGAAACTGATTCTTTATCATTTTCTCGTTAATATTATTATAATTAACATAAAAAAGAGTGACATCATCTTTCATGACAAAAAATACCAGTTCTTCCCATGCATACATGCTAGGCTGAATGAACCCATTTTTTATATTTCTTTTGACTGTAGTTTCAATTCTCTTACGTTTTTTAGTACCATTATGCAAGATGGAATGGAAATGGGACTGGTCCACCGAAGGGGATCAATCCTAAACTCCACTTCTCTTGTGGGTTTCATCCTTGAGAAAATTTATAGAAAAAATTTATAAACTGATTTATAACCACTTGAAATCTAATTTTTTCAATTTCATCCATAAATTTAAAATTCAATCCCACCGACTTGTAGGAGATAATTCCATTTGTTGGAGATGAAAAGCTTGATTCACCTACCGTTACATTCTGGTTTAATATAAGGGGATTTTAGACACTATTATAAGTCATAAAACTAACCCATTTGGTATAATAGTCTATATGAGATTTGAATATTTTCAACCAATCAATACCATGTATTATGTTATATAAATCCATATCATTCATTGAGAAATCACATATCATAATAGCCCCATCAATTGTTATGGGACATTCTGTACACCAAAAGGATCAACATTCTCTTTAATCCAAAGGGGTTTGATAGTTCTAAACAGAAAGCATAATCTCAACATTTAAACCCATGATATAAATAGTAATATAAGAAATAAATGAATTGGATTATCCTATATCAAGAAAATCTCACATAAGGGTAGAATCCATGGTAATTGTACCTCACATAATCGATGGTCTAGACTGATCATCCATGATAAATTTCATAGCTCCATACAACTGCTCACTTTCTACACTTTGTTATTTATTTCCCTTTTGGGATTTCCCTTGATGAGGAGTCATGGTATTTATTGAATCGCCATGGATTTCTCATTTATACTAATAATATAGAAATTTATACCCCCATCACATAGAATCATAAGATGTCTATGACACATGAGAGGTGTCTCAACCACATGGTCGTCAAGCTATATGACAATAACATTGATGTTTCCCTATATAGTTGAAATTGTGGCAAGAAATTAGTGGTTTTGTACACTCTCTCTGCATGTGGTTGAATGATCAACACTAAAAAAATACATACATTAACTTGGTCCTTGTATTAAGATTCACTAATCCAACTATTTAATTTTGTGTCATATTCCAACCATGAAAATAGGTGTCCATCTTCTATATATTTCCAGAATTATAGTTCCCACCATTTCCCATCGGTATTAACATATTGACCATATCCAAATCTCATGAGATGTCCCTATCTACCACAGTTTCTCTATTAAACATCTATGTTTCATTAGTTATACAAAGAAAAAAAATCATCAAGTTAATCTCCAACTTCTGTCTTGATTCTCAGAAGAATTCCTTTAAGGATGTTGTAGTAGAGACTTTGGGTAAAAAGAACATTAAATTAATAAATGTAGTTGTACATTATATCAATAAGAGGTTCTCCTACATCAATCTGAAATATTCTTCCATTCACGCCAACCATAAATTATGAGGATAATATTATTTTTTGAAAAATAAGTCAAAACCCTCCCACACATGGCCCTGGTCTAAATTATTGTGAATTTATAAATTCCACCATTTGAATGAAAGATCCCCTATCATACACATTTCAATAATTATATTTTTCTCTTCTAGTCTGCTATGTTAATTGAACATTCAATTCATCCTATTTAGCCACACAATTTCATTCTCTAGTTCTGTATCACCCGAATTATGGGTGAATTATACTTATGAAATTAGGGGGAATGATTATCTTTTCTTGTTTCATCCCTCTTAGGATGAAAGGCTTCAAATATATGTGTAATGGCCCAGACCTTCCTAGTGAAATAATTTTCCAAATTTTGGTGGTTGGGGTATCCTGGGGACCATCAGGGACTCATTAAGGAGTTTTCAAAATTTTAGGTCAAATGAACAGTGGCACTGATGGCCATTGGTGGCACTGATGGGAATATTTAGAAATGATGGTCCATTAGTGGCACTGATCAGCATCCATTCTAGGGTGACAGTGCTGGGGAGATAGTTCCTGGGTGATGGTGACCCACCCATCAGTGAGTCATGTCCAGTTTCTCCCGGACATTGCCTTTTCGATCTAGTAACATATATTTTGACGTAAAAGTGTTTTAATTCCCATTTCAAAGAGATTTAGGGCCCATAAGAGATGTCTTAAACCATAAATATTTGGGTTACCCATGGATTACCTAAACGTGCAGCCTTTTTCTTTGGTGTCACACAATTTTCCATGTTTTCCAGTTTTTCCCATGTTGCATGTTTTTCTCCATTTAGAGAAAATATTTCAACTCCCAAACGTCTTCTAGTATATCCCCACCATCTCCAAAAAGAATTATTAGATATAAATTAATCCCAACATGTGAAAATTCCAAGCAACATGGTCAGGCCACAATCCAAACTTTATGTACTTTTAAATGGTCTCCCGGATTTTTGGATCTGGCCTCTTCTTAATAGGAGATCCTATCTTCCCTTTATCTTTTTGGGATTCTATTAGTGCAATTGGAGACTTCCTATGGAAACAAATCCTGCGCCCTTACTATAGCCCTTCCCTCTTAGCCTTGGATTTTTCTTTTCCAGCAAGTCGTGTCATCCCCAGTTCGTGGCACAAATAGAAAACCCCAATCCTTTATCATTCAAGTAGGGGGATTTGCTTCATCTCACTTTTACTGTGTATTATACGGGGTGAATATTATGATGTTCCCTTGTGACATAGATGAAACCAACCTTAACGAGGATAATAAATGGACTGTTAATGAATAAAGGGGTGGGAATGTTGATGACGTTGATGTGAAATAATTTTTCTTTTATGTAGGGAATTTAATGAGATCAATTCCATTGAAATCATGTCTTTTTGTGGTCCTTTCTTGTGCACTAATGAAGATCTATTTTTATGGATAAACATGGGATGAAATGACAGTAACATGTAAATTTGATAATCGCATAAAAATGGTTGACTAAATGGATTCCTGATAAATGATAATCCTTATGTGATCTCCCCATTTAACCAGATGGAAAGAAGGAACATAAAGAATGATACAGGATAAATCTGAAAACTTCTTTGTAATGTTCTGTTGATATGTATGGTTGCTCTATTTGATGCCTTATTGGGTGATGTAGAGGGGAATGGAACCATTGGATGAGGGCTTGCAAGTTTTTTAATTTGTGGCAGCATGAATCCAATAAGTTAGGGCTTGGGTTGGTTGCAAGACTTCGAGGGATCTCACAGATCCCTTTGGATGTTGTTACATCATAAGAGAAGTGGGTGTGAAAGCTTAAACGTTTGTTTGAATATTTTTATTCCATTTTTTGTATTGGAATGTGACTGTGTCTGTTAGTTTCCGGGTTGTGAGGGAGTGTTTAAATATAATTCACTTGAACATGATAATGAGAACTAGTATGATGGGAAACTGTTTTCTAGAAGTGGGATGTGCTCGGGTTATGGCTGTTGTGTACTAGTGAATATATGTGTAGAAGCATGAATGGTTATATGTGGGGTGGTTATTGGTTTTGGGACCCTTATATGGGATGAGTGCATGTTTACCTATATGTATATAATTTAGTTCTTTTTTTTCTTATTACCACCCCACCCATGTTGATAACATCATACCAAACACCCCCATTTCATGGGGGATGGTGTTTTTTTCCAACAGTCCTATGAGTTGATTTTTATTAGGTCCTCTCTGCTCCCTCTCCCATGTTTTCCAAGACTGTTTAGGTAGACTATGATGGCCTAAAGATCATTATTTCCCAAGACGCTGATAAATGGTGGTTGGACCTGGTATGTGTGGGAAGGTTTGATTCTCGAGCATCTTTGAAATGAGTCCATGATGTCTTTGGCTGTGGTGGGGGCTTTTCTATACTAGGTGTCTTTGGGTGTGATAGTGGTTGTTGTGGCCCCGGTGTTTTTTGACATGTTTATGTGTGATTTTGGTGGCCCAGGTGTTTACAACGGGGGGATAGACGTGTGGTTGGGATGGACTATGGGGTCATTGCTGGGGAGGAAGTGGGATTGCAGTTGAACTTGTGGGGGAGGTCTTATGCATAAGATTTCCAAAATAACCAGTAATAAAGTGATGTGGGGTACCCAAATATCTATGTTCTATTACTATTACATTACATGACATGTGTTATTTGAGGTGCATGCCTTAGGGAGGCTGGGGGGGATATTTTTCCTTTCTAGGTGTTTTGGTTACCTCTATTTTTTCACGGGGCATTCGAATGTCTTCCCACTAGTGCATGAGAGATTTTGGTTTACCTAATGTGTATACCAGAATACTGATAGTACATATACGAAATTTCATTTAGGTTTCCAGGAGGATATTGAGAACTTTAGAGGACCTTACTAGCTCATAATTAGGACAGTTGATTTCTCTACCTTTCATTATTGTCGTACATTCCTCTAGAGATTCCTTGTACATTGTATCACTTTATTTTTTTTGACACAAACATGGGAATGGATTTTGGGAAGTACATTAAATTTATTCTTTGGAGTTGTTAGGGATTTAACATTATATCTCTCTTTCTTATTAAATAAAAAGGGTGATGCGTTCCATTTCACCTATGATTCTATAGCCTTGGTGGTAGTTTCCACTCTAGGGCCTATTGAAGGAATGACTCAGGGGTAATTATCTATCCATCAACAAGAGGAAGGGTCTGAGTGTTTTATATCCCTTACCATGTCTTGGATAATTTGGGTCATGAAAAATTCTGTCATAGGTTATGGATGATATATACGATGGAGTTTGGGGTTAGGCACAATGTGGATTGCATGGTATGGTAGGTAAACTATCTTAGGAAATCTTGGTGCATGAAATAATCCTGGGAGGACCGGCTAGGAAAAGGGATTTTAGGGAACCCTGTGATCCGATGCAAGGACTATGGAACTAACGAACGACCCAGTGAGGCTACACTGATTGTATGGTAGATACCCTAGGAATGGAACATTCATCCTAATGACTTGTGTTATTTTATTTCTTTGGTGTTTTGGGAATTTAAAATAAATAAAAAGTTTAAGCAAAATTAAAAATGGATCTTCTACACCACTCGGGCTTAGGGATTCATTTTTTACCTTGCAGTTATGCCTCCTCGATGATGTCTATGAGTAGTACGGGGGATCAAGGCCCAACATGATGATTCAAATAATTATAAACGGGCTGATCGAGACGAGGAATATGAACTATGGAAGAAGATGCTTCGTGCATTTCAATATCAGACTCTTGGAAAGTACAATGGAAACATCTCAGACACGGAGATGGTGAGATGACTCAAGGATATGGTGATGGATTTAATCTTGATATGGGCTCCGGTAGAGTACTGGGTTCTTATGACCTTGATCCAATTGTGGGGAGTGGTTCATCATTGGTGGAAACTCTATCTTGGGAATAAGAAGAAAGCTAAGGTATATTGGATTGACTTCGAGCATGAGTTCTGGGAAGAATTCCTTTCTTCCACAATGAAGGCTAAAATGAGGCGAGATTTTCTATCCCATAATAAAGGGAGTATGATGGTAAGGGATTTCAGGATCATGTTCCATGATATCCTTTGTATGACTCTATACCTCTTCCTAGATGAGGAGTCGCAGGCAAGACACTTAGAGCATCCACTTCAAACTTCTCCTCAATACGTTGTTACTCCCTTCACTCTACTGATGTACATGGAGGTTCAGAAGAAGGTTGCAGTGGTGGAGAGGATGCAAATTATGGGAGGTGTTCCACAAGAGGCGATCTAATTGAGCTCGTCTAAGGGGAAAGCCATTATCAACATGCCTCCATCATCAGGGCTTTCTAGGTTTTGGATGGTATGGAGTAGGACTTAGTATTTCAAATTTCAATATCCGGGTCTGCTCCCTTTCTATATGGGACAAGGAACATGGTGATTTAATAGTGGAATCCATGGAAATCTTTGAGATTTATTCCCAGACTATGTGTAGTATAATGGAGGTGGGCGGGTTCAGTTCCCACACCCACAACAACTGTTCTCAGCCAGACTATTTCAGCTGAAGTAGTAGGGACAACAAGATCCCACTCCACTGAGGGTAGATAGTGACAGAGGAGTAGGAACTTAGGGAAATCCTAAAGGAACTTGACTAGGGCATGCTCGTGGATGCGGACAATAGCTAAGGGGTAGAGGATATAGAAGTGGGATGTTTCACACCATAGGATAAGTAGTTCCAGTAGGGCTAGAGGTTATTCGAGGAATGATAAGTTGGTTTAGTACACTTGTAAATGTCTTATTTGATTCCAGATCTCCAAAATCCTTTGTTACACCTAGTATAGACCACGAATTGGGTCTATATGTGGATATAATTTCCATCGACCTGGATTTTAGAATGCTAATTGGAGTTTAGACCACCATGCTTGATATTTCTAGAGGATGCAGAATGATGTTGGGGCTGCATCACTCTAGTGGGGATGTAACACCCCGAGCTTCCATGATACGCTTCTCATTTAATAATGCAATAGCTTGCATTGTACGCAACTTCGAGTTCTAACACACCGCGACTAATCAAAGTAGCCGTTATGAATAGTAATATGCACTTTTTAAAATTATATAAATTTTATATTTCAAAATGTACTTCATTTTTGAATTCGTAATATCGAAATTAGCCTATGTTCAATTTTTGGTATTTTTCTGAGAACTTCCAAATTTCTATGAATAGTGAAAAATACATAATAACAACTTTTTTAATCAAAATAATTTACAGTGATAAATTATACTATTTAGTGGTTTTAAAGTATAATTAGAATATATTTTTAATATTTTATCCAATGGTGGTCATTAGAATTAATTTCACTTTGAAATTGGACATAAACAATTGTCAATCTTTTGATATATATTGTTTCTTAAAAACACGCTATTTGTTGTGACAGCGGTAATTAATTATAAAATTAATTAATTCAACTTATATGTTTGTAATTTTTTAATATAGGCATCATTTTTGGATTCAGAATATCAATTATAGCTTAGGGTGAAATTTTGGCATTGTTCTGAAAAACATCAATTTTTGATGAATAGTGAAACCACTAAGTGGTAGTTAAAAAACTGATTTTTCGTTTAAATGAAACATTACCACTTCTGTGATTTTATTTTAAAAAATCTGACATACTTGGTTGTAATTAGGAAGTAAAATGTGGTTCAATGGGATCAAAATTATTTTTTTGTGAATAGGAACTTTTAAGTTTAATTAATTGCGATTAAAGGTAATTAGTGAAATTTAAGGTAAAAATGATATTATAAAAATATGAAATGACCTTTACACTTGTCCTACCCCTATTGGATGTGTCATGGCCGACCACGAAAATCCATCAGTCAACTTGGGGACCCCATGGAGCCACTTTGGTAGGAAAAGGACATAAATAACATTTTATTTAATGTTAAAATAAAAATGTCACCAACAAGAGTTTTTTTACTAAAACAATTTTTAAATTTGGTTATACAAGTCATATTTTTTACTATAAATAATAATTAGAAAGATAAAAATATTTCCTACATCATGATATTTTTTTTATAATTTTTAGAAATTATATAAAGTAAATTATTTATGACACCATGATGATGCAGTGATTACCTCATTAATTAACGATTTAAATAAAATGAAAGGATAATGTAAAATATAAGGCTTACACTAGTAAAAAACCTATTGGATTAGGATATTTCGAACCCTTATCACCTTAGCCTCGAATTATATACGTTTGGGACCTTTAAAATCCGAAACTGATTATATAATAAATTAACAATTCCTTACTTTCCAAAAGTTCCCCTCCTCTCCACTTATAAATGGCCCCCACCACTACCACCTTACTCACACTTTCAAAGCCTTTTGGCTCGGCCAACCTCTGCCCAAATACTCTCCCAACTTCCCTCCATTACTCCTAGAAGCCTCAATTTGGGCATAATTCTTCCCAAGGAAGCCTTTGGCTCAAATCCAAAGAGTTACCCGATTTTAAGGTAATGTCTTCTCTTATGTTATTTTGTTTTATTTTTCTTCTCCAACCCCCTAAACTATTTTTATTAATTTAATTTGTAACAAAAACAGTATCCAAAATATACTAGGATGTTTTTATGATATGGATTTGGTTTACACTTACACACACCTTCGTCTAATGGTTAAAGAACATACTGTTTCTGTGGGTGGAGAAATACTGCCTCACGAAATGATGATTGTTCAATATTCGTTTAACACCTCCAATGGTGGCCATTTTGATGACAATATTTTCATATATGATATATATATTATGTTTATGTTTTCCTTATTCTTCTTTATTTCTCATTTATGACATACCTTTATTGTTTCCATTATGGGTAAATGCGATATTTTCATTTTAGGAAGTGTGGACTACCACCCCCTCAAAGTGATTTGAATTGTTAATTCCATATGTGGGATGTATAAAAGATGGAGTAAATGATATTATATATGATATTATACTGGAATTATAATACACCTTTATACAATTATGATTTCATTCCATTAAATACTAAATTCAAATGTAAGTACCGTTCATGCGTACGTACGGCTTACCGTCTCAATGAACCGTGCATTTCATTTCTTACCTCTAAATGTTATGTAATATTGTAAATGAATGTATATACTGGATATATATTATATATATGATATCTACATCATGAATATAATTCTGGATATAATTGATATTTCACCACATGAACAACTTGTAATTATAAGAAGTTTATTTTTTTACTCAAGTACCAAAGATCGACAAAAGGACCGTTATTAACTTAAATAATTATATAATGTTCATAACATGGTAATAAGTGATATTAAAGGAATAAGAAACTTGAAAATGTTCTTAAGAAACTATAAATTAACTCTAGTTTATTATTCAGGAGGTTAAAGAACAGTCGAGTCAAGACATGACGCAAGGTAAGGGAACTTCTTAACCCAATTTCCATTCTTTGGGATAATCTCCTAATTTCAAATTATGTCATGATATTATTATGTCCTATCATGTATTTATACTTTCTTTATGTGTAAATATAGTGAATACACATAATAGATCTATGTTATTTTAAAAATTATCTTTTTAAGGACTTCGTCTAAATCTCCTTTCATTGAGGCATATTTGGTTTTATACACAACTTTCTTTTATACGGTGTATAAACCCCTTTAACTTTTACATTTGTTCAAAAAGAATCTTTTTTATATGAAGCATTTTACTAAACGACAAAAAATGAATGTTTTTCTTTCCATACATATGCGGCAACAACGACTTCTCCGCCACCGTGACCATTATTTGAGTTTCGGCTTCCTTTACAAGCCATCGCTTTTTTTTAATGAAAAATAAATACAAAGTTTTAACTTTCTTTTATTTTGGTATTTAAAATGGTTTTGAAAGTGTTTTTATTATATCAATATGTTGTATTGATATCTTGTGATTGAAATGTGGAAATTCTATCTTTCCTTTATGAATGTTTTATGTGATACGATTATGTTATGGTTTATGTTATGTTTAAACCTATTCATATGAGGAATGCATTGGACTTAATAAGTGACGGGTGGAGCTCGCTATAGATCCTCGATGCATCGGTAGGTCTCATGAGACAAACTAGTGTCTTGGCAGGAGGCTTTGAAAAAATCTTATTTGTGGTCATGGCACGAGGCCTTTGCTACGTTGTTATGATAGTCTGGAATTATGCATTCCGTCATTATGAATCTTGTTATTGATATTTCATGTGATTATTCGACTAGTAGAATATCCATGTGATTAAGTAAATGGAATTATTTCATTTTACTTTTTCCATATTATGCTAAATTTCAAGTTTAAAAGGCTTTTTTAGATAAACATTTCCTTAAATGTTAATGTTTATTTATGAAAGCTTCTGTTATATTGTTATCCTTACTGAGCATCTCAGCTCACCCCTTTTAATGATTTAATTTTTCCAGGATGTGAAGAAGTATATTATGAATGACCTGCAGGGATAATATAAGGGGATATGAAGAGAAGATGTTGTAGTTTTGTTTTACTTTATGATGTAATGTAAGACTTATGAATGTATCAAGTGTTTCCAAGGCTAATAAACTAATCGGTCTTTCGAGACATGATCTTTTGTGATCATGCCAATGCTACGCAATAACGCACCGACTCTGGGTAAATGGGGTCAAGGCATTATAGTTGGTATCAGAGGCAGTTTAGTACTAACCTTGGAAGATAGATTTAGATAAACCTTGATTAGAGCACATAGCCTGAAGATAGACTTTAAGAATTAGTATAGAAGAACTTCCTAGAATTTTCGTATTATAGAGATTTTGTGAGTTTTCTGAGAAATACATCCCTGTCTGGATATGAGCAGGTAGAGGCGGATCTGGAAAAGATGTACCTAGGGGTAAAACCCAAAAACACCACTTTGAGCTAGACTCGAACGAGAAATGGTGCACGACAACAGGCCTTGCTGCACTCTTGGTTACGACACTCCCGAGGGATATACTTAGGATGATTCTCATTTTCTTTACAAACCACTATGAAGGGTTATGAGTATATACTTCCTCAAAGGAAACTTTTTTTATGATTATGTATTATATCCATAAATATCTCAATTTATGTAAAGTATTTTATAAATATGGAATTATTTATTTTAATTCATAAACTAATCTAGTTTATGCCATTGTTTTGAAATGGCGCCTAGTGGACGGAATGGAAACTGTATGAATGCACGCACTCCGTGTAGGGATTTCCCACCTGCTCAAGATAATTATTGTAGATCTAGAGATAAAACTGGTGTTGATCAACTTATTACTATACTGGGACAACTCAATCAGGTTATGAATAATAACATTACTCGTATGGAGCACCCTGATCCGCAACGTGGAGGATCAATGTTAGACCGCTTCATGAGGCAACAACCACCAACATTTTATGGGGGTACAAATCTATGCGTAGCTGAGCAATGGATAAAATCCTTAGAGAAAATATTCCACGCCTTGGGGAGTAGCGAAAGGGAGAAGGTTATCATGGCAGTTTACCGCCTCACTGGAGATGCAGATCAATGGTGGTCATTGATTCAAAATACAAAGGAAGATGAAGAAGTATCAAGTATGGAATGGAGAGAGTACAAAGATATTTTCTTAGAAAAATACTTTCCAAATGACCATCGAGCAGATATGGAAAGGAAATTTCTGATTCAGAGACAAAAAGAGGACGAAAATGTCACAAAGTATGAGGCTAACTTTACAAGGTTAGCGAGGCATGCATCAGATTATATACATAACCCAAGAAGTAATATTGATTATTTCTTTTATGGGTTGAAACCATTTCTCCATAGAGCTTTAGTATCACAATCTTTCTCAACATACGAGGATATAGTCTTGTGTGCTATCAAGACAGAAAAGGAATTCTCTAAGTCTTATGACAATAGAGTAATGCAAGAGAAGAA
Source organism: Viscum album (assembly GCA_963277665.1). Lineage (NCBI taxonomy): Eukaryota > Viridiplantae > Streptophyta > Magnoliopsida > Santalales > Viscaceae > Viscum > Viscum album. Next base: position 1,489,709,577 of record OY728151.1, on the reverse strand, counting down.
GAGAATGGTGGAACAAGAGATAGATAAAGTGAAAAAGGGAAAGAAGGATTTTCCATTATGTGATAATTGTAGGAAGAATCACCCTGGTACTTTCCTAAAAGGAATGGGAGTTTGTTACAAATGTTGAGAAATAGGTCACCAGGCTCGTGATTGTAAGGGAAAGAAAGATGCTATCAATGTTGAATGCTAAAATTGTAGGGAAATGGGTTATTATGAAAATAATTGTCCTAAGTGTCAGGGAAACTTACCTCAAAAAAGGCCAAGGGATCAAGGCCAATCTTATATTGTGACTACAGTTGAAGTGGAATAATTAATGTATTGGTGCTTTTAGACTCATGGATTATATTCTGGTTATTAGAATAATGTGATATATATATAAGGATTTTACTATAGTACTTGTTGATTTCATTAAGGTTTTAATATGATGAAGGTAATCATATTTTTGTATGTGACAATGAGAGAAACATTACATTGTTTAGGGAATCTAATGTTACAATTGATTTTGTAATTTAAGGACCCTTTAGAGAAAGTCTGGACGGAGGTATTTTGGATAACTATAAAGGTTGGAATGGATTAAGTTGATATTTGGATAGTATTGTTTATGGTTAAAACATTTATGAAGATTATTTTTGGAATATTATAATACTATAGTTTTAGGAAAAGGACAACCTGCAGGGTGGGGCATAACCCATCGCGTCAGAAAAAGCTGCCGGAATCGAACCCACAACCATAGTGCGACAAGCCTTTATTACCTACCAGTAGCCTACAGGAAGTCCCTGGTTATTACAAAATAGTTTTACTAATCTAAATGGTATGTGTTAATATTTGGAACCTTATAAAATTAGGATAAATAGAATATTTTTGAGTTCTATTACCTTTTGGAGTAAAAGATGGGTTTGTGGTAAAAGTTTATTAAAGAATGAAAGTATACATAAAAAGTATGTATATTCCCTTACGTTCTTAGTAAATCTCCTAAATAAATTACTCTACTTTATAAAAGGTAACTTAAAACAAAAACATTTTCGGTTAACTTTTCCTACTGGGGAATCAATGATCGTTTAACCAATCACAAGTTTGTGATTTTCTTGTAGTTAAACTTTCTCCTAATCCTATTTTCTACAACTCTCCATCAGACCTTGATGGTTTGTTTCTCCTCCATATCCATATTTTCATAGAATCCCTGTATGGTCTATCTCGGGTGACCTTTGTACTTATCTTTCGTTCTTTTAATGTTATATTTTTATTATCCTTATTTCCGATGTGGGTTTTCCCCAAATGTAATTTCTATTTTCAACCTTTTATTTTCAAATAAAATTTCAAATTGTGAGGACGCAATTTATTGAAGGAGGGGAGAATGTAACACCCCGTGCTTCTACGATACACTTCTCATTTAATAATGCAATAGAATGCATTGTACGCAACTTCAAGTTCTAACACACCGCGACTAATCAATGTATCAGTTATGAGTAGTAATAACCACTTATTAAAATTATAGGAATTTTATATTTAAAAATGGACTTCATTTTTGAATTCGTAATATCCAAATTATCCTATGTTGAATTTTTGGTATTTTTCTGAGAACTTCCAATTTTCTATGAATAGTGAAAAATACATAAAAACAACTTTTTTAATAAAAATTATTTATAGTGATAAATTATACTATTGAGTGGTTTTAAAGTATAATTAGAATATATTTTTACTATTTTATCCAATGGTGGTCATTAGAATTAATTTCACTTTGAAATTGGACATAAATAATTGTCAATATTTTGATATATATTGTTTCTTAAAAACACGCTATTTGTTGTGACAGCGGGAATTAATTATAAAATTAATTAATGCAACTTATATTTTTGGAATTTTTTAAAATAGAAATCATTTTTGGATTCGGAATATCAATTATACCTTAGGGTAAAATTTTGGCATTATTCTGAAAAACTTCAATTTTTCATGAATAGGGAAACCACTAAGTGGTAGTTAAAAAACTGATTTTTTCATTTAAATGAAACATTACCACTTCTATGATTTGATTTTAAAAAATCCGACATACATGGTTTTCATTAGGAAGTAAAATGTGGTTCAATGGGATTAAAATAATTTTGTGGTGAATAGTAACTTTTATGTTTAATTAATCGCGATTAAAGATAATTAGTGAAATTTAAGGTAAAAATGATATTATAAAAATATGAAATGAACTTTACACTTGTACTACCCCTATTGGATGTGTCATGGCCGAACAAGACAATCCAGGGGTCAACTTGGGGACCCCATGGTGCCACTTTGGTAGGAAAAGGACATAAATAACTTTTTATTTAATGTTAAAATAAAAATGTCACAAACAAGAGTTTTTTTACTAAAACAATTTTTAAATGGGGTTATACAAGTCATATTTTTTACTATAAATATTCATTAGAAAGATAAAAATATTTCCTACATCATGATATTTTTTATTATTTTTAGACATTAAATAAATTAAATTATTTATGACACCATGATGATGCAGCGATTACCTCATTAATTAATGATTAAAATAAAATGAAAGGATAATGTAACATATAAGGCTTACACTTGTCAAAAAACTATTGGATTAGGAGATTTAGAACCCTTATCACCTTATCCTAGAATTATATAAGTGTGGTACCTTTAAAATCCGAAACTCATTATATAATAAAGTAACATTTCTTTACTTTCAAAAAGTGCCCCTCCTCTCCACTTATAAAAGGCCCCCACCACTACCACCTTACTAACTCTTTCAAAGCCTTTTGGCTCAGCCAACCTCTTCCCAAATACTCTCCCAACTTTCCTCCCTTACTCCTAGAAGCCTAAATTTGGGCAGAATTCTTCCCAAGGAAGCCTTTGGATCAAATCAAAAGAGTTACCCGATTTTAAGCTAATGTCTTCTGTTATGTTATTTTGTTTTATTTTTCTTCTCCAACCCACTAAACTCTTTTTGTTCATTTAATTTGTAACAATAACAGTATCCTAAATATACTAGTATGTTTTTATGATAAGTATTTAGTTTAATCTTACACAAACCTTCGTCTAATGGTTAAAGAACATACTGTTTCTGTGGGTGGCGAAATACAGCCTCACGAAACGATGATTGTTAAATATTCATTTAACACCTCTAATGGTGGCCATTTTGATGATCCTATTTTCATATATGATATATATATTATGTTTATTTTTTCCTTATGCTTCTTTATTTCTCATTAATGGCATTCCTTTATTGTTTCCATTATGGGTAAACGCGATATTTTCATTTTAGGAAGTGCGGACTACCGCCCCCTCAAAGTGAATTGAATCGTTAATTCCATATGTGGGATGTATAAAGGATGGAGTAAATGATATTATATTTTATATTATACTGGAATTATAATACACCTTTATACTATTATTATTTCATTCCATTAAATACGAAATAGAAATGTAAGTACCGTTCCTGCGTACGTACGGCTTACCGTCTCCATGAACGGTGCATTTCATTTATTACCTCTAAATGTTATGTAATATTATAAAAGAATGTATATACTGGATATATAATATATATATGATATCTAAATCATGAATATAATTCTGGATATAATGGATATTTCACCACATGAACAACTTGTAATTATAAGAAGTTTATTTTTTTTACTCAAGTACCAAAGATCGACAAAACGACCATTATTAACTTAAATAATTATATAATGTTCATGACATGGTAATAAGTGATATTAAAGGAATAAGAAACTTTAAAAGGTTCTTAAGAAACTATAAATTAACTCTAGTTTATTATTCAGGAGGTTAAATAATAGTCGAGTCAAGACAGGACGCAAGGTAAGCGAACTTCTAAACCCAATTTCCATTCTTTGGGTTAATCTCCTACTTTCAAATTATGTCATGATATTATTATGTCCTATATTGTATTTATACTTTCTTTAAGTTTACATACAGTGAATACACATAATAGATCTATGTAAATTTAAAAATTATCTTTTTAAGGACTTCATCTCAATCTCCTTTAATTGAGGCATATTTGGTTTTATACAAAACTTTCTTTTATATGGTGTATAAACTCCTTTAACTTTTACGTTTATTCAAAAGGAATCTTTTTTATACGAAGCGTTTTACAAAAAGACAAAAAGGGAATGTTTTTATTTCCATACATATGCGGCGACAACGACTTCTCCGCCGCCGTGACCATTATTTGAGTTTCGGCTTTCTCTACAAGACATCACATTTTTTTAATGAAAAATAAATACAATGTTTCAACTTTCTTTAAATTTGGTATTGAAAATGGTTTTTAAAGTGTTTTTATTATATCAATGTGTTGTACTGATATCTTTTGATTGAAATTTGGAAATTTTATGTTTCCTTTATGAATGTTTTATGTGATACAATTATGTTATGGTTTATGTTATGTTTAAACCTATTCATATGTGGAATGAATTTGACTTAATAAGTGACGGGTGGAGCCCGCTATAGCTCCTCGATTCATCGGTAGGTCTCATGAGACGAACTAGTGTCTTGGCACGAGGCCTTGAAAAAATATTATTTGTAGTCTTGGCAGGAGGCCTTGGCTATGTAGTTATGATAGTCTGGCATTATGCATTCCATCATTATGAAAGTGGTTATTGATATTTCATGTGATTATTCGACTAGTAAAATATCCATGTGAGTAAGTAAATGGCATTATTTCATTTTACTTTTTCCATATTACGCTAAAGTTCAAGTTTAAAAGGCTTTTTTTAGTTATACATTTCCTTAAATGTTAATGTTTATTTATGAAAGCTTCTGCTATATTGTTATCCTTACTAAGCATCTGAGCTCACCCCTTTCAAAGTTTTAATTTTTCCAGGATGTGAAGAAGTATATTATGAATGACCTGCAGGGACAATATAAGGGGATATGAAGAGAAGATGTTGTAGTTGTGTTTTACTTTATGATGATATGTAAGACTTATGAATGTATCTAGTGTTTTCCTTGCTACTAAACTAATCAGTCTTTCGAGACTTGTTCTTTTGTGATCATGCCAATGCTACGCAATAACACACCGAATCTGGGTAACTGGGGTCGGGGCGTTACAGGGGATGTATTTTGACTGCAAATGCTGCCATATGACGTCATCCTGGGAATGAAATGGCTGTTTTCTATGCACACTATAAACAACTACTTCCAAATAAGGGTAATGTTCTCAAATATGGATGGGAAACGAGTATCATTCATCTATGAGAGTGGTTTCCTAGTGGTTAGACGGTGTGTAAATCCCATTCTTTCCGTCTAATCCAAGATGTTAGTGGAATCATCATACTAAGAGATGTTTGATGTTCCAGGTATTTTCAGTGAGTTTTTGGACATATTCCTCGAATATGTTGTGACTCTTCCCCCTTGACGTGATGTTAAGTTCATGATACACTTATAACCTGGTGGCTATTTGATTTCGGTGGCTCCCTATCGAATGGTGCTTTATGAGTTGCGAGAGTTGTGAATTCTTGTTGACCACCTAATAAATAAGGGGTTTATCTAACCAAGAATATCAATATGTTGTGCTCTAATCTTTTTCTCATAGAAGGCAGATGATGACCATAGGATATTCATAGACAATCGAAGTCTAAATCTGGAGAAAGTCAAGAACTAGTACCCCCTATCTAGGATCGATGAAATTTTTTACTAGTTGAATGGGGAAGGTTTGTATTCTAATATCGACATGGAGTCTGGGTATCACTAGTTGAGTTTGAAGTAGGGTTATATCTTGATGAATAATTACAGGTGTAGATATGGCAACTTTGAGTTTGTGGTTAAGCCGTTAGCTGTTATGAATGAACCAGCTGTTTCCATGGGGCTTATGAACTATATTTTTTTTGTGAGTATCTAGACCAGTACATGGTCGTGTTCATCGATGAAATCTTGAAATACTCAAGGTTGGATTAGGATGAAATCGAACATTTATGGAAATTTTTGGAGGTCCTCGGACACCACCACCTATATGGGATGTTGTCCAAGTGAAATATTTGGACATGATAGGTGAACTTTCTGGGACACGTGGTGTACCCACAAAAATATCAGTGGACCCATGGAAGTTCTACATGATTATTTCTTGGGAATCACCCAAGAACATGGAAGAGGTTAGTAGTTTCCATGGACTAGTAGGTTACAACCTGAGGTTTTTACCCAGCATCTCTCAAGATGCAATGCATTTGAGAGCCTTGACCAGAAAAGGCTAAGATTTTCTATAGAGTGAGGTGTTCCATGAAGCTTTCAGTTACATGATGGGGAATCTCGTCAGTGCCCCAATTATAAGGTTTACATATGATGGTGTAACATTTGATGTGATCTATGATTCTTCTGTTCTACGCTTATGGTGTCTGTTGATCTAACAACGGGGAGTCATGTCTTATGGGTCTAAGCAGTTACATCCTCAGGAACGTAACTATTCCATCCACAATTTGGATCTTGTATAAGTGGTGTCCACACTGATGTTGTGGAGTAATTACCTCATTGTGGAACACTTTGTGGTCTTCATTGATCATAAGAGATTGAGGTATGTATTCTCCAAGTGAGACCTAAAATTGTTGAAGAAGAGGTGGATGGAGTTTTTCTCTAGTACTACGACTTCGAGATATCATACACCATATGAAAGGGGAACATGGTGGCTGATTCCTCCTGCAAGAAGTCACAGAAGGATATGTTTTGGGAGTCAGCAGATGCTTGGATTGCAATGAAGGAGTTGGCCACTTTAGATTTGGGCAAGTGAGTGGAGGATGGTAGAAGTTGTTTGTTTCAGATGACATCGCAGTCTTCCTTGGTATGATAAGTGGAAGAGTCTCAGTGGGGAGACTTAGAGGATAATGTGATGTGTGATCATGTTAGAAAGGGTGTTTCACTAGAAGGATGGTTAGAGTATTTTCAAAATAAAATTATTTTCATGGGAAGTTGTTTGTTCCAGAGAGAATGCGTGAGGGAGTTCTCAGTGGGTTCTATAACTCACCCTTGTCAGTACACCCAGGAGTTTCCATGATGTACCATGGATTGAAAGGACAGTTTTTGTGGCTTGGAGTGAAGTGATGTTACGCCATGACCTTAGTTACCCAGAGTCGATGAGTTATTACAAAACATTGGATCGATACAAGTAATCGTGTCTCTAAGGACCAATCAATTTAGTACCCTTGGAAGTACAAGATAGATACATAACCTTTACATTATGTCATGAAATAAAGATAAAAAACATTGTTTCCCCTTTGTACACACAGATATCCTTGACCTATACCTGCATGTTATTCATAATTTTATTCTTCACATCCTGGGAAAAAGGAAACAAAAGAAAGTGGTGTTCTCAAATATTCATTAAGGATAACATTGTAGCGGAAACAATCATAAATAAGGATAAACATTTAAGAAAATGTATAAATCTAAAACAAAGGCATCTTAAACATAATATTTATAATAATATGAAAATGATAAATAAAATAATTCCATTTATTTATTCACATGGATATTCAACTAGTTGAATAATCACATTAAATATTAATATACATTTTCATAATGATGGAATTCATAATCGCATACATCATAACCACATAGTCAAGGCCTCATGCCAAGACTGGAAATATGATTTTGTTAAGTCCCTCTTCAGAGACAGTAGTTTGTCTTATGAGACATACTGATGCATCAAGGAGCTATAGCAGGCTCCACCCGACACCTACTATGTCCAATACATTCCTCATATGAAAATGTTGAAACCTAACAAAAACATTCGTATTAAAACTATCATACTAAATGTCAATACTTTAACAATAAATCACAAATTATTTAAAAATAGAACATTCAAAGTCAAACATATCAAAAAATATCCAATACAATATGGAAGCTTGTATCATAATAAATAAACTTCAAATAAGTGTAAAATCCATCAAAGGATGTGGACATGAAATCAAAACTATTTGATAGAAATATATATTTCTATTTTGAAATAATTTAAAAGTCATATAATTATAAAAGAAAACATGTATTCAGATAATTTTTTCATTATATTGTAAGGGAAGATTAGAAATTGTTATAACGGTGTAAAATAGCCACACCCTCCGTTTATGTTAAAAAAACATTCTTACCTTAATAATGTACCGTGTTTGGAAAATGACAGAAAGATTCCTTAAAAAAACATTATATAAAAAGTAAAACAAGGGTGTGAATGAATTTAAACCATATTATATGAAGTTTTAAAAATGATTAAAATACATTTTTAAGAAAAATAGATTTGGATGATAAATATTTCCCAGTATATACTTACTTATAAACTACCTCGGATAAATAAAGATATTGTAAATTTAAAACTTACCTTGTACTTTTCCTTTCTCGAGGGTATATTAACCTCATATATAATAGTTAAATAATTGTTATTAAATTATAAAAGAACCGAAAACAAAAATATGATATCATATATGATCTTATAATATTTCTTTATTAATAAAATATTAGTAGTGTCGTTATTTCGGGTGTTAACTGATTCGTTTTACTTTATATGTTTTGATACATAATTCATGTTTTTTATGGATAAGATGTATTTTATTCATATCCAAAATGATATAATGTTCATAAATATTATTTTTAATAATAAAATGTAAAATTTTCTTGAATGGTTATGATGTGGAATTAATCATATCACGTTCTTTGTGACGAAAATCTGTACGTACGCACGAACGCTACATCCATTCCATTTTTTAGTTTATTTTAATAGGAATGAATAAAAATTGATACTATGGTATATTATTATTACAGGATAATATGATATTATATATAAATTATTTATGTTCCATAACACCATCCTTTATACGTTCCATGTATGGTATGAACGAGTCATGTCACTTTGAGGTGGCGGTAGTCCGCACATCCTCAAATGAAATTTTCGTATATATACAACATGATAAAAGTAATGTTATGTTATAAATTAGAATTAAAAAATATTAGAGATAAAATATATAGCATAAATATCATATATAATTACTGTTACATCATAATGGCCACCATAAGAGGTGGTAGTATAATATTGAACAATCATTGTTTCATGAGGTTGGAGTTCACTGTCCACAGAAACATTATGTTATATAACCATTAGATGGAGGAGTGTGTAATTTTACTCCAAATACACATAATTACAACAAACTAGTATATTTGTAATATTTATTTTGTTATAAAATAATGGAATAAAGAGAGTAAATGGGGTTGGAGAAGTAAAATAAACTAAAAGAACTTAAGAGAACATGTTAACATTAAATCGGGTAACATCATTTGGTTAGAACCAAAAGCCTTCTTTGAAGTTCATTATAGCTAAATGAAGAATTATAGGAGGAATAGAGGGATGTTTTCATGAACCATGCCAAGTCACCGTCCGACCCGGTCTGCGACATGGCCCGAAGGGCGTTCCTGATCCCCACGGGCTAGAACAAGTTCCCTGGTATCAAAATGAAACGTGGGAATGATTTACTCGATTTAATAAATATAAATCACTATTTTAATTAATAGAAAGAAAATTATTTTTTATACAACCAAATCGAACCTTAGCACATTTCAAATTTAATGTTTACAACTCAACTAAATAAAATACAACAAAAGAAACAACAATAAAGAAACCAAACTAGAACTCTAACCCAAACCTCTCGGTAACAAGAGATACCACATCAACACCATCCTGTAATGAGAAGACCAACTGCAACCTGAAACAAAGAGACAGTAGAGTCTGCATACACCCAAAGGTGTATGTAGGGTGGGAACCAAAAGCCCAGTAGGATACCACCAAATAAAATATTCAATGCCACATCATTAAAGAGATAATATAACATGCTTATTTAAAGACATGATTTTAAGACACTTTGTTTTTAAGGAAAACATTTTACAAGTTAAAACTAAAGGAAAAGGAAGCACTATGAAAATCCCTTTCACAACACTATTTTAAAGAAGAAAAGAAAATTTATAAGAACACACACATGAACAACCACACACACACACACACACAAGTGGTCCTCCGTATTCCGACGGAAGGCACCACGTCATGGATAATAGATCACTATGGGTAAATCACCTAATCTTTATATAGATCAAGTGGGACCCTATAACGTTGTATCTCGGTGAAAGTAACCATACAAATATCTGTTATCGTGCACACGAGCCACTAGTAGGGAACAAACCCATAACCTTTTGGTCCACCAATATCATCATCATAGTTTAGTTAGTGTTGTCATCGTCAATCTTGCTACGTGAAACAGGGGCCAAACCACATGGAATCGCTAGCATACTAGTTCACGTCAGCCCACATAGATACCCGAGGTTTTCCATTATGCTCATTCGATTTCCACATTCAGAGGAAAACAACACAACACATTTACACACACAAGTCATCGCAAACAAGATACGCATAGTGTATCACCACTCGCACACCCAAAACTCATTCTAAAAACACATCCATGCAAAAATATTTGATAGACATGTCCCGTAACACATATGAAATTTAATAGTTCTTAAAAAAATAGTTTCGAAAACACATTTCCAAAGGCATAAAAACACTTTACACTTGAAGACGTACTCAAAATACCTCTTTTTAGAACAAATGCACACAAAACTGTTTCACATCATAAATTACATCACATGCATGACCTCATAAATTATTTTAAAAAAATTAATACAATAATTATAATTGGAAGATCAAGGTCTTGCACATGAAAGATGCCTAATTTTTCACACAATATCGCCACCAATAAAATATAACACATGTTTAACTTTATCAGAGACCACCTCCACACAACACAATTAATTCAATAAATTCAATTAAACATTTTATAAATCATTTAACATTAACACACGATAGTTTACACCAAAAAAACACTTGATCTCATTTCATATAAACATACTACTTTAAAAAAAATGAAGGCATATTCAACTGTTCCAAAACACTACTTTTGCACCATCAAAACTAATTAATAAATCATTGAAACCAGTTATTAAATCATTCCAAGAAAACTGAAGGATACTTTGCACCAAAAATCCTCCCAAAACCCCCTTTTTTTAAAAAATGCACATAATAACTTTTCCAAAACATAATTCACATCATAAAAAATTTAATAAATTAGTTACATAATTTATAAAAATGTTAACAAGTGATCAAACACAAGTTTACGTCCAAAATTTCCTCGGAAACCCCCTTTAAAAATCGACCGCACGTCCTAACTATATGAAAAATGTGTTTCACACAATCAAAACAATTTAAATAAAAAATTGAATAATTTATTAAACACCTTAAAACCATTTACACAATTAAATAAACCAGATTCATAAAAGGAAACAAATTTCAAACAAAATCTGCACCACATTTATTTATGTATTTAAAAAAGAACTAAATTTTCACCCCTCGAACAATTAATTAAACACTTATAGAATTTACCAAAAAAAGGACAAAATGAAAGACACAACCACTTTTAAAAGAGAATACAGTTTCATAACACTTTCATGTGAAAAAATTTATAAATCACATTTCACACAACCTATAATGCATACCAAGAGACGCAACTAAAATTTATATCACAACACACCCCATTTCATGTAAACATGGTTCTTAAAAATAAAACGCACCTCATGACCTATCAAAAATATAATTCTCCCAACAAATACAATCTAATAAATTATTAAAGCATTTTATATAATGCCGATAAATGATCTAACACTGGTTTAACCATAAATCTCACACAATTTGTCATGAAAAACCCATTTTTTCACTAACACCATATCAAATTCTTCCAAAAATAACATTCTCACCACTCAAAGGAACCATAAAACAAATTCATAAACATGAACATGCATATTAAATTCATCAAATAATGTTGGGGCATGGAACCACCTACCTCGTGTGATGAAATTCCCAAAATTTGTGAGCAACCACAATCGCGTGTCATTCGCACCTCAAGGAACCTATCACGAACCCAATATCATGAAATCCAATAAGAATAAGGAAAATTAAGACCCTAATTAACAACCTAAAAGTTGGAAACAACAAAGCCCCAAATGAGCATGACTAAAACCCCAGAAAATAGGAGGAAGGGATTATTTGGGTGGTCAGCACTTGCGGTGAAGCGAGTATAAGGCCGCTGTAAGGGTTCAAGAGGCTGTCCGAGGAAGAAGATCGTGTCAATTGCGCTGGGGTGTGGAAGACCTAGTGTGACATGGGGGAATGTCACCGGTGCGGTTTTCACTGGCCAAAGGAGGGCCGGAGGAGTGCCGCTGCGGGACGGAAGACCAAGGGGAAAGGGAGGTCCGACAAGGGAGGGTGCAGTGCAAGTGCAACGGATGGCCGGATAGAGGGTCCACGGTGGCTGGTGGCGTGGGTGACGACACGAGCAAGGGGAGGCCGACCGGGGAGGGGGGTAGCGCACAGGGGTGGAGTGGCCGACCAGGGTGGGGGCACACTAGGGTTAGGGGGAGTGATGGGAGGGAGAGTGGTGAGGAAGAGAGGAACAAGGAGGGAGAAAAATAGAAAAGGGGAAGGGTGGTCACGACGCAAAGAAGGGGGGGAGGGTTCCGAAACCCTAACCCAAAAAGGATAAAAAATAGATAATCTTAATAATAATAATAATAATAATATCCTCCAAAAAAATATTATTATCATTGAAATAGTCCCTTAATATTTATTACACTTCTCATTTTCATTATCATTAAAATAATTCTGTAGACTTCATTTAATTATTATTTTTATTTATTTTTAAAGAGTCGGGAAACCGTGCGGTTACCCCACGCGGCCCCTTAAAAATTTTGATAGAAAATAATGATGGTGATAATAATAAAATTTTCATCCTTAAGCTCTTTTAATTTCCATCCTTTATTAATCATTACACATAATTTATTAATTAATTAGTCTACACCAGCAGGTCGTGCGGTGAACCGGGGGAGGCTGCACGATGACCTAGGTGATTCTATATAGCTTCGACCGCAGTGTGCTGGATGTAGTCCAGGACAAAACACACATTCTTTAAATAAGAACTCAATCATTAAGTCAGGACATAACTCAAACAACCTGATTCCCATAAAATTAATTAAATAAATAAATTTAAGAATGATGGATGTGACAATTATCCCCACCATAACACATTCCGTTCCCGGAAATCCACAACTGAAGCTGAAGAGAGGCATCCACCACCCCCCCCCCCCCAACGACAAAGAGTTAGGGGACGTCCATTTGATTGATCAAGGAATGGAACTCTTGTAGCCACGCAAACCAAATTTACAAACTGAAATAAGACTGGGGAATCCAAGATGAGACTGGGAAACTGCCCCATGGTGACCAACATGGGGAGGCCCGAGCGGAATCCCCACCATGGAAATAGGCCAACATCAACTCACTCCATAGGAATTTCAACGAGCCTCACTGTGAGTATCCTCGCCATAAGAACTAACAGAAGATACACAAACTTTGAAAATCAGGTCATTTCAACTTAAAAAAATTCAGATTGTTATAAACTCTCGAACAATGGTTTTCAAAAAGATTTTCCCAAACCCAATGTTACACAAGACAACACAATGGGGAAATTAGTGTTAGCGGGTGACTGGGAAATATGGTCGGCGGCCATACTTCAGTCATTCCACCATCATGGGGAGTGTACTACTATGGTAATGTCTTAAAATCCACATGGCTTGCGAGACCCTATGAGATCGATGTGACAATTAACCATAACTCCCTTTTCATTTTCCCCAAACAAGACTAACCACAAGGACCATATATTCAAGAAAACATCAACTTATCATGGTAACTCGAGTCCCTCCATGAGGTGTGCTGGCCAGGCACCTTACTCGTAGCCAGAACATTGAGTTCTGACAACCTCACCTCCAGTATTTTCTGACTCTTCCTAAAGAAACATGACCCAAGTGAGTAGATATTTGAGCTGTCAAAACCCCCCAACCTATGTAAACATCTCTATTATACCATTTTTTCACGAGCCAAGTCGAGTCATCTCCGACCTGGTGCCCGACCCGGTTGGTGACATGGCCCGAAGGGCATTCCTGATCCCCACATGCTGACACAAGTGCCCGAGTATCAAAATGATACGTGGGAACGATTTACCCAAAATAATAAACATAAACCACCAAATTCTTTAACAGAAAGAAAATGATTTATTATACAACCAAAAAGAACCTTAGTAAATTTCAAATTCAAAGTTTACAACTCAAAAAAATAAGAGACAACAACAAAATCTTTAATAAAGAAACCAAACTATAACTCTAACCCAAACCTCCCAGAAACAAGAGAAGCCACATCAACACTAACCTATAATGAGAAGACCAACTGCAACCTGAAACAAAGAGACAATAGTGTCTGCATACACCCAAATGTGTATGCATGGTGGGAGATAAAGGCCCAGTAGGATACCACCAGATAAAAGATTACATGACACGACATTGAAGAGATAATCTAACATGCTTATTTAAAGCCATGCTTTTAAATCACTTTTTTTAAGGAAAACATTTTACAAGTTAAATCTAAAGTAAAAGGAAACACTATGAAAATCAATTTCACAACATTATTTTAGAGCGGAAAAGAATATTTATAAGAACACACACATGAACACCTACTCACACACACACACACACACAAGTGGCCCTCCGTATGCCGACAAAAGGAACCACGTCATTTATAGTAGAGAACTATGGGTAAATCCCCTAAGGTTTATCAAGATCAAGTGGGACCCTAGAAACTCGTATCTCGGTGAAAGTAACCATACAAATATCCATTCTCGTGCACATGAGCCACTATTAGGGAACATACCCATATCCTAGTGGTCCCCCAACAACATCATCATCATATAGTTAGTGTTTTCATCATCAAACTTGCTACGTGATATATTTTCTAAACCCCACGGAATCGCTAGCATACTAGTTCTAGTCATCCCACCTAGATACCCAGGGTTTTCCATTGTGCTCAATCAAGTTAAACATTCACAAGACAATAACACAATACATTTACACCCACAAGCCAATCCAAACAAGCTACACATAGTGTATCACTACTCGCACTACCAAACCTCATTCTAAAATAACAAGAATTCCATAACATTTGATAGACATTCCCCTTAACGCATATGAAATTTAAAAGTTCTTAAAAAAATAGTTTCAAATTTTTTTTCCAAAGGCATCAAAACACTTTACACCCAAACACGTACTCAAAATCCAACTTTTTGGACCAAACACACACCAAAACTGTTTCACATCATAAATCTCTTCACATTTATGACCACATAAATTATTTAAAAAAAATTAATACAACAATTCTAATTGGTACATCAAGGGAATTCACATGAAAGACGCCTAATTTTTCACACACTATCACCAGCAAAAGAACTTAACACATGTTTAAATCTATCAGACACCACCTCCACATAAGACAATTAATTCAATAAATTCAATTAAATAGTTTATAAAACATTTAATGTTAACACACGATAGTTTACTCCAAAAACAAACTTGATCTCATTTTATATAAACATGATATGTTAAAAAAAACGAACTCATATTCAACTCTTCCAATACTCTACTTTCGAACCATCAAAACGAATTAATAAATCATTGAAACTAGTTAATAAATCATTCCAAGCAAACTCAAGGAGACTTTGCACCAAAAATCCACTCAAAACCCCATTTTTAAGACAAATGCACATAATAACTTTTGTAAAACATAATTTGAGTCATAACATAATTTAATAAATTAGTTACCTAATTTATAAAAATGATAACAAGTGATCTAACACAGGTTTACATCCAAAATTTCCTCTGAAACTTCCTTCAAAAATCGACCGCACATCCTATCTATATGAAAAACGTGTTTCGCACCATTAAAACAATTTAAATAAAAAATTTAATAATTTATTAAACACCCTGAAACCATTTAAACAATTATATAAACCAGATTCATAAAAGGAAACTAATTTGAAACAATATCTGCACCACATTTATTTATTTATTTTAAACAAAACATTATTTGCACCACTCAAACAATTAATTAAACACTTATTGAATTTACAACAACAAGGAAAAAATGAATGAAACGACCACTTTTAAAAGAGAATACAGTTTCATCACACATGCACGTCAAAACATTTATAAAACACATTTCACACAATATATATAGCATACCAAGAGATGCAACAAACATTTATATCACAACACGCCCCATTTCATGTAAACATGGTTCTTAAAAATCAGACACACCTCATGACCTATCAAAAATATAATTCTCACAACAAATACAATCTAATAAATTATTTACACATTTCATAAAATTCCAATAAATGATCTAACACTGTTTTACCCATAAATGTCACCCAATTTGACTTGAAAAACCCATTTTTTCACTAACACCATATCAAATTCTTCCAAAAATTACATTCGCACCACTTAATGGAACCATAAAACACATTCATAAACTTAAACATGCAAAATAAATTCCTCAAATAATGTTGGGTCCTGGAACCACCTACCTCGATTGAAGAAATTCCCAAAATTTGTGTGCAACCACAATCGTGTGTCATTCGGACCTCGAGGAACCTAGTGCGAACCCAATATCATGTAATTGAACAGGAATATGCAACTTTAAGGCCATGATTAACATCCAAAAAACTGGAAACACGAAATCCCCAAATGAGAAGGACTAAAACACTAGAAAATAGGAGGAAGGGATTACCAGGTTGGTCCTCACATGCAGCGAAGGGAGCATAAGGCCGCTTTAAGGGTCTGAGAGGCAGTCCGAGGAAGAAGATCGCGTCAATTGAGCAGGGGTGTGGTGGATCTGGTGTGACGTGGGGGAATGGAACTGGTGTGGTTTGCAGTGACCAGAGGAGGGCCGAAGGAGGGACATACGAGGTCTGCTGTGCGATAGAAGACCGAGGGGAAAGGGAGGTCCAATAAGGGAGGGTGCAAAGACTGTACGACGGCTAGCCGGACAGTGGGGTGATGGAGGCTGGTGGCGCGAGCGAAGGCACGAGCAGGGGGAGGCCGACTGGGGAGGGTGGTAGCGCACAGGGGTGGAGCGGCTAACCAGGATGGGTGAGTGCTAGGGTTAGGTGGTGCGACAGGAAGGAGAGTGGGGGAGGCAGAGGGGAAGAAGGAGAGAAAAAGAAAAGAAAAGGGGAAGGGTGGTGCGGTGCAAAGAAGGGGGGGGGGGTTCCGAAACCCTAACACAAAAAGGAGAAAAAAATAGATAAAATAATATTATTATTATTAATATCCTCAAAAAGAAATATTATTATCATTGAAATAGTCCTTTAATTTTTATTACACTTCTCATTTTCATTATCATTAAAATTATTCTTTTTACATCATTTAATTTTTTTTTATTTTTAAAGAGTCGGGAAACTGTGCGGTTACCCCGTGAGGCCCCATAAAAATTTTGATAGAAAAGAATGATGATGATAATAATAAAATTCTCATCCTTAACCTCTTTTAATTTTCATCCTTTATTAATCATTACACATAATAAATTAATTAATTATTCATGCATCAACAGGTCGTGCGGTGAAATGGGCGAGGCCGCACGAAAACCCAGGTGACACTGCACAGCTTCGACCGTGGTGTGCTGGATGCAGTCAAGGCCAAAACATGAATTCTTTAAATAAAAACTGAATAATTAAGCCAGGCCTTAACTCAGACTACCCGATGCCCAAAAAATTAATAAAATAAACAATGTTAAAAACGACAGATATGAGAGATGTAGGGATCTTAGTTGGGCAGTGTATGGACTATCCAAGGGGCTTGATAGGTGTGAGTAATGGGTTATAGGTGATGGATTTTTATAATGGAGGGGAGGGGCTCTTCAGGAATGTTTGAAAATATTAATTTATTATAAACTAATTTTCGTTTTAAAAATGTAAAAAAACTCATTAAATTATACGATAAGATGACTTTTGTTTTAAATAAAATCATCCATTAAGAATTTGTTATGTTTTGGATTTTTTTTTTGATCTTTATAATCTTATTTATTTAAATGATTCATTAATGGGGTAAATACTACATCATTATTGTGTCATAAATAATTTTATTCACATGATGTCTAAAAATTACAAATAAAATACCATGATGTAGGACATCATTTTAGATATCAAATTAATATTTCTAGTCGAATAGATAACATATAAAACCCCATGTGAAAATTGTTTTAATAAATGATATATGTTTATGTCATTTTTGACTTTACTTTAAATTAAACAATATAAAGTGTCATTATCACTCCCATGTGGCTCCACAGGGTCCCAAAATCGTCCCAAGGATGGACATGGTCGGACATATATAAAAAAATAAGAATAAGACTCATGTAAAGGTAATTTAATATTATTATAATAATATTTTTTACCCTTATTTACAAAATTTACCCTTTAACCATGGAAATAAAATATTTACTGATGTAAATATTCATAATGTCTAAAAATAATCTTAACTAATTACACAATTTGGACCTCCAGATTCCAAATTTGGAATCCACTTTTCCAAATTCAAAACACAGAAGTGGCTTAAATTAAATTAAAATTAATTCCCGTTGTCAAAAAAAGCGTGTTTTTAAGAAATAAAAACTATCAAAAGATTTACACCTGTTTATGTTTGATTTCAACGTGAAATTACTTACAATGAAATAAATTGGATTAAATGGTAAAAATATAATCTAATTATACTTTAAAACAACTCAAATGTATTATTTATCACTATAAATGTTTTTTATTAAAAAATATCTTTTTAATTAAAATTTAGTATTTGTAACTATTCCTCAAAATAAGATTGTTATTAGAAAAGAACACAAAATTATCCTTAATATAATTTTGATATTATGAATCAAAAATTGAAACCCAAAATGAAAAATTAAATTTATAAAATTTCAAAAATTGGGTATTACTATTTGTAACGTCCAGATTGATTGGTCTTGGTGTTCTAGAATTTAATGTGGCGTACAATGCAAGATATTTCATTATTCAAAGAGAAGATTACCCGTGAAGATTGGGGTGTTACATTCTACACTCCTTCAAATAATATTGTCCTGGAAATTTCTAAATATTACAACATAAAAAGACTTTGGTGGTTTTTCATTATAAGTTCCTTGGTTTCCCACATTGCATCATCCATCTTATGATTTCTCTATAGAACTTTTACTAGACGAGTCGTCTGGTTTCTCAACATGTGTTCTCTAGTACAAAAAATCTTGAAAGGCTCTTCACAATAAAATAGATTGGGTTCCAGTTCTATTTCATCATAGTTGAGTATATGCATTGGGTCAGTAATTTATTTTTTTCAACAGTGATACGTGGAACACATCATGAACTTTGGAGAGACTTGGCTGCATTTTTAAACGGTAAGCTACAACCCCAATTTGTTCTAGAATTTCGAAAGGTGTGATGTAGCTGAGACTTAATATATTGTTATTACTGAATCGTATAACACCCTTCCATGGAGATACCTTCAAAAAAACATGATCACCTATTTAAAATTCCAAATGCTTCCTTTGGTTAACAAAATAACACTTTTTCCGACTGTGAGCTGCGTTGATGTGGGTTTGGATAATCTTCACCTTTTCCATTGTTTCCTCAACAAGTTCTGGGCCTATGTGTTTTTTTACCAACATCATCCTAAATAGTTGGTGTTCGACATCTCATTCCATTTAAAGCTTCATTTAGTGCCATATGATTATTTGAATGGAAGGTATTGTTGTAGGAAAATTCTACCACAGGTAATAATTGAACCCCCGTACCTTGAAAGTATTGTGAGAAAGTTCTCAACATGTCTTCTATGGGTTGAATAGTCTGTTTTGATTTTCCATTAGTTGGAGGGTGGTAGGTGGTGCTTACATGAAGTTTAGTATCAAGGGCCTTATGAAGTCATTTCCATAATCTTGATATAAAATGGGGATCATGATCAGAAACAATCGATAGGGGCACACCATGTAGTTTTACAAATTCATTAATATATTGTCCTGCTAAAGGTTCAAGTGGTAAATATTCTCATATAGCATGATAATTTGTTGACTTGTTAAGACCATCAATAGTGACCTATATTGCATCATTCTTTCTAGGAGACTTTTGTAGTACTATGACAATGTCCATATGAACATAATCCCATATACACTAAGGTATGGGAAAAGGAAGCATGACTCCTCTCAGATGTTTCCCTCTAGCTTTCACTTGTTGACAAACCATACATCTTGAAAAATAATCAGTAATAACCCTCTTCATGTTGTCCCACCAAAAATTTTCCTTCAAATATCTATACCTCTTAGTGCTACTAGCCTGTATAGAGAAATTGGATCTATGAGAATCATCCAATAAATCCATTTTTAGATCTGGCATATCAGGAGGACAATGTCTCTTCCCAAATTTCAAAATCCCATCTTTATATACGAAGTTGAGAAATCTCACATCATTCACAACATTAATTTTCTGTTGGAACTCCTCATCCTCAGTTGAAGAAAATTTTATCATTTCTTATAAAGATGGTTTGAAAACATTTGAAAAGTATTAATTTTTCAACTTCCATAGTTATTCCCATATACATCTTTACTAGATCCATGTCTATAGGATCATTTTCGACACTCATCTTGTTCAGGAATCCACGATCCATTCTACTCAAAGTATCTTCCACCATATTTTCCTTCCCTGGGAGGTAGTGTAAGATGAAATAATAATCCCAGAGTAGTTTGAGCCATCTCAGTTTCCTTATGTTGAGTTCTTTTTATGAGAAAATATGCATCAAGATCTTTTGATCGGTATAAATCTCACATTTTTCACCATAGAGATCATTTCTCCATATCTTCAGATCAAAGATTACATCTGATAACTCATGATCATGTGTGGGATAGTTTTTTTCATGAATTTTTAGCTTCCCTGATGCATATAAGATAACACTATCATTATGCATATGGATACAACCACGTCCCTTTTTTGAAGTATCACTATAAATAACAATCCCACCATTTAACAAAGGTATTGTTAATATAGTAGCATTGACTAATATTGTCATCAGTTATTCAAAACATTCTTTACACTCTTCTTTCCAAACAAATTTAACCCCTTTACGTGTGATAATGGTTAATGGGTGAGCCAATCTTGCAAAATTCGGAATGAAACGCCGATAATAACCGGCTAAACCAATAAAACTACGTGCCTCAATTATACTCATCGGTACTGTCCATTCTTGTATTGCTCTTTCCTTTGATGTAAATATAGAGATTCCATCCTTAGAGACAATAAGGACTATAAAATAAATCTCTTGAAACTAAAATTCACACTTGATAGACTTCCCATATAATTCTTTTTTATAAGAGTCTTTAAAATAGTGCGCAAGTGATTTTCATGATCTTCGTAGATTTTGGAGTATACCAAGATATCATCAATAAATACCAATAAAATGTCATCATGATTTTCCTTGAAAACTCTATTAATTAGATCCAAGAAGATAGAGGTTGCATTAGTCAGTCCAAAAGGCATTAATGTAAACTTGTAATGCCTATACCTGGTTCGAAATGCTTTCTTTTTAATGTCTTCCTTCATCACACATAACTGATGATATCCATATTGAAGGTCAAACATTGAAAAATATTGATCTCTATGATGTTGATCGAAAAAATAATCAATGTGAGGTACAAGATACTTGTTCTTTATTGTTATAGCATTGATATCCCTATTTTCAATGCACAACCTCATAGATCCATCTTTCTTCTTAACCAAAATAACATGGGTTCCCCATGGAGAAACACTAAGGAAAATAAATCCTTTATTACTCATATCCTCTAGTTGTTTCATTAGCTCCAATAATTCCACATTGTTCATTATATAAGGGTACATCGATATGGGCCTTGAACTAGGAAATAAATAAATGGAAATATCAATTTCTCGCTCTGGAGAATGTCAAGGTAAATCCTCTAGAAACACATCCACATATTCCTTTACAATCAGTACATCCTCTATTTGAACATTCTTTTACTCTCCAATAATTTAATTTAGTATAGGTACTAGGGGTGGATCTAGATAAGACTCAGATGGTAAAATTTCCACTCTGAATATAAGGTACTCTTTATCATCATCGACAATTGTATCCTCCCTCTTAATATAAATATTCGCATCATTGTCCAAAATCCAATCCATGTTGGCGATTATATAAAATTAAATCATGTGTATTAAAATGTGATCAGAAGATAAAGTATGTTTATATGACCTAATGGGAACTGACTGACAAAACATTGTTGTAATGATGCTTCCCTTAGAAGTTTTGACTGAAAAATCCCTTGTGACATCAAATTGAAAATATCTAATTTTCTTAACAAACTGGGAAGATATGAAAAAATGCGATGATCCAGAATAAAATAAAGAATTGGATAAATTTGAGGAAACCATTAAATTACCTGGCACCACATCATTCAGAGCTTCAAACTCAGTAGTAGTGATCATATAAGCTTAGACTTCTTCCCTTGTTCTTTTCTGAGGTATGATTCCTGGGATCTTATAAAATTTATTTTCATAATTACCTCTTTCTCTAAAATTGTATCATAAAAAATTGATGGACTTTTTCTTCCCATTGCAATCAAGAACATGGTTACCTTTTTAACCACACTTATAACAGAATCCCATTCCCTTATGGAAAGTACCTGAGTGTTTTTTACAACATTGACTGTATGATGGATATTCAACATTTCCCTTCTTCCTCATATTTCCATTTCCAGAGAGTTCATCAGATCTCTTCTTCTATTTATTTTCTTTAAACTTGTATGACTTAGAGAATTACATTTCTGTCTTCATAGCACACGAGTCAATATCATCAAACGATGAGAAGGAATATGAGACTAATACTTTGCAGAGAAATGGTTTCAACCCATCAAAAAATCAATTAATATAACTAATTGGGTTACGTTTATAATCTATACCATTCATATCCATCCTTGTAATTTTAGCCTCGTACTTTATGACATTTTCATCTTCCATTTGCCTCAGACCCAGAAATTGATCTTCCACATATGCTCGATGGTCACAAGGAAAATAGTTTTCTTAGAAATGTTCATTAAACTCACTACATTCCATATTTGATACTTCTTCATCCTAATTTATATTTTGAATTAATCACCACCATTGATCTACATCTCCTGAGAGGCGATAAACTACCATGTCAACATTTTCCCTTGCGCTACACCCAAAACCAGGAAATGTTTTCTCTAAAAAAATTATCCATTTCTCTGCTACACGTGGACTTTTATTCCCATTGAATGTTTGTGGTTCCTTCCTCATGAGGTGGTCGAACATTGATCCTCCACGTTTTGGATCAGGGTGCTTCATATGGGTAATGTTATTAATCATTACCTGAGTGAGTTGTCCCAGAATGCTGACAAGATGATCAGCACCAGTTGCATCACTAGCAACCCTATAATTATCTTGAGTATGAGAGAAATCCTTACATGGATTACGTGTGTAGATATAGTTTCTATTCCTTCAACTAGGAACCATTTTTAAACAATGTCATACACTAGATTAGTTTATGAATCACAATATTTAATTCCAAACTTATAAAAAACTTAACATAAATTGAAGAGTTTGTGGATATAATCCATAATCATAGAAATTTTTTCATTAAGGAAGTATATACTCATAAATCATTCATAATAGATTGTAATAAAAATGTTATTTATCCTAAGATTATCCCATAGGAGTATCGTAACTAAGAGTGAAACAAGGCCCATTTTTGGGTAATAGGATACTCCAGGTCAATCCCAAAACTCCTTGTTGGTGCTTTCACACCTAGGCACATCATTTCCAGAACCTCCTCTACCTGATCATATCCAGAAATGGATGTATTAATTTGGAAATACACAAAATATCTACATTAACAAAATTCTAGGATGTTCTTATATACAAATCCTCAAAGGCTATCTGAGGGTAATGTGATCTAATCAGAGTTCATATAATTCATGTTTCCATGGTTTGTACAAAACTTACATTGATACAACCTATAACACCCCGACCCTAGTTATCAATATTTGGTGCATTATTACATAACATTGGAATGAAACAAGGAATCATGTATCATAATAGAAATAATTTTAGTATCCTTGGAATTACTAGATACATACAAAAGTTTTACATTACATCATGAAATTAAGAAAACCAAAATTGTGTCCCCTTTGAACCAACACATATCCTTGGAATATCCCTACAATTTAATCATAATTAACTTCTTCACATCCTGGGAAATAGAAAACATAAGAATGGGGTGATCTTAGATTCTCAGTACGGATAATAATATAGAGAAAACTATCATAAATTAGCATATTCATTTAAGGAAATGTATAAAACTAAAACATAAACATTTTAAACATAATATTCAGATTAATATTGAAATGATTAAAAAATAATTCCATTTACTTATTCACATAGGTATTCTACTATTCGAATAATCATATGCAATATCAATATCCAATTTCATAATGATCGAATGAATAATGCTGGGCAACATAATCACATAGTCAAGGCCTCATGACAAGACTAAAAATATGATTTTGTCATGTCTTTGTGCGAAGACACTAGATTGTCTAGTGAGACCTACCAATGTATCAAGGAGCTATAGCGGGCTCCATCCATGACATACTAAGTCCAATGTATTCCTCATATGAAAATGTTGAAACATAAAATAATCATTCGTATTAAAACTAGTATACGAAATGTCAATACATTTACCATAAATCATGAATGGTATAAAAATATCACATTCACAATCAAAAATATAAAAAAAATTCAATACAATATGGAAGAATGTATCATAATAAATTAACTTCAAATAAGTGTAAAATCCATCAAATGATGTTGAGATGAAATCAAAATTTTTTGAGAGAAATATATATCTATTTTGAAATAATTTAAATGTCACATAATTATAAAATAAAACATTTATTTTAAAAATATTATTATAATATTTTTATGGAATCTTGGAAAACATTATAACGATGGAAAATATTTGTACCCACCGTATAAGTTAAAAAACATACTTACCTTAATAAATTACCTTGTTTGGAAAATAACAGAAAAATTTCATTCAAAGAATTTAATAAAAACTCAAACAAGGGAATGAATGACATTAAACCATATTATTGGAAATCTTAAAAAAAATTATTACATTATTATGATACATAGATGTAGATGATAAAAAAGTAATAGTAGATACTTACGTATAAACAACCTTGGATAAATAGAAAGATTATAAAATTAACCCTTACCTTTTACTATTCCTTTTTCGAGGGTACGTTAAACTCTGGTATGATAGTTAAATAACTATTATTAAATTATAAAAGAACCACATACATAAATATGATATCATATATGATATTCTAATATTTCTTTGTTAATAATATCTTAGTAGTATCATTGTTTCATGTGTTAACTGATTCATTTTACTTTATTTGTTTTGTTACATAAGTCATGTCTGTTATGGATAGGATGTACTTTATTCATATCCATATTGATATACTATTCATAAATATAATTTTAAATAATTAAAAACAAAATATTATTGAATTTTTATGATGTGGAATGAATCTCATCGCGTTTGTGGAGACGGTAATCCGTACGAACGCACGAACGCTACTTCCATTTCATTTTATCTTATTTTTAATGGAATGAAAACCAAATGATACATAATTATATTATTATTCCAGTAAAATATAATATTTTATATATGTTA
This sequence comes from Viscum album, assembly GCA_963277665.1. NCBI lineage: Eukaryota > Viridiplantae > Streptophyta > Magnoliopsida > Santalales > Viscaceae > Viscum > Viscum album. The sequence continues at coordinate 1,489,683,867 of OY728151.1, read as the reverse complement.
CATAAGTTCATTAACACCATTTTTTATACATTCCATTTATGGTATGAAAGAGTCATTTCACTTTGAGGGGCTGTAGTCCGCACTTCCCTAAATAAAATTATCATATATATACAACCTGAAAAAAATATAGGTTTATTATAAAAGATAATTAAAGATACATAGAGATAAAATATATATCATAAAAATAATATATAATTATATTTCCATCATAATGGCCACCATAAGAGGTGGTATTAGACGATTGAACAATCATCGTTTTGTGAGGTAGTAGTTCGCCATCCACAGAATCCTTATGTTTTATACTCATTAGATGGATGTGTGTGTATGTGTTGTTAAATTAAATCTCATAAAAATACACAACTATACTGAGGATAATTTAGTTATAAAATAATGGAATTAAGAGATTTTATGGGGTCAGTGATGTAAAATAAAAGAAATGAACTTCAGAGAAGATGATACCTTTAAATCAGGTAACTCTCTTTGGTTTGAACAAAAAGGCTTGTATAAAGTTCCTTATGCCTATTTTAAGGCATCTAGGAATAATATTGGTATGTAGGGAGATTAATTGATCAGATTATGGACGAGCCAAGATGCTTTATAAGTGATAGTAATGGGTTAAATGTGATGGATTTTTTTAAGTGAGGGGAGGTTCTCTTTAAAAATGTTTGAAAATATTATTTACATATTTTCAGTTTCAAAAGGTCAAAAAATTATTAAATTAGAATATAATATGATTCTAGTTCGAAATAAAATCATTCAATAATAATTTCATAGGTATTGGATATTCTTTTAATCTTTATAATCATATTTGTTTATATCATTGAGTAATGAGGTAACCACTGCATCATTATTGTGTCATAAATAATTTTACATAATTGATGTCTAAAATTTTTCAATAAAATACCATGATGTAGGAAATATTTTTATATTTAAAATGAATATTTATTTTTGAAGAGATAACTTATATAATACAATGTAAAAATTGTTTTTCTAAATGATATGTGTTTATATAATTTTTTCATTTAAATTAATTAATATAAACTGTCATTATCACTCCCAAATGGATCCATGGGGCCACAAAATCATCCCAATGATTCCCATTGTCGGTGATGTATAAAACAATAGTAATTTTACTCATGTTAGGGTAATTTTAAATTATTATAATAATATTTATTTACCCTTATTTACCAGATTTGCCCTTTAACCATGGTAAATAAAATATTTACTGAAGTAAATATTCATAATGTCCAGAAATTAAAGTTACCTATTTAAAAAATTGGGATATATTGATTCAAAATAATGAATCCATTTTTTATAATTAAAAACACATTAGTGGAATAAAATTATTTAAAATTAATTCCTCTTGTCAAAACAAAAATCTTTATTTATAGAAATAATAACTATAAAAAGAGTGACACTTTTTTTGTCCAATTTAAAAGTGAAATTACCTATAATGATTAATGTTGGATTAAATGGTAAAAATATAATCTAATTATACTTTAAAACCAATCAAATTTATAATTTGAACCTATAAATTATTTTGATTTAAAAGGATGTTTTTAATTAAAATTTAGTAATTATTCACTATTCATCAAAATAAGAAATTTATCAGGAAAGTACCAAATATATTCCCTAAGATAATTTAGATATTCCAAATCGAAAAATGAATCCAAATTTGAAAAAAAAAATATTATTAAATTTCATAAAGGGGGTATTACTGCTCATAATGAGTAGTTTGATTGGTCGTAGTGTGATAGAACTCGAAGTTACATACAACACAAGATGTGGCATTATTTTAATAGAAGTGTACTATGGAAGCATTGGGTATTACAAGTGAGAAGTGGTAAAGTTTGTGGTAATGTTCCTCATGTGTTAGTAGGTTAAGGATGGAATTTGTGTTTTTGGTGGTTTGTTTCAACCCTAAGATGTTACCAAGTGAAATTGGGTTGAAGTATTGATGAATTTCATCACTCGACTACCCATGGATAAGGGAGGCTAGGATTCCCTCTGGGAAGTGGTGGAATAAATGAAAAAAATATTATCACTTATTTGTGATTAAGGAGTCAAGTGCATTGGATTCCTTAGCACATAACTATGGGGTTAATGTTGTGAGGCTGTACAGAGTTCCCAAAATATAATTTCAGATCAGGATGCATGCTTTACATCATGATTCTAGAAGGGGTTATAACATGATTTTGGCACACAAAACTTCTTTATCACTGATTTCCAACCTGAGTTGGAAGGGAAGACAAAACAGACCATCCAGGTGCTAGAAGATATGTTGTGAGCATGTGTCCCTGACATCAGAGGATTGTGGGTGCGAGACTTGCCTCAGGTAGAGTATTCCTACAAGAATGGATACAAGTATAACATTTTCATGGATCCATTAAGAATCCATGTATAGAAGACCATGTCGTTCACCTGTGTTCTTGACATAGGTTGGGGAGGAATGTGTTATTTTCCTAGAGGTAGTACTGAGAATGATAGGGAAGGTCTAGCATCTGCGTGATAGGATGAAGGTGACTCAGGATCAGAAGAAGTCATATGCAGATCATTGGAGGAGATGTTTGGAGATCATGTTTGGGTTCCATGTGTTCTCAAATTCCTCCCATCAGCATGGATAGTGGAGGTTTGACAGTGGGATTAATCTTTCTCTCAGGTTCATTGGAACTTTCAAGGTGTTGGGATGTGTCACTGAGGTTCCATATTATATAAAATTAACACAAACACTAGAGAGGATCAACAATGTATTCCATATATCTTAGCACCATTGGTATCTACATGATGACCACCCACATCATTGAATAGGGAGAGTTGGATATCAAAGATGATGTATCATTTGTGGAATGACCGATGGGGATCAAGGAACCCATGAAGATGGTGCTTCATGGATAGACCATTCTGTTGGTTTGTGTATCGTGGAGGAATAGTGGCCTCATGGATGGTACATGGGAATAGAAGGCACAGATGTGTGCCCATTACATAGAGTTGTTATCATTTTTGATCGTGTGTTTTCATGGAGCATTATTGTTATGTAATGCATGACCTTGTTTGCTATGAGACGAGTTTCTTCCCTTATTATCTAAATGTGTCTGAAATGTCCGGACTGAGGGGTGGGGAGGACCTGATCCCAAATTATGATGCATTAAGGTGTATACAATCAAATCAGTGTGGTCATTTTAGTGCCGCCGAAAGCAACTAGTATATTGAAATTGAAAAACTAACTCCCTAATCCATATAATAAGAATGTGTGACCATTATCTGTTTGTGTGGTTACCTAGGGGAGAAGTGAGGTAGTTTTTTTGTAGTTGTTTAGGAGTATATGTGTGGAACAAGTCCCTGGATGATGAGTTTTTCTTATGGAATTTGGAAAACTCCAGGGTGGTTTGTCTTTGAGAGGTATCTTACAAGGTTATTGTTTAGAGCCCTCTAATTCTTTGGGTTTACTCCTGAATTATCGAGGATAAGAATATTTTTAGAGGTATCTAATGATATTGACAAAACCATCCTAGTCCATTACATTTAGAAATTATTGTGGATGTGGTACACTAGGGACCATTAGTGACTCATTAAAGAGTTTCCATATTTCTGGTCGAATGAACGGAGGCACTGATGGGTATCAGTGGCACCGATCGGCCTTCGATGGTACTAATCAACCATCGGTCGGACCGATTGGCCGTCATTGGAACTGATTAGAACCAGATTCAGAGAAATGATGCCTGCTAGATGGTGAATCACCCATCGATGAGTCATTTCATATTTCTCCAGGACAAACTCTTTCACACCAGTAACATATATTTTCATGTAAAGGTGTTTTAACTCCCCTTTAAATGTGATTTAAGGCCCATAAAAGATGTTTTAAACACAAAAGAGTTGGTCAACCCTTCGATTAACATAATATGTGGCTTTTTTCCTCAATGTCACACCCTTTTCGATGTTTTTCCTGTGTCAAAACTATTATATGTGTCTCTCTATTGAATGAAAATATATCAACTCCCTTCCATCCAATGGTATATCTCTACCATATACAAGGATAATTACCGATTCTCAATTAATCCCAATGTATGAAACTGCCGATCTGTGTGGTCATTCCACGATCCGAAGTTTAAGTACATCGAAATGGTCTGCCCAATTTTAGGACTTGGCCTCTAATTAAGCTAATATCCTCTCATCCTTTATCCTTTTGGGATTATATTAGTGCGCCTGGTGACTTATTCCAATGATGAGTCTTATGCCTAGGCTAGAGCCCTTCCAACTCAGCCTTGGATTATTCTTTTCCAGCATGTTTTTGACTTCCCCTATTATTAGCATAAATAGAAAACATTAATCCTTGATCATCCATGTAGTGGGTTTTCATTCATCTATATTTTATTATGCATCATGAGGTGTGTATATGATGATGTTCCCTTGGGACATAATGAATCCAACCATAACAAGGATAATAAAAAAACATTTAAAGAATGATGGGGTTTGAATATTGATTATGTTTTTGTGTTATAACATTTTTTATGTTGTGAAACGTTTGGGCTCTTGTCCACTAAAAATCGTGGCTATTGGTGGTCCATTCGTGAACACTAATGAAGCTCTATTTTTAGGGATAATATTATGATTGAATGAATGTAACTTGGAAATTGGTTAATCATGTATATTGGGTCTTTTAAATGGATACCCAATTAATTATTATCCTTAAGTGATCACCATAGTTAACCAAACAGAAACAAGGAACTTAAGTAATGATGCTAGATAAATCTGAAAACTTCCTTGATCCGTATTTATGATATGTATGTTTGCTATATTTTATGATTTGTGGGGTGATTTAGAGGGGAATAGAACCTATGGTTGAGGGTTTGTTGGTTTTTGAATCTATGGTCATATGGAGCCAGTATGTTGGGGAATGGTTTGGTTCCATTACATTGAGGGATCTCATAGATCCCATTTGATGTTGTTACATTGCAAGAGAACTGGGTGTGAATTCTTAAACATTTGTTTGAATGTTTTTCTTCCAGTTTTTGTTTTGGATTGTGCTTTTTCCTATTAGTTTCTCAGTAGTGAAGGAATGTTTAAATGGAAATCACTTGAACATGATAATGAGAATTGGTACAATGGGAAGCTGTTTTGAGAAATGGGTTGTTCTCGGTTTATGGATTTTGTGTAGTTGTGCATGTAGGGATAGCAACAAGAATGGTTATGTGTGGGATTGTTGTTGATTTTGGGACCTTTAGGTTGGGATGAGTTCTTTTTTACCAATTTGTATAAAATTTAGTTATTGTGTTTCTTATACGCACCCCACCCATGTTGAGAACTTTGTGCCGAACACCCCTATTTCAGGGGGTAAGGAGATTTTTCCAACATTACTTTGAGTGGCTGGTTATTAGATCCTTTATACTCTTTCTCCCATGTAGAACAAGACTATTCGGGAAGTCTGTGATGACCTAAATTTCATTATGACCCAAGACCCCTCAGGCAGGGTATGTTGTGGTGGTTGGCCCAATTGTGTGTGGGATGGTTTGTTTCCCAAGTGTCTTAGTGATGGGGTCGAGGTGTCATCATGCTTGGTGGTGGTTGTTCTAGAATAGGTTTCTTCGGTTATGGTCATGGTTGTTGTGGTCTAGGAGTCTGCAGGTGTGGTTATGTGGGGTTGTGGTGTCCCAGGTATCTGCAGGTGGGAAAGACGTGCAGTTGGGATGGCCTATGGGGTTGTTTTAGGGGTGGAAGTGGGATTGCAGTGTAACATGTAGAGGAGGTCTGATTCGTATAATGAATTAAATAACTTGTGGGAAAGCGGTGTGGGGTACCCAAATATTGAGGGACTCTTAATATTACTTTACCTGACTTGCATTATTTGGGGAGTGTGCCTTAGTGAGGCAGGGTGGATAGTTTTTCTTTATAGGTGTTTTGGATACCTTTACTTTTCTCACAATGCATTATAATGTCTCCCCACTTGTGCATGATAGATTTTGGATTCCCTAATAAGTACATGTGAATACTCACCCTTCATATATAAAATTTCTTTCAGGTTCCTAGGAGGGCTTTGAGGACTGTTCAAGGCCTTACTAGCTCGACATTAATAAATTTTTTGTTGTTACTTTTAATTTGTTTGGTACATTCCTCTAGAGTTTTTTTTCATTTTGTATCACATAATTTTTTTGGACATGCACATGGGAATGGATTTTGGGATTTACTTTAATTTCAGTATTTTGTTTTTTTTATTATTTACCATCTTATATCCAGATCATATTAAATAAAAAGGTAATGAATTCTATTTTATGTGATATTTTATAACCTTGGTGCGAGTTTCCACATCGGGGCCAATTGAAAGTGGGACTCAGGGGTCATTATCTCTCATTTAACTTGATGAAGGAAGGGTCTAGCTATTTTATATACCTTCCCTCTTATTGGAGAAGACAATATTATAATGCTCAAACACATGTGTTGTTTCACCTATGGATTATGTGGAACCACATTCTAAGAAAATACTTATCGATGATTTCTACAATGCCTACCAGCTGACATTTCTAAACACAAAAAACACCATAAGTATCACTCTTTAAAAAAATTATTATTAAAAATTTCAAATATAACACGTCACAAAAATCACAATAAGGATTTCTAAAATTCAACACTTTACACATTCAATCATTTTTGTGAATTCAACAATACAATGGAAAATATATCAATTTCCAAAATAATCATATTATTCATTTTCAAAATCTATAATTTTGCGACAATTTCAATATTTATCAAAAATTATTTCATTTTCACCAATCATTAATCATTACTCAAATTGAAGTATACATTCATTGTTGGATGTCATTTCTATTAATTCATGTCATGGTCTTATTATTATAATACCATGTGACTATAAGATTACAAATCCAATATTTTTCTATATAACACTTTTGTACCCAACAACCTAGAAACATAAATTTCATCATAAAAAGTTTTTCTACGTCTTTTTATGCTCTACATTTCACGTACCAACAATCCCACCCCTAACTACTGACCTAACACAACAAATATACCATAATGAATTTCAACTCAAAGACCAAGAGAAGTGATGACTATGTAAAATAATTGAAAATACTCATACCATTTTCATGTCAACATCATAACAATTTGGTACCACTTAAAATATCCTAACACTCATCATTGGATTGAGATGAGGTGAAATAGAAAATTTACCTTACACGACATCCTCAAGGAGCTAAAGGATAGTAATAAGTGCCAAGGGATTCAGTACATTGGGCGATGATATTTAATTTTTATAAACAAAAAACTCTACCAAACACACCATAAAATAATAAACACAAAATTATACATGGTTAAAAGGTATAAAACTGAATATCATACCAAACATCAATAAAAGTACCACATTAGAAGCCTACTAACATCAGATTATAATGTGGAATAAAAATCTACAAAACCCAAAGACATAATACATAACATCATAGCTCCAAACATGGTGTATGCTCTAACTCCACAATGCAACCCGTGTATCACAATGCACCACTAAATAAATGTGACACTTTTCCTCAAACTATACCCCGATAGACAATATCTGTAATATCATCAACATTGAAAATCATGGGTGTGTAATGAAACTCAAAAGGCGTTCCCCAAATGACTTCTCTACTCATATCAATGCGATATAACATATTAGAAAATTGATATAAAAATATTATATTAATAAATTCAAAATTGTTAATATCATAATATTAAAAACTTCCAAACCAAAACATATTTCATGGAAAGCTACAAAAAAAATTCTTAAACCATTTCAAATTCAATTTTGGCATATGCAATCGATGATTCATACACACCCACACACCCACACATGCATTATTCTGTGATAGTTCTATAATAATGAGAGATTTATGGTCCATCCACTGTTTCTTCAAAAAGTGGTCAATCTTCTTATCTCCCAATGGAACATGCCTCTTATCCAATATCACATTCATGATACCCAAATATTACAAACCACTTATTTAGGGTAACATCGAAAGCATGAAATCATAAAAGGCCATGTATGCCAAAAATATTTCAAACCCATTAAAAAATTATTCACTTTTTATTGAAAACAATTTTATCAAATTTTTTAAATTAATAAAAATATCCACATTTTAAAATCGTTATATTTAAAACAAAAAAATCACATTGTACGACAAAAAATTTCAACACTTACATAAATATAAAAAAACATCACTGAAGTGGATTTATGGCATGATTTTCAGATAAATTTCATAATTAATTTTAGGCCATTTTAATAATTTCAAACTAATCCTCAGTTTTCTAATTAGAGGAGTTGAGAGTGATTCCACCTACCTAGAGAATTATGAAATAATTGAGGAACAACATGAATTCTTTAACATAACAAGGTCGAACCTCCAATACCCACCTAAGATCTCTTTTCCGAACATAATAAAACCACATCTCATCCAGATTATCATAAAACATCATAGATATATCCCATATGAACAAGATTTAATATTTCTAGAGAGGGAGAAAAAGTAGATCCATGAATCATGGCCTCAAATAAAAATATAACATGGGAATCAGGCTTCAACACAACAAGATTTTCCTTTGTTTTACTTTTGGTTCTCAGGTGAGAGACCCTAAATGCTTTGGAAGGATGTAAAGTAGACGTATAGTCTGAAATATTGCAAAACGAGATTCTTATTGGTGAAAATGATTGAGATCAAATTTTTTATTATCTAACATTTAGATCGTGTGTGTTAGTCGCAGAGTTATGAAAACATTGTTTCAACCTCTACCTCAAGAATGACATCACACAGTTGGGTCACCTAGTTAGACAAACCATTTGCTAACCATATAGATTACAACTTCTACAATTTACACTTTTTTGGCATGCTACTAGGCCTTGACAAATCATATGTCTACCTAGAATCCTCACATTCTGCTTGCATTGTTTCTTGTAGGAGTAGTATGGTTTCCACTAAAAATTCTCAAGCCATGAACCTTTATAAAAGTCCCAAAAAATAACAAAATTCATCCAAACCCTCCCAAACATCGACCAAACACATTTCATGCATAAAAAAATAATCAAATGGTTACTTACATGAAATGTTTGGTTTTATAATAATTTTAAATCTCAATACATAAACAACTAAATCATTCCTCTTCCTTCATAAACCATTTTCTAAGCTTCATAATATTTTTGAATAATTATTATTTCCAACAATATGAAATATGATTCATTCATTATGATTCTTCAATATAATTTTCCACATGATTCTTACTTTTATAAAAAAAAAATACTATTAAAACATGTCATATCTTTCATATGTCATTTTTTATCTCTTCAACTTCAATTATAAAACCTTTACTCATACAACCTTTCTGATTAACTAATATATATTTCCCCCTCGGAGATTAATTTCATAAATTACCTTACATACAACATATAAAACATTAATCATTCAATGATAACATAGTGAAACCATTATTTTTATCCATTCTATTAACCTAGAATTTCATTTTTTCATGGGAATTAATTTATTTTTTCTTTATTTAACACTCAAAACATATTATTGTTACTTTGAGACATTCAAATGGCTGGTTATTCCCAAATTCAAGACATATTGGAAGATGAATCATCTTTCCTCTATGTTCTTTCAGAAACTCCATCTTTCTCTCATTATTTGTTTTAGGAAACTCTCCAAATTTTTGATTATTAATCATATAATTTGATATCTGAATAGGAATAATCACAAGGTATCAAATTTGAACTCTCATTTCACGTGGTTTTTCATCATGAAAATCATTCCATTTACTAAAACATTCATCATTAACACGATTACTTCATTTTCTATCCATTAAATAAAACCATAAAATATTATGTGAGAGAAAATAATCATAATTTTAATCCCCATAATCATGAAAAACAATATATATATTATTTAGATCATGATGTATTCTATTAAAATCTAGGACACATTCTGTTTAACGTAGGAAATTCATGGTCATTATCTATTCCAATCATTCATGATAGTTTATAATGTGTTTTTCAATTTACAAAACATATTCCCCGAGAGTGACAAACCTATTGTACAAGAAGTCCAATTTTTTTGTGCTAGGTGGCGATCAAGTAAAATCTATATTTTCCCTTTTTAGAGTTATTAACCCTAGGTACAACTATTGTAGAATAACATAAACTTTTATTTTCCAAATATGCAATAAATTCTTTGGAAACCTCATGATCCATCGCTTTAAAAAATTATAGGATATCTTTCTACATTTAAAATTATCATTAACCTTATCCCTAAAGTTCTCACTAAAATAGTCTTATCCCAATTGAAAAGGATAAATAATCTTTCCCACTAATAACATCTATAAAAAACCAAAAAAAATCATAAAATATATTACATATTAATTCATATATATTCATTTAATTTATAAAAACATACATGAGGACTAAAATGGTATAGTGTATCTGGAAACAAGGAAACATAATAAATTGGTTCATAAGAAAACTTCATCATTTCACACTATGTTCTTCAAAAATATCATCCAAATTAGACATATCATACTTTAAACCTTTATTGATATCCATGTGAATGGAAACATAAGAAAGGGTGATCTTAGTTTCTCAGTAAGTGTAAATGAATAAGATATCAACGATCGCATAAGTACAACAAGGGAATAAGGGAATGAGAACCTAAGATTAACATTAGAAAATTGTAACTTAAATATCAAAAAAAATAAACATAAAAAAATCGATTAAATCCTAGATTTTAATAATATATGAATCATAAATGAATCCAAGAAAAATAGCCTTTAGAAAATAACATTGACATGCGACATAATTTTTTATCATAAATATATGAATAAAAAATCATTTCATTATTTTCCAAGTCTTATTTCAAATACTATAATAGTGTAATGTGTTTATACCATAATCTATCATAGTATCCCAGGTTCACTTCCAAGAAAATCATTGCGGACAAAGTCCCTTATTGAAGAGGGTTCACTCCTAGTTCCAATCTTTTTTATCCCTTGGGATATCAAACATTATCTAATGAATTAGATTGATAGGTAATTATGATTCCATAATTAAATATTTATAGTCATATATATATATATACATTCCAAAAGATCATAAAACATTAATATTATTATAACTCATGAATAAGATAGGTGATTCATAAATATTTCATCATAACATAACCCGTGGGAAGGAAACGAGTTATATAACCATTTCATCCACTCATCATAGCATAACTAGTTTAAAATGAACGAGTTTCATAAAACTATTTTCAACAAAACTAGAAAACATCAAACGAAATACATGAAATTTCATATTTGGGTAATATTCACAAATATTGAATAAGTATTATCAAGGGTTTTATTAATTAATGAATAGAAAAACCATTACAATATCCTTAAATACATTTTCGAGGAAATTTTGATTTCCACTTTGAAGAAAAAATTTTAAAATATAAAATTTAACAAAATTCTAAAAAAGAAAATTTCATTGAATATTACCTTGGATACATTTAAGGTAATCATTAAATCATTGACACTCCTGAGGTCGGGTTATGAAATTCATTTCTCATGCATTAACACATAGATTCATTTCACATTTTTTGTAAAAATGCAACGGTATCTTGATCACAAAATTAAAAGAATATTTCTTTAAAATATTTTTTCAAAATTCCTAAGTGGATAAAAATGACATAAAATAATCATATTATAAAAATAAAAACATATTTAAAACATTTTTTTAAAACATAAACAAGGAAATGAAATGATTTTTGACTACAGAAATATGGTTTTCCATAAAAAAATTATTTTCTGTTAATTAGTAGATAAAGAGAGTAAAATTATAGGAAAACATGTACTTTCTAGTAATAAACATCGTAGAGGATTGTTCTTGATAATTTTGTGTGTTATATAAAATAAATTATCAACAATCATTATAAAAAATTGGCATGTGAAATAGTGAGATTGTATCCTCAAACTCATACCACATTGGTAACATTTGAATTGTAAGCCTCGTGAAGTAATAAAATAAATTAAAAAAATAATTAAATAAAAAATAAGAAATTTTATGATATAAAATATCAAAAGGATAGTGTATAAATTTCATAAAACAAATACCAGAAGAAAAAGTGAGATACAAATCCCTTACCTCAAGTATTGAATTTATTCGTACATGTACGAACGTAATCTATATTAGATAAAATTTTATTACAAATATATTATATTACCATATATACAAATATAACTCCATATATTTTTTATTTATGTCCTATTATGACCTATATATGAACAATTCTTTGTTAAAAATCATTATTTGGGGTAATCACTGTATTCTGTTTCATGTATGTTATTGTGTGGTAGTTTTGATACTTGTAAAATGATCATGGTTACATAAAAATAAGAATGTTAATAATGGTTTAAATATAATATATATTCAATATATTCATATTTATATTCATTAATAAATGTTATAGGAAGAAAAATGAATTACACCGTTCCTGCCTTTGGTAGGTCATACATACACATGAATGCTACTTCCATTTTCTATAAAGATGAAAAAATTAATGGTAATTAATATATGATATTTTAAGAATAATTATATAATCATATAAATCCTATATATTAATCAAATCTAAATATATTTCAATCCATGTAAAAATAAATTTAAAAAAGAACCACATCTCTCTTTGGACGCTATAGTCAACACGTTCACACGATCGATGTTATCATATTCCAATAGAAGAAAAGATAGAACATGAGATATAAATAGGTTATTAAGTGATTAAAATAAAATATCATTATATTTTAGAAACTTTTGTTTTTATTTAATTACAATTGAAGAATATTGAATATATATAGAAAGTGAAATAGAATAAAAATTAATGGATTTTAACTATTCCTCTTTTACTAACAATATATATAGGGGTACACCAAATGGAATCCATATAAGGTTATATTATAAATAAATTCAACCAAGTTAATTTAAATTTATTAATATAATGATTCTAGATATGTATTTGGTGAAATAAATGGCTCTTGATGTGGGGGAGGAAAGGAGATGGGGTGCCCATTTATAAGTGGGGGAGATAACACACATGGAATTTTGGAATACAATAAAATATATGCATGTTTTAAAAACACCAAAAGGAAACCAAACGAAAAATTAAATGAAATTAGATGATATAATTTATATATATATTTAAAATATAAAGTATATAGGTATTTAGTTTATTTTAAACATTATATTTTTAGTTCAACCTCCTAATGACCCCGTTTTAGCCTTAACTACTATATCATATTTTTTTTTTCTATTTTTACTATTAAATATGTCAAAATATTATGTTGAACTTGTTATAAAATATCTATTATTCTAATAAAAAATATGCAACTTAGATTACCAATTCTGGTTCACAGAAGTTGTAGAATTTTATTTAAAATTAAACACGCAGGCGTGATGAAAAAGTATTTTCACGTAGAAATTTTTTCAGATGTATAAATAAAATTTATATCTAAATTGAATATAAAATGTTTAAAAATTAATAAAATTTTATTAATAATAATATATTTTATCTAATTTTCTTTAAAAACTTTTTAAAAGATATAAATTTATAGATTATATAAAAAAAGATAATTTTAAATAAAAATCAGTATTTTCACTATTTATTGAAAAATAAATATTTTCAGAAACATTATTAATAATATAATATAAAATAGTTATAAAATGTTAATTAAAAATGTATATATTTTCAAATAAGTTTTCTAAATGTGGGGAATATTATACGCTAATAAGGGTGATTTTTAAAGGAAATATTTTTTTTCAAGGAAAATATGATTTTACTTTAACTCTATGACTATTAATATTAAACATATCTGTTTATATTTTTGTAGATTGAAATATCACGTATAAATATCATTAAAATATTTTCTCAAAAGGTGTTATTTAAATTAATTAAAATTGTAAAACATTATTCACTAAACATCCAAAAAATATGTTTTTATGAATAAAAATATTTTTATAAGAAAATCATGAAAATAGATAATTCAAATGAAGTTAATTTTATTATTAAATATAAAATTTTATAATATTTAAATTTAACACTAAATCAAAAATATAATTGGAATTTAAATAATTTATTAAATGAATCGAAATGATTGTCCAACAAAAATAAATTATTTCCAGGAAAATATAATCTTTTTAAAAAAATTTAACCCAAATCTAATTTTGATGTGAAACATTATTTTTTTTTATTATTTTTAATAATTTATTAAGATTTGTTAAAAAAATTTGTTGTTTTAGACATGACCCTTCAAATAAGTTATTTTTTTAAAAATATATATATATTATAAAATATTTAGGTGTTACAATACCCTTTGTTGACTTATACATCATCAAGAAACTGTCAAGAATTTTGTACTAGGCTCTAGGGTCTTGTTTTCGCCCATATAGATCCTTCTTCCTCATACAAATTTTTTTATCGTTGAAAATTATAGATCCATCAAAATTGTTAATATATACTTATTCATCTAAATATCTATTACTAAAGTTGAATTCACATCTGTCTGATAAAATTTTCAATAACAATGAGTTGAAACTTCTAGGATTCTTTTAATCACTTCCATTTTTTATAATAGGTGAAAATGGATCTTCAAAATCAACTCCAGCAACCTATGAATAGACTGTTAACAAGTATGGATTTATTCCTTGAATCATACAAATTATATTTTAAATTATTCATGAATACCCACATGGATGTATTTTTATTTACCCCTTCCAGTCTGGAAATAATATCCTAAGTGGAATTCTTCTCAATTTCATCAAGTTCATCATTAATGGTATACATCAATTCTTTGTTATTAATAGTGTCAAAAACTGATTATGGATTAATTTGAGAGGAAGTATTAATTTTATTTTCAAGTCCCAATATCCATCTTCTAAGAGTTAAAACACCATTACTTCCATTTATATATTCTATCTATATTTTTTAACATTAAAAAATATTTTAATATCTCATTGTCAATGGAATCTTCAATAAAAATAATCTAATCAGAGTTAATATAAGCATTATATGGATCTCTTTTTCCTTATTACTCGATGATTTTCTAGGAAATATACTCACTGTGATCTTTTTAATCATAAAAGGATTCTTTATATTGAATATAAATTCTTGGTTTATATTCAATTATCTTCATATCTTAAAAATAAAACACCACATTAAGCCTTGTGTTCCAATATTTTTATACTTTCTTATTAGAACGATATAAAAATAGCTTCATGGACTTTTTAATAATCATTCCCCATATTATATTTTTAGTAAATATCCAACATTTAAATCCAATGATTGATACATAGTTGAAATTTAGTTTATTGGTGTATTACATCTCTTATAATGTCATATTTTAATTATGTATTACTAAAAAATAATTATAATTATGAAAATTTTTGCATACAATTTTTCTAAAAAAACATTTTCGTATTACTTTTAAAAATACAGTTTATCTCATTTTCAATAAGAATATTACAAACGTTTTTAGAAAGACCATTTTAGTTCGAGGTGGAAGGAACACTTAATTGATTTTAACTCCCTTGAATAGTAAGGTGGGTTTAAAATAATTTTAGATGAACTCCCTTTAATTATCTATCAAATGTTTTTTATAGAACCCCATGAAAATCTCTCAACATGAGTTATGAAATTCATTAACATATCAACTAGTTGTGAATTTTGTTTCACAATTATCACAACGATAATTCTCTTGAAATCATCTTTAAATAAAATTAATTTCAATCTAGATATAATGTATTTATTCCCCATTGGTCAAAATAGATCTAAGTGGATTCATTAATTTGTCCTAGTTTATTTGATTTGTAGTATATTATGTGTTCCCTAAATCATCACACCATCTTGAAAATGTATAAAAAAACATATCAATCTCTACTTAATTGGGGACAATATATCTCAAGATTTTCTATTTCAATATTTCATTAATATTTTAGAAAAATATTTCCTAATCTAATATTTTCAATATTTTCTTATTCTTTTATTCGATAATTAATTTGAAATGCTTGAATCACCAATATAAAATATATTCTCACCTATTCATTTAATTTTAGTAATTATTGTTCCAAATTATTTATGTAGAATGTTTTTTTATTTAAAATAACAACATTACCTTCATCACATATCTTACTAACACTCAACATGTTGCTTTTGATCCCATTAAAACACGTCCTGATATTTCAACTCTTGAGCTTTGGTTTCTATTGAAACAATTAATTTGAATTTAAATTAGATTTAATTTAAAAATATGACCAAACCACCATTATATTATTAAATAATATTTTTTATCAATAATTTCCCATTAATATGTGATTATCAACCATGATAAGCAATCTATGCTTTAAACATGTTTCCCATTTTGAATTCTACTTGGATGAGAAGTGATATTTCTAGTTTGTTTCTTCTTTGATTCTTATTTCAATCAAAATATTATTGATCATATCATGGGAGAATAGTTATATATTCCTCAACACAGTGAAAATTATAGTTATTTTATCTATATATCCACTAAAAATAATCAAATATATTTTGGATAGGTGACTACGATTTATTTCTGTTCACTATATACTCCGTCCAATACTTGCTTCTCATGATCTTTGGATATATCCCCTAAAAAAATTTCATTATTCAACATTTTGGGAATGAAATATTGTAATATTGGTAATTATATTTTCCTTAAAAATACTATACAACACTAATAGAGTATTCTAAAATCAATTCTATATTGAAACTATTATGATTGTTTATATTTTTCATATGGTAGTCTTAGTGCATCTCAATATTTCTTTTTCATTAGTTTTGAGGAATGTTTTGTTTTAAAGATTTCTTAGACTTTTTAAAAAAAAAAAATATTTTCAATGTTCTTATAATCCCATAAATTCCCAAAGAATATTTTATTTCATGCACTATCATGTAAAATGGATTTATAATTATTCTTTGTCACATGTGTATTTTTTACCTAACGTTTTGCACAAAGGTTTTCGGCAACACTAAATGACATATAATTAATATTAATAGCCTTTTCATAATCATTCACTATCATTAAATTGTTCATATTATCCTTAATGTATATTTAATCTACCATTTTGATCTCATATTATTTAGAATCAAATTTCTTCTAAATTTTTTTGACATTCTCTCTTCAAGAGTGACTCATAATTTTTGGAGTTTAATTTCCAGAACGCAGTCATTTTTTCGATGAAAATTTCCTTTTTTTCTTTATTCCATTCCAAAACCTCCTTCTATTGGTATTTATTTTCAGAATTTTGTTTTATTTCCTCTCATTAGAAAGTTCAATCTAAAATTTTAACATACGTTCATTGTAGGTTTCTTCTACCTCTTCCTTACAACATGATATTTTTTCATGTTTCTGACCATGTTTCAAAAATTTGCTAAATTTTGATACACAATATTCATCAGGATTACTATATTAGTTTGAGTTGTCTTACAATTTATTTTCTTTCATGCTTGTTTTATTCCATATTTGACGTTGTTCAGTGTTCTCAAAAGTCTAGTTACCCTCTTTAGAAATTTTTCACCATTTCATTGTCTATGGTATTTCACTTCTCTATTAATATTTTTTACACAATATTTAATCTTTTAAAATTAGTTACATAGTTTATTATAACACCATATGTTAATCATTTACATAGAGGAATACCTTTATACCTACTCTCTCTTACATGATTTTGTTTTTAATGAAAAATTTCTATTATAGTTATATATTATTCATAAATATTCCCATAGTTTACAAATTAACTAGAGGGATCAGATACCTCTATATTCATCACGAGTCTATTCATAGATTAGAATTTTATTTCCACCTTCAATTTCATCATGAATACAAGATACTTATTCATTTCATAATATTGTATTATTTTGTGTAACTTCTCTAAGGACAATTATTACATGTCTTTATGGGTTAAAATATTTGGATCATGTATAATATGAAAATTTAGCAATAGATACATGAAAATAGTATAATCTTCCCCATATCCCAATGGCCCCTAATGTGACTCCTTATCTCATCCATCCTGGTGAAATAATAATCCATTATCTCATCATAATCTCTTATAAATCAATTAAATGCTACACTATAAATTCAAAACTAGCTAATTTGACTCTATCATTATCGTCATACATGTTCTCAAGTAAGTATTTCATATCCCTATCATTTTAGACTGATAAAATTATAATTATCATTATCAGATAATGATTGAAAAATTTCATTTCTAGATTTTACATCTACTTCTATATTTTTATTTCAAAATATGGTAATGGTATTGTATAATGAAAGGTTTATAAAACCCACAACCATAGAATCATTCACTTTAAATACTTGTGATAAATTATAGAAAATTTACCTCTTTTTTGACCATAATGGTTCTTATCATCCAATATTGGAACCCCTGAATGATTGGTAGGATTCATATTTTTTAAACATCAAAATCAATAGAGTAGGATCCCAGAGGGAATCTGATTATCTTTAATAAAATTTTATGATCCTATGTCAATATACATTCTACTAGTGTTGAATAGTTGGTCCAATTTTCACTATTTATTTTATAAATAAGTACCTACTACATTTTAAATCGATCATTTCTTCTTTCTTAAATACTCTCTAAAACAAATAAAACTGGAAACAAATAAGGTCAACATAGGTGAAGTTTCTAGAGTGTTTAGAACCAATAAATAATCCTACTTATTTCTAATTTCATGTTCATTTTAGACATATATTATAAAACTATATAAAATTTTAGTGATTACAATCCCATTATAAATACACTTATAATAATGTATCATCCACTTACCATTGATACGTATCACCCACTTCCCATCCGTTTTAGGGAATTATTTATACTAGAACCACTCATATTCAAGAAAATATTTTTTTATTTGTACTATCAATATTTTCAATAACATTCTTGATATTAAAACTTTAGAGAATAAGATCTTCTACCTCTTACTATGACTTCTACTACTATAGAAATGTCAATAAATTTTCATGCATGTCATCATCAATTCACAATGATTTAGAATGATTGAACTATGCAAGAGAAAACATTCACACAACTCAAATTTTATTATTCTCAATGTTAATCCTCAAGATGATAAAAAATAGAATCATCTTCAATCAATACCACAAATCAATATTAATAGGTAACACTATTTATAATTCTATTCTCTCCATCACACCCTCTAATTAAAATGTTCTACAATGTTGATATTATATTGAAACTCATATCTTAATCCCATATTTTTATTCTTAATTTTTAATTTCTACTATCATAGAAATTTTGTAATAATATTTAAACATCTTTTTATAAAAATTTTCCCATGATTCATGGTATTACAATGAATTCCAGTCATTGGATTCTAAGATTTTATCCGAATTTTTCATGATAATAAATTCAAGTATTTGAATTTAAATTACACACAAAAAATATTTCTTGGATCATCTAGGTTAATTAGACAAAAATATGGGCTAATATAATGGATTGACTAATTTATTATAATATTTTAATATTTGAAGTAAATATAAGAATTACAGGACTCATGATTTGAATGATTCTTAATGAAAACCATATTCCTCTAAAGAATATTATAATTATATGAAACTTATAGAAATCCATCTATATAAAAATTCATATGAAAAAATGAATCTTATCTTCTCCACTAAATAGGAATGTTCCCACTCCAAATATCTTGTAAGCATGACTTTTGAAAGAGAAAATGTCTTATTGGTTTTTACCTTTTTCTAATACTTTTCATATTATTTATCATAAAATAGTTATATAAGATTAAATCACTCTTATATTCTTCCAATGATAGTTATAAATTCCAAATGACCCTTACTAACTAAGCCTATTACTCTTATGGAAATAAATTGGACAGATTTCTAATTTTTCTCGTGTTACATTTATGTAAATAACTCTTACTATATACTGGTAACCCATATAAATTTCTATATACCCATATGTTATGAAATTTAATCTTATAATCTTTAGGTGACCCTTATAAAATTGAGAAGTATCTTATGTATCCACATTCCTTTTCTGATTCATTAAACGAGATTTTTAAATGATTCTTATAATGTGAAATTTAATCATTAATGAAGCAAAAAATTTATAATATTTTATAGTTTTTAAAATTTTATTAATTCCACCATAGTGATATTTTAATGGAAAATGTCACATTTATATGTTTTTATGTTACTTAGATATTAATTGAAGAAATGTTCTAATTTTAGAATTTAAATGTTATAATTTATTTTTTATTCCATCCATATCATATTGTAAACAGATTTGAATTTTATAATTCCTTATTTTTAGGATTCCATACATCTTGGTCCTTATTTAAACCTTCTATATAAAAATCTCAATTCTAAAATTTTAAAACCCAAATCAGATCAGTGTATGGGAATAAAAATATATTTATAAATATGTAATTTCTTAATGATGAGCTTATATATCTAATAGGTATTGACAACAGAAGCTCCAATTAGACTCGTACCTAGAGAACATCAGGGGAATGACTTCTTTAATTGTGTCCCCCAATATGCTTCTGTATTAAATTTCAATAATGTATGGGAATGTGGGTCTTTGGAATATGAGTAGTCACTTAGATAGAATATATATATTTGAGTAAAATAATTATATCTCCTATATCTGGAAACCAATACAGGAAACCATTTTTGGCTGCATGCGTATAAATTATAAGAATAATGTTTTAGAAGATACCAATTTCTAGTTCAAATATTAAATGTGGGTCCCATTTGAAAAATATTGTAGGATGATTTTGGATCCAAAACCTTCATACCCTCCCACTATAAAAATTCACTTCTTCGTCATTATAATGGGTTAGAAACATCTGGGTATCCTTTTTTGGATATTTATCGTATATTTTTATTATTAAATTTTTTGTATTTTCTTAATACATTAGGCATCTTCTGCATATCTCCTCATTCTATATCTTTTATTTTATGTGTTCTCCCACCATTGTTCTCTTATCAACTCCATTAAAAAGGTGGAAATAACCTAGACAGAGGTTTGAGTGAGGGAATATTTCTTTCAATGAGTTTCATATGATTTAATTTAAAATATACTTATTTAAATTTAACAATTTTAGTTGTGGTCAAATTAATTATAATGACCAGTGACCTCATATTCTATTACATTTGATTATTATTTTTTGTTTACCATTTATTCCTTCCTATAACACTCCAAGATTTTATAATACATTATTTTCATTAAATTCAAGAGCTTGTGCCACACGCAACACCGAGGTCGGGCACATCACGACTTACCAAACTAGCCGTTCAAAAGTGAGTCTGAATTGTATAAACTAAATTTTGAACTTTATATAATCCTTATAATTTTATAATCCATATTATGAGTTTTTTAGAGATAATGGAAGAAATAAATTCATTTTTTTCAGATAAAAGAAGTATTTTTCTAAAAATGCCATTTTACTGCCTTTTAATGGTGAAACCTTTTTAAATCCAAGATTTGAATCTTTTATATATTAAATTTGACAAAATAAACTCCTTATTTAGAATTTGGGAATAATAATTCAGTTTCAATAACTTTTTTGGGTTTTTATAATAACTTTCATATTTCGGTGAATAGTGAAAAATACTATATTTCAACTAAAAACAACTTTTTTAATCAAAATAATTTTAGTGTTAAATTATACATTTTAATGGTTTGGAAGTATAAATAGATTATATTTTTACCATTTAATCCAATGTTATTAATTGGAAATAATTTCAATTTGAAATTGAACATAAACAAGTATTAATCTTTTGTTAATTATTATTTCTTAAAAACACGCTTTTTGGTTTTGACCACATGAATTAATTTTAAATTATTAAATGAATCCTATCTGTTTTGAATTTGGTAAAATATACTTAATTTTGGAATTCATAATATGACAATTATCTTAGGGTGAAAATTTGGTATTTTTCTGAAAACTTTCTATTTTTTGACGAACAGTGCAAAACACTAAGTTATTGGTTAAAACCGATTTTTTATTTAAATAATTATTTATTTTATTTAAATTTATTTTAGTTCAAAATTTATTAATAATAACTATATAATTTCAATATAATTAATTGGAGTTATTTTATAATAAAATCAGATGTATAAAATTTTATTGAACTTTTTACCATCTTTTACCCACCTACTAGGAGCATTTGAAAATTCGCATAAATCATAATTTTATTGCTTCTATGACTGAAATTTTAAAATTTCGAGACAATCAATTGATATAATTAAGAAAAATGTCATTTAATAAGATGAATATAATATATGGTGAATAATATCTTTTTACTTCTATTTAACACGGTTAAAAGTAAATATGGAAATTAAGGGTACAAATGATATCATAGTTACCCCAACACATGTCTTAATTCTATTCTATAAGTGTAATTATACTATGAGAAACCTTAGTAATAAAATATTCTCCTTTATATCTACTTAGAATACATAAGGACATTTATTATTATTTTATTTAAAGAAGAGTTAAAAGAGTTAAAATCAATGTTTAATAACTAAACAATTTTTAATATTGGGTTATAAAAAAAATAAATTCAACTATAAATATTTAATAGAAAGATAAAAATATTTCCTACATAATAAGTTTTTATTTATAATTTTTATACATTATGTAATTGAATTTATTTATGACACAATGATGATGCATTAATTACCTTAGTAATGAAATATTAAAATTATTGATATTATAAATATCCAAATAAATTAAATTTGAGACTTTTAATAAAATAAAATAATTTTACAGGTTAATATAAATTGATAGGGTTGATTAAATGTATTTAGTTATAAGTAATAAATTTTTTAGGACTTTAACTAATATCAATTATTAAATAATGTCAAAATTGATATAAATAAGTGTTTAAAACAAATACAATATTATTTGTTGATATAATAATCCTAAATATATAAGTCTTGGCCAAAAAACTTATATAATGATTATTGTGTAATTAATGAACCACTTGGGGTTCGTTTGGAAGTTTATAGTATGTTTATTAACCATAAAATATAAAAATACAATGAGTCATGGTAAATTTCAAACTATTTTACTAAGAGTTAAATCTAAAAGATAAAGTTAATATAGTGACCCAAACCTGTCTAAAACATATTTTTTTAGTGGTGTTAGACCAATAACAACATTAGCTTTTAAATAATTCATTTTGTAGCCATTATAAACTGAATATTATTTTATTATAAAATAATATTTCAATCTTTTCGTAATGTGCCCCTCACTCCCCTTATAAAAGGACACTTCCCCTTCCCTCAAATTCACACCTTCAAATCCATTAGGCTCGTCCAACCCCTTCCAAAAATAATTTCCCAAGATCCCCCTCTTCCTCCTAGAATCCTTAACTTTGGCATAAGGCACTTCAATAATCCCTTTTGGTTTAAAGAAAAGGATGTTACCCAAAATAAAGATAACACTTTCTCTTAAATTCTTTTGTTTTATTTTGTTTTATTTTAATTATCCAACCACTAAAGACATTTTATTAATTTAATTTAAATAAATAAGTATCCCAAATATACTAGGATTTTGTTTTGATAAGGATTCTAACTATACTGACACACACCTCCATCTAATGCGTGAATAACATACTGTTAATGTGGATGGAAAACTAACGCCTCACAAAACGATGATTGTTTGATTATCTCCTACCGACTCTCATGGAGGCCATTAATATGGAACTGTAATTATATATGATATATATGTATATATTATGATTATTTTTTTATTTTTTCTTTCTATATTATCCATTTATATAATTATTTTATGGTTTCTATTATGGTTAAAACACGATAATTTCATTTGAGGAAGTGCAGACTACTGCCCCCTCAAAATTGAATGCCTCATTAATGCCTTATGTGAGATGTATAAAGGATGAAATTAATGATAATATATATTATATTATAATATAATTATAATATAAATATGTATCATTATGTTTTAATTCCACTAAAATAAAAAATAGAAATGAAAGTAGCATTCATGCTTACGTACGGCTTACCGTCTCCGTGAACGTTACATTTCATTTCTTATCTCCAAATGTTATGTACTGTTATAAATTGATAAATATGTATGATGGGTATATAATATATATATGATATCTAAATCATGTATATCATTCTAGATATAGTGGAATTTTGACCACATGGAAAAATTGTAATTATAACAAGTTCCTTTTTGACTCAACTTCCGAACATCGATAAAATATCCAATATGAATTCAAATAATTAACTAATTGTTATTGAATGGTAATAAGTGATATGAAAGGAATAATAATCTTAAAAAATATTCTTAATCAAGTAGAAATTAACTTATGTTTATTATTCAGTATGAGCAAGTAACATACAAGACAAGTCATACTTGAGATAAGTGGGTTCTTATCTCCCTTTTAATTCTGTGAGATTTCCATTGTTCGCCACTTATTTAGTGGATGTGGTGTATTGTGTACTGATATTTGATATATATTATCATTACTCTCTTTATATTCATGGTATTATGTTATCCATTTGGTTTTTATTAACTATTGGTCATATGACTCGATTAATTACAACGAAGTAAGGGTTTATCATCTCAATTTCTATTCCTGAGAGATTCATGCTATATTGACTACTATTTCCATTTGTGTGGAATATGTACTGGCCATGATTCTATTCATGGTGTAATATAATTTAATTTATGGGTATTTCAATATTAATTTAATGATCTTTCATTCATGGGTTGTATGTTTCATAAGTTACCAAATTGGTAATGGAATTTCATATTTCAATTTCCACTCAGTGGGATTGACGCATAACTTATTGATTATTTTACTCCATGATTATATGTGGAATCACTATTTATTATTTATTTAGTAATTTCCACATCACTTTGTTTGGATATACTTTTGATACACATAATCACTCCATTGAAAATTTTCCACGTCATTGATATAAACATGATCTTAACTCAATTTCCATTCATTGAGTTAAATATCCATTTAATTGGTATTGTTTTTACAAGAAAATGTGCGAATGTCCTCTGATTGATTTACACTGAATCTCCAATCATATTGAGTGTATTTATATTTTTCACACATATTAATTTCTTGGATTTATACTTTACCTAAGGATACTGTCTTTATAAGGGATTTCATCTCAATTTACATTCCTTTGATACTTCTTTGTTGATTATGAACCAATTCACTTTTCTATGGTGTCAATACTGTCCTTTGACATTGTATATATTGAAATCCATTATTCTCAAGTTATTATAATGTTTCTATTTCCTCAATTATTTGTATTCAAGCATCTATCATTTGGTTAGGAACTCTAACTAAAATATCATTTTAAATGTTTTACAAATTTATTCTTATAAATCGTTCTCATTAATGACTATGTTTTCAAAATGGTTTAAAGGATTTATTTATGAGGACATTAATGATTTAAAAATAAAATTCATTTTTAATTTTTCATTGTGTTATAGGACACTTTGATTGAAAAATATATTTTAAACTTATTCTTGATAAATAGTGATACTTTTAAGTGTTTTCAAGAAAAAGGGCTATATTTCCCTCAATAGTTTTGATGATTATTTTCATCTACATCATTCTCATGAATTTTTATAGATTTAGGTTAATATATTATAATAAAATCTTCAATATTGTATTTAATGAGTTATTTTTGACTGTGGATGTGCTATTTTTATGCCATTCATTGTTTGAGGTTAATGTATTGACATTCTGTATGTTAGTTTTAATATGAATGTTTAGATTATGTTTCACCCATTTCATATGACGAATGTATTGGACACAGTAAGTGATGGGTGGAGTCTGCTATATCTCCTCGATGCATTGATAGGTCTCATGATCCAAACTATTGTCTTGGCATAACGACTTGACAAAACCTTATTTGTAGACTTGGTAGAAGGTATTGAATATGTGGTTATGATGCTCAACATTATGAATTTCATCATTATGAGATTACATATTGATATTTCATGCGGTTATTCGACTAGTAGAATACCAATGACTATGTTTTATTATGAAATTATTTACTAATCTCATATTCTAGACATAAAGTGTTCATGTTTATTATTTGTAAAGGCATGCGTTTTCAATTATTCACCATGCCTAATGTTTATGTTATCTTCTTCTGTATGGCTTACTATTGCTTAGCATTTGAGCTCACCCCTTTCTCATGTTTCATTTTCCTAGGATATAAAGAAGCTAGTTAAGAGTGACTTGAAGGAATAATCATGGAAGCTTGGATGTTTATAATGGAATAAATTAGTGTATATTTTCATTACATGTTGTATTATTGAACTTGTGTATGTATCTTGTTTCCAAGACTACTAAACAGATCGGTCCTTCGGGACATTATTCCTTGTAATCAGGATAATGTATTAAAATAATCCACCGGTTCTTGGATTCTGGGGTCGGTGCTTTAGATTTGGTTTTAGAGGATGTTTAGTACAATCCTTGGAAAAAATATTCTGAAAAAATCTCATTAGAGCACATTACCCGAAGATAGACTTTGAGGAATAAGTATAGAAGAACTTCCTAAAATATTGGTAATTTAGAGATTTTGTGTATTTTATATGTATTATATCCCATTTTGGATACGAGTAGGTATAGGCAGCTTTAACACATATGTACCTAGGAGTGAAAACTCTAAGAAGTAGTTTTGGGCTTGACCCGAGGTATCCTGGTGCATGAAAATGGGCCTTGCTGCACTCTTGGTTATGACACTCCCGGGGGATACTCTTAGGATAATTCACATTTTAAATACAAAATGATTTGAAAGATTTTAATATAAGATGAGAATAAATAACCTTGGTTAATCCTAGGGTGTTTTTTATTGAAAATAAGGTGTGATTATATTTTTCTAAATAATTTTATAACTATTATTACTCACCCAATTATTTCTGGTTTTAGTTAATGGCTTGATTCCTAGGAAGTCATAGTAACATTGAACATGATGTAAAAGGTGGGAACAGTGCTGGATATGAGAAACAAAATGGAATGTTGATAGTCATAAAATATACTATCTTCATGCCGAATCAGTTTTCCAAAAATTTGATCAAAAACATATATATTAACCAAATCCCAGACACATCAAAAAAGTGAAAGGTGGTGAATTATAAGAGCTCCAGCAGTGTAGACCGTGGGGAGAAGAAATCTCAATTTCCATCAAGAAAGAAATGTGGAAGGAGACACCCCGAAAATTGTCTCAATAGATCAAAGAAATTCTTTATGTGTGGGAAATAAGGGCATAAAGTAAATAATTTCTGAGGAAAAATGACGAGTACTATGTAAGAAAATAATAATGATCCTAATAATCCAATTATGGTCATTTTTCATAAATGATAGGGACCATGGAATCACCAAAGTCAATGCCCTATTATATAAGATAACCACTTGGTGAAGGAAGAACCTGTGTGGAAATAAGTGGATGGAAAAATGTTTAATGGTATTAGTTCTCTTTGTTTATGAGATTACATTGGAAGACTTTTCTCTTGTATGTGTAACCTTGCAGTTTGTTTTGTGAAAATTATATTTGAGGAATAATTAAATTTTATTTTGTGGATATTGTTATTAATAACTATTTGAGTTTATATGACTCTTGAATTTGAGGAAATTACAGGTTATTAATTTTTGGGATGAAAATGCGAGGTATGAGATAACATTGGTGGTTAAATTTTGTTATGATTATTTTGAGGAATCTATCTCATTTTGGGAATAATATAAAATATAGTTTTTAATAAAGGAAAACTCATAGACCGATTGATAACCTGTCACGTCGGACAAATCAATGGGAATCAAAACCACATCCAAAGTGCTACTGGGACTTATCGCCTACCACTGGACTATAAGAAGTCCCTGGTTAGTATGACTAATTCTATTTTAGTTAAATAATTTTATGGATCAAGAATATATTGAAATTGGGAAATTTTTATTTATATTTAGTATAGGAAAATTATTTGGTGATTAAGTGATAAATTTTATTTTGGAATATATTCTCTCTTTTGGTAACACTCTATGCCTATGGAAAATAGAATACTCTCAGATATCATTTGAGGAGTAATGGTGAGTTTTTATCTATATTTTTATTTTGGATCTATAGAAATTTAAGGAATTTATGGAAATTATTAACCTATCACTAAGAATATGTGAATAGGTTAATTAATTTTAAGTTGGTGAAATTAAGAGTATTCGATGTTATTTTGGGATACAATTTAATGTGGAAGACTACGTAAGAAAATTAATCTGAGTTTTGGGTTTCAATTTTAGTTTGGATTTTATTGAAAGATTTTATGGAAAATATTTTATTGAATTGTATTTATTGATCTTTTGGTATTGTTGGTTTAATTTCAAAAATTAATATTAGTATTTCTTTCTATAAATGATTAACCTTTTTGGGGATCATCTGATCTAGTACTAACCATTTTGGTTTTGGTTAATCTCTAAATACAAGGGAAATATATATTTTATCTTTTAGGGATCATGTGATTATCTAAGAGTTTATTCTAGTGCTTCAGGTGTGACCAAGTCATCTTGAATACTCATCATTGGGAAAAAGAGACAAGTTAGTGGAAAGAATCTATAAAAGGATAAAACTATAATGAAAAAGTAAGTATATCCATTTATGTAATTATTCAATCTCATAAATAAATTCCTCATTTTATGAAATTGAACTCAAAAAAATGTAGTCTGTTTACTTTTCCTACTGGGAAACTAATGGCCATTTATCACATCACAAGATTGTGGTTTTCTTGTTGTTAACTTTCTCTTGATCATGTCTTCTATCACTCTCCATTAGAAAATAACACTTAATTTATCTTCTATGTCTACGTTTTCATATAGGGAATCATAATATGGGTTCTCTTGGGTCACCTTTGTACTTCTCTTTCTTTCTTTTAAAGTGATAGTTTGATTAACTCTTTATCTATTGTGGGACTTTAAATGAAGTTCCCAAGACCAATTCTAAAATTGGGAGGAGATAATTTCAAAACGGGGATAAAATGTAACACCCCATGATTTCATAGTAAGTTATTTTCTTGAAATTCAATAGTTTGCGCTACATGAAACACCGAGTTCGAGCGCACCATGACTTACCAAACTAGCTGTTCAAAAGAGGTTATGAATAGTATTATCTAAATTTTGAACTTTAGATAATATTTATAATTTTATAATCCATATTATGAGTTTTTTAGACAAAATGAAAAAAACAAATTAATTTTTTCATGATAAAAATGTATTTTTTTAAAAATGCGATTTTACCACCTTTTAATGGAGAACCCTTTTAAATCAATTATATGAAACTTTTATATATTCAATTCGAAAAAATAAACTCCTTATTTATAATCGAGACATAAGAATTTAGTTTCAATAAATTTTTGTGTTTTTATGATAACTTTCATATTTGGGTGAATAGTGAAAAATAATTTATTTTAACTAAATTTTTTTTAATCAATATAATTTGTACAGTTAAATTATAAATTTTAATGGTTTGGATGTATAAATAGGTTTTATTTTTACGATTTAATACATTTTTATTCATTGTAAATATTTTCACTTTGAAATTGAACATAAACCTGTATCAATATTTTGTTAGTTATTATTTCATAATAACATGCATTTTGGTTTGGACAATGGGAATAAATTTTAAATTAATAAATTCAACTTATATATTTTGAGTTTGGTAAAATAGACTTAATTCTTGATTTCATAATAACAAAAATTATCTTATGGTGAAATTTTGGTATTTTTCTGAAAACATTCAATTTTAGTTGAATAGTGAAAAACACTGAGTAATTGGTTAGAACCGATTTTTTATTTAAATAATTATTAATTTTATTTAAATTTATTTTTGGTGAAAGTAGATTCATAATACCTTTATAATTTCAATATAATTCAATGGAGTCATTTTATAATAAAATTTGATGTATAAAATTTTATTGTACATTTTTACGCTCTTTTACCCACCTCGTAGGGGTATTTCCAAATTCACATGAAACCTAATTTTTCCACTTCTGTGAGTAGAATTTAAAAAATCCAACAGATGAGAAATTAGGAAAAATGTGGTTTAATAAGATGAAAATAAATTTTGGTGAAATGTACTTTTTTACTTTTATTTACAACGGTTAAAAGTAAATAAGATAATTAAGGATAAAAATGATATCATAATTACCCCAACACATTTCCTAATTATATTGGATAAGTGTAATTGGACGAAAAAATCCTTAGTAATAAAATATGATCCTTTCGGTCCACTTGGATTAGATTAGGACATTAATTATTATTTTATTTAATAAAGAGTTAAAATAAAATTTTAATAACTAAACCATTTTTAATATAGGGTTATGCATAAGATAAATTAGACTATAAATATTTCATATAAAGATAAAATTATTTTCAACATAATGATATTTTATTTATAATTTTTCTAAATAAAATAATTAAATTTATTTACAACAAAATGATGACACAGTAATTACCTTAATAATGAAAGATTAAAATAATAGTTATTATAAATATCCAAATTAATGTAATATGAGGATTTTAATAAATTAAACTAATTTTATATGTTAACATTACATTTTAGGTTTTATTAAATGATTTTTTTTTCTATATCATAATGTTGTTATGACTTTAACAGAAACCAATTATTAAATAATGACAAAATTGACAAAAATGTGTTTTTAAAACAAATACAATATTATTGGTTGATATAATAATGCTAAAAATCTAAATCTCGGAAAAAAGTCTTATATAATGATTTTTGTATCATTAATTAACAACTTGGGTTAGTTTGGAAGTTTATAATAAGTTTATTAACCATATCATATAAAAATACAAAGATGCATGGTAAATGTCAAACTATTTGACTAAGAGTTAAATCAATGAAAAACATAATATAGTGACCCAAACCTATCTAAAACCTATTGGTTTAGTTTTTTTCGACCCATACTCAGCTTATCCTTTAAATAATTCATTTATTATCCATTATAAACTAAAAATGATTTTATTATAAAATTATATTTCAATCTTTTCCTAAGGTTCCCCTCACTCCTCTTAAAAAAGTTTGCTTCCCCTTCTATCTAATTCCCACATTCAAAACCATTAAGATGATCCAAAAACTAAAAACATAATCTCTCAATATCCCCCTATTCCTTCTAGAATCCTTACCTTAGGAATAAGGCACTTCAAGAAGTCCTTTTGGTTCAAACCAATGGAAGTTACCCAAATTAAAGGTATCACATTCTCTTAAAATTTTTTGTTTGTTTTTGTTTTATTTTACTTCTCAAACCCCCTAAAAACATTTTATTACTTTATTTTATAACAACATAATTGTACTAAATATACAAGGATGCCTTTATGATAAGTATTCTAACTACACATACACACACCACAATCTAATTGTTGAAAACCATATTGTTTCTGTGGATGGAAATCTAATGCCTCACGAAACGATGATTGTTCGATTATATACTACCACCTATCATGGTGGCCATTATTATAGAACTGTATTTATATATGATATATATAATATGATTATTCTTTCTTTATTCTTCTCTACTTTCCATTTATATCATTATTTTATGATTTCCATTATGGGTAAAACGCGATAATTCCATTTGTGGAAGTGCGGACTACCGCCCCTCAAAATGATATGCCCTATTACTACCTTATGTGAGATGTATAAAGGATGGACTTAATGATATTATATACGATATTATATAGAAATTATAATATAACTATTTATATTTATGTTTTAATTCCATTAAAATACAAAACATAAATGAAAGTAGCGTTCATGCGTACGTACACCTTACCGTCTCAATGAATGGAACATTTCATTTCTTATCTCTAGATTTTATGTATTATTATAAATATATATATATATATATATAATTGATATATAATATATATATATGATATCTAAATCATGTATATCATTCTAGAAGTAATGGACTTTTGACCACTTGGAAAAATTGTAATTATAAGAATTTCATTTTTGACTCAAGTTCCGAACATCGATAAAATATCCAATATGAACACAAATAATTAAATAATTGTTATAGAAAAGTAATAAGTGATATAAAAGGAATAATAAAATTTAATAATTTTATTAATCATGTATAAATTAACTTGTGTTTGTTATTTATGAATAATAAGGAACATACAAGACAATTCGTACTTGGGGTTAGGGGTTTCTCATCTCACTTTTAATTCTGTGAGATTTCCATTGTTCACCACTTATTTATTGGATGTGGTGTATTGTGTACATAAATTTGATATATATTATCATGATTCTATTTATATTCATGGTATTCTTTGTTCCATTTGATGGTTATTAACTTTTGTTCATACGACTCAATTAATTACAACGAAGTAAGGGTTTTTCGTCTAACTTTTTTTCCCTGTGAGATTCATAGTATATTGGCCACTATTTCCATTTTTGTGGAGTATGTCCTATCCATGATTTTAGTCGTGGTGTAATTTAGTTTAATTTATGGGTATTTATATCTTCATTTTATGATGCTTCTTTCATGGGTTTTATGTTTCATATGTTACCAAATCGGTAAGGGAATTTCATATTTCAATTTCCACTCAGTGGGCACTACACATTATTGGATGATTATTTTACTCCATGATTATGTGTTGAATGACTATTTATTATTTATTTATTAAATTCTACTTCCTTTTGTGTGGATATAATTTTGTTACACATAATCACTCCATTGAAAATTTCTCAATTCATTGATATAAACATGATCTTAACTCAATTTCTATTCATTGAGTTAAACATAAAAGTCATTGTTATTGTTTTTACAAGAATATGTGTGAATGTCCTCTAATTTATTTACACTAAATATACAATCATATTGATTGTATTTATTTTTTTCACACATTTTTATGTCATTGATTTATCCTTTACGTAGTGATACTATCTTTATATGGGGTTTCATATCAATTTACATTCCTTTGAGTCTTATTTGTTGATTATGCACAAATTATATTTTATATGTTGTATATTATATCCTTTGAGATAGTATATAATTAAATCCTTTATTCTCAAGATATTATAAATTTTTTATTACCTAAATTAATTGTATTCAAGCGTCTCTCAGTTTGTTAGGAACTGTAAATTAATAATCATTATGAATAGTTTAAAATTTTACTCTTATAAATCATTCTAATTAAGGTTCATGTTTAAAAAATGGATTAAAGGATTTATTTACATGGAAATTAATTTTTAATTTAAAATTACTTTTAAATGATTCAAAGTGGTATGTGACACTTTGATTCAAAAATCTATTTTAAATGACTTCAGATAAATAGTGATGATTTTAAATGTTTTAAAGAAAAAGATGGATATTTCTCTGAATAGTTTTGATGATTATTTTCATCAATGTCAATATCCTTCATTATTATTTATTTAGGTTAATATATTAGAATAAAATATTCCATATTGTATTGAATGAGTTATGTTTGACTGTGGATGTGCTATTTTTATGCCATTCATGGTTTGAGGTTAAAGTAATGACATTTCATATGCTAGTTTCAATATGAATGTTTTTATTAAGTTTCACCCATTTCATATGAAGAATTAATTGGACTTAGAAAGTGACGGGTGTGGCCCTCAATATCTCCTTGATGCAGCGGTAGGTCTCATGAGACAAACTAGTGTCTTGGTACAAGGCCTTAACAAAATCTCATTTGTAGTTTCGAAATGAGGCCTTTACTATGTGGTTATGATGTATATAATTTTTCATTCCATAATTATGATTTTAGATATTGATATTTCATGTTGTTATTAAACTAGTAGAATACACATGACTATGTTTTATTATGAAATTATTTACTCAGCTCATATTCCTTCCATAAAGTGTTCATGTTTATTATATGTAATGTCATGTGTTTTCAATTATTCTCCATGCCTAATGTTTTTGTTATCTTACACTGTATTACTTACTCTTACTGAGTGTTTGAGCACACACCTTTCACATGTTTCATTTTCACAGGATATGAAGAAGATAGTTAGGAGTGACTTGTAGGAATAATCTTGGAAACTTGGATGTTTCTAATGGAATAGATTAGTGTTGATTTTCTTTTCAAGTTGTTGTGTTGAACTTATGTATTAATCTTGTTTCCAGGACTACAAAAATGATCGGTCCTTGGGGACTTGATTCCTTGTAATCATGCCAATGTATTAAAATAATGCATGGTCTCCTAGATTCTGGGGTTGAGGCGTTACACTTCCCTTCACTTTTTGTGTCTGGTGTACTATAGAGCATGGAATTCATTCTGAATTTCATTGAAGAGGACTCATAGATCACTTTCAGAAGAGTATTACACCATATGAATAGGTATATATA
Organism: Viscum album; assembly: GCA_963277665.1. Classification (NCBI taxonomy): domain Eukaryota; kingdom Viridiplantae; phylum Streptophyta; class Magnoliopsida; order Santalales; family Viscaceae; genus Viscum; species Viscum album. The sequence goes on along the minus strand of OY728151.1, from coordinate 1,489,649,398 downwards.
ATTTTTAATCAAGTTTAAACAGTTAATTTTTAGTTTTATAGACCTTGATCACTACATTTAATTAATTATGATGATTATTTTGAAGAATGATATCTGCCACCATAAAATCCATAGAACAATTCCCTTCCTTCATTATTTTAACATCATTCTATATTGAATTACATTTATATATATATATATATATATATTTTTTTTATTTTATGTATTTAAAATCCACCTAAATATATTATTTTTATTGTATTATATTTGTTAGAATATAAATAATGACATTAAGAAAAACGGTGTGTGGAAGTGTCGTACTTGAGATCAAACATTAGTGTTGATACAATGGTGATTTATTTGTAAATTAATAATTAAATTGAATATTTTTTAACAAAAAAACACTATCATCAGTTTTTCACCATTTTTAGGGAGCGCAAGGGCATTCACAGACTTTTTTCAAAAAAAAAACTAAAAAATTTCTTTTTTTTACAAGTGAATTTATGACGTATTTTATTTCATATCTCAAAATGGATTATTTTAGTATTTTATTTAATATCATAATAGTGATGAATATTAAATTAAATAAGATACATTTAATACAAAAATAGAACAATAATAACGGAAAGTTCAGGTGACTTTCAAAATTCTCAAAAACAACTGCAAGCTAGTAGCGTCGTTGGCCACTGATGTTCAAGTTATTGAAGTTATACGACTGGAATGAAAAAGACTACATAAACAGGCTGAATAAGAAGATCTAAATTTTTTTCCACATATATTTAAATTTTATTAAAATATATAATACATGAATATAAACCATGAATATACAATCGTCTCTACTAAGCCATTTTGTAACGATGTTACTGATGTTTTTAATGACATCTCATAAACTATTGGAGAAAAACATAATTATAAAGATAATTTGTTAGATTTTGTTGATGAAAAATTGTAAGCGACACTCTAATAATTTACAAAGAATATTATGTTCTTATATTCCTTTCTCATTATTTGGAATATAATGATGATTAAGCTACTAAAATACATGTCTTAGTGGCCTTGCCTACAGAGATCATGTTACAAGATGACCTTATAAAATGGATGAATTCATTTTCCATTAATTATGATTTAATATTATTTAGTTTAAATTTTTATTTGATTCTCGTTGTTCTAATATTTATAATGTATTAGAAAATTAGTAGCCCCCTACAACATATAAAAGTTCAATGAAGCCATGTACAATGAAGATGAGTACCCATTATTTATCCTCCCACCATCATTCATGTTGTACCACATGGTAAATGGGGAATACATTATGTACTATAAATTGGTTCCTCCAAGACCTGTATAAGTTAAATATAATTTTAATAAAGGTGATTTTATGGTTTCTATGAATGACTACCCTTCCAGCTTTTAATTATAGTTAAATCGCTGCAACATCAGGATTATGTGTAGTAAAAACCTAACTCCCTCTTAGGGAGGGGGTAAAAGAAATAATTTTCCATTTTCATTCCCCTCTTAATATCTTTTCATTTATTTTTATCATTATTTTCATTATTTATATTAAGATTAATGGGGTCACCTCTAGGAGCATAACTCTAGTTTTATACTTAAAAAACACATGTTTTTTCATTCCTTTAATTTTTTTTCATAATTAAAATCCTTCAATAAATGTTTTATCATAATTAAAATAAATATTTGGTTGTAATTGGAATAATTGTGAGAGGATTTGAATATTTTTTTATATTTTACTTGAGCTATTTCATTTTGTTTTTCTATTTACTTTTTCTTAAATTTTCTTGTTTTTTCTTTTCATTTTTTTATTTATATGATACTTAAGGTATACTAAATACACTGGAAAACTAAAACCATAATGGTATTTTTGGAACATTTACTGATTTTAATTTTGGAGGATTTATATGGCTATTTAATGGATTTTTATCTTCATTTCTGATCAATTAATTTGATTAGGTTGGATTGATTGTGAAACTCATGTGAAGTAGTACTATCCAAATTGAATGTCTTTCCCAACCTAGAGGTTTCTAATACTTTTTTAATCATTCATAAAACAACATTTTTCATGAGAGTCTTGAGATGTGTTGTATTTTCCATAAAATGTTGTATTTTTATTTTTCACAACTATTATTGTTCATGGAATGTAGTATTTATGATTGAGGGACCGCATTGAATTCCCTTTTTTCATTTAACTAACATTTTGGCCTACATTCACATATGACAATTATTAAGCCATAATAATCCATGAATTACATTATTAGGCAGATAAATTAAAATTAATTTATCCCCTTACTACCTTCTCTCTAATTTTATTTCATGATTATTACTGAAATCATTAGTCGTGATGGGAGAAGATGAGTTGTATTTGATTTTCTTGAAGAATATGTTTTAGTTGAAATTGGGAAAAAGGGTATGGAAATTTTTCTTCTTCTTTGGTGGATGAAATTTCGTGATGTAAATATGTATGGGTAGAAAAAAATTTCTTATAATTTCTTGTTGGGGTATAACCACTTTTTGATGACAAAAAAAAACTCTCGTTTTCGGAAATAATTCAAATTTGAAGAGAAACTCCTGATATGAATTCAAGAGGAAAAAATGATAAAAATGGGGAAATTAGAGAATAAATTTATCATCAATACTATAATTTATAGTTTGAATTTATATTGGAATGAACTATGTGATTGTATGTGATTCATTTTTGAACTTATTGAGGAGCACACTTTTCATGAGAAAAACTATTTTCATGCATTTACTTCACTTTAGATAAAAAAACATCCTCATTGCGCCAATGATGTTCGTACATTTTAATTTTTCAAACTGTATACCATAGATAAACCCATAGAAGGGTCCTCATGACTGATATATTTTTGACATTTTTATGTAGAGTTATTAGGAGGATAGAATGTGTATGGATTTCATACATGTTCACGGTAATGAAAAAACTCCATAAGAAATTCCATTAGTGAATAGAGAAATATTTTTCGAAGAGGTTGGTACGACATGTACATATAGATTAACATGAGATTGAATGTATTTAATTTATTATTTATGAGGATTTATTAAATTATTATCCATTTTATGAGGCATGATATATCCTTATATGTGATAATTGAGTAACATTGTCATTTTTACTTTGGGAAGTTTGTTTTGTCCTTGTTATTATAATATTTCCCAGGAGTGCAATGGTTATGTGCGTTGGAGTGATGAAGTTTAAATTTTCACGTATTTTTTATTATATTTAAATGTTATTATTCCAATAATAGTGTTATTTTATGTGAAATTTTCACCTTTTTATGCTTTTATGGTATTTTCAGCTTAATTGAAAAAATGTAAATTTTTTCTAATTTAACTGCTTTAATTAATTTTAGTATTTCTGCCAATATTTTTTTTAAACTGATTGGAATTATGAAATTACTTTTTTAGGATACTTTACATCATGGTTATCATTTCTTCCTTCTGGTGAAAACGATCAATCCAAAAAACTAGATTCCCAAATTCATCTCACAATCTGGGCCTTGAAAACTATGTGGAATATTTTAATGATGTGATTAATTCTCAAATAGGGATAGACCAATGAAGCTCAAATTTGACATGGACCTGTATAAAAAATAGAGGAAAACTTCAATAAATCCATCCCATTATTATTCAGCCTTATCTAGGGTCATTAATTCAGGTTAATGTGGATCAATGAAATATGAATAGTCACTTAGAGAGAATACATTTCTCATATTAAAATAATATTATATCCAACATTCCTACTCCAATGAAGATGAATTTTTTATATAGAATAAATATAAATATTATGAAAAAAATTGTAGAAGATAAAAATGTCTAATTATTCCATTAAATAGAGGTCCCAAGTGTAATCTATCAGATGATGATTTCCGAGAAAAAAAATAACCCCCAATCCATATAAAATTGTCTCTCTTTATCATGCCAAAGTGTGGGAAACGTGGGGGAATTTTTTTGGACATTTATAGTAGTTCAGTATTATTTTAAATTTTATAATATTAATTTTTTTTATTTTTTTGGATCCCATTTTTATATATCCTTCTTCCATTTATTTTATTTTTTGTTTTATCCCACTGTGGTTCCCTTATAAAGTCCACTAAAAATGGAGAACTATCCACGATGCTTGTTAAGGGGGGGGGGGGGAATTGTGCTTTGAAATTGTTTCTTATTATTTATATTGATATCCCTTTATTTAATTCATGGTATTTTATGGTGGTTAAATTGATTATTGTGACCATTTGTCATGTCTTTTTTCCATCATATTCTTCTACTCATTTAGAATTTTTCATTCCCTTAACATTTTCTGTTGTGAATACGATGGATCATGGCATAGATTATGATAGTTAGAGAAGTGGTCCCCGAGATCACTTTAGGAATAACACTACTCTATATGAAAAGGTCTCGGTATAATCTAATATCATTTCAAATGGGAGGGCATATTGTGATAGGTCTTGATCAATAAATTGAATTGACAATTGATATTCTTTTAAATAATGACATAAATCACCAAAAATCCTAATAAAAATCTCTTTCATTCATTCATATAACTTCATTATGTAATGAATTAAATTTAAAAATTTATATATACAATATTTTACTTTTTTTTCATTTCAAATCTCTTTGTATATATTAGTTTGATTGTAATATATTATTTAGAATATAAATAATGACAATATACCAACATGTTTGTGGAAGAAGCCTCCTTGTGATTGACACTTTGGTGAGCCATTATGTTGTATTCTTTGGAAAAATTTTATTTAATTGAATAGTTGTTCATGAAAAAACTCTATCATTAATATTATTAGAAATAATATAGTATCTTTTTTTCATAATTTATCTATATAAAACATTTTCAATAATTAACAAAAACTATTCCAACAGCATCAATATTACTAAAAGTCATTTTAATAAATTATTAATAAATCCTCAATAACTTCAAATGACTTCAAAATAATAATGTAAAAATTACAATACATTAAAATCGCTACTGGGTTCTTCAAAATTCGGTAATGAATTTCATTCAAAAAAATTGTAAAAAAGTAATTACACTAAAAAAATGGTGGTTATTTCCCATTATATTCAATGTAGGCAAGCTAGTATCAATCCTAGTTTTAATACCAATGGTTAACTGTGAAATAATTTTTGGAAAGGGTTGAATTTTAAAATAAAATACAATAAATTTCAACTAAGATAAGTGGATTGTAATTTTATGAAGCTTTTACAGAATATATAGTGAACCAATCTTAACATACATGGATATTACATAATTTTAGATGAATATAAAACACATTAAAAATATACATACCAATGTTCCATAATATGTTAGTGTATTTGGAATCCTAGAACACATTCATCTAATTTTATGAATGATGTTAAACATCTCCAATAATTATTATCCCCTTTAGTACTACTACAATAATCTATTCTTTTTAACCTCGGGAAATGTTACATAATAATGGGTGATCTTAGATGCACAGTATGGGTAAAAATGAATGGAAATATGCAATATTAACATGAACATTAGGGAATGAGAACATGATAATAACATTTGGAGATCATACCCTTCATATAAAAGAACAAAAACATGATTAATGGAACTAATATTGGAAATTCATAAGGCATGAATAAAAAGTTAGTCAAAAGAATAAGACACTAGAGAATAACATAGGAATAAAAGATATACTTTCGGAATACACATTTGTATATAACAATGAGAACATGTGTAAATAAAAATAGCTTTACTCATAAAATTAAAGACAAGGAATCAGGCTCTCGCATAAACTTATGGACATTAATCTATGTTCATTCATGATACTTTGAATATGTTACCAGGTTCATGATTTTGGAATGTGCTGTTGTTAATTACCATTGATACTATGAAAAAACTAATATATAAAACTCAAACTATCCTACACTATGAATTATAAATGTAGTAAAATGGACGTTCAAGGCCAAAACCACAGATATGTTCAATTTAGTTTGATTAGGTTTTAAAATTATTTAATTTTACCAAGTTTACAAATGCAGTGTGAAAATGTTGATTTCATTGGTTTTGAGAAATCGAAAAACATTAAGCAAATTGATTGGATGGGTTTGAAACTAAATTGAAAGCAATCCAGGATTTTGAAATATCATGTTTTAGGAGAAATTTAATTTCTAGAAAATAAGTTGACTCATAATTGGTGTGGTATTCGAGACAAGGAATATCCAATGGTAATGGAATCTCCTATTTAATGCGATAATTCCCTCTTTCCCATGGTCCGGTAATATAGGGTGTTTACGAACCATGTTATTCTCAATAAATATTTTAAGCCTTATTTCCTCAAAATTAAAAAAATTTCATGTCTCATTAATGATTTCCAATTGTAAAATTTTAATATTACTTTTAAATAAATTTTTAATCGTCCTGATTAAATAAAAATTATATTGTTCTAAGATGAAAATGGAATTACAAAAAACCAAACACATGAATAATAAAATGAAATACCTCCAACGGAACCGTCCCCCATTTATTACATTAACCTATTTTTAGGTGTGTTTTCTCTATAATTCTATTGATGATAGAATATGAGGGAATGATAAAATAAAATCAAAGAATATTGAAAAGAAATAATGATCTCATGGATAGTGTAGTAGCTTTAGGCTACCTGTTTGTCTCTGAATACGAATGCCTCTTATAGCAGAAAGAATATCATCTATTTATAGACTAGATATGGTTACTTCCTGATGGGTTCTATTATGTGTAATACTGTTACACATCAAATAATCAATGACCAATATTTCGAAATTTTTTTATATATTTTAGAATCTCATTCTTATATGTCAAACATTGACTCATTTCACGTTCTGTAATTGAGACTCACAACATGCAATACTACGATCATCATACCTCATGAATCTTGACGTAATATTTTCAAAAAAATACAAAAACGTCTGGTCATATAATCTGGGCACAATAGGTGTAATGGTATTTCATAGAGTGAAGTGGAATCAGAAATTGTTTTGGCAGTGGTTGTTTCCTTTGAAAAGTCAAGTCATGTAATTGTATTACCCAGTGTGAAATAGTTATACTCTATAATTTTTTTCTTTAATATTCATCAAAAATTCTGTGTCACTCATGGCGTGAAGTGTATTTTAGTCCCAAAATCAAGTTATTTATGTTTATTTTTCAAATATTCATTTTTTCCTTCAAAATATCGTAAAACAAATAAAATCATTCCAAAATTTGAAAAAATTGACAATTAAATATAGGATTCAATATACTAAAACTCCCAACAATGTATGAATGAAATTCATTTTTTAGTTGAAAAATTAAAATCATTCCCTAGAAGATGAGGCTCATTGCGAATTCTTATTAGGGAAAATGATGTGGACTCATCCTATTAGGTGGCACACACCACCATCCCCAATCTTATTCTGTTCCTTATAAGGGATCAGGTTACCCCTTTTTCCCATATTGAACCGGGTTTCCCCATATTAACCTAGTGGATTAGGTTTCCTCGACTTCTCATAGTGGTCTGGGTTTCCCAAATATTCCATAATGGATCATCTTTTCTCATCTTCCAATAGAAGGGAGAGATTTCCCATATTCTTAATGTGGATTGGGTTTCCCCATATTCCCATATTGGATCGGGTTACCCCATCATCCCATATAGCAACAGGACACACCTATTTCCCACTATTGATCCAGAACATTGAAATGTTTCCCCTAATTATCTCATAATTTACAAATCGTTACCCAAAGCACTGGGGGGATATATGTCCCACATATCACATAATGAAGTCATACATGCATGTGCTAATAGAAATAGAAACATTGGTCATATAATAACCCATAAAAAGATATGGGGTTCATAATAGTCATATAACAACCCATTAAATGTGATTGGTATGTTAAAAATTCCATCATATCATTACCTATGGTAAGATATAGGTCCCATAATCATTTTATCAAAGTATAGCCCACAAGAATAATCATGTTCCAAATGCAAATAAACTGAACAAGAGAAAAGGGTTTCATAAACATCATTCTATCAAAACATAGACTATTCAAGAAATAATAGGAATGGTATCATTAGATCATATCCAAATTAAATCTTAAACTATAAAATGTTTTTCTTATTATATTTATAAGAATTTATAAGGATCACAAGGGACATTTCTAAAGGAATATAACCTTTTTGTGACAATCCTTTTCATAAAAAAATATCAAAATTGATTTTCTTATATTTAATGAATTACAATTTCTTTTTAATTTTTTTAAGGAAAATAATATTTATTCTCTGTAAAACAATTTTTATAACTGAATGAATATTTACAACTTTTTTATTTTAAAATATTTTCGAAAACATATTAATGAATATTGAGATATTTTGGAAATCATTTTATTTGTAATTTTTTTAAAACATAGAAAGATATGTTGAAATGGTTTTGAAAAAAGATGAATAGAAGAAAAATAATGATGATTGAAAATATTTTGAAAACAATTTTCCTTGAATAATTATACATTATTCTTGATGTTTTTTGTAAAACATTATACCTTGTCAACTTCTTAAATAATCATGAAAACCTTTTGAATTTTTTTCCATGATAACATATAAAAAACATGAAAATTTATTTTGATGTTTTTAACGAAACATTATAAATGAATCATGGAAATTTTTTAACCACATTTTAAAACATAAAACATTTTTGGAAACCTTTTTTTTTTGAAAACTTGGTTTTGAAATTACAAGAATATCTGAACAAAGTTATAGATAAAGTCGAATTTTATTAAAAAAATTCATAACTACCTTAAGTGTCAAAGAGTGTGAAAATAGTTCCACTACATAGAGATATCATGGATAACCATGATATAACATATTTAATTGTATTTATTGAAACATGGATCATAATATTTCAATTTATGGATGAAAATTCATAAACAATATTGATAAATGATGCGATTCAAACAATAAACAAAAACCACATTGGTATCATTGAATCATAATAAAATGGAAACAATAACATTAAATGAATCCAAAAATATTATTAAAATAAATATATTAATGACATATATTTGCAAGGGCTGTATATAAACCACATAGAAAAATAATTGTGCAAAACAAGGCTTGTGTCTCAAATTAGGCTAATTAGGACAAAATTACTTTACTGATTTTATAAATTTTGAACCTCAATCCCATTTAAGGAAATATAATAAATATGATATATAAATTAACATTAATTTAAATATAATAAAAATATAATACTTTTATGGTAAATATATAGACCACTGATTGTAAATGAGCGGTGCCAATGTCATAAATCCCATAGTAATAAAAGTGAGTTGAGAAAACCCTTGCTTTAGTCTAGATGATCATTGTACATGTTAATACATATTTTATGATAAATATATGTTTTTTATACATATAAAACATAACCATATTCTTATAAATACCATATATGATTCACTTGTGACTTTATATTATGCATTTTTAACAATTCCATGATAAATTAATGTTTCAGGTAATAGAAACTTTATTTATTTTATGTGTTTTGACTTGTTTTCTATATTCTATTACTTAAATAATGATTTAGTTATTTCAGAAATGTTTAACATGAATTATATATCATATATATTTAGTATATAAATATTTATAAATATTTATAAAATATATATTAATGAAATTGAATGTAACGTTTATATATATGGCAGGTTGTACGTCTGCATGAATGTTGATTTCATTTTATTATCCTATTGAATGAAAAATGTAAATGAAAAAATAAGTATATATGTATATATATATTATATTTATTGTTTCTTTATTATTTCATAAATATCATATATATTTTCTAAACTCATCCACTATATAATCCAGGTAAAGCGTAAATGAATCACATCAATTTGAGGAGGTGGTAGTGCACATGTCATCAATGGAATATATCAAATTTCCACAAAATCGAATGTATGATGGAATGTTTTAAATATTAATTAAGAAAGAATAATTAAATCATAATTATTATATATAACATAAAAAACCATATATCCATTATAATAACCAACTATGAGAGGTGGTAACGGAAAAACAAACCATATCATTTTGCTAGGCGGTAGTCTACCATACAAGAGAATGGTAAGATCGTTACCTATTTGATGGTAGTGTGTTAAGGGTTAGGTAAATAAAATTGAATGAAATATGTAACTATATTTAGGATAATTGTATTATTATATAATCATGGAATAAGAGTAATTGAGGTGGTGGGGAATGAAAATAAAACAAAAGAGCCTATGGAAGGATGTTACTTCTTCTTTAAGAGACTCTCTTAGGTTTTCACTAGAGGGAATCCATAAATGTATTTATGTACAATGTGTGGCATATAGGTTGAATGGATGGTTGGTGGAAGCCTATATGTGAACAGATTGGACAATACAATGTGGATTTATAAGATTAATGAATGAGAATTTTGAATTGATTTTTATAGAGGGGGAGTAGTGGAAATATTATAAAAATAAAAAGGTAAACACTATTAAGGGGCCTCCCAAACATAATTTTCTCAAAAAATGGAAAAATAATGGATTAAAGTGGATTAATGGATGATAAAAAACTCCAAATGTCTAAAATATGTTAATTTTTATAATTGTGTTATTTAAAATCTATCTTTCCCCACTTTTATCATTTTGGTTTTTATTAAGGAAACTATTCTTCTAAATTAAAGTGATATTTATTAGAAAATATATTACCACCTAATTATAAATATGATATCAAATTTATATAAATTAAATCCCATGTTTTTTAGTGAAATTAATTTTCAAGCAACCTCATGTAACAAGCTATAACACTCTTTTAACTAGAACAATGATAATGTATTGGTTTTCTATTTAAGGGTCAATATTAAAATTATAAAAGATTAATTGGTCCATTATTGGACTGTATTTTTTAATTATTGACATTTAAAATTCAATTAGAATAATTTTGGATTTTTATTAATTTTAATTCTTTAAATAAAATATCACTTATTGTAAAGTAACATAGTTTCACATTGTTAAATTAAATTAATGAAAAAAACATCAAAAAATTATTGGATAAAATATTTAGATAAAATATAAATCTATTTGGATAAAATATTCCTAAAATTATATATTTTTATTCAAAAATAATAGACCACATTATTTTTTTAAATTTTCATTATTTTTAATGTTTTTAGAGTAATTTATATTCTTTAATTAATAACAAAATAGTCAATGTGCTAGCACTTTTTAAGGATTTTGTTTAATTATTTATTATATATATATTAATGTTAAATTAGAAATATATAAATAACTAATTTAAATTTCACAATAATTTTTATAACTGAAAATTTGTAGCTTCTTCCATACTCAAATGCTTTATAATTTTTAATGGTAAGGAATGATCATTTTTTCCATACATAACTTATTATACATTTTATCTTCTTGAAATAGAATTCAAATAATTCATATTATTAGAAAAAATAGGGTATTTGGTCAAACTTTTGTTGTACAATGGATTTTGGGTATGTTTCTTGGGCATTTTGGCCCTTATGTCTATGGTTCAGTCCCTTGTTAAGCATAATTTTACCTTAATCGCTGTAATTAATTTAATTACTTCCTCAAATATTTTTCTAAAAAAACAAAATTTTAATTACTAGAAAATAAATATTAATCTAAATAGAACCATTTATTTCAATTTTATGAATTTAATTCATAGAAATGTAAAAATTATATCTAAAGATTACATAGATGTGGTCAGAGAGCAGTTTTGTAACGTGAAAATTATAAAATATTCAATAAGTTCTTTTAATAAATTAAATATAAAAATAATACCAATTATATTTATTAGATTAATAAATATATAATAAGTCTACTATGACATTAAAATACAATTAAAAATATAGTTTATCTTTAGTAATTATTAAAGGAAAATAGATTTTTTTAATTAAAATGCTGTATTATTCACTAGCAATCAAAAATATTTCTTAAAAAATACAAAAAATAATTATACAGTAACTTAGAAATTACAATTTAAAAAATAATTTTTTTTCAAATATAACATTTTAAAAAGTGTCAATTTTTTTTTAAAATAGTTTCAATACTAAAATGTGGAAAAACATGGTATGGTCTATAACACAAGGTTACTCCGTGTTGCATATTGAAAAGGATTTTATTGGTGTAAAATAGAGAAAAATAACTTTTTTTTCGAATAAAAATGAAAAATAACATAGTGATTTCGTATAAAACCTTATATATTATGTGTTTTGAGAAATACAAAATATAAAAAATTTAAATTAATTTGAATGAAATTTCCCAAAATCTCTGGTTGTTACATTCTACCTCCCTTAAAATGAATTTCTCATTCAAAATTAATTTGGGCAGGAAATGGTTAAATAATTGAATCTTTCATTCAAAGAAACTAACATCATAAAAAATAATTTGAAAACATTATTAATGAAGGAACATTGATGTGACGCCCTGAACCCAGAAACACAGATTCAGTGCATTATTACGTATCATTGGCATGATCACAAATGATCATGTCTCGAAAGACATATTAGTTTAGTATCCTTGGAAGTACTAGATACATTCATAAGGTTTAAATTACCTCATAAAATGGAAAAATACAACAACATTGTTTACGTAGACAACATTGAGATACCATATACTATCCCTGCAGGTCAGTCATAATATAATTCTTTGCATCCTAGGAAAAATAAAACATAGAATGTGGTGAGCTCATATGATCAGTAAGGATAACAATATAATGGTAAAATTTATAAATAAACATTTAAGGAAATGTATAAAACTAAAACAAAAGCCTTTTTTAATATAAAATTAATCATAATATGGAAAATATAAATCAAAATTATACCATTTACTTACTCACATGGCCATTCTAATAGTCTAATAATCACGTGCAATATCAATAGCCACTTTAGTAATGATGGAATGCATAATGTCAGACTTTCATTACCACATAGTCAAGGCCTTGTTCGAAGACTAAAAATAAGATTTTATCAAGGCCTTTCTCCAAGACACTATTTTTTCTAAGGAGACCTACCAATGCATCGATGAGCTATAACGGGATCCAATCTTCACTTACTAAGTCCAATACATTCCTTATATGAAAATGTTTTGACATAAGATAAATATTCATATTAAAACTAGATTACGAAATGTCAATATGTTATCCATAAAACATGAATGGTATAAAAATAACACATCCACAATCAAACATATCCCAAAACCATCAATACAATATAGAATTTTTTTAACATAATAAATCAACATCAAATAAGTTTAAAATCCATCAAAGGATGTTGATATAAATGAAAATTATTTGTAAAACACTTTGAGAAAAATATACTTTTTCATAAAAAAATTAAAAGTCATAAAATTTATAAAGGAAGATATTTAAATACATTTTTGAATCAATGTGTACAATACTACATTGAAACAGTTGAAAATAATTAACATTTTAAAAACATTCGTCTCCATATAAATAAATCCTTAAAACCTATTTTGAAAACATGGACATTAATGAGAATGATTTAGAAGAATAAATATTTAAAACATTTATATGATGTTTTTGTAAAAAAGTACCTTAAAAATAATCCCTTTGAGAACTCCTTTATGAAACACCAACATGGATAATAAATATGTCCCAGTAGATACTTACCTAAAAACAACCTCATATAATAAATAGATTGTGATATTAACCCTTAACTTGCACGTTCCTTTAGTCGAGGGTATGTTTAAACTCCAATATAAAGACCACTGTATATTATTAAATTATACCAAAACCATATTAATATTTATGATATCATACATGATTCATTAATGACTTTATACTAACCATTTAATAATAATTTCCATGTTAAATTATTATTTCCGGTAATAATCACTTTCTTAACCGTACGTGTTTTAACTTGTTACTGTTGATTGTTTCACTTAGATCAAGATTTAAATAATTTCAGATTATAAAAAATGATTTATATGTCATATATATCTACAATATAAATATGTATAATAGACGTATATATATGGAATGTAAAACATTGTTTATGTAGATAGTAGGCCATATGTACGCATAAACGTTGTTTCCCTTTTCATATCATTTTGAAAGAAACAAAGTTAATAAGATAGATGAAAGTACATATATATATATATATCGTATCATTATTATGTCAAATATTACATACTAATTAATGATATATATTTTATAATAATCATTGAATGGTGAACGTGGAAATGAATCTCATCGCACCGTGCAGACGGTAATCCGTACGTACGCACGAGCGACAATATCATTATATTAATGGCGAAATCATATGTAATTGGGTGTTATATCATATATACAGAATCATTAAAATTTTATATTTATTATTGACATTATTTATACTAATTATTATACCCATCCAAATAATGAATTTTTTGAATAACAAACTACACCACGACATGGAGACGGTAATCTGTATGTACGCACATATGGTGACTTTGTCATTTATTGGATTGATATAATAATGAATATGGTTGTACCATTTTTATAATAACATCACTGTATATAGAAGATATTGGAGTTATTATTTGAGAATGGAAATAACAAATAAAGAGGAAGTGGAAGATTAAAAAACATGAAACTGGTGATGAAATATTTACCACTTTTTCGGGTTTATCCATTTGATTTGAACAAAGGGCTCCTTAGGTTGTATTTCTGACCAAAATAAGGCCTCTAGGATGAAAGAAGGTATTTTGGGAGGATATTAGGGAATTGATTGGACGAAAAAAAATGTTTAGAAGTGTGAAATTAAGATAAGGGGAAGTGCAGTTTTATAAGAGAGGTGGGGGTTACTTTATGAAAAGAATGAAATATAATTTTATAATAAAATTATTTTCTATTTCTAATGGACCTAAAATGATTTATTTAAAGTATAAGGTGGGTATGGGTTTAAGACATCTAAATCAATATGTTTTATACAGTTTTAGGACACCATATTAACCATAACTTTTTGATTTAACTCACAGTTAAACAGCTTGACATTTTCCATGTCTATTTGTATTTTTATATTATATTGTTAATAAACATACTATAAAATTCCAATAGAACCCCAATTTTTTCATTAATATCATATATATTTTTATATAAGTTGTTTGGAAGAAGTCTAGATTTTTAGCACTATTATATCGATTAATAATATAATAATTTTATAAAAATCAATTTTATGTCAATTTTGTCACTGTTTGTATTTTTTTCTCGTTAAAATCATAACATCATGATTAATTCGAAATAAATATTGAATCAACCCTAAAATATAAAATTAACATATAATATTATTTTAATTCATCAGATGTCTCAATTTACATTTATTTGAGTATTTATAATATCATTTATTTTAATTATTTATTAATAACGTAATTAATCCCTCATCATTGTGTAATAAATAATTTCAATTATTTAATGTCCAAAAACTATAAATAAAATACCATTATGTTGAAAATCATTTTATCTTTTTAATTAATATTTATAGTCGAATTTATCTTATTCATAACACTATATTAAAAATGTTTTAGTTATGAAAACATGAATTTAACACTTTTAACACTTCTTTAAATTAAATAATAATAAATTTCCTAATCTAATCCATGTGGACATAAAGAATCATATTTTATTCATAAGGTTGTTTTAATCGAATTACACTTATCCAATAAAATCAAAACATGTGTTAGGGTAATAATAATATCATTTTTACCTTTAATTACACTATTTACTTTTAACTATGGTAAATAAAAGTCAAATGTTAATATTCACCAAAAATTATTTTTATCTTATTGAAAAAAAAATTACTTACTGATATCATCTGTGTCTCTCAGATATTTTAACGTCAATTCACAGAAACAGTAAAATTATGTTTTATACAAATTTGCAAATCCTCCTAGGAGGTGGGTAAAAGACGAAAAAACGTTCAATTAATTTTATATATATATCTAAAATTATTATAAAATGACTCCAATGAATTAAATTGAACATATATAGGTATTATGTATATATTTTTACCTAAAATAAATTTAAATAAAAAAGATAATTATTTAAATAAAAATTCTGTTTCAAATAATAACTCAGTGTTTTCACTAATCATAAAAAATTGATTGATTTCAGAAAAATAAAAAAAATTCACCCTAAGCTAATTTTGGTATTCCAAATTCAATAATGAAGTATATTTTACCAAATTCAATACATATAAGTTGCAATTATTAATTTTATATTAATTCACAATGTCAAAACCAAAAGGCGTATTTTTTAAGAAATAATAACGATCAAAAGATTGACACATGTTTATGCCTAATTTCAAAGTGAAATTACATAAAATAACCAGAATTGGATTTAATGGTAAAATATAATATATTTATAATTCCAAAACCTTAAAATATATAATTAAACAAATATATATTATTTTGATTAAAAATGATGTTTTCAGTTAAAATATAGTATTTTTCACTTTTCACCCAAATATGAAAGTTATCAGAAAAACACTAAAAAATTATTGAAACTAAATTCTTATGTCCCGATTCTAAAGAAGAAGTTTATTTTTTCAAATTTAATATATAAATTTGTTAGATATTGGATTTTAAAAAGGGTTCACTATTAAAAGGAGGTAAAAGTGCCATTTTTTGTTGAAAAATTCATCTTTTATCTGAAAAAATGAATTTGTTCTTACATTATGCATATAAAACTCATAATATGGAATATAAAATTTTAAGGATTATATAAAGTTCAAAATACAGTTATTACTATTCATAACTGCTTTTGAACAACTAGTTTGGTAAGTCGTGATGCGCTTGAACTCGGTGTTGCATGTAGGGAAAGTTATTGAATTATTTTGAAGAAATAATGTACTATGAAATCATGGGATTTTACATTCTTCCCTCCTTAAATAAATTGCTTCCTTGCAATTTTCTATTTTTCTTCGAAAATAAAAGGTTGAAAATAGAAAATACCTTTGTGGGAAAACCCACATCAGAAATTGGATTAATAAAATTTAGTATTAATAAGGGGAAAAGGGGAATGAAAAATTCACCTCCAAATTATGATCTTGATTAGGAGAACATTTGTGGTAATTAGAGACACACAATTGGAGGAAAAACATACATATTTATAGGGAGTGATTGAGATCATATGTCACAAACAATTGTAGAATTGTGGTCCTCAATGCCATCAATATAAGATGATTTAAAATATCATCGGTTCAACAAAACATAAGTTATTAGGATAACACATTTTTAGTTTTAAGATCCCTTACAAAATGTATAAGAATTAATTTCTTCATAGAATAATGGAAGAAACAAATATAAACATTTCAAGTAGAGTTCCATCCTTTAACTAATTTCTACCATAAACTCATCATTCACACTAAAAGATAATAGAACATAAAAAAATATTCTATTTATCCTATTCGTATAGGGTTCCAAAAAAATGAATTTATAATTCACCTATTAGACCCTTTAAAAAAACTACATTATATAATACAGGGACTCCACATAGTCTAGTGGTAAGAGATAAATCTTAATCCCACTATGTTTGTGGGTTCTATTTCAACATCTTTGTCTAACACGATGGGTTGTCACACGGTATGCGTGTTGTTCTTTAATAAAAAAATCCAAAAATAACTTTTAAAATAGTATCCAATTTCAAAATTTATCCATTCAAATCTTTAGACATATCCAAAATAATTATATCCAAACACACCATCCAATTTTTACAAGGAAGTTAAACACAATGAATATCCTTTGTGCCACGTAATAACGTCGGATCACATTCATCATGTATTATTTTAAAACATGGTAACACCCCAAATTACCATAAAACCTTATTGATTACATTCATTCTCCCTTATCCTTTAAATAATACTGGATATATTCCTTATATCAAAAAATATTGAATATTCCAAAAATGATGAAATAAAAAAACTACTAATCAGTTCAAAGGAAGTCAAGAATATCAAATATAATGTATCCAAATCAACCATCTCTTATTTAAAAATCACTAAATCATTATCAGAACCATATTAAGTATTACATTTCCTTCAACCATTTATTTTGACAAAAAGTGTAGCTTACTATTATGTCACTTGTATTAGAACCATATAATCTAAAATCCTCAATAAAATAGTACTGCAGTAAAATCTTTATTTATCTCCATAATTCATATAACTAGTATATTGTTGATACAACAATCAAATGAAATTATTCTATTACCACAACATAAGAACACTAGGCAATCCTTATAATCTGAGGTAGTATCATAACTTTATTATTATCCAATAGCTTCATTTAAGGTATACTCTGATGACTGGGACATTGACTCGCGTAGTGTCCCAATGCTTTGCAGATGATGCATTGTACATTTGAAACTTTTATTACCATTTTAATCGCGTACATGATGTCCTTTTTCTCCACACTTATAACAAATTCCCCTTATCTTCAAGTAAGTACCTGCTCATTTCTTCCCACATTTACTGTAGGACAGATATTCATCTTTTCCCTTCATCCCCTTACTTCCATTACTTCCACTAGGTGCCATTTCTAAACAATGTCATAAACTAGATTAGTTTAGGAATCACAACACATAAATCCAATCGTGTAAAACACTTAACATAAATTGAACAATATATGGGTATAATCCATAAAATTATAAATGTTTTCTTTGAGGATGAATTTACTCCTAAATCCTTCATAATGGATTGTAATGAAAATGTAAATTATCCTAAGTATATCGCCTAGGAGTGTCGTAACCATGAGTGCAGCAAGGCCCGTTGTCGTGCACCAGTTCCTGTTTGAGTCTAGCTCAAAGTAGTATTTTCAGGCTTTACGCCTAGGTATATCTATTCCAGAGCCACCTCTACGTGCTTGTATCCATATGGGGATGTATTTCGTTGAAAACTCACAAAATATCTACAGTACCTAAATTCTAGGAAGTTCTTCTACACTAATTCTCAAATTCTATCATAGGATAATGTGATTTAATCAGAATTTATCTAAATCTAGTTTCCAAGGTTTCTACTAAACTTCCTCTGATACCAACTATAAATCTCCAACCCAAGAGACCTATAGTAGGTGTATTATTACATATCAATGGCATGATCACAAAATATTATGTCTCGAATGACTGATAAGTTTAGTAGCCTTGGAAGTACTAGATAAATTCATAAGGTTTAAATTACATTATAAAATGGAATACTATAACAAAATTGTTTCCATAAGCAACACTGAGATCCCATAGACTGTCCCTGTAGGTCTGTCATAATATACTTATTTGAATACTAGGAAAAATAAATCATAGAAATGGGTGATCTCAGCTGCTCGGTAAGGATAACAATATAGCGAAAACTTATATAAATAAACATTTAAGGCAGTGTATAAAACTAAAAAAAAACCTTTTGAACATAAAATTCATCATAATATGGAAAATATAAATCAAAATAATTCCATTCACTTACTCACATGGATATTATACTAGTCTAATAATAACAAGAAATATTAATAGCCACATTCATAATTATGGAATGCGTAATGCCAGACTTTCAAAACCACATAGTCCAGGGTTTGTGCCAAGACTACAAATAACATTTTGTGAAGGCCTTGTTCCAAGACACTAGTTTGTCTCATGATACCTAATTATGGATCAAGGAGCTATAGCGGGCTCCACCCATCACTTACTAAGTCCCATGCATTCCTCATATGAAAAAGGTTTAAACAAAAGACAAACATTCGTATTAAAACTAGCATATGAAATTCCAATAATTTATCCATAAAACAAGGAAGGTATAAAAATAACGCATCTACAATAAAACATATCACAAAAACTTCAATACAATATGGGTGTTTTGTATCATAATAAATCTACTTCAAATAATTTTAAAATCCATCAAATAATGTTGATATAGATGAAAATTATTTTTAAAACTCTATGAGAGAAATATCCCTTTTTCATAAAAAATTTAAAAGTCACAAATTTTATAATGGAAAAAATTTAAAGACATTTTTGAATCAAAGTTTCCCATACCACATTGATACATTTGAAAGTAATTAACATTTTAAAAACATTCATGTCCATATAAATAAATCCTTAAAACCCATTTGGAAATAATGGCCATTAATGAGAATGATTTAGAAGAATAAAAATTTAAAACATTTAAAATATTTTTTTAGTAATAAAGAACCTTAAAAATAATCCCTTTGAAAAATATTTTATGAAATATGGAAATGGATAAGAAATATGTCCCAGTTGTTACTTAAGTAAAAACAACCGCGGATAATAAAGAGATAGTGAAATTAACCATTACCTTGCACTTTCCTTTAGTCGAGGGTGTGTATAACCATATGTATAAAGTTCATAGTATATAATTAAATTATAACAGAACCATATTATTATTTATTATGTAATACATGATTCATTTAGGACATTATACTAACAATTTAATAATAATTTCCATGTTAAATTAACATTGTGGGTAATAATCACTTTCATTATTTTACGTGTTTTAACTTGTTACTATTTATTGTATCACGTAGATCATGATTTAAACACATAAATAATATAAAAAAATGATTTATATATCATATATATTTACAATATAATTATGTAAAATAGATTTATATATATGAAATAGATAATACTTATTATAGAGATGGTAGGCCGTACATATGCTAAAACGTTGTTTCTGTTTTCATGTCGTACTGAATGAAACTAAGTGAATAAGATATATGTAAGTAAATATATATATATATATATATATCCATTATAATTATGATGTCATATATTACATACTTATTAATGATACATATTTTATAATCGTCATTGAATGGTGAACGTGGAAATGAATCTTATCGCGTCGTGGAGAAGGTAATCTGTATGTACGCACGAGAGACAATATCATTATATTGATTGTGAAATAATATGTAATTGGATGGTATATCATATATATATAATCATTAACATGTTATGTTTATTATTTAAATCAGTTATACTCATTTATATACCCATCCAAATAGTGAAGTGATTGAATAACAATCTACACCACGACATGGAGACGGTAATCCGTACGTAGCACATATAGTGACTTTGACATTTATAGGATGGATAGAATAATGAATATGCTTGTAAAATCATTATAATAAAATCACATTATATTGAAGATAATGTAGTTATTATTTTATAATGGAAACAACAAAGAAAGAGGAAGTTGAAGAAGAGAAGAACTTGAAAGAGGTGATGAAATATTTACCGCTTATTTTTGTTCTTCATTTTGATTTGATCAAAAGGGCTTCATAGGTAGGCTTTCTGACCAAAGGAAGGAATCTAGGATGATAAGAGGAATTTTGGGAGGATATTTGGTTAGGTTTTGGCTGAGTCAAAAGGCTTTAGAGGTATAAAAGTAATTAAAGGGAAGTGCCCATTTATAAGAGAGGTGGGGGTCACTTTAAGTAAAGATTAAAATATTATTTTATAATAAAATCAGTTTTGGTTTCTAGTGGACCTAAAATGATTTATATAGAGTCTACGGGGGGATGGGTTTATAACCTCTTAACCAATAGGTTTTATATTGTTTAAGGTCACCATATTAACCTAAAAATTTAGATTTAACTCTTAGTTAAATAGTTTGACATTTACCATGTCTCTTTGTATTATTAGATTAAATGGTTAATAAATTTCTTCAAAATTCCAACCGAACCCCAATTGGTTTATTAATTTAATATTTATTATTATATAAGTCTATTGGCCAAAACGTAGATTTTTAGAACTACTATATCAATTAATAATTTAATATTTGTTTTAAAAACTATTTTATCTCAATTTTGACACTATTTGATATTTGTTTTTTGTTAAAATCATAACAGCATGATTACATCAAAAAAATTAATTTAATCAACCCTAACATTTCATATTAACTTTCAAAATTATTTTAATTCATCAAGAGTCTCAAATTACATTTATTTTGTAATTTATAATATCAATTATTTTAATATTTTATTAATAAGATAATTACTACATCATCATTATGTAACAAATAAATTTAATTATATAATTTATTAAATTTATAAATAAAATACCATTACATATAAAATCATTTTATCTTTCTAATGAATATTTATAGTCGAATTTATCTTATGCATTAGCCTATACTAAAAATGTTTTAGTTATAAAACTTGAATTTAACACTTTTATCTCTTCTTTAAATTAAATAATAATATATGTCCTAATGTAATCCAAGTAGACCTAATGAATCATATTTTATTCGTAAGGTTTTTTTGGTTGAATTAAACATATCCAATAGAATTATTACTTGTGTTATGGTAGTAATAAAATAATTTGTACCTTTAATTACCATATTTACTTTTAACCATGGTAAATAAAAGTGAAAGGTTACTATTCACCAAAAAATATTTTTATCTTATTGAACCAAAATATACTTATTATATCAATTGTATCTCCCAGATTTTTGAAATTCAATTCATAGATGCAGTAAAATTACGATTTATGCAAATTTGCAAATGCTCCTAAGAGGTTGGTAAAAGACGGTAAAAATTTCAATAAAGTTTTTATATATATATATATTTATTATAAAATGACTTAAATTAATTACATTGAACATATATAGGTATTATTTATCTATTTTGAACTAAAATAAATTTATATAAAATAAATAATTATTTAAATAAAAAGTCGGTTTTAAACAATAACTCAGTGTTTTAACTATTCATCAAAATTGAATGTTTTCAGAAAAACACCAAAAATTCACCCTAAGATAATTTTGAAATTCCAAACTCAATAATGATGTATATTTTACCAAATTAACAACATAGAAGTTTCATTTATTAATTTATAATTAATTACCACTGTAAAAACGAAATGGTGTATTTTTAATAAATAATAACTATCAAAAGATTGACACTTGTATATGTCTAATTTCAAAGTGAAATTACATAAAATGACCAGAATTGGATTAAATGGTAAAAATATAATCTATTTATAATTCCAAGCCATTAAAATTTATAATTTTACACTATAAATTATTTTTATTAACAAAGTTGTTTTCAGTTATCATATTGTATTTTTCACTTTTCACACAAATATGAAAGTTATTAGAAAAACAACAAAAAATTATTGAAACTAAATTCATATGTCCCGATTCTAAAGAAGAAGTTTATTTTGTCAAATTGAATATATAAAAGATTGAAATATTGTATTTTAAAAAGGATACAACATTAAAAGGCAGTAAAAGTCCATTTTTTTGGAAAAATACATCTTTTAACTGAAAAATTGAATTTGTTATTACATTATGTCTAATAATCTCATAATATGGATTCTAAAAATATAAGTACAATATAAAGTTTAAAATTTAGTTAATACTATTAATAACCGCATTTGAACGGCCAGTTAGGTAAGTCGTGGTGCGCTTGAACTCGGTGTTGCGTATAGTGAAAGTTATTGAATTATTTTAAAGAAATAACATACAATGAAATATTGGGGTGTTACCTTTGATATCGGACATTTTACCAAAGTAACTAATAACGAGTTTCCCACATAAGGGAACATATGTGGGAAGTGAAGAAATTGAAATGAATAAAAAATATAATCATCAAGTTTTGATGGAGTGTGATAGTGAAAATAGGAATTATAAAGTTACTGATAAAATATTCATAACCCAAAGATTCTTGAAAAAAGTTATAGATATCATAAAAACTGATGATAATAAGACAATGTTTTTTCTATACCCTTTTTACAAAATATGAAGAATTATTCACAAGTAAATATACTAACATGATTTTAGCACAACCTCACACTTTTTGTACCTTGGTTGATATCCACATTCTCAATTATTTCATGAAATGAAGTTGAATTTCTCATTCCTCAAGAATAATGAGATTAATAAATAGAATTACAAGTCACTACATCTATATTTATCTCAACAAAATGGTTATGAAAAGGTAACCAAGATATATAAATCCTCATATGGAGAGATAATACTTCGATCTCTAAAACTAAAAATGATGTTTATCCTAAAACATTATATAAATGGTTAATCTTATAACCGTTATGAAATATGAATGTACAAAACTTTTTAATGATGTTCAAAAAAATAGCTTAACACAAATTGCCCATATACCATGAATTTTCTAATTGTTTTTACACTGAAAGAAATGAATATCTCAGTAATGTAATCTCTTGAAAAATGGTTATAAGGTGAATTACAATAAATCCTTATTGAAAACATTCATGTTACCTTATTAAAATGTTTATTACATATATTCCATAAATCAAAAAATGTTAAAAACTCCATGAATGATAGAATAAACCACCTTTTCAACAAATCATTTATCAGTTCTAAGACCATAATACTATCTAATCTACTTTATCTATATCATAGTCTCTTTATCCATATAAAATATAGTTTTATCATCCTCAAAATCATGATAAGGGTTACCTTCCCATGATGTAACGTTGAAATAAAATCAATTTTCTACTTCACCAGTAACATTTAACATGTTCTTAGAAATCCATATATGAAAAAATTAAACAAACAATAATTATATAATTTATGACTCATATAACATAATTTTTAATTCAAAAACATTTAAACATCAATCATCCAAAATTATTCTTAAACCATTTTTTTGGCTTCATCATGAAATTCCTTAATAACCCTTTCCTAGAATATGAAATATAAATCATTTGATAAGGTTCCTCACCATTAATTTTATAATGGTTCTTACATTTAATGTAAAAAATATTTTTAGAACATCCCATACTTTTCACATTTTGTTTTCAATCTATTTATCTTAAAAAATTTAACTATTAATCAAACCTCGTTCTTCATTCTATTCATGTTATTTCCACATTGGACATCTATTTTCATAAGGACCATATATTCCACATCAGAAATATTCAGTGTTTACTGATTTTCTTTTAGTTCCCGCTATTTACTAAGACACGAAATCATAGATTGAAATACAATTATCATAGAAAAAAACCACATAATCATGAAAAAAGTTACTTATAGGATTCTTAAATCATGAAACCGAGATTTATATTAATGAAAACATTGTCATATACTTATATAATTTCTTATAAATATCCTTAAAAATATCGATATGGATGTTGTTATATTTTTATAATTCTATTTTCCAGTGGATGAATAATCCATTCATTTGATACCAACTATAGCGACCAATGCTTGACATACGTGGACATTAAATCATATTAAATGAATATACATCACATTAAAATACTAAATTACCGAGGACCATAAAGGTTTAGTGTCTTTGGAAATGAGGAAAACATTCTTCTAATATGGTGAATGATCTTCAACATGTCACATAATGATCTTCCCCATCATTAGTTAGAGAAAATCCTTTCTTCTTAACGTAGGGAAAGGAATCATAAGATTGAGTGAGCACATATTCTCATTATGGGTAAAACATAAAATAGATATATATGTATAAAATGAATATAATGGTATGTGAACATGAGAGAAACATTTGATGATCATACACTACATATCAATGATTATAAACATTAATCATTGCACAATGATTTTCAATTAATAGGATATGAATCATAAGGGAGTCAAGATCATAATAACTAAAAAATAAAATAGGATTAAAAATAATCTTATGGAATATAGAACAGCTTATTAAAATGTGAACACGTGTAAATTGAAATAGGCTCACTCATTAATTTAGTGACATGGAATTTGGAACTAACATAAACTTGTAGACATGCAACCAGGTCCGCACATAAAATTCTGAACATTTAATGAGATTCACAAATAAAAATAATTCCCCGGAATTCAATGCTCGTTTCCAAAAATTATTAGGGAACTTCATAGGGAAACTGCCTATTGGGTGGGACACACCACCATCCCCAGTCATAGTACATTCCTTAAAAGGTATCAGTTTTCCCCTTCTTCCCATAGTGGATTGGGATTTTGAATTTTCCCACAGTGGATCAGGTTTCCTATCATCCCATATCTGGTTTTGTTCCCCCATAATCCCATAGTGGGTTAGGTTTCCCCATATTCCTAATGTGGCTTCAGATTCCTAGTCATCCCATAGTGGATCAGGTTTCCCCATTGTCCCATAATGGATCGAGTTTTACCATCTTCCCATAGTGGATCAGGTTTCCCTATCTTCCAATTAGGGATCAGGATTCCCAATCATCCAATTATCGATCATGAGAATCCTATTTCCCATTTTGGATTTAGACAATTGAATTGTTTCTCATAATTACCTCATGATATATATACCGTTACCCAATGAATTTTAGGGACATACAGGTCCCGCTCATCACATAATGAAATTATACATAAATGGGCTATAAAATAACAGAACATTCATTATTTTAGGCCCCATAAAAAATATGGGTTTCATTAAGATCATATCATAACCCATGAATTGAAATAGGGATCATAAAAAATCCATCATATCATTACATATGTAAAGAGATATGTCTTTTAATCATTTTATCAAAGCATAACCCATGAATGGAAGAAGGATTAAAAAGTATATGACCCTAGGAATAGAAACATGTATCATAATCATCCTTCTTTAATAACATAAATCATTAAACAAATAATATTATCAGTATCCTTATATAATATCCCATGTATATTATATACTATAAAAAACATTTCAATATTATATGGAGAATGATTTTGAAGGATCAGATGGAACATTTCTTAAGGAAGATAGAATTTCATTGCCATTCTCTTTCATATAACCATTTCAGAAAACATTTTCATATAAATAATGAATTAAAATTTAAACTACAAATTTTCATGTAGAAAATAACTTTTCCACATTGAAAAAATATTTTTTAAAATATCAATAATTTTAAAAACATTTAGATTTTAAAATATAATTAAAAAATTATAACAGAAGCTCGAAAAAATTTTAAAAACAATTTAATTTTATAATAATATGAAAACATAAAAAGAAGGACTGAAATGATTTTTATTTATATTTTTGAAAAAACATATAAAATAAACCTGAAAATTTTTGGAAAATATTATTCCTTGAAAAATTATAATTGATTCTGAAAAACAATTTGAAAACAAATTTCCTCAAAAACATATAAAACAAGTTAGAAACTATTTTGAAAATGATTATCCATTAATGATTATAAAAGAAGATTGAAAAAAAATTGAAGATAATTTTCCATGAAAAATTATAAAAGAAGATATATAATTGTAAAAACTATTTTTTAACATAATAAAATTTTAAAAACATCTCATAGAAAACATGGTTTTGAAAGAACACAATTTTCCAACAGAAGAGAGTGATAAAATCATAGTTTCTTATAAACACATATTTAATCATCATTATTGAAAAAAGAGTTTGAATGTAGTAAAAATAAATGGAGATATCATGGATAATAATAATATATGAAAATTAATGAATTTTATTGAGATATGGATAATAATATTTCATCAACAGATGTATATTCACAAACAATCAAAAAAAATGAGATTTTAGTAATAAATCTCTATCACCTTGGTAACTTTGAATCATAATAATATAAATAGAATAGAAATACATGAATATTAAAATATAATTTAAATAATCATATTGATTATATTACATTTCAAAGGATAATGTATACACCTTATAGAAAAATATAGTTTAATGGAATGGCTGGTGACTCAAAGAAGGAATCATGAGAGAAAATTACATTATCGATATGGTAAGTTATGTTCCAAAAAAACCCATGAAATAAGTATTATAAAATAAATATATATATGAACATAGATATAAATATAATAATCATATAATAAATTCATGTTCATTATATACACCCAAGATATAATTTAGAGGTCGATAATGCATAAATCTCATGATAATAAACGTGAGATGAGAAAACCCTTAATTTTATCCTTAACATTCGTTTTATAGGATAAAATCTCATTTATAATTAATATAAGTTTATTATAAATATACCAAAGAACCATATTATTCAAATTACCCTCTATTATTCACTTATATCATTATTAACTGATTTATTAACAATTACACATTAAAGCATCTTAACAGGTAATAACTGCTTTGTTTATCTTAAGTGTTTTCACCTGTTATTCATGATCATAGTACATAGATCACCATTTAATTATTTACTAAATTTAAAACATGATTTATATATAATGTATATTCATTATATAAAAATTTATAATAATATATAAAATATCAAATGTGAAATTAAATACATTGTTCATGGGGACAGTCTGCCATACGTAAGCATGTACACTATTTCAGTTTTCTTGTCATATTTAGTGAAAGTAAGTAAATGAAATATACGTATATATATATATATATATCTCTTTTATCATTATTTCATATTTTTTAAATCACATATATCATATAATATTACTTGACCTATCATTAATACATTCAATGTAAATTTTTAATTCATCACATCATTTTGAGGTGGTGGTAGTCCACACATCCAAAAACGAAGTTATCATATTTGAAAAAATATTGAATGTATGGTGGTATGTATTATATTAAAATAAAATACAAATTAATCTGAAATAAATATCTTATATAACATATAAAAATATTATGTCCATCATAATTTCCAACAATGAGAGGTGGTAATGGAAAAATGAACACCAACGTTTTGCGAGGAGACAACATACCGTACATGTCAATGGTATTTCCATCACCCATTTTATAGATGTGAGGGTTGGTGTATATCTAAACCTTATAATAAATACTTCTCTATAAATTTTGGATATGCATGATATAATATAATAATTGAATATGATAATTTATGTAGTGGAGAATGAGAATATATCAAAAGATCTAGTGGAAAGATGCTACCTATTCTTTGATTAACTATTATTTTTAAAAAAAAGATTCAATGGAAGGATTTGAGAAAAAAATGAGGATTTTAGATTTATTTGATTGATTTTGGGATCTTATTAGGGTATTTTATGGATAATGCAAAGTGTCTTTAGTGTTTTATGGAAGGGGAAGTTTGAATGACTTTTTATATAGGAGGAGTGGACTTCAAGTAAACATAAAAAGGTAATCACTATTGAGAGGTCTCCCATACATAATTTTCATAGAAAATGTTCAAATAATGGATTAAATTCAAATTATATTACATAAAATTCCCCACCAACAAAAATAATTGTATTCTTAAAATTTTATTACTTAACATTGAATAATATCCACTTTTATCATTTTGTTTTTTATTAAGTCAACTTGATTTTTATCATATGTAATATAATTATTTACAATAATATAAACCAAGGGTTATTGTAAAATATATGACACACTGATTTCTAAATATGAAATCCAATTTAAAAAATTTAAATCCCATATGTGTTGGAAATTAATTTTAAAATAATCACTTGTAAAGCGCCAAAACTCTTCTTTAACCAGGACTGTGTTAACAACGTCTTCCTCTATTTAAAGGTCAATATATTTATTATAAAAGAAAATTTGATCCATTATTTCACAATATTTTATATTAAATAACATTTATAAATCAATCTTAAGAATATAACATTTTAGTAATCTAAATTATTTTAATAAAATATCATTTAATGTAAAATTAAATTAATTTCAATTTTTACATTATTTGTTTAATTTTAATATATTAATATAAAAACATTATTTGGATTCAAATATATTATTTTGAAATTTGAAAAAAATTATATATTATTCTAAAAAATTAATGGAAAACAATATTTCATTAAATTTAAATTACATTAAATGTATTTATCATCATTGATTTTATTTTATTATTGATAAAATAATCCTAGAATTAGCGTTTTTCAACCGTTCAGTGTAATTTTATCATCCCTATATATTAAAGTCAAGTTAAAATGTTAAAACTAATTAAATATTGAAAGTAATTTTTATATGTGATACTATGTTTCTTCTTTCATACTCTAAATATTTAATAATTTTAAAGATAAGGATAGTTTCTTTTTCTGTGTTTTTCTGTACTAAAATTATTATATAGGTAAAATTCTTGGTATTGTATCCAAATAACTCATAAATTGAATAAAAAGGGGCTGTGGTCTAAACTTTTTCAGCCAATAGTTGTTGGATAGGGTTCGAGATCATTTTCTACCTTTAGATTAAAGTTTATATCCTTGTGATGTTTAATTTTACCTTAGTCATTACAATTAGTTTTAATTAAATCCACAATTGTTTTTCCTCAAAATATAAGGTGATATTATTAGACTATAAATAATTTATTTACATCAAATTCGTAGGTAATCTTTTAAAAATTCAATTCATAGAAGTAATATAATTAAATATAATGCTAATCCTGTAGGCGTGGTGAGAAAGTGGCTTTTAACATGAAAATGTTTAAATGTTCAATAATTATTTATATCCAAATTCAATTTAGAAAATGAAACCAATGAAATAAATTGAATTAATAGATGTATAATTGATCTACTTTGACTTTAATGACCAATTTCAAATATAATTTAATATTAATTATTATTTAAATGAAATGTCAACTTTTAACAAAAACACAATAATTTTTACTATTCGTCAAAAAGAAACTTTTTAAAAAAGAATCAAAAAATATCCATAATATAATTTTGAAATATAACATTAAGAAATGGTTTTTATTTTTTATAATTATATTTATAAAGGATTAATTCTTTATATGAAATATGTGTGACACTAAATGATAGTAAAACATGTTCTTGCATGTAATACAATCTAAATCAGCGTTTTATATAGAATATTTATCTATTGTTAATGATTAGATTTATTTATTTCTTATGTAATTCCGTGTATAAACCCTTTATAAAAAATATTACCTCTTTATTGAACAATATAGAAAAATAGTATTCTGGTATTCATATAGAATTTCCATAGTGGAATTAGTGGAATTAAATAAGCAACAACAATACTTATATGAAATGATATTTATAAAACATAGTGTATCATCTTGAGGGCTGGGGAACATTTTTTATTTATAATTAAGTATGGTTATTTGTGGTTATACATTAATTATAGGGAAATCACTGCCATTACTATTAAGACCATGTACCCTTTACTATTCATTTATATCATGTTTGATCAACTTCATAGGGATTCATAATTATCAAATATTTAACTCCATTATAGTAAACACAAATTAGTTTTTATGAAGGATGACAAACTAAATGTGACTTTATATATCTTTTATATTTATTATTTGTTTACATTAATGTTTTTTTGTACTACGAAATACCCAGTATGTGCTTATGTATCTCATGAAAAGTGTATTCAAGGGTAGAATTGATAAATAATTTATGGTATTTAATATTGATATCTAAATATTTTCAGAAGAAATGAATACCATGATATCCATTTATATATTACACTAAATAAATTTAGATAACCAATATTATTAGGTAAATTCAGTTAGTGTAAATTTTTTATATAAAATATTATTTTATTTACAATATATCGAATAAGGAAGGTGTATTTATTAATTATTCAATGAAAAAGGTGGTAAATGAAATATCAACACTAACAAGTACTCCTATAATGCATATTTTCCTTAGTTTGGTTTATTTTTATAACAAGTTTACTATAAACCATTCTTTATTAGCCTATCCATTATCTAATTTAACATGTTAAGAGATCAAATTAATATATTCAAAACAATGTGAAGATTATTTTATGAAATAAAGATGATATTTATCAGTGAAAATATATTAACATTAACATTATGTAATTAAGTATTTTTAATATACGGTGATGTAACTAAGAAAATACCAGGGTATACAATCTTGAAAAATGATGGAGTTATATATGAATCAATTTCATTAATGAACCATTTAAAAAAGAATCAAACTTTTGAACAAGAGTTCATGGTATAAATTTATTCTTATAAGATAAATAAGAAATATCGTTATGCGTAATGAAGATACATTTAAATGTATAAAGAGTATGAAATATATATTCATAGAAAAATACCTCAATGTGAGACAAAGGAGATGGCTAGATCTACTCAAAGACTATGATGATGAAACACACTACAACCCCAGGAGTGAAAACATGGTGAAAATAAATTGATTAGGAATGATATTTTAGTTATATCTATAATGAGTATGGACAAAGATCTAATACTCAAGGATTTGGAAAACTTATTGAACAAATTTATTATCAGAGGAGAGACATCATTCATATTACAAGTAATTATTTAATAATCAGTACTGAAGAAGATAATGATGTAGGAATAGGATGAAATGGTTTTATAAAAGAATTTTAAATCCAGGATATATGGGGGACTGATGAATTATAACTATTAAGGTATATTTTTAATGTTTATATAACAACCATTTCATTTATTACACAATAATTCAAGATTTATTTCGAAATTGGACTTGTAAAAAAACAGATGATCATTAAGTTAAGTGTATTTGGGGATTTGGTACATAGAATAAATTCTTTAAAATAGTAGGTACATAATCATTATTAAAAACATTACTAACATTCTCATAATATTCCATCATTCATAAAACTGTATGGGATGTCCTTTGAACATACATAAGAAAATGGTGAGTTATAAATCACAGTAATTTAATCAACAAGACATAACCTGATGAATGTATTACATGTTATAAAAAATTCTTTTCAATGTTACATAAAATGTACTAGAATAATTAACATGAACAAAGATTCATGATATACCATGATATCATAAAGACATCATGGGAACATTGATACAACATTACACATTAAATCATAATCATTGGACAAGGATAACCTCCAAGACATAATAATATATTGGAATATGTATCATGATGTATTATTTTAACTCCCTAATACCTTTTATGTTGTATCATTAGAAAAAAAACATTACCCAATACATTGGATCACAATAGAATTTTGGTCGCACGTGTTACATTCTTATCATGTACAAGCATAAGTGTACCACATAGATCATTCAACATATGGTCATATTTTAACACATTAAGTTCCATGATGATTGATTGGGGAATACACACATTAAATTCACCATTAAAATTATTATAAGTACTTCTAGGTGAATAATTTAGCGTAGAAATAATGATGGTTTTCACAATACAATGGTTTGTCATGTAGAAATCATAATGAAATTTCTACAATATAACGATTGTACATACATATTAATAAAATGGTATAATTGTAATGAATGTTGTATCAAATAATTAGGAAATCAAATGGAGAGTAATATATATGTGGAAAAAAATTATCCAAATGTATGTAATTGGAAATAAAATTCATAAAAATAAGAATTTGTTTGGATAAAGATGAGATGTAAAAGATCATGTACAAAGATAGGGTGATTTCAAAATATTGGTAGGGTATTATTGAGGGAATAGGGGAACCCTATGAGGACTATAGAGTGAGTATGGAATATTAAATATGTGGTACGCAATATTTGAGTGGATAGGAATGGGAAAATGGGTGGGTATATAGAGGAATAGTTAGGAGAGTTTTTTATTATTTTCTTAACAAATGTTTTTTTACTATATTAAAAAATATAACTAAAACAACAGTCCATAACAACATTTATTACCATGGTTTATACCAAATATGAGTGTGATTATTTTTTTTAGGTCATTGGAATAAATCATTAAAACATTACCATTAATGATGTCGAAGTGATTCAAGATCATAATGAGATTATTTTAAATACTTAAAATAAAACATATGTTTTAGAGAATATATAAAGGCTTTATAAAATTAATAAAATTAAAAAAAATTAGTTAATTTTATGGAGGAAAATTATATATGGTTTTGGATTCATTTAATTGAATTTATTAAATCACATATGGGTCATTATGTGGTCATAATGCACACTGTATATTTATAATGTATTTAC
Organism: Viscum album; assembly: GCA_963277665.1. NCBI lineage: Eukaryota > Viridiplantae > Streptophyta > Magnoliopsida > Santalales > Viscaceae > Viscum > Viscum album. The sequence continues at coordinate 1,489,615,520 of OY728151.1, read as the reverse complement.
TTTGTAACTGAAAATCTGACTATATAAAAAAAGAATGAAAAGGTATCTATTGAATTTTTTTGAAGTGATGATTCTAGAAATAAATAATTTTTTCAAAAAACTGTTTTCTTCATATATTAATTATAAATTTTAAAACAACAATGGGCATTTATTTAGAAATGATAGTCTTTTAATAATAATAGTTTTTGAACCCATATAAAAATAACATTTGACTTCATAAAAATTATATATTAATTTATATTTAATAGATATTATATAATAATATTATTACTATATCATGTATTTCAAAAATCCATCATTTCATCAAAAGGAATTCCTTATTTTAAATTTCATATTAATCTAAATAAATTTTTTTGTTTTATTTTATCAAAATTAAAAAAAATATATAATATAAAAAATAAGTAAATATAACTATCATTATATAGAAATTAAAATATAAATATTTATATTATTAGAGTCTTGATGAATATCCCCATATTAAACTCTCAAATTATCTTAGGGTAAGGTTCGTGATGGTGATAATTTCAAGGGGTGATTCAATAAACATGGTTTGTGTCCTGATCTCGATGAGGTTCAACTTATACTATACATATTATCACTCATAATTGAGATGATTGATATTTTCATATGATTTTATCTAGTGAAGATCCCAATTATTCTATATCCCATGGGGTATCCGATAAATGGACTTCATACAATATGATCCAACTATTCGAGGCCATTACATCATTTTTGCGTCAATTGGATTTATCAAAACAATATATTTGTACTAATTAAATGGGATATATTTGATGTATATATTATCAACATATATGATGCCTAATGGTCTTTAAAATATGATAGGATATAATAAAATCATAGAAATATCATGTGTTTTATATATCTATAATAGAATAATTGTGAATTTAGTTCAATTACAAATGGGATTTTATCTATAAAAGTTTGAGTCGTTATAATGGTCCACCATTCCAAAATTTATCCAACAAAATTTACACTATCTAAAATATGTATGATAAGGGTAATTATATTTCATCACTTCCTCTAGTTACAATACCAGTTATTCAAACATGTGGTTTCATTATAGATCTCCGACTAGGTTCATTATCTTATTTCAAAAAACATTATCTCTACAGTCTATGTTATTCAGCAGATGCTCATCATATTTAAGATCAAAATCAAATGATACCACCTCTAGATTCCAGGCATATTAGTGTCCCAATATGAATTTCTTAAAGAGGGTTAAATGAAACACATCATGTACTTCAGACATGTTATGTGGGTATTCTAGTCAATTGGCCACTTCTTTGAAATGTTCGATGATCTCAAAGAGACTAATGTATCATGGTCTAAACATTCCCTTCATACCAAATCTTAGGAATTTATTCCATGTATATATGTGGATTAATACCTTATCTGCAAAAAAAAACAGTGGGTATCATAGAATACTTCTATCATAGCTCTTATATCGAATCATAGAATCCCTGATGTGTTTCTGAATGGTCTTGACCTTTTCCACTATTTCCTCAACCATTTCATGACACGAAAATTTGTGTAAACCAAATTCATCCCATCTTGTAGATGTTCTACACCTATTCACATAAAGGGCTTCATAAGACCCCATTATTATGCATTATTAAAAACATTTATTGTATAGAAACTCAACCATAGGAATATGTTGACCTCATCCCCCGTATATGTTCATTGATCATGAATTAAACATCTCCTAAACTGTATTGATATTCCACATATATTTTCCATTTGTTTGAGGGTGATAAGACATTATGATGTTCAACATAGTATTTAGAGAAATTATGTATTCTCTTCTATAACCAAGAGGTAAATATTTTGTCTTGATTATATACTATTGATTACGGTGTTCCATACATCCACACAACATCCCTAATGCATATCCTTAAATGTTTATCAAGTGAGAACTCCTATCAAATTTTTATTAAGTAAGAATTATTTTTTAGATGATCCACCACAACCCATACATCATTATTTCCAATTGATGAATTCAAATGAAAAGGGACAAAGACAATGGTTATGTTTTTCTATTTACAAAAAGGTATGGGGAATAGTTTCCTCATCACCCGGGATTATTTCCTTTCATCCTTAACATTTTTACAAATAATACACATTGATGTATATTCTATGATATTTTTCTTCATATTTTCCAACCAATAGTTATATTCAAGATCTCAATACATCTTTTTTCTCCTTGTGTGGATGTTTAAGGTTGAGAAATGTTAATCATTCAAAAACTCTTACATTAACTAATGATTTGATGGAACACATAGTCATGAATCCAATCTTACAACCCCTAATTCATTAACATTAAACATTGAGAATTTACCATTTCTTATAACATCCAAATTCCTAAATATTTCAACATCCTCATATGGTATATCATTTATCTTATCTATATGGTATTATTGACAAATAATTTGTGAAATGATTGATGATGTTCCTCCTTTAAGGATTCCCATTTACAAACTTTACATGGATCAAAATACCAAATACTTCTCATGTTTCATCAATTACTAAATTATTAGATCCTCTATAAAAATATAGTATTACACTTTATTTTATTTCCTATGATGGTAGTGTATTGACTAGTCACAGTCCTTAACCATCTCAAACCATCTTCGATAGAACAAAATTTTCTCTTTCTATGGGAATATAAAATTGATTCTCTTATGATCTGTATATATTCCATACGACCCCAAAAAGTGATAATGTCACTAGATTTTTAATTTAATGATTATTTAAAGAAACTCTAAATCATGTGTTGGGTAGTTCTACTAGGAAATATTATATTTTCTTAATGAAAATATTGAGACGTCATCATTCATCATTATTACACAACCCAAGCCCTTCATTAAATAAATTTCTTATTTCACAAAAAGTTCACCACTTGTTGGTAGATTAAGTATAGGTGTAGTGGTAAGACACTTTTTTAACTCTATGAAAATTTATTGTCATTCATTATTCCCAAAGAAACACTACTCCCTTTTGATTAATATTTATTGGAGGGTTTCAAAATCATGAAAAATTTCTAAAAATAAACGCTAATAATCATATGGTCCAAGGATAATACACATATCGATCACATATGATTTACTTTTACAATAATTAATTGAATTTTTATTTCAAGGGTCTATAGATTTCCCATAACATGTGATAATATTCCCCAACAATGAGTATTCCATAAAAAAGAACTCACATTTATTATACATTGCATAAATTTTCTATCTCTATAAGGTCTTTATCATAGTTCTCATATATTCCTAATGTTCTTCAATGCTTTTAGATTAATTTACAATATCTTTTAAAAAGACTACGACTATTTTTTAAGGAAATCACTAAAGACACTATTCATAAAGTCCATGAATATTTATAGATAATTACTGAGTCTGGATGGAATTAATTTTAACTCATAGTTATCACACCTTGTATGGAATTAAATCTAGGGGATTGGCTCCCGCTTAAACCTTAGTTGCTAATACCCCAATTGAAGATCCACTTTATAGAAGTATTGGGCTTCAAATAGATGAAAAATCAAGTCATTAATCAATGTAATATGGCACTTATTAATTTATCATGACATGTTTAGATCATGATAATCAATTAAATGGGGAATTTACCCATCCACTATCATGATTAATAGGACTAGTGTGCCTCATGGTGATGATTTTGTGATTATGAAACCCATGTCTAGATTCTATTATAGTAGTATCTAAATCACCTCATGTTCCAAAAAAAATAATTCTATAGAGATTATTGGATATAGAAAAATATTTTCGTATGAGATCACCTGAAAATCCATCTTCTTGACTTTATGGAAGACCTAAAAGTTCATTGGGAAGAACATCAATGTATTCCATCGCAATTGGAATGTCTTAGAGGATGATATTTTCCTTATAAATGATCATTTTATATTGAAAAAACATTATTATTAATGGATTAATATTCATTATTGAAATGTTGGTGCAATGGGAGACCCATCCATGTCCTCACAGTTGTTTAGAATGAATAGAAAATTCAAAATATAGAGAGTGATTTTATTCTGGTGGAAATTGATGTTGGATCTATTTAAGGAAATTTAATCCAAACCTATAATTGCATAAAATTAAACTAACTGAGTATCAAAAGGATATCTAGAAATTTCAAACCATAAATTTTGAGAGGGGAATACTTCTAAACCTGGGATTAAATTATTTCCCCACTTGTTATTTTCAAAAACATCTCTACTTCCATGAATTGTGGTGGTGACTGAATAGTTCTTCTAAAATTTCATGATATGAAGGAAAATTTAGATGTAGAATAAACATGTATGTTATCTATTCTTTAATGAATAATAATTATTATTATAAGCACTTCATTTCATGGATCCACCATAGTGTCTGTAATGGCATTAACTCTCCCTTGATAGCATAGTGGTTATTGGCACTAATATTCTCCAACCATCCTTACTATAGTGAATTGGTTTGAAAAGTTCCCATATTCCTCACAATTGACGCAATGTATAGATGAATGAGGTATAACTAGATCATTCCTTTCATTAATTACATCTGTGGGTATTTTCCATAACAAATCACCAGCTTTGTTCCCTTTCTTTCGAGACCTAATGAATTTCCTTTCCTAATTCATGAAATTTATAAGGTTCTTAAATCCACAGTTTCAATTAGTGGGATACTGATATTACTTATCATCATTTTATTTTTCCTTCATAACTATTGAATTATAATCTACTTTATACTAATTATCCCCCAGAGATCCTTGGGATTTATTGATATCTATTTCATCATTGGGGCCACATCATAAAATTTTGTCATAGCTATCAAATTTTCAAATCAACATCGATTTTAATTGACACTATTTTATCCCACCAATTAATTGATCAACATTTCCTTATTAGGTAATGGAAAATGTAGAGATGTATCATTCTTGTATTTTAACATTTTCCACATACTCCCTAATGAATTTTCAATCTTTTTTTTCTTAAAGAAAATAAATACCTATCTATTAAATGTTATAGAATGTGAGGAATTTTTTTTGGTAAAACACATTCTTGAATTACTTCCACCCCATCACAAGGATTTCCTCCTCCGGATTTTTATTCTTGGTATTTTCCACCATTGATAAGATTATTAATTATTTCAACAAACTGCAAGTATAAAATTCTCTTTCTCAAAATACATAAGGTCGGAGAGGAAATTTTCATTGTAATTGATCCTATGTTTAATGATTATGGGATAATATGGTCTATTTAATATCATAGTACTTTGTCACATAATTTTACCAATTGCATCTTATTACTTATCTATAGTTTGATTAAACCTCATGGTTTATGATTCTCTTCCAAAGCAACGTTATCTGAGTGAGTGTCATCACAACGGTCTTAATGGATTCTCCAATTTGGTTGGGTATATTGTTTTTTACATCCTCACATTTCCTTTCACACTAGTTCATTACATGATTCCTCCTATATTTTTCCATCATCTAGAATTAATGGAAGATTATAGATGATTAACTCTAAACTATTAAACACTGAATGTGGAATATAATAACATTAAAGTGATAATTTTTAAATTCTATTTATTCCTTGACTTTTGAATTTATAGGATTCAATATATGTTATCAATTTTCTCTTTCTTATCGTAGACACATCTGTGAATTTTTATTCTTCTAATAATGATTATTTAGGATCCTATCAATTTTCCTAATAATATCCATAAGGAGTGTCAAACAAGTATTTTAGAAAATAATCTTGTTGTGCACAATTACCAAATCAATTAGAACTTATTAAGGCATTTTTTGGTGTTATACCTAGGTATAGATGTTCCTGAGCCACATTCACTTGTAGTATCCAAACATGAATGTATATTTCTAGAAACAATAGACTCTATACTTTACCAAAAGATAGTGATTTATTCTTTTATTAGTTTTATCTATAGGGATTTCTATAGAGTTGTTTAGTCCTAATAACAAAACTATCTAAACCTATCTTCGATGACAACTATGAATACCCTTTTATTTTTTACACATAAATTCATGATTTATTAAATAATGGTACACATAATTCAACCTAGAATACCATTATTTCAAGTGTATTTGGTAAATAGGTATATAAAAAACATATTAAAAATAGGATATACATAAAAATTATTCAAAATATCCTTAACATGATCATAATATTCCATCATTTTTAAAACATCATGGGATAACCATGGGACATACATAAGAACGGGGTGATCTATAAATCCCAGTAAGGGAAGTAACATGAAATAACAAGAAGAATGTATTACATGTTATACAATAGAAATTTAAATATGATATAAAATGGAGAGAACCATAAACCTGAAAGGAAAAGTATTGATATATCATAATAATATAAAGACAACATGGGGAATTTGAAATAACTAAAAAAATGACATCATTAAAATGTGTCAGGTATAACATCCAAGACATAATTAAATGGACGAAAAAGTATCATGATGGATTAGGTTCACTACCTAATCACATTAATGATGTACCAGGAGACCAAATCATTACTCAATGCATTGGTGTGCTATGTTATTCCCTGTGGAACTCCCACTGGTTTGTCGTATACAAGCATTGGTGTGCTATATTGATCATTCACAATAAGATCGTATTTCTTCACATTAATTTTTTGGATAAATGAGTATGAAAAACAAAAATTGGACTACCTAATAAAAATGTGTATAGGTTTTTGTTGGTGAATAACCATGATTGTTAATAGAGATGTTATTCACAGTAAAAGGGTTTAGCATGGAAAAATCACAGTGAAATTTTGGAAGCATAACGACAGTACTTAAAGATTCATAAAATATTTTAATTAGTGATAAATGGGTATCTAATAACATTGAAATAAAATTTAAAGAAATTGGGATGTGCAAAAACATATTCCATCATTATGAATTGAATATAAAAGGCATAAAATGAAGATTATTCTTGAATAATGAAGAGAATTAAATGTCCCATTACCTTGATAGGGTTGTTTGAAATGCTGGGGAGCAGAATATTGAATGCATGGGGGAACATTGGGAGGACTCTATAGAGGTAATTTCATATAAATTATGGGATATGTTATAATTTAGCCAAGAGTAATGGGATCATGGACTGGTTTATATAGAAAAAGTGAGAGTGTTCTTTATTATTTTCCAAATATAGTTTTTGGACTATACACATCAATGTAACAAAAACCAAAATCCCTCCAATGTTTGTAAAAATGGATTATTCAAAATAGAACTATTTTTTATTATTTTGTATGTAAATTGTATGAAGTCATTAAAATATTACACTTGGTGATGTTCATGTTAGTCCTGTTTATATATAATTTATCTTAAAACTATAAAATGTAATATAAGTTTTCGAGGATTCACAATGGTTTTATAAAATTAATAAAAAACCACATAATAACATTATTTTAAAGGGGAATCATTCATTGGGTCCTATATAAATTTTTTGGAATTTTTTACATCACTTTGGGTCATTATGATATCATAATACACAACATATATTTATATTGTAAGTAATTTTAACCCAAATATTCAAATATCTTAGAAAATTACAAATAATTCACCATTGGATAATTTCAACATGATGACTAAAAATATAAAATATATTTTATCAAAATAATTTTCTAAATATGTGATGATTGAATTTAAAAACAATAATTGGAAATAATTGAGAAATGATTAGTTTTTTATGACAATAAGAATATTCGAACACATATATAAATTCTATTTGAATTCATAAATAATAGATGAGAATTTATATTTAAGAAATATTTATTAATAATATTATTATAATATCATTTATTTTGAAAATTGATTTATTTATCTAAAAGAATAAATTAATTGATATTTCATATTACCCATAAAACATTTTTTTATCATGTGATATTCAAAATAATTTATAATGTAAATGAAATAAGATGAAAATATAACTATTATTCTATTGATAATAAATTATATAATCAAATTATTAGGGTATTGATACATAAACCTATATTACACCATCAAATTATCTAGAGAAATGGTTTGTGATGGTAATCTTTTCATGGGGTGGTTTGGCATACATGGTTTGGGCCATGATATCGATGAGCTTGAACTTCCCCCATAAATGGTGTATCTCATAATTTAGTTTTCGGATCGCTAGTTGGAGTCGGTGAAGGGATAATTCTAGTAATACTATCTACCTTATGAGCATTGATTAAGGGTCTTTATAGGGTGTAATACAACTATTTTAGCTCATCACTTCCTTTTTCATTGTCAAATGGATTTATCAAAACCCTATATTAATAATAATCATATGAATACTATTCAATGGATATATTATTAATGGTAATGTTGATTATCTATATTCTATATAAGACATTAATAATAAAACCAATTAAGTGCATCTATTTTATATAACCATAATACACAATACAGAATTTATTCAATCACCAAGAGAATTTTATTTTTAAAAATTAAGGTCGTTATATAGAGATTATGCTTAATAGTGGTATATGTGTGGAATATGGAACTTATTGATGATTCACATGTATAAATTTTTCTATACACCATTATTGTACAATGATGTAAAACAATTTATGAGAGTATTTTTTGTCAGATGACATGAAATGGGAGAAATCTTTCAAATAGTCAAAATTCATTGTATGAATAGAGTAAATGCTAACTGATAATAGAAAAAAGGTGGAATTACCTCTCCCAATACCGATATATAATGGGGGTAATATTATAATTGAATTCATTACATTGGTACCAAATAAAATTGGATGGAATGGTATATTATGTTTTACAATGAATCTCCTTACAAAGAGTAATTTTGTTATGAAATTAGTGAGGATCTACCCGTTGTGCATCATACACATATCTATATTAAGTTTTTTGTCGAGTCATTATGATTAACCAATATCAATTTTATAAGATAATGAACCTCTATTGAGGTCATAAGTTTAGATGAGGATTCAAAAGGCTCAATAAATTGGCATAATGTGAGTAATTATTATCATACACAAACAGCTGGTTAGTCTGAAATGACTATCTAAAATGTAAGGGACATGTTGATTTCATGATAACATGGATTATATGGATCATCGGATATGTATTTTTCTCTATTTTAATTTTCATACAAAAATATATTTCATTCAAGGATACAAATTACACTATATAGATCCTTATATGGGGATTGATATAGTACTACATCCTTCAGAAAAAAATATGGAATGAATGCTAGTTGGTCCAGAACACATTGAGAATATGACTTAGAGCATTTGAGTAATCCAAAACCATATCATGAAATTCTAAATAAGATATAAAATATATAAAATTATACTGATGAAATACCTTGAGTTTTATGTAGATGGCCATTTCTTCTTGAAGGTTTAAACATGGAATGATTTTATAAGGATTTCAAATAATGTAAATATAATTCAATGGAATATTGGAACATTTGATATTTTCAAGGGCAGTTGAGTTTGTATTTTTGGGTCATTCCACCTAGCCTTTCAATAGTTTATAACATCTCACTTTTCATATTATTATAAAAGTAAAATCAAGACCAAATAAATGTACTCATCAACAAGGAAATAAATATGTTTCCTGACTTTTCCAACAACGAAAATCTAGTTTAGATTAATGATTCTATAGATTACGTGTTTTAAGAAACAGATAAATCAATTGGAGAAAGTGCTTTGTAGGAATCAATTTTTGTAGGAATGTAATGTGTGATCCAAAAGAAGATATAATGAATAATTACCACAATTTTTTCGTGGTATGATATATACGTGAAATTTCAAAGATGAAATTGTTTTTTTGGGGGAGAATATAACACATGAGATTATAATATAATAAAAAACACTTCATTATATTAAGACACTATGTAATACATTGATATTTATTTCATCTTAACAGCCCAAAAAATATATAATTACTTTCACTATGACAACTATACCTACTGATAGAGAATATAAAACAATATTTGTAAGTTCAAAAATCATGATGTCTATAAAAATTCATTATGAAAACAATCAAATGATGAAAAAATGTCTTTATATTATGAATAAAATAGTACTAAAAATAATGGAAATTGCAGGATCTATAAGGACGGGGTGGGTGATTTTATAAGAAATAATTAAGTGAATTTTTAAGAAGGGTAATCTTATAACTGGTATTAGAACATTCAGAATTGGACCATTATAATAATAACAACGATATATTGTCATGACCCTACCCTGGGGCCCGTACCATGACTACCACAATCCTTCCTTCTATAGGCCAAGGGCTAGTGACTAGCACCGGAAAGGAATCTCCCAAAAAGGGAAGAAATTTCCATTAAAACTGTACACACCCAGACAAGTCATACTGCACAACTAAAACTATCATGGAGGGAAAGTTTTATAACCATCAAAATGTAACATGACTGAGAGTAATGTGTGCAAACTGAAAGTTAAAGGGGGGCCATGATACAAGACCCATTGAATGGAATGTAGAAAAAATAATTATATGCTCTGGAGTTCGTCCGCCATGGAACCTACCTGAAGGCTAAATACATCTACCAATCAGATGTCACTATAGCACAACATGTATATCAAACCACTTCCAAGTACCTTCTACTCCTGGGTCGCAAAGGCTATAGTCAAATCTGTCTATCGTCTGCAAAAATCAGAAAAGGTGGGGGAGAAACCCATGCAGAGATGAGTATAATAATAATTCATAAGGACCCTGAGTACCCCAAAGGTCTCTCAGTATTCCACAATGGAAAAACCACAATGAAAGATCTCATAAACATATTACAGAATAAAATACACAGCTCACACTAGGTATAACTTATGTACATGAATTAAAGATGATACGTTATAAAGTTAGATTATCTTATCATATCGAGATGCGCTACTAATGATCCGAATAGGGTCGCTAGGTGCTGACCCATAGTGGATTTCTATGTGCGTACCCATAGAGGACCTCTAGGTGCTATCCTATAGAGGATCACTACGTGCTAAACCACCGAGGATCGCTAGGTGCTAACCCATAGAGGATCACTATTCTTTCTTCACGTCACAACCTACCACAGGTTTTCGAAACATAGCACACTTGATTTGTAGAGGATCCTCTCCACAAGACATTGCCCATACCTCAAAGGCCACTAAGTCCCACATATAATAACCCCAAAGTATCGTCCCATAATAATGGACCAAACGAAATAGACGGCACGTCGAACATATGCCAGATCTGTAAGTTATGGCATATTTCATAAAAAGGGACTAGTTGGATTCAATTATAATCCAACACATCTATACACAAACATCTGAAAAAAATCAAGAAGTGTATATCATAAGGACCAATATATCATAATTTTCCCAATGACACTAACGGAGTGTCAATAGGATATGAGGTTTTCAAGATAAAAGTGTTTTAGTAAACCGGGGGCCGGTTGTGCCTAAACCCTGTCGGACCCGGTTAGACCGACCAAACCAACCCAGCCCAGGGGTTCTAGATACCCATGGTTTAATTAGAAGGACTCTACCTAACCACTTTCTAGTCGAGGTTGGTCAAGGGTGAGGGCCTAGCTTGCCGGGTTTCTTGGTGACTTGTTCTCGTCCTTCCTGGCCAACCCGCGTATGTTCGGTGCATCCCATAGTCTAGAGTGTGACCCACCCACCTAATTCATTCCACATGGTGTGGCCAGTGTGGTCCATATAGTCGGGATGCAGCTGTAGCGCCGCATCCATCTCCCCTGCTGGCCCCACAGACACAGGCCCTCCTCCAGCCACAATCGACAGACCATAGCTCACCAGCCACCAGATGGCCCTGATGTGGGAAATCCCTCCACACTGTGTTGATAGGCGATGCAACTTCTCGCTGCTGATGTGCACCGCCACCCTCCACTTGCGGCTACTGGCACTGGAGTGCTGACGATACATTCTACAAGCCACTGAACTCACCCCTCTGGTACGTTTCATGAACCACTTGTGCCTTTAGAATCCTTAGGTCATCACCTTCGCTATGACGGCCTCAAACATTTTTTCTCGTAGTCTCGATAAATCATCCACAAATAACTCACAATAAAAAATGGAAGTGGGTCTGTGGCTTTTTCGTATCTTCCCTCACCCTCCACATAAGATTTTATGCACGGGGAAAGTATTAACCACATAGAAAGTGTGAAACCTGAAATCAAACCCCTGCACAATATCCACCAATAGGAACGAGCTATTCAAATATCAACATCTTAGTTAGTTGATCTGCATTCATCATTAATATTCAAGAATGAGGAAGAAATAATCCAATGCATAAGTTGCAATAATCCCATACCTCATTGGCATTCGATGTCAAAGTGTTCATCCTTGAGGTTTTAAGATGTTGACATCCATTTGGGCTCCATTCTTCGAGGCACGACAAAGACGATGAAGGCTTTCCAGCATTCATCATTCTTCATTGTAGAGTAAAACTATCAGTGGTTCATCAGAGAATCCCCAGAGTTTAATTATACAATCTTACAAATGAGGGTTTAATAAAAATAATCACATCACAACATTTCCATTATGATGTGATGTTTCATCATTATGCTACTTATTTTATGAATCTCCATCACTATTATTCTTACTTTATTGCTTCATTATATTGAACGATAGAGGCCATTAATGAGTTTCATTTTTATCTATGTCGCCACATGGTTGCTGCACCATAGCATCGTCGTCCTCCACCCAGCATCGAGAAAAAAAAATAATTCATTAATTATTTATCACAAAATGTTCAAAAAATAATCTTTTTTCCCAGCCCCTACTGGCTGATGATATGTCATTTCTAGGAAATTCCTAGCATTCTGAGTTCAATGGTGGCCTCAAATTTTTTATCCAAGAACCAGTTAAAAAAATTCAAAATGCCACTCTCATATTTAATAAAAGTACCTTAGAAAAAATTGAAAATTCCATTTTTCACTCTCATGGATTCAAAATCACATGACGTTAGAGTGTCTATTTTCAAGATAGTTTTATATAATAACAATAATTACATGAAATTTTTGATACATTACATTGTCCCCCCCCCTAAGGCTTTACGTCCTTGAAATCCAAAACAAAACTAATCAAATAGATGGGAGTATTAATCATGTATCTGAGCCTCATTCTCTAATTTTATCACTTAGAGATCCTCTTCTGCCATCGAATGCAGTCAAGAGGAATCCATCACCCAAGTAGGACCCGCTCATGTGAATCCTGTATCTCCACCGAAAACACCAAAAATGTCGCCCCATCATCAATATCTAGATTGGGCCAGTTAGTGACATATGATGGATCATGCATGTATCTCTTTAGCTGCGATACATGGAAATCATTAGGCACCCGGTGCATCTATGGGGGAATATGTAGGCTGTATGCCATCTTTCCAACTCTTCTCAGGATCTGGAAAGTTATGATGATCCTCGGGGTGATTGCCACTGGAAAATAGGATCTCCCTACTCAAACTCCAAAGGTCTATGTCTCCTATCAGCATAATACTTCTTCCTTCAATATGCAGTCCCCATCCACTCCTAGAGGATCTACATCTTCTCAGTGGTAGCTCATCTAACATTATATCCTTGATTTTTGACACCCCAAGTTTTGTATGGTATATGGGTAAACATCAAGGCTACTTGTACCAGGTCTCAAAAGGTGCCATGAAAATTATGGAGTGATAGTTGTTGTTGTATGTAAACTCCACCAGTGGATGATGGTCCTCCAAATTGTGACCAAGATCTAGGAGACAAGCACAAATAATTTTTTCCAAGGCCATTATGGTTCACTGTGTCTGACTATCCGTACGGGGATGAAAAGATGTGCTCAATCTCAGCTAAGTCCCGAACACCTCCTTCAACTCCTTCCTCAACTGAGATATAAAGCATGCATCATATACTGAGATGATTGTCGAAGGGAACCCATAGAGACTCAATATATATTGGACATAGAGGTGTTTCAAGCCCTCTACTGGATCGTTCTCCAGGATGGTTAGGAAGTTTTCCGAATTGGTGAATCAGTCAACAATCACCAAAATAGAGTTTTGGCCCCTAGATGTTTGTTGTAATCCCGTCACAAAGTCCTTCAAGATACCATCCTATTTCCACATTGATACCTCAAGTAGTTTTTCAAATCCTCATGGAACCTGATACTTGGCATTCACTTTCTGATAAGTGTGGCCATGTGAATTGAACTTTTGCCCAACATTATTCATCCTTGGCCACCAGTACTGACATCGGAGGTCCAGAATCATCTTTTCCACACCAGGATGTACCGCCAAAGGGGAAATATTAAAATCCCTCAACGCCTCCTCATGTAACATCACTGGTATTAAGGTGAGTCCTTGGTAATGGATGGCGTGCTCCCCACCTATCATAAATCCATCAAGTGCATCTCTTGGGGATATATGTGCATGTCAGGACTTGTAATAAACATCCACAAACTGTGTCTCCCAAAATTGCTGTAAGATTAAGGGAGTGACAGTCATATACTAGAGGTAAGCGGCTCCATCACTATCCATGAAGGATATCTAAATTACGACTAGCTTCTCCCTTGCCTCACTCAACAGCTGCAAACTAGACCTCCTGCTGAGTGAGTTTTCCACCACATTCCCCATCCCATGAGTATAGAAAATCTCAAATACATTGTCTTGGATGAACTCTATCCTTCACCAGTATCTCATGTTTAGGTCCTTCGATGAGAATATATACATGAGACACTTGTGGTTGGAGTAGATGGTATAATGGTCAACCATCAAGTAGTGCTACCACATCCTCAAGGAAAAGACCACTACTACTAACTACAGGTCATGGGTCTCAATGTTCTCTTCATTACTCCTCAACATTTGTGATCCACAGTTGATCAATACTTTATCCTGTAGGATTATATAACCCAATCCATTCCTTGATGCATAATTTTTAAATATATACCCAACAACCTCTTTCAGTAGTCTCAAGATGGGGGCACTCATCATTCTTCACCTCAGCTCATGGATACATTGTTGACATCTGTCCATCAATACAAATAGTTGTCATATATTTTTATAAGATGAAAATGGTGTTGTTACTTTGGAAATGTTAGGTACGAATATTTAATTGTACCAAGCCATCCCTAGGAAACTCTGCACCTCGTTCACACATCAAGGTGTCTCCCAAGAAAGAAATGTGTCTATCTTTACTCTCTCCACTACCAGACCCTCTTCTAAGATAAAGTGTCCTATAAATATGACCTCCCATATTCACAACTAGCACTTTGAGAGCTTACCATAAATGTATTTCTCTCGTAGTGCGTTTAAAAATATCTCCAGTTGTGTAGAATGCTCCTCATCTGATGTTGTGTACTAAAATATGTAATCAATGAAGACTACTAATAAATTATCAAGGTAAGGTTAGATGTTTCTATTAATGAGTCTCATGGACACTATTGGCGGGTTGGTCAAGCTGAAGGGAGTCACCAAGAACTCGAAGTGGCCATAAAGACACCTGAAGGATGTCTTTGATAAATCCTCATCCCATACCTGAAGCTAGTGATAGCCTGATATGAGGTCTATCTTGAAGAACCACCTCACTCACTTCATCTGATCAAAGATGTCTTCAATCCTACGTAGTGGATACCTGTTCGTAAAGGATACCTGGTTTAAGAACTGAAATTCCATGAATAGATTCCTGATCACATCTTCATTCTTGGAAAACAACATCAGGGCTACCCATGGAGAAACAATGGGCCTTAAAATCCCCTTCCTCGGCAAGTTCTCCAGTTGTACCTTCATCTCACGAATATTTGTGGGAGCCATCCGATATGCAGGAGTAGATATCAATGCCAATCCCGGGTATAAGTCAATTTAGAATTATACCTCCCAATGATGAGGTAGTTCACATATATCTTTGGGAAGACATCCACATACTCGTCCGCCACTATAGGAAAGCTCAGACTTCCCTCATCCGCCACACCTACGGTGAGGATAGACAATTGGTGAGTGATCAGCTGGACCCTCCTCTGAGATAGACCATCCTATGATGTGATAGCTCCTTTTTCACTAGTGAAATAAAAAATTGTCCCATCCTCATGAACACCCCACACTTTGCACCTAAAAAGTTGATCTAGGCATTGATTATGGATAACCAGTCCATACCCAAGATGATGTCTTATGGCCTTGACTCTGCTACTATGAGATCCCTGCCAAAGTTCTAAACTCTTAGAGTATGCTCTCACTACCGAAACTTGTATGTAATCATCGAATTCCATCCCGTAAGAGTATATAATAGTAATTATTGAGCCAATGGATCCACCGAAATCTCCACGCTCGTAATGAGAGTTTTGGAAAAGAAAAAGTGACAAGCACCTATGTCTATAAAAACTACAGCTACTGTGGAGTAGACACAGATCATACATATAATCAACTATGTATTTACTTGGTCATAATCATCCATCTCTTGAAGCTTTCCCCACCCCTGTACACCTGCTCTTAGAGATCGGGGTGGACCACCTGGTGGTGGAGGTGGTAGTACCTCAAACTGTCATCCACCTACTGTTTCTCAACATACACCCATGCTAAATTCTCCTCACTACGGACCTCCTCTATCGAACCTATATCATTGTCTGGGCTATCCCACAACTACCTGCTAGTCATCTGCACTAGGAGTAAGACAGTCGCGAGCCATGTTCCCTTGTCTGCTACAAGAGTAACAAACAGTAGTCCTCAGAAGAACTCATCTACCTCGCAACCTCCACACCACCAACCATGAATCCTTGGGTCATCCCCCATAAGGTCTTGCCTATTTGAACCTCTACATTGACTACACAATTCATTGTGTACATGACTCGGCCACCTTTCATCCAGTTGTGGCTCTCACCATTGGTGCTTCCTCGGCTAGGAAGATCTCCATCAGTAGGGATCGCTCAAGCACTTCAGCCTACATCAAGATGTTGAGTGAAATCATAAATGCCCTAATATCTCATCATAGTCCTTCATCAATGGTCCGAGCCCAAAATAATGGGTAACATACCATGTTAGTGGAGTAGCGGGAGTGTTTGGTAATCCTCGTTGTGTACTGTTCCACAATCAGGCTACGTTACTACAGGTGTAGTAGCTCCTGAATATGCACTGAGCATAGTTTCAATGGTTTGAAATCTACCCTAATGAAGCTCTCAATGTTTGACTAGAAAAGGGTTGCCTCCTCGTGTGTCTGGAGTGTCAAGCTCCACCACCTCTCTATCGTGCCCAGAAAAAGGCTACCAGCTAGAACATCCATGTAGTTGTAATGTTTCTCTACTATGCGAATACCCATAGTAACTACCTCTAGCGAATCATCAGCTGCCTGAGGATCTGTCTTGCCTCAAAATCTCAAAGGCCTATGACTTTTGAACTCGTTCAACATTCTCAGTCGGTATGCACAATCCACTGGTGGGGCTGTTAATAACTACTTCTCTCCATGTGGTGGTGGTGCAGGTACACCACCAAAGGGTGATAGTGTTGTAAGCGGTCCCTATATCGACGCCGCATCGCTTAGTGGACCCTTATCGTGATCTACCACTATAATCATGGCTAGCTGTCTTCGGGGGGGTATCCTTTAGAGAAATAGATGCACCATGGTCAATAAATTAAATCTTCTGATCTAACATAAAATATATCTAGAGAAAAACTTTTACAAAACAAATGAAACTAGTGTTTTAGTGTACCAAGTAGGAAAAAGAATTTATGGTCCTGGTGAATGGATATGTCAGCCTTCACACCAATAACGGACTCCCAGACTGAAATCCGAACTCAATACACTTACAAATTTTTCCCCCACTAAACAAAAATGAAGACTCATAGTTCTTCCAGTAGAACTGACGACCCTCTGATACTACTTTATTATTACACGTCCCCTCGGGACAGCTCATGAAAACCCCAAGCATGCCTTCCATAGGCCAAAGGTGGGTGACTAGCACCAGAAATACATATCTTAAAAATGGATGGAATTTCATTTAATCTTTCTCACACACACAAGTCATACCAGAAAAATAAAAACACAAAGGGTAGAAAGTAGTACAACCACAAATAGATACACTAATGAGAGTAAAGTGTGTATAGTAAATGTAAATGGGGGCCAGGATACAAACCCAACTTAAAGAAAAGTAAAAAAAAAGAAGTAAATGCTCCAGAGGTCATATGCCAAGAAACCTATCTAAAGGGTAGGTATAACTCTCTATCAGAAGTCACCATAGCACACCAAATCTATCGATCCACTTCTAATCATTGTCTAGTCCTGGATCCCCAAGGCTCTATTCAAATCTATTTTTCATCTGCACAAAACACAACTAGTGTAGGCGATGCTCGTGCAGGGGTGAGTATAACAATACTCAGTAGGGACCTCAATAACCCCAAAGGACTCTCAATAATACATGAAGGAAAAACAGAAAATAATGATATCAAACCTATAAAACAATGTAAAATAAATATCTCCCACTTGGTATGACATAAGTATAGAAGTAAAGATGATTTGCTGTAAAGCTATACTATCTTATCCTGTTGCGATGCTCTACAGCTTACCTGCATAGGGTCACTGGATGCTGAACCATATAAGATCTCTAGATGATGACCCATATAGTACCATTAGGCGATGTTTCATAGAGTAACTCTATGTTCTAACCCAAATAGTTTCAATAAATACTGATCGACAAAGGATCACTATTATTTTTTCACATCACATTCAACCACTGCATTTCCACACTTTTCACGCTTGATTTACAAAGGATGTGCTCCCCAAGACATTGGGTCAACATAATCCACCATTTTTTCCCACATAGTGTAACCCCAAATCATTTTCTCAATGTAAGGGTCCCAACACAACAGACTACGCATCGATCAGATGCACAATTTGTAAGTTATAGGATTTTTTTGTAAAAATGTCTCGGTTGGATTCGAGTCCAATCCAACCTAAATGTAATCCAAAATATTTATAAAACTCAAGATTATTTTATCAGAAATTCCACCTCATCGCAAAGATCCCAACAACACTAACGGCGTGGGAATCAGATGTAAGGTTCACAAGAAATGGGCGTTTTTGAAAACTGGGGGCCGGTTGTGTCAGGGCCCAGTCCGACCTTGTGGGACTGAACCGACCAACCTGGCCATGGGGTTCCAAATACCCCTAGTACAATTAGATGTTCTCAAAATGACCTAGTAAGGGTTGGTGTCAGTCTTTTCCGGCCTTGCTAAATGGGCCTCGCCGGACCTGGCCCTGTTTGAACGAGGGTCTAGCCCGTCGAGTCACCCGATGACCCGGTCTCATCTAGCCCGAACTGAAGTGTGCAGGTCTGGCCTGGCCCACTGGCTCGAGCATGGACCACCCTCTAAATATTGGCCGCACCGTGTGGTTGGTGGTGTGTAATCCAGACGGGACACAACAAACTGTGTCGTGCCCGTCTCAGTCGTGGTCCCCATAGACACGGGACCTCCTCCATCCGTGGTTGAAATTACGTGGTTCACCAGCCACCAAAAGGCCCATATGCAGGTTGTATCTCCACATGGTGCTGATAGGTACAATGCCTTTTCAAAACAGTGATCATTCGGCCACCATCACCAGCGGTACATTCGATGAGCCACCAGAGTCGCTCAGCTAGTTCGTTTCTCAAACCACATTCATCCTTGGAATTATTAGGCCATCAACTTCACTGTGATGGACTCAAACTCATTTTTACAACATCTGGTCATTAGTGATAAATGTAGAATAAACAACTATGGTTGAGTGTTAGGTCCTTGTTTGTGTCGGCTGGTGCCCTCTACAATAGAGTTTAACTGTGGGGGAAGCTTTTAAAAACACATCAAGAGTAGAACCTGAATTCAATCCCCCACATAATATCCACCCACTATAATTTCTGATTCATTGATCAACCCATCAATTGGTTGATCCGGATTAGTTTTTAATTTTTAGGAATGAGGAGGAAATCATCAAAAACATAAAATTCAATAAACCCCTAACTCATTGTCGCATGATGCCGAATCATTTATCATTGAGGTTTCAAGATATCAATGTTTCTTCCACCTCCATTCTTCGAGGCATATAAAAGACAATGATGTCTCACCGACATTCTTCATTATTAATTGGAGAGGAAAATTGTCGGAAATTCGTCATAGAATCCACATACACTAATTTCCCATTATCCCACATGTTTGTTTAATTAAAATAATCATGTAGCGATGTTTATATTATGATGTGAAGTTACATTGTTAAATTGTTTCCATTATGAAACAACGTCACTATTATGCTAATTTATTTCATTGTTAAACTACAAGATATGAGCCATTAAGGAGCTTCACTAATGCGCCATGTCGTCGCCCGGTCGCTGCACCACAACATCATCAGCTTCCAACCAATGACGAGAAAATAAATAAAATAATTCATTTCAATTATTTTATTATTTTTCTCAAAATTTCCTGAGAATAACATTTCCTATCAGCCATTTTCAGCCTAATTTAAGTCATTTATAGTTGAATCATGACATTCTGAGTTCAATGGTGACCTAATATTTTTGGTTCGAGCAGTGGTTCAAAAAGACCAAATATCCCTCTCATACGTTCACCAAATGTACCTAAAAAAAATTCAAATTTCCATTCTGGGCTCTTCTAGCCTTAGAATTACATGCCGCCAGAGTGTACTATCTTAAAATTATAACATATAAAAAAAATTACTTGTAATTTATGAAACATTACAACTATGTTTATTATGTGTAACATATAAGTGTTAAATGTAACAAAAAATATCTTTTAGTTCTAGTATAACCAATAATTGTAAAAAATATTTTATATTTGTCAAATTATAATATTGTAATTACATTCCTTATAACTAGAAAATAATTTAATGAAAATGCTTTTTTACATTTATAACACCAAATAGATGAATTTTAATTACCCCAAGAACTTTATTAAATAATTATTGTTATTACACATAGAAATTTATTTTCTAAAAAAGTGATTGAAATTTATAGTCAACAAGATAAACATATCCAATTTTGCAGTTTTGAGATTTTTTGGTAACGCATGTGTTCGTATTGTGGAATAAAGTTATAATGTTTATTTGAATTTTTTATTTTAATGGAAGGGATGGATATTAAAATGGTATTTGAAATATGTTTATCAGAGTATTAGAACCTAACATGTTTGTTTCTAGTTGGGGATAAATTATAGAGATAAATCACAGGGGATCAAGAGAACCCATGTGATGATGTGGTGGTCACTATAGCCTCGAATGTATCAAACCATCTACTATCCAATAGGAATTTTAGGGTAATGAAACATACCCCTCCATTTTCGAGAGGTTTTTCCCACTTATTTTATAAATTTTTATTGTCCATGAGCTTTCCCCTTCGTCTATTCCTATTATTTTATTCCCCATTGATATGATGTATTTTTAGGTAGTTTTAGAGTGGACCATGATTCAATTAACTCCCCCATTTCTACTATTCTTTCTCCACTAATGTCAATAATTTATTATGAATTGGTTTTAGTTATAAAAATAATATTTGTGTATATTTTTATATAATCACACGATCCATCAAAACTCTAATATATCCTAGTTATAGACATCCCTAAATGATGTATATTGACCTCTATCCATTGAATATTCAATGATACATAAATCCATGGTGTTATTTATGTTTTTTAGATAAAGTTAATTAAATTAATTATAATAATGGTTCAATTACTTGTGGTTTTGGATAAGGGAGAGGTTGTGGGTTTGATAAGAACCGCCCACGAACCATTATATTCCATTATGGTGAAAGAAGACAACATGGTGAAGTTATAGGAAGTCATAAAAATTTTATATTAATTGATTTTTTAATTAAATTTTTATATTAGTTATTTATGGAGAATTGGAATTTTTTTCATGATATAGAGGATTGGGTGTTAATGTAAGCATGAATGGTCACCTTTAGGCTTGATTGCGAATGGACGTGCCTTAGCATAGCTTCAAACCCTAAAAATGGAAAATATTTAGTTTGAGGTAGGAGGTCTCTTATAAAACCCTTAAAGTTGATATAGTCTTTTAATATTCCATGTGATGTATGGTCCTACCTCCAAAGGCATGGACCTCCTTTTAACCTGGATTATTTTACAAAAATGTTTGAATTGAATTGATCAATTAATTAAACACCTTAAAAATATCAATATGAACACTATAAAATGTATGTGTAGGTACTTTTATTGAATCCTCATCCATCAATAGTTGAAGTCTTAATTTTAGACCTCTTAGAGGCATTTGGGACACAATGAGTGTTTCCCTTCAAATGAAGTGGAATAAAACTGGATATTTGGAACATAATTTATAACCTTGTACACACACTTTATGGTGAGATATGACCCTGAAATTCATGAAAAAATAGGACATGGAAACATGTTTAATTAATATATGTCCAAGAGGCTCTTAGTGAGGAATTAGCATTAGTGACCCTCACTCATCCAATGTTATTAGGCAAGGTGGAAATACCTTCGGCAGATCTAGATCAGGTTGGGTAAGTGGACCAACCATAAGAGAATTTGACTAATGAGATGTATCATGTGCCACTCTTGAGTATAAAAAATTTTATTTACTCCTTGAAAATATTCATGAAATTATATCTTGATAATGATGTAATGGAATGTTCAATCCTTGTGGATTTGGGAATTTATAAAAAAACACAGATGATATGGAGGACCCATGTGGGGTGCAAATGATATAGTATGGCCTAGTGGAATTGAGTGGGGTCCCTATTGAAATAGTAACCCTAATTGGGTGTATATGATTGGGTAGTGATTGTTTTTGTTTTCCCCTTGGAACTCAAAATTATATGTAGTCCCAAAGGGGAAGAGATTGTGGGGATGAGAATGAACATGTGACTATCCCTAGATATGACATATTATTTTATTATATATTGTGACATAAGATTACATAGGAAACGTAAGAATCATCCAAAAGGCTTATAATTATTCTGATTTCCTAAGATAATTGAGAATCACTAATTGAGATGTATATGATAGAATGATTTCAAGTATGTTTTGGATTTTATATAGTAATATATTTGGGTGGATTCCACGTTTTACTAGAATCTAGTTATATAGTTGATACAGTCATGGATTATTGTTGGTGGTACATTGGATCCAGCAACATAGCTATGTGAAGATGTTTTTATTGGAATACATGTGATTGAAGGGATTCCTTCGATATAATGATACCTTCTTGAATTCTCAGGGAGATAAAAATTGGAATTGTGATATCATTAGAACCTTCTGAATTCTTAGGATGAAGGAGATTATAATGGTAGAATGAGGTGTCTCATGCCTGATTACCCCCTCTGAATGGATGGTTTACATCCCTAGGGATAGTATTGTATCCCATTGATTGATGTCTAATATAACCCATATGAATGAGTGGATGCTGCAGTAATGGTTTGGATGAGGATTAATCAGATATTGGATGGAAGGGTGATTGAACATGGATCTAGAAGGGTATTCCATTCTATTTACTCATTGCCCCAACAATCAGTTATTCTTGGATGAATATGATATCTACTAGCGCATCCCTCCTATGAATAAGGCATCAAAAAGATATCAATAATTCCCATTTACTAATACGAGGGTAAACTTTTATGGATTGAGGATGAGAGATTCCAGGTGTCACCCTTGGGGATTCTACTCATTCTAATATAGGTGTTAATATGGGATCCTTGGAGAGAGGATAGAGGTCCCCCCTAAGGTGATGGTCATGCTCAGAGATACTCTAGCCCCACCCATATAACGTATGGATAATTAGGGTGATTGACATAAGGATTGAAGATATATATTTGATTGGCCCGTGTTATTTGTCTATTATATTAAAAGGTGATGATGTTGTGGTTGTAATGATAATCATGATGTTCTTCGAGACCTTCTAAAACTGGACGAACCAATTATTGGAGTTATTTTTTATATTTATGTATTGTTATAATATTTTTTATGATTATTATTTATCATGTCTCCAACACATATGACATTATATTTCAGATTTTATGGTACCATGTTGGTGACACCATATTGTGTTTTTTTACTCACACCGAGGTCAGAAGGACATTGCATGTGGGTAAATGTGTATCCCTCACATGGTTATTTTGTGAACTGTTATGGATGTGGGATAATTTTAGATCAAGTGAGATAACTCATATGAGATCAACAGACAAGGAAAAGTTAAGTCTTAGAATGTTAGTGTATTTTTGTTAACTTTTTCATTTTATTTATCTTGTCTGTATGATCAGAATAGTGGACAGTCTATGTGAGTATTATGTATTCTAAGAAAGACGATTTGATAATATGTTTCATTTCATTATGTAATTTAATTTATTCTGTTTAATTATATCGATGCTCAAATTATTTATATTTAGTGAGATACATTGTTTTTTAGTGTTATTATTTACTATGACACTGGCGTATAGACTCCCCATGGTACCTCCTAAGACACCCATCAAAAGAAATCATTATATAGTGATCAAAGAGATGTGTCTAAGGTCACATGGGGGTTCAGTTCAACTACTGTCTAGAGTGAGATGTTATGTGTATTTAAAAATTTTTATCTGAGGTGAATTTATTTTTATCATACTATTTTAGAATATATTGAAAAGGAGACATAAGAATGTGTTGATAATTTTGATTAAACACAAATTGGTGCATCATGAACAAATTCTTGGTGGATGTACATGTTAATTTCGTTTTGGGATTGATTTCCATGTAATGAAAAACTATGTTTATTTGAGATATAATCATATTCTGACAAACAAGAGGATTGTGATTTGTGATTTGTGAGATAGTGGTGTATGACCCATAGCTAGTTTGATAATTCTAGGTATGATTTTTTTTCATGTAATGTAGTGAAAAGAGGAAACTCATACATAAAATATGGAATGTAAAATCCTCATGATATATGAGCCTTCTAGTATGATTATTTTCCCTCATTATTGAGGATCATCTTTTTTAAGTATCAATAACTTCTCTTACAATGTTTTATAGTATATGTACATGGAGATACTCAACAATGGTGGGAAAACTTTTATACATGTACCTAATTTTGGGAGGACATCATTATAGACCATATGGGGAGAATAATGCTGAAAATGATGGTGATGGAGGAACATGGATTTAGTAGAGATATTGTGAGGTCATGAGGGTTAATTATTGTGTTAGATAAAGACTCCATGGGATGATTATTTGTGTTGGATCAATTATTTAATTTTCCAATAATATCATATATGTTTTTCCATTATATCATGGAATATCCCACCAAATAATGAAATTGGGTGATGTCGGTTCCTTGACATGGATTATCTTAGAAAAAAAACATTGGGGATTGACCTGATTTTTTGATTCATGAGGTATCAATACCACAAGTGGATGCGTGGAAAGAATCTATTCCTTGTTAGGACATTGGGTCACCATCTAATGCCTATATATATGTGTAACCCATGATAGGGCATTGAAACTTTTGATTTCATATATTTATGTTTGGGATCATTGTGGTGTTTCTCATTAGTTATGACGCTACTGAGACAATATTTTTTAGATTGGTGGGCTCACTTAGAGAGCATTTGATTATGACTCACAGTTCACCAAGTCAATTTTTTTATTTATTAGAGGTAAAACCTTTAGATAGTTTATACCATGGTTTCTTAGAGCCTCACCGTTGGGATGCATATGTATGTTCTTGAATCTGAGATCAATATAATGATGGTTTGATTTAGATACCTTTATTTCATGGTAATGGGCCATCTGAGAAGAGGTTTCTATAAGGAACATAGTTTT
This sequence comes from Viscum album, assembly GCA_963277665.1. NCBI lineage: Eukaryota > Viridiplantae > Streptophyta > Magnoliopsida > Santalales > Viscaceae > Viscum > Viscum album. The sequence goes on along the minus strand of OY728151.1, from coordinate 1,489,589,712 downwards.
TGAGATTGGAATGTCCTAGGGATCGTTAAATATACATTGATGATGGAATATAATTGTAACACCCCACGCTTCCACGGTACACTTCTCTTTGAATAAAATAGTAGCGTGTGTTGTACGCATCTTCGAGTTCTAACACACACCACAACCAATCAAAGTAGCCGTTATGAATAGTAATACGTAATTTTTGAAACTTTATAAATTTTATCTTCCTAAATGGACTTCGTTTTTGTATTCGTAATATCAAAATAATCCTAAGTTGATTTTTTTGTAATTTTCGGAGAACTTCCAATTTTTTATGAATAGTGAAAAATACATAAAAACAACTTTTTAAAAAAAAATTTATAGTGATAAATTATACTATTGAGCGATTTTAAAGTATAATTAGAATATATTTTTACCATTTTATCCAATGGTGTTCATTATAATTAATTTCACTTTGAAATTAGACATAAACAATTGTCAATATTTTGATATATATTGTTTCTTAAAAACACGCTATTTGTTGTGACAGCGGAAATTAGTTATAAAATTCATTAATGAAACTTATATGTTTGGAATTTTGTAAAATAGACATCATTCTTGAATTCAGAATATCAATTATAGCTTAGGGTGAAATTTTGGGATTGTTCTAAAAAACATCATTTTTTGATGAATAGTGAAACTGTAACACCCCGAGCTTCCACGATACGCTTCTCATTCAATAATGCAATAGCTTGCATTGTACGCAACTTCGAGTTCTAAAACACCGTGACTAATCAAAGTAGCTGTTATGAATAGTAATAACCACTTTTTAAAATTATAGAAATTTTATATTTCAAAATGGACTTCATTTTTGTTTTCGTAATATCGAAATTATCCAAAGTTGAATTTTTTGTAATTTTCTGAGAACTTCCAATTTTTTATGAATAGTGAAAATTACTTAAAAACAACTTTTTTAGTCAAAATAATTTATAGTGATAAATTATACTATTTTTTGGTTTTAAAGGTATAATTACAATATATTTTTACCATTTTATCCAATGGTGGTCATTGGAATTAATTTAACATTGAAATTGGACATAAACAATTACCAATCTTTTGATATAAATTGTTTCTTAAAAACACGCTATTTGTTGTGACAGCAGGAATTAATTATAAAATTAATTAATTCAACTTATTTTTTTGGAATTTTTTAAAATAGACATCATTTTTTAATTCGGAATATCAATTATAGCTTAGGGTGAAAGTTTGGCATTGTTCTAAAAAAATTCAATTTTTGATGAATAGTGAAACCACTAAGTGGTAGTTAAATGACTGATTTTTTGTTTAAATGAAATATTACCACTTCTGTGATTTGATTTTCAAAAATACGACATAAATGGTTGTCATTAAGAAGTAAAATGTGGTTCAATGAAAATAAAATAATTTTTTGTGAATAGTAACTTTTAAATTCTTAATCGCGATTAGAGGTAATTAGTGTAGTTTAAGGTAAAAATAATATTTTAATAATATGAGATTAGCTTTACACATGTCCTAACCTCATTGGATGTGCCATGGCCGACCAATAAAATCCATGGGCCAACTTGGGGACCCCATGGAGCCACTTTAGTTGGAAAATGACATAAATACCTTTTATTTAATGTTAAAGTAAAAAAATGACACAAACATGAAATGTTTTACTAAAACAATTTTTACATGGGGTTATACAAGTCATAATTTTGACTATAAATAGTCATTGGAAATCTAAAAAGATTTCCTACATCATAGTATTTTTCTTTATAACTTTTAGACATTAAATAAATTAAATTATTTATGACATCATTATGATGCAGCGATGACCTCATTATTTAACGATTTTAAAAAAATGAAAATATAATGTACAATCCAAGGCTTAAACTTGTCAAAAGACCATTTGATGGGTAGATTTAGAACCCTTATCACCTTATCCTCTAATTATATAAGTTTGGGACCTTTAGAATCCGAAAAGCATTGTATAATAACGTAAACGTTCCTTACTTTCCAAGAGTGCCCCTCCTCTCCACTTATAAAAGGCCCCCACCTCTACCACCTCATTCACACTTTCAAGCCATTTGGCTCGGCCAACCTCTTCCCAAAACTCTCCCAACCTCCCCCTCTTACTCCAAGAAGCCTCACTTTGGGCAGAACTCTTCCCAAGGAAGCCTTTGGCTCAAATCAAAAAGAGTTACCCGATTTTGAGGTAATGTCTTCTCTAATGTTGTTTTGTTTTATTTTTCTTCTCCAACCCCCTAAACTCTTTTTATTCAGTTATTTTGTAACAACGCCAGTATCCTCAATATACTATGATGTTTTTATAAGAAGGATTCGAGCTACACTTACACACACCTACATCTAATGGTTAAAGAACATACAGTTTCTGTGGATGGCGAATTTCTGCCTCACGAAACGATGATTGTTCAACACTCATATAACACCTTCAAAGGTGGCCATTAAGATGTCACTATATTTATATATGATATATAATGTGTTTATGTTTTACTTATGCTTCTGTATTTCTCATTTATGGCATACTTATGATTTCCATTATGGGTAAACGCGATAATTTCATTTTAGGAAGTGCGGACTACCGCCCCCTCAAAGTGATTTGAATAGTTAATACCATATTTGGGATGTATAAAGGATGGATTAAATGGTATTATATGCTATATTATACTGGAATTATATTATACATTTATATCATTATGATTTCATTACATTAAATACGAAATAGAAATGAAAGTAGCGTTCATGCGTACGTACGGCTTACCGTCTCCATGAACGGTGCATTTCATTTCTTACCTCTAAATGTTACGTAATATTATGAATGAATGTATATAATAGATATATATGATATATATGATATCTACATAATGAATATAATTCTGGATATAATGGATATTTCACCACATGAACAACTTGTAATTATAATAAGTTTATTGTTGACACAAGTACCAAAGATCGACAAAAGGGCCGTTATTAACATAAATAATTACATAATGTTCATAACATTGTAATAAGTGATATAAAATGGATAATGAAATTAAAAATGGTTCTTAATAAGGTATATATTAACTCTAGTTTATTATTCAGGAGGTTAAAGAACGGTTGAGTCAAGTCAGACACGAGGTAAGGGAACTTCTTAACCCAACTTCCATTCATTGGGTTAATCTCCTACTTTCAAATTATGTCATGATATTATTATGTATTATTTTGTATTTTTAATTTCATTATGTGTACCTATAGTGAATAGACATAATAGATCTATTTTATTTTAAAAATGATCTTTTTAAGGAATTCGTCTCAATCCCCTTTCATTGAGGCATATTTGGTTTTATACACAACTTTCTTTTATACGGTGTATAAACCCCTTTGACTTTTACGTCTATTCAAAAGGAATCTTTTTTATACTAAGCATTTTTCTAAACGAAAAAAGGGAATGTTTTTCTTTACGTACTTATGCGGCGACAACGACTTCTCCGCCGCCGTGACCATTATTTGAGTTTCGGTTTCCTCTACAAGCCATCATTTTTTAATGAAAAATAAATACAAAGTTTTAACTTTCTTTTATTTTGGTATTGAAAATTGTTTTGAAAGCATTTTTATTATATCAATGTGTAGTATTGATATCTTGTGATTGAAATGTGGAAGTGTTATGTTTCCTTTATGCATGTTTTATGTGATACGATTATGTTATGGTTTATGATATGTTTAAAACTATTCATATGAGGAATGTATTGGACTTAATAAGTGACGGGTGGAGCCCGCTATAGCTCCTCGATGCATCGGTAGGTCTCATGAGACAACTAGATGTGGAATTGGTTGAGGCCCTTTCCCAATTTGATTTATGGTTTTGGCCGAGGCCTTAATCATTTCAGACGTCTTGGCTGAGGCCTTGACAAAATGTTTCAGAATGTCTGGCATTATACATTCCCTCATTATGAAAGTGGTTATTGATATTGCATGTGATTATTCGACCAGTAGAATATCCATGTGAACAAGTAAATGACATTATCTCATTTTACGTTTGCCATATTATGTTGAAGTTCATGTTTAAAAGGCTTTTTTAGTTATACATTGCCTTAAATGTTAATGTTTATTTATGAAAGCTTCCGCAATATTGTTATCCTTACTGAGCATCTGAGCTCACCCCTTTCAATGTTTTAATATTTTCCAGGATGTGAAGAAGTATATTATGAATGATATGCAGGGATACTATAAGGGGATATGAAGAGAAGATGTTGTAGTTTTGTTTTACTTTATGATGTAATGTAAGACTTATGAATGTATCTAGTGTTTCCAAGGATACTAAACTAATCGGTCTTTCGAGACTTGATCTTTTATGATCATGCCAATGTTACGAAGTAATGCACCGGCTCTGGGTAGCTGGGGTCGGGGCGTTACAGTTGGTATCAGAGGCAGTTTAGTACTAACCTTGGAAGCTAGATTTAGATAAACTCTGATTAGAGCACATAGCCCAAAGATAGACTTTGAGGATTAGTATAGAAGAACATCCTCGAATTTTGGTATTGTAGAGATGTTGAGAGTTTTCCGAGCAATACATCTCTGTCTGGATAGGAGCAGGTAGAGGCGGCTCTGGAACAGATGTACCTAGGGGTAAAACCCGAAAACACCGCTTTGAGCTAGACTCGAACGGGAACTGGTGCACGACAACGGGCCTTTCTGCACTCTTGGTTATGACACTCCTGGGGGATATGCTTTGGATAATTCACATTTTCTTTATAAACCACTATGAAGGGTTATGAGTATATACTTCCTCAATGAAAACATTTTTATGGTTTATATCCATAAATAGTTGAATTTATGTTAAGTATCTTACAAGTATGGAATTATGTATTTTGATTCATAAACTAATATAGTTTATGCCATTGTTTAGAAATGGATCCTAGTGGAAGGAATGGAAACCGTATCAATGCACGCACTCTATGCAGGAATTTCCCTCATACTCAAGATAATTATTGTGGAGCTGGAGATACAACTGGTGCTGATCAACTTATTACCATACTGGTACAACTCACTCAGGTTATGAATAATTACCTAACTCGTATGGAGCGCCCTGATCCGCAACATGAAGGATCAATGTTAGATCCTTCATGAGGCAACAACCACCAACATTTAATGGGGGTACAAATCCATTAGTAGCTGAGCAATGGATAAACTCCTTAGAGAAAATATTTCATGCCTTGGGGAGTAGCGAAAGGGAGAAGGTTGTCATGGAAGTTTCCCGCCTCACTGGAGATGCCGATCAGTGGTGGTCGCTAATTCATAACACAAAGGAAGATGATGACGTATCGAATATGGAATGGAGGGAGTTCAAAGAGATTTTCTTAGAAAAATACTTTCCTTGTGACCATCGAGCAGATATGGAAAGGCAATTTCTGAGTCTGAGGCAGAAGGAGGATGAGAATGTCGCAAAGTATGAGGCTAACTTTACAAGGTTAGCGACGCATGCTTCCAATTATATACGTAACCCAAGAGGTAAGATTGATCGTTTCTTTGATGGGTTAAAACCATTTCTCCGTCGAGCTTTAGTATCACAATCGTTCTCAACATACAAAGATATTGTCTCATGTGCTATCAAGACAGAAAATGAATTCTCTAAGTCTTATGACAACAAAGTAAAGCAAGAGAAGAATAGAACGGTGGAACAAGAGACAGATAAAGGGAAAAAGGGAAAGAAGGATTTTCCATTATGTGATAATTGTGGGAAGAATCACCCTGGTACTTGCCTAAAAGGAATGGGAGTTTGTTATAAATGTGGAGAAAATGGTCACCAGGCTCGTGATTGCAAGGGAAAGAAAGAGGCTATCAAAGTTGAATGCTACAATTTTAGAGAAATGGGTGATTATGAAAATTAATTTCCTAAGCGTCAGGGAAACATACCTCAGAAAAGGCCAAGGGATCAAGGACAATCTTATGTTGTTACTACAGTTGAAGCAGAATAAATAATGTATTGGTGCTTTTGGACTCATGGATTATATTCTGGTTATTAGAATAATGTGATATATATATAAGGATTGTACTGTAGTACTTGTTTATTTCGGTACGGTTTTAATATGATGAAGGTAATCATATTTTTAGTATGTGACAAAAAGAGAAACATTAATTTGTTTGGGGAATATGATAAATTGATTTTGGAATTAAGAGACCTTTTAGAGAATGTCTGGACAGAGGTATTTTGGATAACTATAAAGGTTGGAGTGGATTAAGTTGATCTTTGGATAGTATTGTTTAAGGTTAAAAAATTTATGAAGATTATTTTTGGAATATTATGATACTATAGTTTTAGGAAAAAGGACAACCTGCAGGGTGGGGCATAACCCGTCACGTCGGACAAAGCTGCAGGAATCAAACCCACAATCATAGTGCGACAGGCCTTTATTTCCTACCACTAGCCTACAGGAAGTCTCTGGTTATTAAAAAATAATTTTACTAATCTAAATGGTATGTGTTAAAATTTGGAACCTTATACAATTAGGATAAGTATAATATTTTTTAGTTTTATTATATTTTTGAGTGAAAGATGAGTTGAAGGTTGAAACTCTAATTGTCAAGCATAAATATATATATACCTATCTTTTATTCAATGAATAAAGTAATTCTTAAACTTTAGTAAAAGGATATTAAAACAAAAAAATGTGTTATCCTAATACCTTATGTCTTGTTGAACTGATGATATTTTAAATCAACATAGATTTAAGGCTTTGAGGCCCTCAATTTGACAGTTGATTGTGATTGATGACCTCAATCACTCCCTATAAATATTTACATTTTTTCCTCCAATTATATGTCTCTAATTGCCACCAATGTTCTCCTAATCGAGATCATAATTGGGTGGTGACTTTTTCATTTCCCTTTCCCTCTTATTATGGCTAAATTTTGTTAATCTTATTTCCGATGTGGGTTTTCCAAAAAGGTATTATCTATTTTCAACCTTTTATTTTCAAAGAAAAATTTCAAATTGCGAGGACGCAATTTATTTAAGGAGGGGACAATTTAACACCCCGAGCTTCCACGATACACTTCCCATTCAATAATGCAATAGCTTGCATTGTACGCAACTTCGAGTTCTAAAACACCGTGACTAATCAAAGTAGCCGTTATGAATAGTAATAACCACCTTTTAAAATTATAGAAATTTTATATTTCAAAATGGACTTCATTTTTGTATTCATAATATCGAAATTATCCAAAGTTGAATTTTTTGTAATTTTCTGAGAACTTCCAATTTTTTATGAATAGTGAAAATTACTTAAATACAACTTTTTTAATAAAAATAATTTATAGTGATAAATTATACTATTTAGTGGTTTTAAAGTATAATTAGAATATATTTTTACCATTTTATCCAATGGTGGTCATTAGAATTAATTTAACATTGAAATTGGACATAAACAATTGCCAATCATTTGATATAAATTGTTTCTTAAAAACACGCTATTTGTTGTGACAGCGGGAATTAATTATAAAATTAATTAATTCAACTTATAAGTTTGGAATTTTGTAAAATAGACATCATTTTTGAATTCGGAATATCAATTATAGCTTATGGTGAAATTTTGGCATTTTTCTGAAAAACTTCAATTTTTGATGAATTGTGAAACCACTAAGTGGTAGTTAAATGACTGATTTTTCGTTTAAATGAAATATTACCACTTCTGTGATTTGATTTTCAAAAATACAACATACATGGTTGTCATTAATAAGTAAAATGTGGTTCAATGAGAATAAAATAATTTTTGGTGAATAGTAACTTTTAAGTTCTTAATCACGATTAGAGGTAATTAGTGTAGTTTAAGGTAAAAGCAATGTTTTAATAATATGAGATAAGCTTGACACATGTCCTAACCTCATTGGATGTTCCATGGCCGACCAATACAATCCATGGGTAAACTTGGGGACCCCATGGAGCCACTTTAGTTGGAAAATGACATAAATACCTTTTATTTAATGTTAAAGTAAAAAAATGACACAAACATGAAATGTTTTACTAAAAAAATTTTTACATTGGGATATACAAGTCATAATTTTGAATATAAATAGTCATTGGAAAGATAAAAAGATTTCCTACATAATAGTATTTTTTTTAATTTTTAGACATTAAATAAATTAAATTATTTAGGACATCATTATGATGTAGCGATGACCTCATTATTTAACGATTTTAATAAAATGAAAATATAATGTAAATTCCAAGGCTTAAACTTGTCAAAAGACTATTCTATGGGTATATTTCGAACCCTTATCACCTTAGCCTCTAATTATATAAGTGTGGGACCTTTAGAATCCGAAAATCATTGTATAATAATGTAAACATTCCTTACTTTCCAAGAGTGCCCCTCCTCTCCACTTATAAAAGGCCCCCACCTCTACCACCTCATTCACACTTTCAAGCCATTTGGCTCGGCCAAACTCTGCCCAAATACTCTCCCAACTTCCCCCTCTTACTCCTAGAAGCCTCACTTTGGGCAAAACTCTTCCCAAGGAAGCCTTTGTCTCAAATCAAAAAGAGTTTCTCAATTTTGAGGTAATGTTTTCTCTAATGTTGTTTTGTTTTATTTTTCTTCTCCAACCCCCTAAACTCTTTTTATTCATTTCATTTGTAACAACACCAGTATCCCCAATATACTAGGATGTTGTTATAAGAAGGATTCGAGCTACACTTACACACACCTACATCTAATGTTTAAAGAACATACCGTTTCTGTGGATGGAGAATTTGTGCCTCACGAAACGATGATTGTTCAACACTAATATAACACCTTCAAAGGTGGCCATTAAGATGTCACTATATTTATATATGATATATAATATGTTTATGTTTTACTTATGCTTATGTATTTCTCATTTATGGAATACTTATGATTTCCATTATGGGTAAACACGATAATTTCATTTTAGGAAGTGCGGACTACCGCCCCCTCAAAGTGATTTGAATCGTTAATACCATATGTGGGATGTATAAAGAATGGAGTAAATGGTATTATATTCTATATTATACTAGAATTATATTATACATTTATATCATTATGATTTCATTACATTAAATACGAAATAGAAATGAAAGTAGGGTTCATGCGTACGTACGGCTTACCGTCTCCATGAACGGTGCATTTCATTTCTTACCTCTAAATGTTACGTAATATTATGAATGAATGTATATACTGGATATATATGATATATATGATATCTAAATCATGAATATAATTCTGGATATAATGCATATTTCACCACATGAACAACTTGTAATTATAAGAAGTTTATTGTTGACACAAGTACCAAAGATCGACAAAACGACCGTTATTAACTTAAATAATTACATAATGTTCATAACATTGTAATAAGTGATATAAAAGGGATAATGAAATTAAAAATGGTTCTTAATAAGGTATATATTAACTCTAGTTTGTTATTCAGGAGGTTAAAGAACGGTTGAGTCATGTTAGACACGAGGTAAGGGAACTTCTTAACCCAACTTCCATTCTTTGGGTTAATCTCCTACTTTCAAATTATGTCATGATATTATTATGTATTAATTTGTATTTTTACTTTCATTATGTGTACCTATAGTGAATACACATAATAGATCTATTTTATTTTAAAAATGATCTTTTTAAGGACTTCGTCTCAATCCCCTTTCATTGGGGCATATTTGGTTTTATACACAACTTTCTTTTATACGATGTATAAACCCATTTGACTTTTACGTTTATTCAATAGGAATCCTTTTTATACTAAGTGTTTTGCCAAAAGACAAAAAGGGAATGTTTTTCTTTCCGTACTTATGCGGTGACAACGACTTCTCCACCGCCATGACCATTATTTGAGTTTCGGCTTCCTCTACAAGTCATCATTTTTTTAATGAAAAATAAATACAAAGTTTTAACTTTCTTTTATTTTGGTATTGAAAATGGTTTTGAAAGCGTTTTTATTATATCAATGTGTTGTATTGATATCTTGTGATTGAAATGTGGAAATGTTATGTTTCCTTTATGCATGTTTTATGTGACACGATTATGTTATGGTTTATGATATGTTTAAACCTATTCATATGAGGAATGTATTGGACTTAATAAGTGACAGGTGGATCCCGCTATAGCTCCTCGATGCATCGGTAGGTCCCATGAGACAACTAGACGTGGAATTGGCCGAGGCCCTTTCCCAATTTGATTTATGGTTTTGACCGAGGCATTAATCATTTTAGACGTCTTGGCCGAGGCCTTGACAAAATGTTTCAGAATGTCTGGCATTATCCATTCCCTCATTATGAAAGTGGTTATTGATATTGCATTTGATTATTCGACCAGTAGAATATCCATGTGAACAAGTAAATGGAATTATCTCATTTTACGTTTGCCATATTATGTTGAAGTTCATGTTTAAAAGGCTTTTGTTTTAGTTATACATATCCTTAAATGTTAATGTTTATTTAAGAAAGCTTCCGCAATATTGTTATCCTTACTGAGCATCTGAGCTCACCCCTTTAAATGTTTTAATATTTTCCAGGATTTGAAGAAGTATATTATGAATGATCTGCAGGGATAATATAAGGGGATATGAAGAGAAGATGTTTTAGTTTTGTTTTACTTTATGATGTAATGTAAGACTTATGAATGTATCTAGTGTTTCCAAGGATACTAAACAAATCGGTCTTTCGAGACTTGATCATTTATGATCATGCCAATGTTACGAAGTAATGCACCGGCTCTGGGTAGCTGGGGTCTGGGCGTTACAGAAACCACTAAGTGGTAGTTAAAAAACCGATTTTTCGTTTAAATGAAACATTACCACTTCTGTGATTTGATTTTCAAAAATTCGACATACATGGTTGTCATTAGGAAGTAAAATGTGGTTCAATGGGATTAAAATAATTTTTTAGTGAATAGTAACTTTTAAGTTAAATTAATCACGATTAAAGGTAATTAGTGAAATTTAAGGTAAAAATGATATTATAAAAATATGAAAATACTTTTACACTTATACTACCCCTATTGGAAGAGTCATGGCCGATCAGGAAAATCCATGGGTCAAATTGGGGACCTCATGGAGCCACTTTGGTAGGAAAATGACATTAAAAACGTTTTATTTAGTGTTAAAATAAAAATGTCACAAACATGAGTTGTTTTACTAAAACAATTTTTACATGAGTTAATACAAGTCATATTTTTGACTAGAAATATTCATTAGAAATCTAAAACGATTTCCTACATCATGATAATTGTTTTTATAATTTTTAGAAATTATATAAATTAAATTTTTTATGACACCATAATGATGCATCGATTAACTCATTAAGTAAAGATTTAAATAAAATGAAAAGATAATGTAAAATATAAGACATAAACATTTCAAAAACCTATTGGATAAGTATATTTAAAACCCTTATCACCTTATCTTAGATATATAAATTTTTGGGACCTTTGAAATCCGAAAATCATCTCATAATATTATAACATTTCATGAGTTTCCAAGAGTGCCCCTCCTCTCCTCTTATAAAAGGCCCCCACCTATACCACATTATTCGCACCTTCAAGCCATTTGGCTCGGCTAACCTCTGCACAAATACTCTCCCATCTTCCCTATATTACTCCTAGAAGCCTCACATTGGGCAGAAATCTTCTCAAGGAAGCCTTTGGATAAAATAAAAAAGAGTTACCCGATTTTAAGGTAATGTCTTCTCTTTTGTTATTTTGTTTTATTTTTCTTCTCCAACCATCTAAACTCTTTTTATTAATTTATTTTGTAACAACAACAGTATCCTAAATATATTAGGATTTTTTTATAAGAAGTATTCTATCTACAATTACACACACCTATATCTAATGGTTAATGAACATACTGTTTCTGTGGATGACGAATTTCTGCCTAACGAAATGATGATTGTTCAACACTAATAAAACACTTTCAAAGGTGGCCATTAAGATGTCACTATATTTATATATGATATATAATATGTTTATGTTTTATTTAAGCTTCTGTATTTTTCATTTATTGCATTCCTTTATGGTTTCCATTATAGATAAACGCGATATTTTCATTTTAGGATGTGCGGACTACCGCCCCCCTCAAAGTGATTTGAATCATTAATGCCATATGTGGGATGTATAAAGGATGGATTAAATGGTATTATACATTATATAATACTGGAATTATATTAAACCTTTCTATAATTATAATTTCATTCCATTAAATATGAAATATAAATGAAAGTAGCGTTCATGCGTACGTACGGCTTACCGTCTCCATGAACGGTGCATTTCATTTCTTACCTCTAAATGTAATGTCATATTATAAATGAATGTATATACTGGATATATATGATATATATGATATCTAAATCATTAATATAATTATGTATATAATGGATATTTTACCACCTGAACAACTTGTAATTTTAAGAAGTTTATTTTTGACTCAAGTACCAAAGATCGACAAAATGATCGATATTAACATACATAATTACATAATGTTCATAACATGGTTATAAGTGATATAAAAGGAATAATAAACTTGAAAAAGGTTCTTAAGAAATTATAATATAACTCTAGATTATTATTCAGGAGGTTAAAGAATGGTCGAGTCAAGTCGGACACGAGGTAAGGGAACTTCTTAACCCAATTTCCATTTTTTGGGTTAATCTCATACTTTCAAATTATTTCCTGATATTATTATGTCTTATATTTGTATTTTTAATTTCTTTATGTGTACTTATAGTAAATACACATAATATATCTATTTTATTTTAAAAATTATCTTTCTAAGTACTTCATCTTAATCTCCTTTTATTGAGTCATATTTGGTTTTATAAACAACTTTCATTTATACGGTGTATAAACCCCTTTGACTTTTACATTTATTCAAAAGGAATATTTTTATACAAAGCATTTTACTAAATGAAAAAAGGTAATGTTTTTTTGTCATACGTATGCGGTGAAAACGAATTCTCTACCGCCATGACCATTATTTGAGTTTCGGCTTCCTCTACAAGCCATAACCTTGTTAAATGAAAAATAATTACAATGTTTTAATTTTTATTTATTTTGGTTTTGAAAATGGTTTTGAAAGTGTTTTTTTATATCAAAGTATTGTATTGATATCTTGTGATTGAAATGTGGAAATATTATGTTTCCTTTATGCATGTTTTATGTGATATGATTATGTTATGGTTTATAATATGTTTAAACCAGTTCGTATGGGGAATGCATTGGACTTAATAAGTGACTGGTTGAGCCCGCTATAGCTCCTCGATGCATCGGTATGTCTCATGAGACAAACTAGTGTCTTGGCACGAGGCCTTGACTAAATCTTATTTGTAGTCTTGGCATGAGGCCTTGGCTACGTGGTTATGATAGTCTGGAATTATGCATTCCATCATTATGAAAGTGGTTATTGATACTGCATGTGATTATTCAACTAGTATAATATCCATGTGAATAAGTAAATGGAATTATCTCATTTTACTTTTTCCATATTTTGTTGATGCTCATGTTTAGAAGGATTTTGTTTTAGTTATACATTGCCTCAAATGTTTATGTTTATTTATAAAAGCATCCACTATATTGTTATCCTTACTGAGCATCTGAGCTCACCCCTTTCAATGTTTTAATTTTTTCAAAATGTGAAGAAGTATATTATGAATGACCAGTAGAGATAGTATGAGGGGATATTAAGACCAGATTTTGATGTAGTTTTGTTTTACTTTTTTATGTAATGTAAGACTTATGAATGTATATAGTGTTTCCAAGGCTACTAAACTAATCGGTCATTTGAGACTTGATCTTTTGTGATCATGCCAATGTTACGCAATAATGCACCGACACTAGGTAACTAGGGTCAGGGCATTACAGTTGGTATCATAGGCAGTTTAGTACTAACCTTGGAATCTAGATTTAGATAAACTCGGATTAGAGCACGTAGCCCAAAGATAGACTTTGAGTATTAGTATAGAGGAACTTCCTAGAATTTTGGTATTATAGAGATTTTGTGAGTCTTCCAAGCAATACATCCCTATCTGGATACGAGCAGGTAGAGGCGGCTCTGGCACAGATGTACCTAGGGGTAAAACCCGAAAACACCGCATTGAGATAGACTCGAAGGGGAACTGGTGAACGAAAACGGGCCTTGCTGCACTCTTGGTTACGACACTCCCGGGGGATATGCTTAGGATAATTCTCACTTTTTTACAAACCATTATGAAGGGTTTATGAGTATATACTTCCTCAAAGAAAACATTTCTTTTTTATGATTATGGATTATATCCATAAATAGTTCAATTTATGTTAAGTGTTTTACAAGTATAGAATTATGTATTTTAATTCATAAACTAATCTAGTTTATGCCATTGTTTAGAAATGGCGCCTAGTGGAAGGAATGGAAACTGTATCAATACACACACTCCATGTAGGGATTTCCCTCCTGCTCAAGATAGTTATTATGGATCTGGGGATACAACTGGTGTTGATCAACTTATTACCATACTAGGACAACTCACTCAGGTTATAAATAATAGCCTTACTCGTATGAGGCACCCTAATCCACAACGTGGAGAATCAATGTTAGACCACTTGATGAGGCAACAAACACCAACATTTAATGGGGGTACAAATCCATTAGTAGCTGAGCAATGGATAAACACCTTAGAGAAAATATTCCACGCCTTGGGGAGTAGCGAAAGAGGGAAGGTTGTCATGGAAGTCTACCGCCTCACTGGAGATGCCGATCAATGGTGGTCGCTGATTCAAAACACAAAGGAAGATGAAGAAGTATCAATTATGGAATGGAGGGATTTTAAGGAAATTTTATTAGAAAAATACTTTCCACATGACCATCGAGCAGATATGGAAAGGCAATTTCTGAGTCTGAGGCAGAAGGAGGATGAGAATGTCACAAAGTATGAGGCTAACTTTACAAGGTTAGCGAGGCATGCTGCAGATTATATACATAACCCAAGAAGTAATAATGATCGTTTCTTTGATGGGTTAAAACCATTTCTCCATCGACCATTATTCTCACAAACCTTCTCGTCGTACGAAGATATTGTCTCGTGTGCTATCAAGACGGAAAAGGAATTCTCTACGTCTTATGAATTTAAAGAAAAGCAAGAAAAGAAGAGATATTCTGCTCAATCAGGAAATGGAAATAAGGGGAAGAAGGGAAGAGTTGAATATTAGTCCTTCAGTAAATGTGAAAAGAAATACCCCGGTACTTGCATGAAGGGAATGGGAGTCTCTTACAAGTGTGGTGAAAAATGCCGTTAAGATCATGATTACAAGGGAAAGAAAGTTGATATAAATGTGGAATTCTATAATTTTATAGATATGGGAAATTGTGAAAATGAATGTCCTAAGAGTCAAGGGAACTTACCTCAGAAGAGGCCAAGGGATCAAGGACAAGCTTATTCTATCACTACTGCTGAGGTTGAAGCTCTGAAAGACGTGGTGGCAGGTAATTTAATGGTTTCCTCAAGTTTAGAAAATGCATTATTTGATTCTGGATCATCGCATTGTTTCATATCTTCCCAGTTTTCTAAGAAAATTAGATATTTCCAATTTGATTTAACAATAGAATTGTCAGTCAAAACTCCTAAGGGAAGTATTATTGCAACAATGTTTTATGAATC
This sequence comes from Viscum album, assembly GCA_963277665.1. NCBI lineage: Eukaryota > Viridiplantae > Streptophyta > Magnoliopsida > Santalales > Viscaceae > Viscum > Viscum album. The sequence goes on along the minus strand of OY728151.1, from coordinate 1,489,574,078 downwards.
AGTCCCCATTAGAGCACATAATTGTTCTTTATCCGCTGATCTCATTGTCATACCTATGATTGTGTTTTATATAATCCTCGGTATGGATTGGATTTCGGACTATGATGCAAATATTTATTGTAAGAAGAGTGAGGATACAATTTTTGATGATGGTGATAAGGAACACCTTATCTTTAGAGAAGAATCGTCACCACCTAATTCTTATTTAGAACCACCCCCAGTAGCTCAACTAAATTCAATTATTGGGGAGGAAGAGAATGAAATGACTAATGGAGAAAAAAGGATTGTTCAAATAGAGGATGTACCTATTTTGAAAGAATATATAGACGTGTTTCCGGAAGATTTACCTGGACATCCTCCAGAACGAGAAGTTGATTTTTCCATTGATTTAATTCCTGGATCAAGGCCCATATCGAAGGCCCCTTAAATGATGGCCACCGTGGAATTAGTTTAACTAAAGAAACAACTAGAGGAATTGAGTAATAAGGGATTTATTCACCCTAGTGTTTCTCCATGTGGAGCCCCTGTCCTTTTTGTTAAGAAGAAAGATGGATCTATGAAGTTGTGCGTTGACTATAGGGAGATCAATGCTATAACAATAAAGAACAAGTATCCCCTACCTCGTATTAATGATTTATTTGACCATTTGAATGGAGCTCAATACTTTTCAAAGATTGACTTTCGATCTGGATACCATCAGTTGTGTATGAAGAAGCATGACATTCCGAAGACAGCATATTGAATAGGGTACGGGCATTACGAGTTTACAGTAATGCCTTTTGGATTGAAAAAATCACCCTCTGTATTCATAGATCTAATGAATAGGGTTTTCCAGGAATATCTTGATGACTTTGTGGTGGTATTTATTGATGATATCTTGGTATAATCCGAAATCTACGACGATCATGAAAATCACTTGCGCATTATCTTGAAGACTCTTAGAAGGCATGAATTATATGGGAAGTTTAGCAAATGTGAATTCTGGCTTCAGGAGATTTATTTTCTTTGCTATATTGTCTCTAAGGATGGAATTTCCGTTGATCCTTCTAAGACCATGGAAATCCAAGAATGGCCAGCACTGACGAGTATAACTGGGGTACGCAGCTTTATTGGTTTGGCAGGTTCTTATCGACGTTTTGTCCTGAATTTTGCCCGATTGGATAACCCATTAAAGAAGCTCACACGTAAAGGGGTTAAATTTGTATGGACAAAAGATTATGAAGAATGTTTTGAAGAACTAAAGAGAATACTAGTCAACTCTCCTATATTGACTCTACCATCAGTGAATGATGGGTTCGTTATTTATAGTGATGAATCAATGAAAGGACTTGGTTGTGTCCTTATACATAATGATAGGGTTATTGCTTATGCATCAAGACAGGTAAAAATTCATGAGCAGAACTATCCTACTCATGATCTCGAGTTAGCTGCTGTAATATTTGCCTTGAAGATATGGAGACAATATCTCTATGGTGAAAAATGTGAGATATATACCGATCACAAGAGTTTGAAATATATTTTCTCACAAAAATAACTCAACATGAGGCAAAGGAGATGGCTTGAACTACTCAAGGATTATGATTGCACGATACACTACCACACAGGGAAGGCAAACAGGGTTGCAGATTCTTTGAGTAGAAAAGATCATGGAGTTTTGAACATGATGAGAGTGTAAAGGGATCCTATATTCATTGATCTAGTAAAGATGGATATGGGAATCACCATGGAGGGTGAAACATAAAAAAAATTTCAAATGGTTGCCAAACCATCTTTACTAGAATGGATAAAGTGTTCTCAGGCCGATGATGAAGAGTTGAAAAAGAAGATTAAAGCAGTGAATGATGGGCGATTGAGTGACTCTGTGTATGAAGATGGAATTTTGAAATTTTGGAGGAGACTTTGTGTTCCCAATATACTTGATTTAATGAAGGAATTGTTGGATGAATCTCATAGTTCCAATTTCTCTATACACCATGGGAGCACCAAAATTTATAAAGATTTGAAGGGACATTATTGGTGGGACAACATAAAGAGGGAGATTGCTGATTTTGTGTCAAGATGTATAGTTTTTCAACAAGTGAAAGCTGGAAAGCAACTTCCTGGTGGAGTATTGCAACCTCTTCCCATACCTGAGTGGAAATGGGATAATATTACAATGGATTTTGTCATGGGACTACCAAAAACTCCTAGAAGGAATGACTCAATATGGGTCATTGTTGATCGTCTCATGAAGTCGGCACATTTTCTTGCTATAAGGGAAGATCTACCACTTGAATGTCTAGAAAGACTATATATAAATGTAGTTTTGAGACTTCATGTAGTACCCATGTCGATTGTCTCAGATCGTGATCCCCGTTTTACACCAAGATTCTGCAAAAGTTTTCAGAAGGTCGTGGATACTAAACTCTGTTTGACCACTGCTTACCACCCTCAAACAGATGGAAAATCAGAAAGAACTATTCAAACCTTAGAAGGCATGTTGAGATCATGATCACAAGACTTTCAAGGAATTTGGGATCAATATTTACCTCTGGTAGAATTTTCCTATAACAATAGCTTCCATTCATGTATTCAGATGGCACCATATGAAGCGTTATACGGAAAGAGATGTCGCACACCAACCTGTTGGGATGACGTTGGTGAAAGAAAACTTGTAGGCCCAGAACTGGTGGAGGAAATGATGGAAAAGGTGAAAGTAATCCAAAACCACATCAAAGAAGCTCAAAGTAGGCAGAAGAGCTATGCCGACAACCAAAGGAAGGATTTGGAATTTCAGGTGGGAGATCATGTTTTCTTGAATGTATCTCCATAGAAGGGAGTTATACGTTTCGGTAAGAAGGGTAAATTAAGTCCCAGGTACATCAGACCCTTCGAAATTCTAGAATGAATTGGGGCTTTAGCTTACCGTTTGGCAATACCACCAAGTCTCTCCAAAGTTCATGATGTATTCCACATATCACTATTGAGAAAATACATGTGTGACCCAACGCATGTGCTCACCTATGAGAAATTAGAACTGGAACCCGATCTGTCTTATTACGAAGAGCCCATCAGGATACTTGATACAAGAGAACAAGTGTTGAGAAACCGGACGACTCGTCTGGTAAAAGTTCTATGGAGAGACCATAAGATGGAGGAGGCAACGTGGGAACCTTAGTAACTTATGATGAAGAATCACCCGAGTCTTTTTATACAGTGATATTATATTAAATTTCAAGGATGAAATTATTTGAAGGAGGGGAGAATGCAACACCCCAAGCTTCCATGATACACTTCTCTTTGAATAATTCAGTAGTGTGTGTTGTACGCAACTTCCAGTTCTAACACACACCACAACCAATCAAAGTAGTCGTTATGAATAGTATTACCTAATTTTTGAAATTATATAAATTTTATCTTCCCAAATGGACTTCATTTTTGTATTCGGTATATCAAAATTATCTTAAGTTGAATTTTTTGTAATTTTCTGAGAACATCCAATTTTTTATGAATAATGAAAAATACATAAAAACAACTTTTTTAATCAAAATAATTTATAGAGATAAATTATTATATTGAGTGGTTTTAAAGTATAATTAGAATAAATTATTACCATTTTATCCAATGATGTTCATTAGAAATAATTTCCCTATGAAATTAGACATAAAGAATTGTCAATCTTTTGATATATATTGTTTCTTAAAAACACGCTATTTGTTGTGACAGCGAGAATTAGTTATAAAATTAATTAATTCAACTTATATGTTTGAAATTTTTTAAAATAGATCATATTTTAATTCGTAATATCAATTATAGCGTAGGGTGAAATTTTGGGATTGTTCTGAAAAACATCAATTTTTGATGAATAGTGAATCCACTAAGTGGTAGTTAAAAACCCGATTTTTCATTTAAATGAAACATTACCACTTCTTTGATTTGATTTTTAAAAATCTGACATAAATGGATGTCATTAGGAAGTAAAATGTGGTTCAATGGGATTAAAATAATTTTTTGGTGAATAGTAACTTTTAAGATTAATTAATCGCGATTAAAGGTAATTAGTGAAACTTAAGGTAAAAATGATATTATAAAAAAATGAAAAGACTCTTGAACTTGTCCTACCCATATTTTACGAGTCATGGACGACCAATAAAATCCATGGGTCAACTTGGTCACCCCATGGAGCCACTTTGGTAGAAAAATGACATTAAGAACTTTTTATTTAATGTTAAAATAAAAATTTCACAAACATTAGTGGTTTTACTAAACCAATATTTAAATGGGGTTATAAAAGTCATATTTTTTACTATAAATATTAATTATAAATATAAAAAGAATTACTACATAATGATAATTTTATTATAATTTTTACACGTTAAATAAATTAATTTTTTTATGACACCATAATGATGTACCGAATACCTCAATAATTAACAATTTATATAAAATGAAAAGATATTGTAAAATATAAGACATACACATTTCAAAAACCTATTTGATGAGTATATTTCTAACCCTTATCACCTTATATTAGATATATAAATTTTTGGGACCATTGAAATCCGAAAATCATCCCATAATAAAATAACATTTCATGAGTTTCCAAGAGTGCCCCTCCTCTCCTCTTATAAAAGGCCCCCACATCTACTGACTTATTCACACCTTCAAGCCATTTGGATCGGCCAAAATCTGCCCAAATACTCTCCCATATTCCCTATATTACTCCTAGATGCCTCACATTGGGCAAAACTCTTCCCAATTAAGCCTTTGGCTCAAATCAAAAAGAGTTACCCGATTTTAAGGTAATGTCTTCTCTTATGTTATTTTTGTTTATTTTTCTTCTCCAACCCCCTAAACTATTTTTATTAATTTATTTTGTAACAACACCTATATCCTCAATATACTATGATGTTTTTATAAGAGTTATTCGAGCTACACTTACACACACCTACATCTAATGGTTATAGAACATACTGTTTCTGTGGATGGCGAATTTTTGCCTCACGATACGATGATTGTTCAACACTCATAAAACACCTTCAAAAGTGGCCATTAAGATGTCACTATATTTATATACGATATGTAATATGTTTATGTTTTACTTAAGCTTATGTATTTTTCATTTATTTCAAACCTTTATGGTTTCCATTATGGTTAAACGTGATATTTTCATTTTAGGAAGTGCGGACTACCGCCCCCTCAAAGTGATTTGAATCATTAATGCCATATGTGGGATGTATAAAGGATGGAGTAAATGGTATTATACATTATATTATACTGGAATTATAGTATATCTTTAAATAATTATAATTTCATTCATTAAATATGAAATAGAAATGAATGTAGCGTTCATGCGCACGTACGACTTACCGTCTCCATGAACGGTGCATTTCATTTCTTACCTCTAAATGTTATGTAATATTATAAATGCATGTGTATACTGGATTATATGATATTTATGATATATAAATCATGAATATAATTATGGATATAATGGATATTTTACCACATGAAAAACTTGTAATTTTAAGATGTTTATTTTTGACTCAATTACCAAAGATCGACAAAATGACCATTATTAACATAAATAATTACATAATGTTCATAACATGGTAATAAGTGATATAAAGGGAATACTAAACTTGAAAAATTTTATTAAGAAATTATAAATTAACTCTATTTTATTATTCCGGATGTTAAAGAATAATCGAGTCAAGTCGGACACGAGGTAAGGGAACTTCTTATCCCAATTTCCATTATTTTGGTTAGTCTCCTACATTCAAATTATGTCATGATATTATTATGTCCTATCTTGTATTTTTTAATTTCTTTATGTGTAATTATAGTAAATACACATAATAGATCTACTTTATTTTAAAAATTATCTTTTTAAGGACTTCGTCTCAATCACCTTTCATTGAGGCATATTTGGTTTTATACACAACTTTCATTTATACGGTGTATAAACCCCTTGGACTTTTACATTAATTCAAAAGGAATATTTTTATACAAAGTGTTTTACTAAATGACAAAAGGGAATGTTTTTTTTTCATACGTATGCGGCGACAATGACTTCTCTGCCGCTGTGACCATTATTTAAGTTTGGACTTCCTCTACAAGCCATAACCTTGTTAAATGAAAAAAAATTACAAAGTTTAAATTTGTATTTATTTTGATATTGAAAATGGTTTTGATAGAGTTTTTTTATATCAATGTGTTGTATTCATATCTTGTGATTGAAATTTGGAAATGTTATGTTTCCTTTATGCATGTTTTATGTGATACAATTTTGTTATGGTTTATGATATGTTTAAACCTGTTCATATGGGGAACGCATTGGACTTAATAAGTGATGGGTGGAGCCTGCTATAGCTCTTCGATGCATCGGTAGGTCTCATGAGACAAACTAGTGTCTTCACATGAGGCTTTGACAAATTCTTATTTGTAGTCTTGGCACGAGGCCTTGGCTACGTGGTTATGATAGTCTGGCATTATTCATTCCATCATTATGAAAGTGGTTATTGATATTGCATGTGATTATTCAACCTGTAGAATATCCATGTGAGTAAGTAAATGGAGTTATCTCATTTTACTTTTCCCATATTACGTTGAAGTTCCTGTTTAAAAGGCTTTTATTTTAGTTGTACATTGCCTCAAATGTTTATGTTTATTTATAAAAGCTTCTACTATATTTTTATCCTTAATGAGCATCTGAGATCACCCCTTTCAATGTTTTAATTTTTCCAGGATGTGAAGAAGTATATTATGAATGACCTGCAGGGATAGTATGAGGGGATATGAAGACACGATGTTGTTGTTTTTTGTTTTACTTTTTAATGTAATGTAAGACTTATGAATGTATATAGAGTTTCCAAGGCTACTAAACTAATCAGTCTTTCGAGACTTGATCTTTTGTGATCATGCCAATGTTACACAATAATGCACCGACTCTGGGTAACTGGGGTCGGGACATTACAGTTGGTATCAGAGGTAGTTTAGTACTAACCTTGGAATCTAGATTTAGATAAACTCGGATTAGAGAACATAGACCGAAGATATACTTTGAGGATTAGTATAGAAGAACTTCCTAGTATTTTGGTATTATAGAGAATTTGTGAGTCTTCCGAGGAATACATCCCTGTCTGGATATGAGCAGGTAGAGGCGGCTCTGGCACAGATGTACCTAGGGGTAAAACCCGAAAACACCGCTTTGAGCTTGTCTCAAACGGGAACTAGTGCATGACAACGGGCCTTGCTGCACTCTTGGTTACGACACTCCCGGGAGATATGTGTAGGATAATTCTAACTTTCTTTACAAATAGTTATGAAGGGATTATGAGTATAAAATTCCTCAAAGAAAACATTTCTTTTTTATGATTATGGATTATATCCATAAATTGTTCAATTTATGTTAAGTGTTTTTACAAGTATAGAATTATGTATTTTAATTCATAAACTAATCTAGTTTATTCCATTGTTTAGAAATGGCGCCTAGTGGAAGGAATGGAAACGGTATCAATGCACACACTCCATGTAGGTATTTCCCTCCTGCTTAAGATAATTATTGTGGATCTGGGGATACAACTGGTGCTCATCAACTAATTACCATACTGGGACAACTCACTCAGGTTATTAATAATAACCTTACTCATATGGATCACCCTGATCTGCAACGTGGAGGATCAATGTTAGACCGCTTCATGAGGCAACAACCACCAACATTTAATGGGGGTAAAAATCCATTAGTAGCTGAGTAATGGAAAAACTCCTTAGAGAAAATATTCCATGCCTTGGGGAATAGCGAAAGGGAGAAGGTTGTCATGGAAGTCTACCGCCTCACTGGAGATTTCGATCAATGGTGGTCGCTGATTCAAAAAAAAAGGAAGATGATGATGTATCAAGTATGGAATTGAGGAAGTTTATGGAAATTTTCTTAGAAAAATACTTTCCACATGACCATCGAGTAGATATGGAAATGAAATTTCTATGTCTGAGGCAGAAGGAGGATGAGAATGTCGCAAAGTATGAGGCTAACTTTACAAGGTTAGCGAGGCATTCTGCTGATTATATACGTAACCCAAGAAGTAATATTGATCATTTCTTTTATGGGTTAAAACCATTTCTCCGCTGAGCATTAGTCTCACAAACCTTCTCGTCGTACGAAGATATTGTCTCGTGTGCTATCAAAATGGAAAAGGAATTCTCTAAGTCTTATGACTTTAACGAAAAACTCAAAAAGAAGAGATATTCTAATCAATATGGAAATGGAAATAAGAGGGAGAAGGGAAGAGTTGAATATCATTCCTGCAGTAAAAGTGGAATGAAACACCCTGGTACATTCTTTAAGGGAATGGGAGTCTATTACAAGTGTGGGGAAAATCCACCAAGATCATGATTGCAAGGGAAATAAAGTTTTTGTCAATGTGGAATGATATAATTTTATAGAGATGGGACATTATTCAAATGAATGTCCTATGTTTTAGGGGAACATACCTCAGAAGAGGCCAAGGAATCAAGGCCAAGCTTATACTATCACTACTACTGAGGTTGAAGCTCCGAAAGACGTGGTGGTAGGTAATTTAATGGTTTACTCAAGTTTAGAAAATGCATTATTTGATTATGTATCATCGCATTGTTTCATATCTTCCCAGTTTTCTAAGAAAATTAGATATTTCCAATTTGATTTAACAAGAGAATTGTTAGTCAAAACTCCTAAGGGAAGTATTATTGCAACAAAGTTTTGTGAATCAGTCCCCATTAGAGCACATAACCGTTTTTTATCCGCTGATCTCATTGTCATACCTATGATTGAGTTTTATATAATGCTCGGTATGGATTGTCTTTCGGACTATGATGAAAATATTTATTGTAAGAAAAATGAGGTTACGATTTTTGATGATGGTGATAAGAAACACCTTATCTTTAGAGAAGAATCATCACCCCCTAATTCATATTTAGATCCACCCACAGTAGCTCCACTAAATTCAATTATTGGGGAGGAAGAGAATTAAATGACTAATGGAGAGAAAAGGAATGTTCAAATAGAGTATGTACCTATTGTGAAAGTATATATAGATGTTTTTCCAGAAGATTTACCTGGACATCCTTCAGAACGAGAAGTTGAGTTATCCATTGATTTAATTCTGGGATCAAGGCCCATATCGAAGACCCCATATATGATAGCCACTCTGGAATTAGTTTAACTAAAGAAACAACTAGAGGAATTGAGTAATAAGGGATTTATTCGCCCTAGTGTTTCTCCATGTGGATCCCCTGTCCTTTTTGTTAAGAAGAAAGATGGATCTATGAGGTTGTGTGTTGACTAGAGAGAGATCAATGCTATAACAATAAAGAACAATTATCCCCTACCTCTCATTGATGATTTATTTCACCAACTGCATGGAGCTCAATACTTTTCAAATATTGACCTTCGATCTGGATACCATCAGTTGTGTGTGAAGAAGGAAGCCATTCCGAAGACAGCATTTCGAACAAGGTACGGGCATTACGAGTTTACAGTAATGCCTTTTGGATTGACTAATGCACCCTCTGTATTCATGGATCTAATAAATACAATTTTCAAGGAATATCATTATGATTTTGTGGTGGTATTTATTGATGATATCTTGGTATACCCCAAAAGCTACGAAGATCATGAAAATCACTTGCGCATTATCTTGAAGACTCTTAGAAGGCATGAATTATATGGGATGTTTAGCAAGTGTGAATTCTGGCTTTAGGAGATTTCTTTTCTTGGCCATATTGTCTCTAACGAAGGAATTTACATTGATCCTTCTAAGACCAAGGCAATCCAAGAATGGCCAGCACCGACTAGTATAAATAAGGTACACAGCTTTATTGGTTTGGCAGGTTATTATCGACATTTTTTCCAGAATTTTGCCCTATTGGATAACCCATTAACGAAGCTCACACATAAAGGGGTTAAATTTGTATGGAAAAAAGAGTGTGAAGAATGTTTTGAAGAACTAAAGAGAAGATTAGTCAAAGCTCCTATATTGACTCTACTGTCAGGGAATGATGGGTTCGTTATTTATAGTGATGCATTAGTGAAAGGACTTGGTTGTGTCCTTATGCAGAATTATAGGGTTATTGCTTATGCATCACGACAGTTGAAAGTTCATGAGCATAACTATTATACTCCTGATCTCGAGTTAGCTGCTGTAATATTTTCCTTGAAGATATGGAGACATTATCTCTATGGTGAAAACTGTGAGATATATACCGATCACAAGAGTTTGAAATATATTTTCTCACAAAAAGAACTCAACATGAGGAAAAGAAGATGGCTTGAAATACTTAAGGATTATGATTTCATGATACACTACCACCCAGGGAAGGCAAATAGGGTTGTAGATTCTTTGAGTAGAAAAGACCATGGAGTTTTGAACATGATGAGAGTGGAAAGGGATCCTATATTGATTGATCTAGTAAAGATGAATAAGGGAATCACCATGGAGGGTGAAACAGCAAAAAAATTTCAAAAGGATTCCAAACCATCATTACAAGAAAGGATAAAGTTTTCTCAGGCCGGTGATGAAGAGTTGAAAAAGAAGATTAAAGCTGTGAATGATGAGAGATTGAGTGACTTTGTGAATGAAGATGTAATTTGGAAATTTGGGAGGAGACTTTGTGTTCACAATATAACTGATTTAATGAAGGAATTGTTGGATGATTCTCATAGTTCCAATTTCTCTATACACCATCAGAGCACCAAAATGTATAGAGATTTGATGTGACATTTTTTGTGGGACAACATAAGGAGGGAGATTTCTGATTTTGTGTCAAGATGTATAGTTTTTCAACAAGTGAAAGTTGGAAGGCAACTTCCTGGTGGAGTATTGCAACCTCTTCCCATACCTGAGTGGAAATGGGATAATATTATGACGGATTTTGTCATGGGACTACCAAAAACTCCTAGATGTAATGACGCAATATGGGTCATTGTTGATCGTCTCATGATGTCAGAACATTTTCTTGCTATAAGGGTAGATCTAACACTTGAACGTCTAGCAAGACTATAAATTAATGAAGTTGTGAGACTTCATGGAGTACCCCTATCGATTGTCTCGGATCGTGATCCCCGTTTTACATCAAGATTCTAGAAAAGTATTTAGAAGGCCTTGGATACTGAACTCCGTTGGAGCACTGCTTACCACCCTCAAACAGATGGACAATCAAAAAGAACTATTCAAACCATAGAAGACATGTTGAGATCATGCTCACTTGACTTTCAAGGAATGTGGGATCAATATTTACATCTAGTATAATTTTCCTATAACAATAGCATCCATTCAAGTATTCAGACGACACCATATGAAGCATTATACGGAAAGAGATGTCACACACCAACCTGTTGGGATGATGTTGGTGAATGAAAACTTGTAGGACCAGAACTGGTGGAGGAAATGATGGAAAAGGTGAAAGTAATCCAAAACCACATCAAAGCAGCTTAAAGTAGGCAGAAGAGCTATGCCGACAACCGAAGGAAGGATTTGGACTTTCAAGTAGGAGATCATGTTTTCTTGAAGGAATCACCATGGAAGGGAGTTATACGTTTTGGTAAAAAGGTTAAATTAAGTCCCAAGTACATCAGACCCTTCGAAATTCTAGAACGAATTGGGGCAGTATCTTATCGTTTGGCAATGCCGCCTTGTCTCTCCAAAGTTCATGATGTATTACACGTATCACTATTGATAAAATGCATGCCTGACCCAATGCATGTGCTCACCTATAAGGAATTAGAACTGGAACCCGATCTGTCTTATTATGAAGAGACCATCAGGATTCTTGATACAAGAGAACAAGTGCTGAGAAACCGGAAGACTCGTCTAGTAAAAGTTATATGGAGAAACCATAAGATGGAGGAGGCAACGTGGGAACCCAAAGAACTTATGATGAATAATCACCCGAGTCTTTTTATACAGTGATATTATAATAAATTTCGAGGATGAAATTATTTGAAGGAGGGGAGAATGTAACACCCCAAGCTTCCACGGTACACTTCTATTTGAATAATACAATAGCGTGTGTTGTAAGCAACTTCGAGTTCTAACACACACCACAACCAATCAATGTAGCCGTTATGAATAGTAATACCTATTTTTTGAAATTTTATAAATTTTATCTTCCCAAGTGGACTTCGTTTTGGTATTCGGAATATCAAAACTATCCATAGTTGAATTTTTTGTAATTTTCTGAGAACTTCCCATATTTTATGAATAATGAAAAATACATAAAAACAACTTTTTTAATCAAAATAATTTATAGAGATAAATCATACTATTTAGTGGTTTTAATGTATAATTATAATATATTTTTACCATTTTATCCAATGCTGTTCATTAGAATTAATTTCACTTTGAAATTAGACATAAACAAATGTCAATCTTTTGATATATATTGTTTCTTAAAAACACGCTATTTGTTGTGATAGTGGGAATTTGTTATAAAATTAATTAATGCAACTTATATGTTTTGAATTTTGTAAAATATAAATCATTTTTGAATTCTTAATATCAATTATAGCTTAGGGTGATATTTTGGGCTTGTTCTGAAAAACTTCGATTTTTGATGAATAGTGAAACCACTAAGTGGTAGTTAAAAAACGGATTTTTGGTTTAAATGAAACATTACCACACCTGTGATTTGATTTTCAAAAATCCGACATACATGGTTGTCATTTGGATGTAAAATGTGGTTCAATGGGAATAAAATAATTTTTTGGTGAATAGTAACTTTTAGGTTTAATTAATCGCGATTAAAGGTAATTAGTGGAATTTAGGGTAAAAATGATATTATAAATATATAAAAAACTTTTACACTTATCCTACCCATATTGGATGAGTCATGGACGACCAATAAAATTCATGGGTCAACTTGGGGACCCCATGGAGCCACTTTGGTAGGAAAATGACATTAAAAACATTTTATTTAATGTTAAAATTAAAATGTCACAAACATGAGTTATTTTACTAAAACAATTTATAAATGCGGTATACTAGTCATATTTTTTACTATAAATATTCATGAGAAATATAAAAATATTTCCTAAATCATGATAATTTTTCTTATAAGTTTTAGACATTAAATAAATTAAAATTTTTATGACACCATAATGATGCAGCGATTACCTCATTAATTAACGATTTAAATAAAATGAAACAATAATGTAGAATCTAAGACTTACACATGTCAAAAACCTTTTGGATGAGTATATTTTGAACCCTTATCAGCTTATATTCGATATATAAATATGTGGGAACTTTGAAATCCGAAAATCATCACATAATAATACAACATTTCATTAGTTTACAAGACTGCCCCTCCTCTCCTCTTATAAAAGGCCCCCACCTCTACCACCTTATTCACACCGTCAAGCCATTTGGCTCGGCCAACCTCTACCCAAATACTCTCCCAACTTCCATTTATTACTACTAGAAGCCTCACTTTGGGCAGAATTCTTCACAAGGAAGCCTTTGGCTCAAATCAAAAAGAGTTACCCGATTTTAAGGTAATGTCTTCTCTTATGTTATTTTGTTTTATTTTGCTTCTCCAACCCCCTAAAATATTTTTATTAATTTATTTTGTAACTCAACCAGCATCCTAAATATACTAGGACGTTGTTATAAGAAGTATTAGACATACACTTACACACACCTACATCTAATGGTTATAGAACACACTGTTTCTCTTGATGGTGAATTTCTGCCTCACGAAATGATGATTGTTGAACACTCATAAAAAACCTTCAAAGGTGGACATTAAGATGACACTATATTTATATATGATATATAATATGTTTATGTTTTACTTAAGCTTCTGTATTTTTCATTTATTACATACCTTTATGGTTTCCATTATGGGTACACGCGATATTTTCATTTTAGGAAGTGCGGACTACCGCCCCCTCAAAGTGATTTGAATCATCAATGCCATATATGGGATGTATAAAGGATAGGGTAAATGGTATTATAAATTATATTATACTGGAATTATAGTATACCTTTATATAATTATAATTTCATTCCATTAAATATGAAATATAAATGAAAGTAGCGTTCATGCGTACGTACGGCTTACCGTCTCCATGAACGGTGCATTTCATTTCATACCTCTAAATGTTATGTAATATTATAAATGCATGTATATACTGGATATATATGATATATATGATATCTAAATAATGAATATAATTATGGATATAATGGATATTTTACCACATGAACAACTTGTAATTTTAAGAAGTTTATTTTTGACTCAAGTACCAAATATTGACAAAATGACCGTTACTAAGATAAATAATTGCATAATGTTCATAACATGGTAATAACTGATATAAAAGCAATAATAAACATGAAAAATGTTCTTAAGAAATTATAAATTAACTCTAGTTTATTATTCAGGAGGTTAAAGAACGGTCGAGTAAAGTCGGACACGAGGTAAGGGAACTTCGTAACCCAATTTCCATTCTTTGTGTTAATCTCCTACTTTCAAATTATGTCATTACATTATTATGTCCTATCTTGTATTTTTTACTTTCTTTATGTGTACTTATAGTAAATAGACATAATAGATCTATTTTATTTTAAAAATGATCTTTGTAAGGACTTCGTCTCAATCTCCTTTCATTGAGGCATATTACGTTTTATACACAACTTTTATTTATATGGTGTATAAACCCCTTTTACTTTTACATTTATTAAAAAGACTCTTTTTATTAGAAGCGTTTTACTAAACCAAAAAAGGGAATATCTTTTTGTCGTACATTTGCGGAGACAACGACTTCTCTGCCACCGTGACCATTATTTGAGTTTCAACTTCCTCTACAAGCCATAACCTTGTTAAATGAAAAATAATTACAAAGTTTTAATTTTTTTTTATTTTGGTATTGATAATGGTTTTGAAAGTGTTTTTTTATATCATTGTCATATATTGATATATTGTGATGGAAATGTGGAAATTTTATGTTTCCTTTATGAATGTTTTATATGATACGATTATGTTATGGTTTATGATATGTTTAAACCTGTTCATATGTGGATTGCATTAGACTTAATAAGTGACAAGTGGAGCCCGCTATTGCTCCTCAGTGCATCGGTAGTTCTCATCAGACAAACTAGTGTCTTGGCACGAGGCCTTCAAAAAATCTTAATTGTAGTCTTGGCACGAGGCCTTAGCTACGTGGTTATGATAGTCTTCATTATGCATTCCATCATTATGAAAGTGGTTATTGATATTGCATGAGATTATTCGACCATTATAATATCCATGTGAATAAGTAAATGGAATTATCTCATTTTACTTTTTCCATATTATGTTGATGTTCATTTTTAAAAGGCTTTTGTTTTAGTTATACATTGCCTCAAATGTTTATGTTTATTTATAAAAGCTTCTGCTATATTGTTATCCTTACTGAGCATCTGAGCTCACCCATTTCAATGTTTTAATTTTCCCAGGATATGAAGAATTATATTATGAATGACCTACAGGGATAGTATGAGGGGATATGAAGAGAATATGTTGTTGTAGTTCGGTTTTACTTTATGATGTAATGATAAGACTTATGAATGTATCTAGTGTTTCCAAGGCTACTAAACTAATCGGTCTTTCGAGACTTGCTCTTCTGTGATCATGCCAACGTTACGCAATAATGCACCGACTCTGGGTAACTGGGGTCGGGGCGTTATAGTTGGTATCGGAGGCAGTTTAGTACTAACCTTGGAATCTAGATTTAGATAAACTCTGATTAGAGCACATAGCCCAAAGATAGACTTCGAGGATTAGTATAGAATAACTTCCTAGAATTTTGGTATTATAGAGATTTTGTGAGTCTTACGAGCAATACATCCCTGTCTGGATACGAGCAGGTAGAGGCGGCTCTGGTGCCGATGTACCTAGGGGTAAAACCTGAAAACACCTCTTTGAGCTAGAATCAAACGGGAACTGGTGCACGACAACGGGCCTTGATGCACTCTTGGTTACGACACTCCCGGGGGATATGCTTAGGATAATTCTCACTTTCATTTCAAACCATTATGAAGGGTTTATGAGTATATACATCCTCAAAGAAAACATTTCTTTTTATGATTATTGATTATATCCATAAATAGTTCAATTTATATTAAGTGTTTTACCATAATGGAATTATGTGTTTTAATTCACAAACTAATCTAGTTTATGCCATTGTTTTGAAATGGAACTTAGTGGAAGGAATGTAAACCATATCAATGCGCGCACTCCGTGTTGGGATTTCCCTCCTTCTCAAGATCGTGATTGTGGATCTGGGGATACAACTGGTGCTGATCAACTTATTACCATACTAGGACAACTCACTCAAGTTATGAATAATAAACTTATCCGTAGGGAGCACCCTGATCCGCAACATGGAGTATCAATGTTAGACCGCTTCATGAGGAAACAACCACCAAAATTTAATGGGGGTACAAATCCATTAGTAGCTGAGAAATGGATAAAATCCATAGAAAAAATATTCCATGCCTTGGGGAGTAGCAAAAGGAAGAAGGTTGTCGTGGCAGTCAACCGCCTCACTGGAGATGCCAATCAATGGTGGTCGCTGATTCAATACACAAAGGAAGATGAAGAAGTATCCAGTATGTAATGGAGGGAGTTTAAGGAAATTTTCTTAGAAAAGTACTGTCCACATGACCATTTAGCAGATATTGAAAGGCAATTTTTGAGTCTGAGGTAGAAGGAGGATGAGAATGTCGCAAAGTAGTAGGCTAACTTTACAAGGTTAGCGAGGCATGCTGCAGATTTTATACGTGACCCAAGAAGTAATATTGATCGTTTATTTGATGGGTTAAAACAATTTATCCGTCGAGCATTTGTCTCACAAACCTTCTCGTCGTACGAAGATATTGTCTCGTGTGCTATCAAGACGGAAAATGAATTCTCTAGGTCATAGTAATTTAATGCAAAGAACGAAATGAAGAGATCTTATGATCAATCTGGAGATGGAAATAAGGGGAAGAAGGAAAGAGTTGAATATCAGTCCTACAGTAAATGTAGAAAGAAACATCCAGATACTTGCTTGAAGGGAATGAGAGTCTGTTACAAGTGTGGTGAAAAAGGCCACTAAGCTCATGATTACAAGGGAAAGAAAGTTGTTGTCAATGTGGAATGATATAATTGTAGAGAGATGGGACATTATGCAAATTAATGTCCTAAGAATCAGGGGAACTTACCTCAGAAGAGTCCAAGGGATCAAGGCCAAGCTTATGCTATCACTACTACTGAGGTTGAAGCTCCGAAAGACGTGGTGGCAGGTAATTTAATGGTTTCCTCAAGTATAGAAAATGCATTATTTGATTCTGGATCATTGCATTGTTTCGTATATTCACAGTTTGCTAAAAAAATTAGATACTTCCAATATGATTTAACAAGAGAATTTTCAGTCAAAACTCCTAAGGGAAGTATTATTTCAACAATGTTTTGTGAATCAGTCCCCATTAGAGTACATAACTGTCCTTTATCTGATGATCTCATTGTCATACCTATGATTGAGTTATATATAATCCTCTGTATGGATTGGCATTCAGACTATGATGCAAAGATTTATTGTAAGAAGAAGGAGGTTACGATTTTTGATGATGGTGATAAGGAACACCTTATCTTTAGAGCAGAATCGTCACCACCTAATTCTTATTTATATCCACCCATAGTAGATCAACTAAATTATATTATTGGGGAGGAATAGAATGAAATGACTAATGGAGAGAAAATTATTTTTCAAATAGATGATGTACCTATTGTGAAAGAATATGTAGATGTGTTTTCGGAAGATTTACCTGGACATCCTCCAAAACGAGAAGTTGAGTTTTCCATTGATTTAATTCTTGGATCAAGGCCAATATCGAAGAACTCTTATAGGATGGCCACCGTGGAATTAATTGAACTAAAGAAACAACTAGAGGAATTGAGTAATTAGAGATTTATTCACCCTTGTGTTTTTTCATGTGGAGCCCCTATCCTTTTGTAAAGAAGAAAGATGGATCTATGAGGTTATGCGTTGACTATAGTGAGATCAATGCTATAACAATAAAGAACAAGTATCCCCTACCTCGCATTAATGATTTATTTGACCAATTGTATGGAGATAAATACTTTTCAAAGATTGACCTTCGATCTGGATACCATCAGTTGTGTGTGAAGAAGGAAGACATTCCGAAGACAGCATTTCGAACAAGGTACGGGTATTACGAGTTTACTGTAATGCCTTTTGGATTGACTAATGCACCCTATGTAATCATGGATCTAATGAATAGATTTTTCAAGGAATATCTTGATGATTTTGTGGTGGTATGTATTGATGATATCTTGGTATACTCCAAAAGCTACGAAGATCATGAAAATCACTTGCGCATTATCTTGAAGACTCTTAGAAGGCATGAATTATATGAGATGTTTAGAAAGTGTGAATTCTGGCTTCAGGAGATTTCTTTTCTTGGACATATTGTCTCTAAGGATGGAATTTCTATTGATCCTTCTAAGACCAAGGAAATCCAAGAATGGCCAACACCGACGAGTATAACTGAGGTACGCAACTTTATTGGTTTGGCAGGTTTTTATCGACATTTTTTCCGGAATTTTGCCCGATTGGATAACCCATTAACGAAGCTCACACGTAAAGTGGTTAAATTTTTCTGGACAAAAGAGTGTGAAGAATGTTTTGAAGAACTAATGAGAAGATTAGTCAACGCTCCTATATTGACTATACCATCAGGGAATGATGGGTTTGTTATTTATAGTGATGCATCAATGAAAGGACTTGGTTGTTTTCTTATGGAGAATGATAGGGTTATTGCCTATGCATCACAACAGCTGAAAATTCATTAGCAGAACTATCCTACACATGATCTCGAGTTAGCTACTATAATCATTGCCTTGAAGATATGGAGACATTATCTCTATGGTGAAAAATGTGAGATATATACTGATCACAAGAGTTTGAAATATATTTTCTCACAAAAAGAACTCAACATGAGGCAAAGGAGATGGATTGAACTACTCAAGGATTATGATTTCATGATACACTACCACCCAGGGAAGGAAAATGGGGTTGAAGATGCTTTGAGTAGAAAAGATCATGGAGTTTTGAACATGTTGAGAGTGGAAAGGGATGCTATATTCATGGATCTAGTAAAGATGGATATGGGAATCACCATGGAGGGTGAAACATCAAAAATTTTCAAATGGTTTACAAACCATATTTTCTAGAAAGGATAAAGTGTTCTCAGGACGATGATGAAGAGTTAAAAAAGAAGATTATAGCTATAAATGATGGGCGATTGGGTGACTTTGTGTATGAAGATGGAATTTTAAAATTTGGGAGGAGAATTTGTTTTCCCAATATACCAGATTTAATGAAGGAATTGTTTGATGATTCTCATAGTTCTAATTTCTCTATACACCATTGGAACACCAAAATGTATAGAGATATGAAGGGAAATTTTTGGAGGGACAAAATGAAGAGGGAGATTGCTGATTTTTGTGTCAAGATATATAGTTTGTCAACAAGTGAAAGCTGGAAGGCAACTTCCTGGTGGAGTATTGCAACCTCTTCCCATACCTGAGTGGAAATGGGATAATATTACGATAGATTTTGTCATGGGACTACCAAAAAATCCTAGAAGGAATGACGCAATATGGGTCATTGTTGATCGTCTCACGAAGTTAGAACATTTTGTTGCTATAAGGGAAGATCTACCACTTGAACATCTAGCAAGACAATATATTAATGAAGTTGTGAGACTTCATGGAGTACCCCTGTCGATTGTCTCGGATCGTGATCCCCATTTTACCTCAAGATTCTGGAAAAGTCTTCAGAATTCCTTGGATACTGAACTCCGTTTGAGCACTGCTTACCACCCTCAAATAGATGGACAATCAAAAAGATCTATTCAAACCTTAGAAGACATGTTGAGATCATGCTCACTTTACTTTCAAGGAATGTGGGGTCAATATTTACCTCTGGTAGAATTTTCCTATAACAATAGTTTCCATTCCAGTATTCAGATGGAAACATATGAAGCGTTATACGGAAAGAGATGTGGAACACCAACCTGTTGGGATGACGTTGGTGAAGGAAAACTTGTAGGCCCGAAACTGGTGGAGGAAACGATGGAAAAGGTGAAAGTAATCCAAAACCACAACAAAGCAGCTCAAAGTAGGCCGAAGAGCTATGCCGACAACCGAAGGAAGGATTTGGAATTTCAGGTAGGAGATCATGTTTTCATGAAGGTATATCCATGGAAGGGAGTTATACGTTTTGGTAAGAAGGGTAAATTAAGTCCCAGGTACATCGGACCCTTCGAAATTCTAGAACGAATTGGGGTTGTAGCTTACCATTTGGCAATTCCGCCAAGTCTCTCCAAAGTTCATGATGTATTCCATGTATCAATGTTGAGAAAATACATGCCTGACCAAACGCACGTGCTCACCTATGAGGAATTAGAACTGGAACCTGATCTATCTTATTGCGAAGAGCCCATCAGGATTCTTGATACAAGAGAACAAGTGCGGAGAAACCGGACGACTCTTCTGGTAAATGTTCTATGGAGAAACCATAAGATGAAGGAGGCAACGTGGGAACCCAAGGAACTTATGATGAAGAATCACCCGTGTCTATTTATACAGTGATATTATATTAAATTTCTAGGACGAAATTATTTGAAGGAGGGGAGAATGTAACACCCCAAGCTTCCACGGTACACTTCTCTTTGAATAATACAGTAGCGTGTGTTGTAGACAACTTTGAGTTCTAACACACTACAACCAATCAAAGTAGCCATTATGAATAGTAATACCTAATTTTTGAAATTTTATAAATTTTATCTTCCCAAATGGACTTAGTTTTTGTATTGTGAATATCAAAATTATCTAAAGTTGAATTTTTTGTATTTTTCGGAGAACTTCCAATTTTTTATGAATAGTGAAAAATACTTAAAATCAACTTTCTTAATCAAAATAATTTATAGAGATAAATAATACTATTTAGTGGTTTTAAAGTACAATTAGAATATATTTTGACCATTTTATCCAATGGGGTTCATTATAATTAATTTCACTTTGAAATTAGACATAAACAATTATCAATCTTTTGATATATATTGTTTCTTAAAAACACACTATTTGTTGTGATAGTGGGAAGTAGTTAGAAAATTAATTAATGAAATATATATGTTTGTAATTTGTAAAATAGACATCATTTTTGAATTCGTATTATCAATTATTTCTTAGGGTGAAATTTTGGGATTGTTCTGAAAAACAACAATTTTTGATGAATAGTGAAACCACTAAGTGGTAGTTAAAAACCGATTTTTCCTTTAAATGAAACATTACCACTTCTGTGATTTGATTTTAAAAAATCCGACATACATGGTTTCCATTAGGAAGTAAAATAAGGTTCAATGGTATTAAAATAATTATTTTGTGAATAGTAACTTTTAAGTTTAATTAATCGCGATTAAAGGTTATTAGTGAAATTTAAGGTAAAAATGATATTTTAAAAATATGAAAAGACTTTTACACTTGTCCAAACCATATTGGATGAGTAATGGACGACGAAGAAAATCCATGGGTAAACTTGGGGACCCCATGGAGCCACATTGGTAGGAAAATGACATCAAAAACTTTTTATTTAATGTTAAAATAAAAATGTCACAAACATGAGTTGTTTTACTAAAACAATTTTTAAATAGGGTTATACAAGTCATATTTTTTACTATAAATATTCATTATAAATATAAAAAGATTTCCTACATCATTATAATTGTTTTATAATTTTTAGATATTATATAAATTATGTTTTTTATGACACCATAATGATGCAGCGATTACCTCATTAATTAACGATTTAAATAAAATGAAAAGATAATTTAAAATCTAAAACATACACATGTCAAAAACCTATTGGATGAGTATATTTCGAACCCTTATCACCTTATATTCGATATATTAATTTGTGGGACCTTTGAAATCCGAAAATCATCTCATAATAATATAACATTTCATGAGTTTCCAAGAGTGCCCCTCCTCTCCTCTTATAAAAGGCCCCCACCTCTACCACCTTATTCACACCATCAAGACATTTGTCTCGGCCAACCTCTGCCCAAATACACTCCCAACTTCCATCTCTTACTCCTAGAAGCCTCACTTTGGGTAGAACTCTTCCCAATGAATCATTTGGATCAAATCAAAATGAGTTACATGATTTTAAGGTAATGTCTTCTCTTATGTTATTTTGTTTTATTTTTCTTCTCCAACCCCCTAAACTATTTTTATTAATTTATTTTGTAACAACACCAGTATCCTCAATATACTAGGATGTTTTTATAAGAAGTATTCGAGATACACTTACACACACCTAAATCTAATGGTTATAGATCATACTCTTTCTGTGGATGGCGAATTTCTGCCTCACGAAACAATGATTGTTCAACACTCTTAAAACACCTTCAAAGGTGGCCATTAATATGTCACTATGTAACACCTCGAGATTTTATGAAAAATATTATTTTTATTTCATTAATGTCTTTTGCTACACCAAGATTTCCTTGAGCTATAAGCAACACCGTATTAGCTTGCAGTATACGCAACACTATTCTTTGATCGTGTTACACACAATTTTGTTAATAGTTATTCTACGAAACAGTGAGTATCTATATATATATATATATATATTCAATGTATAAATGAAATATGGTTGGATTCTGTTATAAAAAACAACGAAAGATTCTTGCACAACACACAACCCTGACTTGGCTTGAATTACACGCAATCATGACCTTCCTCGATAGTGTGTGTTGTACTCAATACTGGGTTTTACTAAACAAAGATATATTATTATAATATTGTTATGAACTAGCCATTATAAATAGTGTTAACTAAATTTTTAATTTTATAACATTATTATTCATCTTACACATTTCTAGAACATGGTATAAGAACAAAATAATTTTTTCGGGTAAAATAAGTATTTTTCAAAAAATGCAGTTTTGCTGCCTTTTGATGGCGCACCCACATTAAATATAGTTTTTGATATGTTTATAAGTTCAATTTGAAAAAATAAAATTCTTCTTTTGAATCAGGATATAAAAATTTACATTAGATAAAGTTTTGATATTTTTCCGATAACTTTTATATTTTAATGAATAGTAAAAACACGCTATATTTTAATTAAAAACAAATTTTTTCATCGTAATATCTTATGTGGTTAAATTATAAAATTGAATGGTTTTAAATTATAAATAGAATATATTTTTACCATTTAATATAATTTATGTCATTATCATTGTTTTTACCTTGAATTCGTAGGTTAAATCAATTCAATCTTTTGCAATGTTTTAATGAAAAACCCATTTTCTTTCAACAACGAGATTAATTTTAATTTAATTACTGCATCTTTTGTGTATTGAATTTGGAAAAATGGATTCCATATTTGGAATCAGTGGGTCCAAATTATGTTAATAATATACTTTTTATTTTTGGGCATTGTGAATAGTATCTACGGTAAATTTTATTTACTATAGTTAAAGGTAAATCAGGTAATTAAGGGTAAACATAAGATTATAAAATTACCCTAACACTCAGAAAAATCCTATTGGATGGCTAAAATTAGACCCATATAACCTAAGTGTCGGATTAGATTCATTTTATGGACTTTCATTCATGAAAATAATTTAATTATTATTAAAACCAAAGAATGTGACAACATGTCACTTTCTTAAATCTTATAAGTATAATAATTTTAATTTAGTGATAAACATCATGAAACTTCGAACATTAATGGTCTCAAGAATTCTAATACAATTATCTACATCATAGGTATTTATTTAGAATTTTTAGGGATTAAATAATTATCATTTATTATGACACAAAGTTGATGCAGTAATTGTCTTATTAATGAAATATTGACATAATTGATGTTATAAATGCCCAAATAAATGTAATTTGAGACTTTTTATGACTTAAATTAATTTTCTAGGTTAATATGACATGTTATTGTTGATATAAGTAATTTGGTTCGAACTTATCATTCTGTTATAAATTTCATAAAAATCATGTACCAAATAGTGTCAAAATTGACCTAAATTAGTTTTTTTAGAAAAATATTATATTATTAATTGTTATTTAATTCCTAAAAATATAAGGTTCGGCAAAATGACTTAGATAAGGATAGATATATTAATAATAAACAACTTGGGGTTCTTTTGGCTGCTTATAGTATGTTTATTAACCTTATAGTATAAGGACACAAGAAGACACGGTAAAAGTAAACTTATTTAACTTAATGTTAAATCTAAATGATAAGGTTAAAATAGGAACCTAAACTTGTCTAAATTCTATTGAATGAGAGGATGTCGACCCATACCCACCTTACCTTCTAAATAAATCATTTTGGAGCTATTTAAAACCGAATTTGACTTTATAATAAAATAATAGTTTTAGTTATTCCAAAGGTACACCTCTCCTCCCTTATAAAATGGCACCTCCTCCCTCTCCTCCTCACACCAATTTGAGCATTAATGCTCGGAAAAACCCTGCCAAAATCTCATCTCCAATTCCATGTTATCATCCTATAGGTCCTGGTCTTCTTAAAAGACCATCCTTAGTTCATTAAGTGGAGGTTAAGTGAAGGCGCGTCAAAAAGAGGTAATATCCATTACCGATCTTTTTCAATTTCTTTCTTCTTCAACTTCTTCTTCTTTAGTTGTTTCATGATAAAGTAATAACATAAGTATTTATTATATACTTATATGTTATTATAAATATGAAACAACTCTAATTAACCTTCTATCCATCCTACGGAAAGTGGAAATCACTGTGTGTGAGTAAGTACGGAATACCGTCTCCACGATGCGATTAGATTCATTATCCATGTTAACCATTAAAGAATGATTATAAAGTATATATAATGAATAATAATGAAATATATGAAATTTTAAATCTACTGGATTTATTTATATATATATGTCATCTACTTACTTCCATTCAAGTCAATAAGGAAAGGAAAACAACGTTCATGCGTACGTACGGACTACTGTCTCCATGAACGGCGTGTTTCAATTCATTTATCTATCTATTATATATATATATACTGAATATATATGATATATAAATCATATTTTATATTCTGAAAGTAAGTAAATCATGATATAAGTAATAATAATTTCAAGAACAACAAGTCCAAACACCTACGATAAATGAAACGATTTTACCCAAAACGCTTCTTTAACAAGGAATTTACAAAAGAACGGGTAATATAAAGTCATAAGTGAACCATATATGATATCATAACAATGAATATGATTCTCTAATAAGTTAATGACCTTATTTAAATCATTATATAGGAGGATCGGATACGTACAAAGCATATCAGACATAAGGTAATGGAAATATCACAATCTCATTTTTATCCGAGATTGTTTATACTTTGGTATTTACTGTGGTGTATTTTATCATCCACATAAATTTTTCCTCAATATTTAATATTTATATCCTTCTAAAATAGTTTACATTCAATTTTACCCTTCGGTGAGTTTTTATTAAAAGATATGAATGGAATCTTTTGTCGTTTTTCGTACGAGATACTTTTTGACTTTTCCGACAAAAGTATGAGAAGAATGTTTTTTTAACTTATACGACATGAATGGATTTTTAAAAAATTATTTCCAAGAAGCTTCCTTTACAAGTTTTCATGTTTATTTTTAATCAACTTATTTTAGTTTAAAGTTGTATGACATGTTAAGAAAGGAAAAATGTTTTTGAAGAAGAAAGGATATTTTCCTCAAGAATGGAGTTCAAGTGTTTTATTAAAATTATTTTCCATCTAAGACAATAAAGGGTTCTGTTTCTATCCCTATTATTACATTGATTTTATTATGTTGTGATGGAATTATTTTTATGAATTCCCTTATCTTAAATGAAATGTTTTATGATGTCACGATGTTTAAGATTCCCATTTGTATTACATGGGTTATGTAATGATGTATGATTTATGATTTTGTGGCACACATAATAATGGTATCATTATGAGACGGGTGGGACCTATGTCTCCCTACAATGCATTGGGTAAAGATTTTATATCTAATGAGATAGACATGGCTGGAATGGTAGGTTATACCGGTTCAGTGAAACAGGATTGAAACGAGGGTGACTCGGTTCAGAAATGGACTTTGTCCACTAAGATAGTCTTGGAAATGAGTCTTGACTAATAAGATATGATTCTCCATGATTATGTGAATATGGCACAACGTTTCATGTTTTACGTTATGATTATTGGGATTCCATTTCACAACTATGATTTATCCCATGTTATGAAATTATGCTCTCTTTTGCAGGTTATGATTTCCAAAATGTTATGTTCTTATGAATATGATGTGATTGTTATTTCTTTTGTTTACCCTTACTGAGCATTTGAGATCACCCTTTTATGTTTTCTTTTCACTAGGATATAAAGAAAGGTTTTAAGAAAGAAAAAAAAGAGAAGATCTTTATGGGAGATGTTGGAGATCTTTCACCAGGATTAGAAGATTACGTTCCGAGTTTCCAAAGACACTAAACTATTACGGTGCTTGTGTGTGTGTTTTTGTTATGTAATAAGTATTCCGCAAAAGTAATGTAATTTCCTTGTACGTTAAGCTTCGGGTCTCTACAGTTGGTATCAGAGGAAAGGTTTACTCATCCTTTGGAAACTAGGATGCGAAAATGTTAGTGAGATCCCTAGAGATATTTCTAAGGTAAGTCTAGGGATGTCCTTAAGGATAAGTATACATATAGGATATAGTCCTAGAACTATTTTAACGATATTAGATTAAACCAATGATGTAAGATATTGAAGTTACTCCCCCTATATTATGATTTTTTCCTCTCACACTATTCATTTTGGGTTTTAGAAAATGGCTGGAAACAAGATGATTCATGATAATGAAGGCTATGAAGGACAATGGAATGATATTCTTCATGAGCAACCAAATGAAATGGGATTTGGAAGTCCAAACATCATTATTATTCCGAATCATCAATCTCATAATATGATCAATAAAGTAAAATTTGTTATGTTTCTTGACTCGGCTAATAAGAGAAAGATGGAGTTTCATGATGACCACAGAGGAAAGAAAGTTCAATTTCCACTATGTAAATCATGTGGGAAGAGGAATCAAGGAGAATGTTTCAAAGGAACTTGAAGATGCTTTGGGTGTGGAAAAGAAGGAGAAAAATCCAGTATGTGCAAAGGAAAAGGTTCAGTTAACACCAGAGATGAGGATAATGGTATTGCTACGACATCAACAATGGTTAAATGTTTTAAATGTGGATTGTACGGGCATTATGCAAACCATTTCCCTAAGGGAAAGTCTCATGAGGAGAATAAGTATGGTCGTATGGGTAGTATTTATGTGGATGATGATGAAGAGACTACAAATGATATGTGAGATGAAATAATTGTTGAATCTCGGTCAATGGTTTAAGAATGTAGTGGAATGATTACATGTTTATCATGTGTAATGTTGTATAAGTAATCTCATGGTACTATGGAATAAAGAGACATCTAAGGATTGTTACACTGTTGTCTTTCCTTGAGTTTTGAAAGTGTATTATTAATGCTACCAGTATCCATGAAAGGTTATTCAGATATTTTTGGAATTAAGATAATGAAGGGATAAGGAGAAAATTAAATGTTTTATAGTATTCATAATCTCATGATTGATATAAGTTGAAGGTTATATCATGGTTTGAGTATATAGAATTTTTGGATTTTGGTATGTGGAAAGTGTTAACTTTTAACTGCATTCATGTTTTCACTAAGGTTCAATGGATATTCATTCTTCAAGAGAATACATTATTAAGGTATTCACATTTGACCAACAAGATATATCTTATGATATATTGGGGATAAATGATGGAATTCACGTGATCATTATCTTAATACTATGATCTTGGACCGAAGTATTTTAGATAAGCCTAAAGATTGGAATGGATTATGTTGGACACAAGTTAGTATTGTTTAAGGATAAAACTTTTTTGATATTGTTGGTGGGATGTTATAGTAATATATCTTTAGAAAAAGGAAAACCTGCAGGATGGGCGACAACCCATCGCGTCGGACAAGGCCGTGGGAATCGAACCCACAACCGAAGTGCTACTAGCCTTTATCGCCTACCACTGACCTACAGGAAGTCCCTGGTTAGTAGAAACTAGTTTTATTTTATTAAGCGGTATGATATATGAAGTATAAGTTCATTTTTGGAACCATATACGATTAATCTAACCATAAGATGGACTTATAACTTTTCCTAACCTTTTGTTTGAAAGAGATGGAATGACCCGTCATTCTATCACATGATCTGCTAACACATCACGAATAACAAATTCAGCTTCATTTCTTTAAGGGATGAAGTGGAAATTGTTCAATTCACGAACAACAGTGAGAGTGTACCAAAATCATGCAAGTATTTATTTTAATTCATCAACATTAGGGAAATGATCTTGAAAACCAAAAATGTTTTCCTAGTTCCCTTATATCCGATGAATCAGATGGTACCATAGATCATCACAAATCAATATCTTTGTGATTGTTGGCTTTGTCATAGCCATGTTCTCTACCACTCTCTCTCAGAACATGATGGTTAGATTTTTCTTCCATATCCATATTTTCACCTATGTTATCCTATGTGGAAACCCCGTGATGAGTTAATTTGGGTAACCGTTACATTTCATACTTTAGTTTTTAAAATCCATGTTTTGGTATTCCTTTTTACGATGTGGGTTTATATTAAACAAACTTTCGAGTAGTAAACCATTTATAACCCCGACAAATTTCGAGGGAGAAATTCATTTTAAGGGGGGTAGAATGTAACACCCAGAGATTTTATGAAAAATATTCTTTTAATATCATTAATGTCTTGTGCTACACCACGATTACCTTGCGCTATACGCAACACCGTATTAGCTTGCAGTATACGCAACAATATTCTTGGATCGTGTTACACACAATTTTGATAATATTTATTCTAAAAAACATTGAGTATATATATATATATTCAATGTATAAAGGAAATATGGTTGGATTCTGTTATACAAAACAATGAAGTATTCTTGCGCAACACGCAACCATGACTTGGCTTGCATTACACGCAATCACGACCTTCCTCGATAGTGTGTGTTGTACGCAATACTGGGTTTTACTAAACAATGATATATTATTATAATATTGTTATAAACTAGCCATTTTGAATAGTGTTAACTGAATTTTGAATTTTATAACATTATTACTCATCGTACACATTTCTAGAACATGGTATAAGAACAAAATAAATTTTTCTGGTAAAATAAGTATTTTTCAAAAAATGTAGTTTTGCCGCCTTTTGATGGCACACCAACTTTAAATCTAGTTTTTACATGTTTATAAGTTAAATTTGACAAAATAAAATTCTTCTTTTGACTCAGGATATAAAAATTTACATTAGATAAAGTTTTGATATTTTTCTGATAACTTTCATATTTTAATGAATAGTAAAAACACGCTATATTATAATTAAAAACAACTTTTTTCATCATAATATCTTATGTGGTTAAATTATAATATTGAATGGTTTTAATGTATAAATAGAATATATTTTTACCATTTAATATAATTTATGTCATTAGCATTGATTTTAGCTTGAATTCGTAGGTTAAATCAATTCAATCTTTTGCAATGTTCTAAAGAAAAACCTGTTTTTTTCGACAACGAGATTAATTTTAATTTAATTTCTGCATCTTTTGTGTATTGAATTTGGAAAAATGGATTCCATATTTGGAATCAGTGGGTCCAAATTATGTTAATAAGCTACTTTTTATTTTTGGGCATTGTGAATAGTAACTACGGTAAATTTTATTTACTGTAGTTAAAGGTAAATCGGGTAATTAAGGGTAAACATAAGATTATAAAATTACCATAACACTTGTAAAAATCCTATTTTATGGCTAAAAGTAGACTCATATAACCTAAGTGTTGGATTAGATTCATTTTATGGACTTTTGTTCATGAAAATAATTTAATTATTATTAAAACCAAAGAATGTGACAACATGTCACATTCTTAAATCTTATAAGTATAATAATTTCAATTTTGTTATAAAATTCATGAAACTTCTAAAATTAATAGTCTCCAGAAAGATAATACAATTATCTACATCATAGAAATTTATTTAGAATTTTTAGGGATTAAATAATTATCATTTATTATGACACAAAGATGATGCAGTAATTGTCATATTAATGAAATATTGACATAATTGATGTTATAAATTCCCAAATAAATGTAATTTGAGACTTTTTATGACATAAATTAATTTTATAGGTTAATATGACATGTTATTGTTGGTATAAGTAACTTGGTTAGAACTTATTATTCTGTTATGAATTTCATAAAAATCATGTACCAAATAGTGTCAAAATTGACATAAATTAATTTTTAAAACAAATATTATATTATTAATTGTTATTTAATTCCTAAAAATCTAAGGTTCGGCCAAATGACTTAGATAAAGATATATATATAAATAATAAACAACTTGGGGTTCGTTTGGCTTCATATAGTAAGTTTATTAACCTTATAGTATAAGAACACAAGAAGACACGGTAAAAGTAAACTTATTTAACTTAATGTTAAATCTAAATGATAAGGTTAAAATTGGAACCTAAACTTGTCTAAATTCTATTGTATGAGAGGATTGCGACACATACCTACCTTACCTTAGAAAGAAATCATTTTGGAGCTATTTAAAACCGAATTTGACTTTATAATAAAATAATAGTTTTAGTTATTCCAAAGGTACCCCTCTCCTCCCTTATAAAAGGGCACCTCCTCCCTCTCCTCCTCACACCAATTTGTGCATTAAATCTCGGCCAACCCCTGAAAAATCTCTTCTCCACTTCCCTAGTATCATCCTAGAGGTCCTGGTTTTCTTCAAAGACAATCCTTAGTTCTTTAAGTGGAGGTTAAGGGAAGGCGCGTCAAAAAGAGGTAATATCCATTACCGATCTTTTTCAATTTCTTTCTTCTTCAACTTCTTCTTCTTTAGTTGTTTCATGATAAAGTAATAAAATCAGTATTTATTATATACTTATATGTTATTATAAATATTAAACAACTCTAATTAACCTTCTATCCATCCTACGGAAAAATGAAATCATGCGCGTGCGTACGTACGGAATACCGTCTCCACGACGCGATGAGATTCATTATCCATGTTTACCATTCCAGAATGATTATAAAGTATGTATAATGAATAATAATGAAATATTTGACATGTTAAATCTACTGGATTTATGTATATATATATTTCATCTACTTACTTCCATTCAAGATAATAAGGAAAGGAAAACACCATTCATGCGTACGTACAGACTACCGTCTCCATGAACGGTGTGTTTTATTTCATTTATCTATCTATTATATATACATATATACTGAATATATATGATATATAAATCATATTTTATATTCTGGAAGTAATTAATTCATGATATAAGTAATAATAATGTCAAGAACAATAAGTCCAAACACCTACGATAAATGAAACGATTTTACCCAAAATGCTTCTTTAACATGGAATTTACAAAAGAACGTGTAATATAAAGTCATAAGTGAACCATATATGATATCATAACAAGGAATATGATTCTGTAAAAAGATAATGAGATTATTTAAATCATTATACCTGAGGTTATGATACCTACAAAGCATAACAGACATAAGGTATGGGAAATATCACAATCTCATTTTTATCCGAGATTGTTTATACTTTGGTATTTACTGGGGTGAATTTTATCATCCACATCAATTTTTCCTCAATATGTAATATTTATATCCTTCTACAATAGTTTATATTCAATTTTACCCTTCGGTGAATTTTTATTAAAAGATATGAAACGAATCTTTTGTCGTTTTTCGAACGAGGTACTTTTTGACTTTTCCGACAAAAGTATTAGAAGAATGTTTTTTTAACTTATACGACATGACTGGATTTTTAAAACATTATTTCCAAGAAGGTTCCTTTACATTTTTTCATGTTTATTTTTAATCAACTTATTTTAGTTTAAAATTTTATGACATTTTAAGAAAGCAAAACGTTTTTGAAGTAGAAAGGATATTTTCCTCAAGAATGGAGTTCAAGTGTTTTATCAAAATTATTTTCCATCTAAGATAATAAAGGGTTCTGTTTATATCCCTATTATTACATTGATTTGATTATGTTATGATGGAATTATTTTTATGAATTCCTTTATCTTATATGAATTGTTTTATTATGTCACGATGTTTAAGATTCCCATTTGTATTACATGAGTTATGTAATGATGTATGATTTATGATTTTGTGGCACGCATAAGAATGGTATCATTATGAGATGGGTGGGACCTGTATCTCCCTCAAATTCATTGGGTAACGATTTTATATCTCATGAGATAGACATGGCTGGAATGGTAGGTTATACCGGTTCAGTGAAACAGGACTGAAACGAGGGTGACTTGGTTCAGAAATGGACTTTGTCCACTAAGATAGTCTTGGCAATGAGTCTTGACTAATAAGATATGATTCTCTATGATTATGTGTGTATGCCACAAAGTTTCATGTTTTAAGTTATGATTATTGGGATTCCATTTCACTACTATGATGTATCCCATGTTATGAAATTATGCTCTCTTTTGCAGGTGAAGATTTCCAAAATGTTATGTTCTTAGGAATATGATGTGATTGTTATTTCTTTTGTTTACCCTTACTGAGCATTTGAGATCACCCTTTTATGTTTTCTTTTCCCCAGGATATAAAGAAAGGTTTTAGGTAAGAAAAAAAAGGGAAGATCTTTATGGGAGATGTTGAAGATCTTTCACCATGATTAGAAGATTACGTTCCGAGTTTCCAAAGACACTAAACTATTACGGTCATTGTGTGTGTGTTTTTGTTATGTAATAAGTATTCCGCAAAAGTAATGTAATTTCCTTGTACGTTAAGCTTTGGGTCTCTACAATCTATATTTATATATGATATATAATATGTTTATGTTTTACTTAATCTTATGTATTTTTCATTTATTGCATACCTTTATGGTTTCCATTATGGGTAAACGCGATATTTTCATTTTAGGAAGTGCGGACTACCACCCCCTCAAAGTGATCTGAATCGTTAATGCCATATGTGGGATGTATAAAGGATAGAGTAAATGTTATTATACATTATACTGGTATTATATTATACATTTATATAATTATAATTTAATTCCACTAAATATGAAATAGAAATGAAAGTAGTGTTCATGCGTAAGTACGGCTTACCATCTCAATGAACGGTGCATTTCATTTCTTACATTTAAATGTTATGTAATATTATAAATGCATGTTAATACTGGATATATATGATATATATGATATCTAAATAATTAATATAATTATGGATATAATGGATATTTTACCACATGCACAACTTGTAATTTTAAGAAGTTTATTTTTGACTCAAGTACCCAAGATCGACAAAGTGACCGTTACTAACATAAATAATTACATAATGTTCATAACATGGAAATAAGTGATATAAAAGGAATAATAAACATGAAATATTTTCTTAAGAAATTATAAATTAACTCTAGTTTATTATTCAGGAGGTTAAAGAACGGTCGAGTCAAGTCGGACACGAGGTATGTGAACTTCTTAACCCAAATAACATTCTTTGGGTTAATCTCCTACATTCAAATTATGTCATGATATAATTATGTACTATATTGTATTTTTACTTTCTTTATGTGTACTTATAGAAAATACACATAATAGGTCTATTTTATTTTAAAAATGATCTTTGTAAGGACTTCGTCCCAATATCCTTTCATTGAGGCATATTTGGTTTTATACACAACTTTCATTTATAAAGTGTATAAACCCCTTTGACTTTTACATTTATGCAAAAGGAATCTTTTTATATGAAGAATTTTACTAAACAACAAAAGGGAATGTTTTTTTGTCGTACGTATGCGGAGACAACGACTTCTCTGCCGCTGTGACCATTATTTGAGTTTCGGCTTCCTCTACAAGTCATAACCTTGTTAAATGAAAAATTATTACAATGTTTTAATTTTTATTTATTTTGGTATTGAAAATGGATTTGAAAGTGTTTTTTTATATCAATGTGTTGTATTGATATCTTGTGATTGAAATGTGGAAATGTTATATTTCCTTTATTCATGTTTTATGTGATACGATTATGTTATGGTTTATGATATGTTTAGACATGTTTATATGGGGAATGCATTGGACTTAATAAGTGACGAGTGGAGCCCGCTATAGCTCCTCGATGCATTGGTAGGTCTCATGAGACAAACGAGTGTCTTGTCATGAGGCCTTGACCAAATCTTATTTGTAGTCTTTGGCATGAGGCCTTGGATATGTGGTTATGATAGTCTGGAATTATGCATTCCATCATTATGAATGTGGTTATTGTTATTGCATGTGATTATTCGACCAGTAGAATATCCATGTGAATAAGTAAATGGAATTATATAATTTTACTTTTGCCATATTATGTTGATGTTCATGTTTAAAAGGCCTTTCTTTTAATTATATATTGCCTCAAATTTTTATGTTTATTTATAAAAGCTTCCGCTATATTGTTATCCATACCGAGCATCTGAGATCACCCCTTTCAATGTTTTAATTTTTCCAGGATGTGAAGAAGTATATTATGAATGATCTGTATGGATAATATGAGGGGATATGAAGACAAGATGTTGTTGTAGTTTTGTTTTACTATTTTATGTACTGTAAGACTTATGAATGTATCTAGTGTTTCCAAGGCTACTAACCTAATCAGTCTTTCGAGACTTGATATTTTGTGATCATGCCAATGTTACGCAATAATGCATCGACATTGTTTAACTGAGGTCGGGGCGTTATAGTTGGCATCAGAGGCAGTTTAGTACTAACCTTGTAATCTAGATTTAGATAAACTCTAATTAGAGCACATAGCCCGAAGATAGACTTTGAGGATTAGTATAGAATAACTTCCAAGAATATTGGTATTATAGATATTTTGTTAGTCTTCTGAGCAATACATCCCTATCTGGATACGAGCAGGTAGAGGCGGCTCTGGCACAGATGTACCTAGGGGTAAAACCCGAAAACACTGCTCTGAGCTAGACTCGAACGGGAACTGGTGCACGAAAACGGGCCTTGCTGCACTCTTGGTTACGACACTCCCGGGGGATATGCTTAGGATAATTCTCATTTTCTTTACAAACCATTATGAAGGGTTTATGAGTATATAATTCCTCAATGAAAAAATTTATTTTTATGATTATGGATTATATCCATAAATAGTTCAATTTATGTTATGTGTTTTACAAGTATGGAATTATGTATTTCAATTCATAAAAAAATCTAGTTTATGCCATTGTTTAGAAATGGCGCCTAGTGGAAGGAATGGAAACCGTATCAATGAACGCACTCCGTGTAGGGATTTCCCTCCTGCTCAAGATAATTATTGGGATCTAGGGATACAACTGGTGCTGATCAACTTATTACCATACTGGGACAACTCACTCAGGTTTTGAATAATAACATTACTCATATGGAGCACCCTGATCCGCAACATGGAGGATCAATGTTAGACCGCTTCATGAGGAAACAACCACCAACATTTAATGGGGGTACAAATCCATTAGTAGCTGAGAAATGGAGAAACTCCTTAGAGAAAATATTCCACTCCTTTTGGAGTAGCGAAAGGGAGAAGGTTGTTATGGCAGTCTACCGCCACACTGGAGATGCCGATCAATGGTGGTCGCTGATTCAAAACACAAAGGAAGATGAAGAAGTATCAAGTATGGAATAGAGGGAATTTAAGGAAATTTTAATAGAAAAATACATTCCACATGACCATCGACCATATATGGAAAGGCAATTTCTGAGTTTGAGGCAGAAGGAGGATGAGAATGTCGCAATGTATGAGGATAACATTACAAGGTTAGTGAGGAATGCTACAAATTATATATGTAACCCAAGAAGTAATATTGATCGTTTCTTTGATGGATTAAAACCATTTCTCTGTCGAGCATTAGTCTCACAGACCTTCTCATTGTACGAAGATATTGTCTCGTGTGCTATCAATATGGAAAAGGAATTCTCTAAGTCTTATGACTTTAAAGCAAAGCACGAAAAGAAGATATCTTCTGATCAATATGGAAATGGAAATAAGGGGAAGAAGGGAAGAGTTGAATATCAGTCCTACAGTAAATGTGGAAAAAACACCTCGGTACTTGCTTGAAAGGAATGTGAGTCTGTTACAAGTGTGGTGAAAAAGGCCACCAAGCTAATGATGGAAGGGACAGAAAGTTTCTGTCAATGTCGAATGCTATAATTGTAGAGATATGGGACATTATTCAAATGAATTTCCTAAGAGTCAGGGGAACTTACCTCAGAATAGGCCAAGGGATCAAGGCCAAGCTTATGCTATCACTACTGCTGAGGTGGAAGCTCCGAAAGACATGGTGGCAGGTAATTTAATGGTTTCCTCAAGTTTATAAAATGCATTATTTTATTTTGGATCATCTCATTGATTCATATCTTCCAAGTTTTCTATGAAAATTAGATATTTCCTATTTGATAGAACAAGAGAATTTTCAGTCAAAACTCCTAAGGGAAGTATTATTGCAACAATGTTTTGTGAATCAGTCCCCATTAGAGAACATAACTGTTCTTTATCTGCTGATCTCATTATCATACCTATGATTGAATTTTTAATAATCCTCAGTATGGATTGGATTTCAGACTATGATGAAAATATTTATTGTAAGAAGAAGGAGGAAACAATTTTTGATGATGGTGATAAGGAACACCTTATCTTTAGAGCAGAATCGTCACCACCTAATTGTTATTTAGATCCAACCCCAGTAGCTCAACTAAATAATATTATTGTGGAGGAAGAGAATGAAATGGCTAATGGTGAGAAAAGGAATGTTCAAATAGAGGATGTACCTATTGTGAAAGAATATGTAGATGTGTTTCCGGATGATTTAACTGGACATCCTCCAGAACGAGATGTTGAGTTTTCCATTAATTTAATTCCTGGATCAAGGCCCATATCGAATACCCCTTATAGGATGGCCACCGTGGAATTAGTTGAACTAAAGAAACAACTAGAGGAATTGAGTAATAAGGGATTTATTCACCCTAGTGTTTCTCCATGTGGAGCCCCTGTCCTTTTTGTTAAGAAGAAAGATGGATCTATGAGGTTGTGCGTTGACTACAGGGAGATCAATGCGATAACAATAAAGAACAAGTCTCCCCTATCTCGCATTGATGATTTATTTGACCAATTGCATGGAGCTCAATACTTTTCAAAGATTGAACTTTGATCTAGATACCATTAGTTGTGTTTGAAGAAGGAAGACATTCTGAAGACAGCATTTCGAACAAGGTACAGGCATTACGAGTTTACAGTAATGCCTTTTGGATTGACTAATGCACCCTCTGTATTCATGGATCTAATGAATAGGGTTTTCAATGAATATCATGATGATTTTGTGGTGGTATTTATTGATGAAATCTTGGTATACTCCAAAAGATAAGAAGATCATGAAAATCACTTGCACATTTTCTTGAAGACTTTTAGAAGGCATGAATTATATGGGAAGTTTAGCAAGTGTGAATTCTGGCTTCAGGAGATTTCTTTTCTTGGACATATTGTCTCTAAGGATAGAATTTCTGTTGATCCTTCTAAGACCAAGGAAATCCAAGAATATCCATCACCGATGATTATAACTAAAGTATGCAGCTTTATTGGTTTGGGAGGTTATTATCGATGTTTTGTCCAAAATTTTGCCCGATTGGATAACCCATTAACAAATCTCACATGTAAAGGGGTTAAATTTGTTTGGAAAAAAGAGTGTGAAGAATGTTTTGAATAACTAAATAGAAGAGTAATCAACGCACCTATATTTACTCTACCGTCAGGGAATGGTGGGTTCGTTATTTATAGTGATGCATCAATGAAAGGACCAGGTTGTGCTCTTATGCAGAATGATAGGGTTATTGACTATGCATCACGACAACTAAAAATTCATGAGTAGAACTATCCTACTCATGATCTCGAGTTAGCTGTTGTAATATTTTCCTTGAAGATATGGAGACATTATCTCTGTGGTGAAAAATGTGAGATATATACGGATCACAAGAGTTTGAAATATATTTTCTCACAAAAAGAACTCAATATGAGGCAAAGGAGATGTCTTGAAATACTCAAGGATTATGATTGCACGATACACTACCACCCAGGGAAGGAAAATAGGGTTGTAGATTCTTTGAGTAGAAAAGATCATGGAGTTTTTAACCTGATGAGAGTGGAAAGGGATCCTATATTCATGGATCTAGTAAAGATGGATATGGGAATCACCATGGAGGTTGAAACATCAATATTTTTCAAATGGTTTCCAAAACATCTTTACTAGAATGGATAAAGTGTTCTGAGGCCAATGATGAAGAGTTGAAAAATAAGATTAAAGCTGTGAATGGTGGGCGATTGAGTGACATTGTGTATGAGGATTGAATTTTGAAATTTGGGAGGAGACTTTGTGTTCCCAATATACCCGATTTAAAGAAGGAATTGTTTGATGATTCTCATAGTTCCAATTTCTCTATACACCATGGGAGCACCAAAATGTATAGGGATTTGAAGGGACATTTTTGGTGGGACAACATGAAGAGGGAGATTTCTGATTTTGTGTCATGATGTATAGTTTGTCAACAAGTGAAAGCTGGAAGGGAACTGCCTGGTGGAGTATTGAAACCTCTTCCCATACCTGAGTGGAGATGGGATAATATTACGATGTATTTTATCATGGGAATACCAAAAACTCCTAGAAGGAATGGCGCAATATGGGTCATTGTTGATCGTCTCACAAAGACAGCACATTTTCTTGCTATAACGGAAGATCTACCACTTGAATGTCTAGAAAGACTATATATTAATGAAGTTGTGAGACTTCATGGAGTACCCCTGTCGATTGTCTCGGATCGTGATCCCTGTTTTACATCAAGATTCTGGAAAAGTCTTTAGAAGGCCTTGGATACTAAACTCCGTTTGAGCACTTCTTACCACCCTCAAACAGATGGACAATCAGAAAGAACTATTCAAACCATATAAGACATGTTGAGATCATGCTCACTTGACTTTCAAGGAATATGGGATCAATATTTACCTTTGGTAGAATTTTCCTATAACAATAGCATCCATTCAAGTATTCAGATGGCACCATATGAAGCGTTATACGAAAGAGATGTCGCACACCAACCAGTTGGGATGAAGTTGGTGAAAGAAAACTTTTAGGCCCAGAACTGGTGGAGGAAACGATGGAAAAGGTGAAAGTAATCCAATACCACATCAAAACAGCTCAAAGTAGGCAGAAGAGCTATGCCGAAAACCGAAGGAAGGATTTGGAATTTCAGGTAGGAGATCATGTTTTCTTAAAGGTATCTCCATGGAAGGGAGTTATACGTTTCGGTAAGAAGGTTAAATTAAGGCCCAGGTACATCGGACCCTTCGAAATTGTAGAACGAATTGGGGTTGTAGCTTACCTTTTGGAAATGCCGCCAAGTCTCTCCAAAGTTCATGATGTATTCCACGTATCACTGTTGAGAAAATACATTCCTGACCCAACACATGTGCTCACCTATGAGGAATTAGAAATGGAACACGATCTGTCTTATTGCGAAGAGCCCATCAGGATTTTTGATACAAGAGAACAAGTGTTGAGAAACCGGACGACTCGTCTTGTAAAAGTTCTATGGGGAAACCATAAGATGGAGGAGGAAAAATGGGAACCCGAGGAACATATGAGGAAGAATCACCCGAGTCTTGTTATACAATGATATTATATTAAATTTTGAGGATGAAATTATTTGAAGGGGGGGATAATTTAACACCCCAAGCTTCCACGGTACACTTCTCTTTGAATAATATAGTAGCGTGTGTTGTACGCAACATTGAGTTCTAACACACACCACAACCTATCAAAGTAACCATTATGAATAGTAATACCTATTTTTTGAAATTTTATAAATTTTATCTTCCCAAATGGACTTCGTTTTTGTATTCGGAATATCAAAAGTATCCTAATTTGAATTGTTTTGTAATTTTCTGAGAACTTCCAATTTTTTATGAATAGTGAAAAATACTTAAAAACAACTTCTTTATTCAAAACAATTTTTGGAGATAAATTATACTATTGAGTGGTTTTAAAGTATAATTAGAATATATTTTTACCATTTTATCTAATGGTGTTCATTAGAATTAATTTCACTTTGAAATTAGACATAACCAATTGTCAATCTTTTGATATATATTGTTTCTTAAAAACACGTTATTTGTTGTGACGGAGGGAATTAGTTATAAAATTTATTAATGAAACTTATATGTTTGGAATTTGTTAAAATAGACATCATTTTTGAATTCGGAATATCAATTATAGATTAGGGTGAAATTTTGGGATTGTTTTGAAAAACATCAATTTTTGATGAATAGTGAAACCACTAAGTGGTAGTTAAAAACCGATTATTCATTTAAATGAAACATTACCACTTTGGTGATTTGATTTTCAAAAATACGACATACATGGTTGTCATTAGGAATTAAAATGTGGTACAATGGGAATAAATTGTTTTTGGTGAATAGTAACTTTTAAGTTTAATTAATCGCGATTAAAGGTAATTAGTGAAATTTAATGTAAAAATGATATTATAAAAATATGAAAAGACTTTTACACTTGTCCTACCCATATTGGATGAGTCATGGACGACCAAGAAAATCCATGGGTCAACATTGGGATCCCATGGATCCACTTTGGTAGGAAAATGACATTGAAAACTTTTTATTTAATGTTAAAATAAAAATGTGACAAACATGAGTTGTTTTACTAAAACAATTTTTAAATGGGGTTATACAAGTCATATTTTTGACTATAAATATTCATTAGAAATATAAAAATATTTACTACATCATGATAATTTTTTTATAATATTTAGACATTAAATAACTTAAATTTTATATGACACCA
Organism: Viscum album; assembly: GCA_963277665.1. Taxonomy (NCBI): domain Eukaryota; kingdom Viridiplantae; phylum Streptophyta; class Magnoliopsida; order Santalales; family Viscaceae; genus Viscum; species Viscum album. The sequence continues at coordinate 1,489,532,982 of OY728151.1, read as the reverse complement.
TAATGATGCAGCAATTACCTCATTAATTATCTATTTAAATAAAATGTAAAGATAATGTAAAATCTAAGACATAAACATGTCAAAAACCTATTGTATGAGTATATGTGGAACCCTTATCACCTTATATTCGATATATAAATTTGTGGGACATTTGAAATCCGAAAATCATCTCATAATAATATAACATTTCATGAGTTTCCAAGAGTGCCCCTCCTCTCCTCTTATAAAAGGCCCCCACCTCTACCACCTTATTCACACCATCAAGACATTTTTCTCGGCCAAAATCTACCCAAATACTTTCCCAACTTCCCACTCTTACTCCTAGAAGCCTCACTTTGGGAAGAAATTTTTCCAAGTAAGCCTTTGCCTCAAATCAAAAAGAGTTACCCGATTTTAAGGTAATGTCTTCTCTTATGTTATTTTGTTTTATTTTTCTTCTCCAACCCTCTAAACACTTTTTATTAATTTATTTTGTAACAAAAACAGTATCCTCAATATACTAGGATGTTGTTTTAAGAAGTATTCGAGCTACACTTACACACACCTACATCTAATGGTTAAAGAACATACTGTTTCTGTGGATGGCGAATTTCTGCCTCACGAAACGTTGATTGTTCAACACTCATAAAACACCTTCAAAGGTGGCCATTAAGATGTCAATATATTTTAAGATGATATATAATATGTTTATTTTTTACTTAATATTCTTTACTTTTCATTTATTTCATACCTTTATGGTTTCCATTTTGGGTAAACACGATATTTTCATTTTAGGAAGTGCGGACTACCGCCCACTAAAAGTGATTTGAATCGTTAATTCCATATGTGGAATGTATAATGGATGGAGTAAATGGTATTATACATTATATTATACTGGAATTATAGTTTACCTTTATATAATTTTAATTTCATTCCATTAAATATGAAATAGAAATGAAAGTAGCGTTCATGCATACGTACGGCTTACCGTCTCCATGAACGGTGCATTTCATTTCTTACCTCTAAATGTTATGTAATATTCTAAATTGATGTATATACTGGATATATATGATATATATGATATCTAAATCATGAATATAATTATGTATATAATGTATATTTTAACACATGAAAAACTTGTAATTTTAAGAAGTTTATTTTTGACTCATGTACCCATGATCGACAAAATGACCGTTACTAACATAAATAATTACATAATGTTCATAACATGGTAATAAGTGATATAAAATGAATAATAAACTTGAAAAAAGTTCTTATGAAATTATAAATTAACTCTATTTTATTATTCAGGAGGTTAAAGAACGGTCGAGTCATGTCGGACACGAGGTAAGGGAACTTCTTAACCCAATTTCCATTCTTTGGGTTAATCTCCTACTTTCAAATTATGTCATGATATTATTATGTCCTATCTTGAATTTTTACTTTATTTATGTGTACTTATAGTAAATACACATAATAGATCTATTTTATTTTAAAAATGATCTTTGTAAGGACTTCGTCTCAATCTCAATTCATTGAGGCCTATTTGGTTTTATACACAACTATCATTTATACGGTGTATAAACCCCTTTGACTTTTACATTTATTCAAAAGGAATCTTTTTATACGAAGCGTTTTACTAAACGACAAAAGGGAATTATTTTGTTGTTGTAAGTATGCAGCGACATCGACTTCTCTACCACCGTGACCATTATTTGATTTTCAGCTTCTTCTACAAGCCATAACCTAGTTAAATGAAAAATAATTACAAATTTTTAAATTTTATTTATTTTGGTATTGAAAATGGTTTTGAAAGTGTTTTTTTATATCAAGGTTGTGTATTGATATCTTGTGATTGAAATGTGGAAATTTTATGTTTCCTCTATTAATGATTTATGTGATACGATTTTGTTATGGTTTATGATATATTTAGACATGTTAATATGAGGAATGCATTGGACTTAATAAGTGACGGGTGGAGCCTGCTATAGCTCCTCGATGCATCAGTAGGTCTCATGAGACAAAATAGTGTCTTGGAACGAGGCCTTGGCAAAATCTTATTTGTAGTCTTAGAACGAGGCCTTGGCTACGTGGTTATGATAGTCTGGCACAATGCATTCAATCATTATGAAAGTGGTTATTGATATTGCATGTGATTATTCGACCAGTAGAATATCCATGTGAATAAGTATATGGAATTATCTCATTTTACATTTTCCATATTATGTTGAAGTTCATGTTTAAAATGCTTTTATTTTAGTTATACATTGCCTCAAATGTTTATGTTTATTTATAAAAGCATCCTCTATATTGTTATCCTTACTGAACATCTGAGCTCACCCCTTTCAATGTTTTAATTTTTCTAGGATGTGAAGAAGTATATTATGAATGACCTGCAAGGATAGTATGAGAGGATATGAAGACAAGATGTTGTTGTAGTTTTGTTTTACTTTTTGATGAAATGTAAGACTTATGAATGTATCTAGTGTTTCCAAGGCTACTAAACTAATCGGTCTTTCGAGACTTGATCTTTTGTGATCATGCCAATGTTACGCAATAATGCACCGACTCTGGGTAACTGGGGTCGGGGCGTTACAATAACTAAATAGGGTAGTATTGGAGTTCATTATAATGTATCTCAAAAGGCTGTATGACCCTTGGGATTCATTGTAGATGATTTGGTACATGTTTTTTTTTGAGTTGGTCCTATGGAGTATTAAATTCATGAGTGGTAATGTTCTTACTAAGGGCCAAGTAGTTATTATGATATGCTGATGGGCATGCAACACCAGGATTTGAATAAGGATTTTGAAATGTATCTTTGTGGTATAACGTACATTGTAAATGGATCATGTATTGTTATAGATTTGATCCATCAATTGATTAAAGTCAAGTGCTTCTTGGGATGATGTGAGTGTGGCTTATAATGGATGAATCATGTGCTTGGAAATAGGACATATTGTGAACGTTCTTAGGGAGACATTGAAGTAAAATAATATGGAGGATAGTGAACCTTTGGGTGTTTGAGAGAATTACCATGATTATGGTTTGGGAGAGACAATTTTTGATGTTTATATGTATCTCAAGTATGATGGGGTTTTCTTGCATCCATTCATCACATTTGGGGATGGACAAGGTTTGGGAGATGATGATTATGAATTTGAATTATTGAGGTGAAATGACACTAGCATGATGGGGATGTCCTATAAGTCACTGGTGATTATGCTCCATATGGAAATTGGTTACCAATGACTAGGTGAGTGACTAACATTAATTTAATATTCTTGATTGATGGAGTCTATGATTTTTCTATAGGATCATGATGAAATTTAAAGGGATCAGATGGTTCTTAGATAAGAGAAGCATAAATTCTTAAGGAATGACATGATAGTTATTTTTGATGATTGAGGACTCAAACATGAAACTACAATGATGTTAGTCGCAGACTTTATTGGGAATGTCTGGGTTATCATGGAATGCCTCTATGTATCAAGGAATCATGATCTCGTAACTAGTAATGCACGATGGTTAGATTAAAGTATATTTGAATATGGTCAGACATATGGGTTTTAGCCATTGTTTTAGCATTATAAAAAATGAGATGCGTTCTACTATAAATGAATTATTTCATATTTGATGTGGTGAGTGTCTTTATTAGTTTGAGAGGTATTTTCAAAATCGTTCATGTTCATGTCCCCCGTGTTTAGGTTGTGTGACCCATCAGTCATGATTCATAATTGAATATAGGTAATACTACCAGTATTTGAAATGAATTTTATAGTGTGTTTGGGAATGTTGAGTAAGAAACTGAAATGGGAACATTGTTAGTATGAGATTATTGTGTTTTGATAGCTAACTACAATTGTGGCGAGTGGTATGATTCAGAATTGGGTTGATGAGAGAAACCCTATGATAGGGAGAAAAATAGGATAATAATGAATTAGATGATAACATGATCATATATTGAGATGGTTGAGAAAATGTAACATTTTTTCTTCTGGTAGTGATTATTAGTTTTAGATGATGGTTTGGCGAGTCAAATCCCTTTAATTTTTTAGTTTTGTTTTAAAAGTGTTCTTGGTGTTTCAATTTGGAAAATAGTTGGTTGATGATGAAATGGTGACAATCATGAGTTCAGAGATGTTGTTAGATGTCCACTGAGACATCTTGTGGATGAGAAGTGTTATAGTGTTGAGTTTGTAATTATTGGGTGCATATGAGTGTGAAATATTCGGGAGGAAATTTTAATTTTTGAGTTTTGTGGAAGGGACGAATTTTGAACCGATTTTTGAAATAATTTATTTGAGAGTTTTGAGAACACCAATTTGGTGTTTCTTGATAGGGAAGAAATATTGAGAGGTGTCCTAGGGGCTTGAGAGATCTTTGGAGAAGCTGGGGTTATTGTTTTCCCCTTGGATGTATCAAAACATCAATGATCTAGTAGGACATTTAGAGAAGAATATTAAAACCCCACAATGATTAAGAGGGGAAATCCCCTTCTCTCCCTTTTGTTCCGTTCATGTAGTTGACCCTCCCCCACTGCATCTTCACTTAATTTCCCTATCAATATTGGTTGTTTTTAAGTGGTTTCATTTGGGTTTATGATGTGTTCCTATACTTCCTCACCCCTCTTCCTCATTCCTTGATGTCTCTAGTTTATTATAGTTTTGGTTTAGGTTGAGAATAGATATTTCACTAAAAATGTTGAAATCAACCAATCCCTTTGAAATTCTTGAACATGATATCTAGAGAATGTATTAAGATGACATATGTATACAAATATCCATTTAATCATAAAAGGAACAAAAAAATATTGATTTATTTACGTATATTAATTAAAATAAAATTAAAATTATTAATTAAATGGCACTAAAACTTAGGTATTTGGCCCAGTTGGTTTCTAGGGACTGCAATGGACCTCCCGCAGGATATAAACTTTGGTTCAGATGTTACATTTCAATGATTTGATGTTTTTAGATGTTATGAAAATTTTTTAATTAAAATTTTTAATATTAAATATTGAAAAAAATTAATAAGGATATTTGGAATTTTTTTCATTAGCTACAGGTTCGAGTGAAGATACAATCTTTGAATGGATATCACTAGGCATGGTCGAGCTTGGATAAGTCTTGGAATAGTTTTTTCCCTCTTAAATAAATGTAAAAGGATTTAATTTCAGGTAGTTGGAATTTTATTATATCACTACTTTTTTGGATTTTTTTATATGGAATGAAAATTATCGGGCCACCATTGCAGTCAGTTCCCTCATGTTGATCAAGAAATTTGAAAATTGAATTAAATAATGGAATTAGTATGATCTATTAATTGAATTAATTTAGGAATTAATAATTTCCTAGTAAATGTTTTCCAATGGGTACGGGTTGATTCCTAGGAAACTGATTGCTAATGATTTGACTTGAGAAACCCTTGTGAAATCTGGACCCCCATGAGTGGTTCCAATAAGATGAAATTGAATAAACATGTCTTAGTGGCCCATGCTTCAGAACATTGTTCCCACATATACGTGTGAGAGCTAATCAAGACATAGATACCCAAAATAGGAATTGGGAGTAACCTTTCACATAATAGAGATATGAAGATCATACTGAAGAATCAGGGTGAGAGGCCTTCCTTCATCAAAAGATTTAATTCCTAAGTGGACTCACCATAGAAAAACTAAGGTCACGATAGTTGAGAAGAAGAACCTAGGGAGACTCTGATGACCAAGATGGGTCATTTTATATTTCATGATGGTTGAAAATTATACGTACCCCATGTATCCATAGATTCCATTTTATATCAATGATGATGTTGAGGAACATAGAATCCTCGGGGCATCAGATGTAAACTTCAAATAGTAGTTGGGACCGATGGCCCTCATGAGTGTACCACTAATGTATTGGGACATAGTGTATATTAGTGGGTGCCCTATTTACATAACAAGCCTTAGAGAGTGCATAAATTTGGTTATTTATTGTTACTTTTGTCACCATAGAACCAAAACAAACGTGTTATCCCAAATGGGATGTTATTATGGTAATTGGAATAAATGTTTAGAAAACCATGGAAACGTTTTTTTGTCTTATCATTTCCTATAATATGTGATCACCTTAAGGACTTGGAATCATCATTTTGTTTTAAAATTATTGTGATTTCCTAGGATTAGTGGTAATTACATATTGATATGGATGAGACTATGGGATAACAAGTATGATTGGTATCCATTCTTAAGAAACATTTTGTTCCAATTACTTGTATGACTTGTATCCAGTGATATGGTTGATGGTGTTGTGAGTGCCTAGTGGTGGTACTTAGGATACAAAATTAGATCTAAACAATTACAATTATGTAGGAATTCCAAGTTGCATCATATTACATTGATGCAACATGATCCATAAGAATGCTCAGGGAGCCTGGGATATGAATGGTGATGCCTGAGTAGTTGAGCATCTCTGACATGGTTATTATAGGCTTATGCAGGGCTATGACCAAAGACCTAGTCTTGCATGATCGAGTCAGGAAACATAGATGAGGTCTAGGGATATGTATGAGGTATAGATCATAGAGGAACCGACACCACATGCCTTTATAATTGTATATATATTTTATGCATGACAAGTCCAATGGGAATTATGTGTCAATATTTTTTATTATGAGAAATATCTTTTTAGTTGTATGATGCATTTCATGTTGTTACCCCATGTATTATGCTTACTGGTTCACTATCTTAGATTATTTACAATGAGTTTGATAAATTGTTATTTTCACTATTATTGTCTACTCTGATATTTATCTATTTAATCCTGATAACACCACATTTGAAACTCACCATTAGTTGGAAACATGTGTCTTTATGGATTTATGGGAGGGACTCATGATGATGCATTTGGTCCATTTTTTCTATTTTCCAATATGCTCATTATCAAAGTGTATTATCTGGGATAGTTGAATTTTATGGTAAATAATAAAATTCAGTATGAATATATAATATGTGTTATTAATTCATTATAATGTAAAATGATGTAATAAATAATATAAAATGAAACTGTGACATTGAAGATGATAATATTTTTTAAAAATTGATTTTAATTTATTAAAATCATCTTCCAAATTTGTAATGGACAATAACAATTATAAAATGAAAATTATGATTTTAAAATTAATTATTTGTAAAAAATGACATTTCCAAAACCAAAATTATATATGAAAAGTTTTTTTCATTCATAAACTAAAAAATCTAAAAAACCATATGTTAAATGTAAAATACCATTAATTAAAACACTGTGATTGATGTTTATTTTTAATTTTATAAAACCTAGGTTTCCAAATCACAAATAAAAAAATAAAAAAATAATTCTTCATTTACTATAAATGTTCATCTATACTCTCATTTTAATCACTCCAAACTATTGAGCAAGGATCAAATCTTAGTTCACAAAAATAATATCAATTAGTGATGTTTTATTGATGCGTTTTCTAGAAAACAATTTTTATTTTCCACATTTTCTTATACAAGGATAATACAGAAATAAACACCCATATTCTAAAATTTACCAAAAACACACATACATAGAAATTTATGATTTTTTGTTTATATGATCATAATAAATTTAAATTGATTTAAGGAAATTATAATATAAATAAAAAACACACACACCTATATAAATTAGTTTTTCATATTTTAAATTTTAATAATAATACTATAAGTTATATATATATATACATAAATATATTTATAATTTATAATTTAAAATATCATATTAAATTTAAATTCTGAATATAAAATTATTTTCAAGGTGAGATGGAGAAAGAGAGAGAGAGTGTGTGTGTATATATAATCTATACATTCAATAATACATTAGATATGTTTATGGAAAATTAAAATTTTATTATATAAATATATAAAAAATTAATAACTAGTAATATATAAAAATATTCTAAATTGAAATTTCTAAAAAGAAAATATAATTTAAATAATGTGTGTGTGTTTGTGGGAATGTTTGTGTCACTACTACAAAGATGGCCTTTTTCAGCACTAGAAAAGTCGATTAACAGTGCTAAAAAAGTGATGTTAATTGAGGCGAGGATAATGGGTGGTCCCTTTCATCAGTGCTATGAAAATTGCTGATTAAGGCCCCTTTTATCAGCGCTAAAAAAACGCTGATAAATGATTCCTTTATCAGTACTTTATATAGCACTCATCAAAGGGGTTTTTATCAGTGATATTCAAAATAACTGATAAAAGAAAAAATAAAATATAAAAAATAAAAAAAACTATATAATGTGGAGAGGAACTTTAAACAGCACTTGACCACCCCTTTTATCAGTGCAAGGCCGACCTCCCTCAGACTCTCTCACACACTACCCTTCCTGTGCATCCCCACACACGCGCACCCCTTTGCTTCCACCTGAACTCAATCTCGTGACCTCCCCCCTTTCGCATATGCACCTTTACAACTACACCATTTCATTTTTTCTCTATATAATGATATATCTATATGTATATATAGTTATATTTATTCGTATATTAAAATAGATTCATATTAATATAAATATATTTATTAATATATTAGTATATATATATATACATATTCATTCGTATATTAATATATATATATATATTTATAAATATAATTTTAGTTATATTGTTTTATCCATATATTTATATGTATGTTAATATATATTTATAAGATTAGTTTTAAATACATTTATGAAATATGTTTTTTATGTGTGTTTATATATAGATAAATAAATAAATACATATGTATATACAACACAGACACACACAGACACTTACAAACACATAGACACACATAGACACATATATATTTATGAATAAATACATATATATGTGTATTTGAAAAGCCTTAAAATGTTAAAACGGCCATAACTTATAATCCCGAAGCCCGTTTCAACTCCACAACCAGTCAAATTGAATAAAATGAAACAATATTCGATCTGATATGTGGTACAGACCTATCATACATTTGAATCCGAAGTTATATGTGTTTTAATGTTAACAAATTTGGGTATCTCAACTAAAAACTCAATTTTGGAAGACTTCTGGGCCTTTTGTGCCACAAAAATGTGAATAAAGCTTTTATTGGGTCACTACCATGTAGATCTCACTGCATGCTTCTATTTGATATTCCTTAGAGCTCAAACGGACACTCGGATCAAAAAGTTATGGCATTTTGATGTTTGAGTTGCACTTTCAAATTATTTTTTATCATTTTTTGTTTTTTTTTTGATTTTTTGTGTCTCCAAATTTTTATTAAATGATTTTTAATAAAAAATAATTAGTAAATTGTTAAATAATAGTGTTTTTTAAAATATATTAAATCCATTTTAACTAAATTTCATATATATTAAATTGAATAGTCTATTTATACTTATCTAAAACATATTTAATATATATATATTATTTTTATATTAATATGAATATTCTTATATAACAATATTTTATTTTCCCTGATTTTTTTTGAAACCTAAAATTTATCAACAGTTGGAAAAAGGGCTACTAAATCCCCCCTTTATCAGTGCTACTAAAAGAAGCACTGATAAAGGAGTAGCGCTTCCATTACCCATTTTTGTAGTAGTGTGTGTAGAAACCCACACACATATTAAAATGAACGTATTCATATATATGCATCTATGGATGTATTTATGTACATACATCTATAGGTAGATACACATATATAAATATATCATATAAATTTTAATATTTAATGGTAACATATATTATAGTATTTTATAATATACAAAATACTACAAAATCACACACACATATAAAAGTACTCCAGAAAAGGTAATGCATTGATTTATGATTTATAATTTATAAATTTAGAACCATTAAATTTATGTAAGTGTTTACATAATTCAAACACTTGATAATACAATTGATATATATATATTACAAATAATATAATTATAATATAAATATATTTTTTTTAAAATGTATATATATATTTCAATATTTATAAAATGCTAACAAATTAAAATTTTCAAAATAAAAAATATTATGAATAATATGATTGTGTTTCTATGTGTGTTTGTGTATTTTAATATATACACGCACACATGTGCAAGCACGCACACATAGAATAACATATATAAATTTGTAACTACAATTTAAAAATAGAAAATTCTTACTTCATATTAGTATTGTATAATCTTAAAAACAATATATTATATAATATATATATATATATACACATATGCATAGAAACATAAACACAAATACATTAATAATTTTTAAAAATCATAATAATTTTAAATTTTAACAAAAAATTTTATAATACAATACATCTTATTAGAAAAAATATTAAAAAATTATTATAATTATAGATAATAATATTTTATATTTATTTGATGTATATATATTAAATAGTATTACATAAAAATAAAAATAAAAAGGAAGTTCCCCCTTGTTGACACTGAAGGATTTATGATATATAATTTGAAGAAGGAAAGAAAATGTGAAATTACTATGGATGTAATGCCTCAGGATTATAGGTTATTTTAGTGTAGACAACAATTGATCCCACCCATATAAAATATAATATGAAATATTTCTCTTTTATTTTATTCAAAAAAATCTAATTCTGTTTATCCATCTCATTAGGATTTTCCTATTTTGATTTATTCTAAACGAGAAGTCAAGGCTCTATAGTTTTCGAGTTAGTCTATGGTAAAAGGAGACATGGGATATCTATAATCCTTCTATATGATGAATTCTAAACTTCATTTTCCATGGTTTTATATGAATAAAAACCTTCTCACTAAATGTATTAGTGTAATCAATATTACCTTGGGGTAAGACTTATGGGGCTATGAAAATCCATGGAATAACATTATATCCCTATCCTGATTAGAACATATTTGAGTATTGAATTACTTTTTTTGGAGTAACAGATGAATCCTAAAACATGAAAAAATTCATTTTAGGGTAGGATTATGGGTTCATTATATTTTTCATCTATTTTTATTTTATAGAAATATTATACAAATGTATTCCACCTCCACAAGTGCGGCTTTTATGAATTATCTTTTCCAAAAAAAAACTAAATATGGAAAATAAGATATATATATATATATATTCATATTTTTTATTTAAATATATATTAAAGTGTGTGTGAATAATGTTATAAAATAAAAAAAATATTAAATATATATATGAATATACATAAAACATAAATACATATATTCATTTTAAAAATATTTATAGATATGTATTCATGTATATATAAAATAATATAAAATTCAAGCATAATATTAACAAAATAAAAATATTTATTAATATATAAAATATTAACCAAGACCAGTTGGTTCATATCATTGATAAAAATCCAGAAGTATGGTGATATAGACTCAAAAGTTGTGATTTATTATAATATTACAGGAGTGATCTTTTATGGGGGTCGTAGGAAAGCTAATAAATAATCAAGCATTATGATACATGTTGTGCGTACATGGGAGATCTGGAGGTAGGTGTCCAAGTTGGTCCGGGAAACTATAGAGAGTGTGGGTAAGAAAAAAAATCATATAATGTTGACTTTGATACTATAAATAATATTAAATTATGGTCTATAGTCATGTGTCAGTAGAAATTTAATATGAAATCATGTCAAATTTAATCAAACCACCTTTACCCATGTTTTTACAAAAATGCAAGTAAATAAATTAGATTTGTTTATAAATTTGAAATATTTTTAAAAAATTATAATTATATATTTTTTTATTTCCCTCTCAATAATTATCCCACTAATATCTAAAGGATATAAGGTATTCTTTCTCAAGATCTTGGACACTACAGAGTTGGTCCAGGGTTTGTAATTGATCACGTTTCTATTTCAATTGAACTTTTTTTATAAGCTTCTTTAAAAATCCTACTTTCATTTCCATGTGTTCTATTTATTGTAATTATCACCCTTTTGATATCTTATTAATTAGATATTACTCATTCATAATAAGTACAACTTTTCTCTATGTTGTGATTATACTAATGTAAGGGTTCTTAGTCTCATCATTCTATTTCTATTTTATAGTACTTATGAATTCCTTACATTTCCTTATCAATTTGTTTTTCATATAATTATGTATCCCTGAAAGTATTATTTATAAATTATTATTATTCCCTCTCATTACTCACCCTTCCTAATTGTTTAGAAGTCATTGATATTTCCATATCCATATAATTCATTATCTAAATATCTACCAATTATATACACATCTATTATTCGGGATGTATTATTTCAAGGAGATGTTTTTTATGTAAGGATTATGATGATGTAGCTTGTGGATATTCTATTGATCCGATGTCGAGTAAACTAAAATTGGGAACTGGTAAACCATTTCTATTAAATTACACTAACATTCTCATTATGTAAATTTTGTATCACAAAGCTATGTAAAATATGTTATTCCCATAATGAAAATTTTTAGGGGGTATTTTTCTATAACTGTTTTCCCTAAAATTATAATATAATTAATCATTAATTAATTTTTATTGATACAAATATACATTGATAGTTTCTAACATGAGTACTTTCATATTATTCTTTTAATATGGGAATATTATATTAAAATGTTAATACCCCACAGTTTCTAATTTGATCGATGAATATTCACATAAAGGGATATATTTATAAATTGATCAGGGAATCCATTATGATCCTTCTATCCATAATTTCTAATTAGATATAAACATTTAACATTTCAATGTTTATGTATGATATTCCATAGGCAATAGTAAATTTTTTATTTATTTTCCACTCTATTAATATAATGTATGCAATGGAATTTTTTGGGTGGAACACCTAATTATATTTCCCCGTGATAAATCTGTAAGTATCATGAGAAAAAATATCCTTTTTATTTGATGTTTGCCTACCCATTATTGTATGATTTCTCAGTTGAGGCCTTAATGGTAGGATTTTAATGTCTTAAATTATGCATTCTGTCACTATGAAATTTTTTATTTCTATCAATTTGTTCGAATATATATATATATATTTCATCCGTGGATTTATTGTTCCCATATTTTCATTTAAATGTTTCACAATCCCCTCCATCCAAAGGTAGCACTCCTATGTCAATAGTTCATAAATCATTATAATGATGCTTGAAGACCTTCATCAACTAGTCACAGGATGGATAAAATCCTTGAGGGTTCATCAAACACACACATGGGAAGCATTAACCTTTATAATTTTTAAAAATCAAGAGATAAGATAAGGAAAAAAAATAGCATCTCTAAATTCATGGATATGAATAATAAATCCCAACATAATAAATTTTATACATAAATTGATACAATTGAAATAAAAGGGGGTATACCAAAATATACCATGGGCATAAACCATGAACTATAAAAACTTATTACAACTACTCAACAACACTTTTAATCTAATAATGACCCACATGGTCACCAACTATTACCTTCTGACATGAAAATACTATGTATATTCATAGGATGAGAACAACATGACTACTCAGTAAGATCCTCCCTGAAGAAACTTGTGAAAATTGTGAAAGAACCATACTAGAGACTAGGGACTGAACAATTGAATCTAACACATCACCTAAATAAGAAATACAAGTATTTCATCCTCACAATTTATGACTCACCAAGTAATGAATTTATTCAAACTATACTATATAAAAATAATATTCAAATATGGCACAATGTTTCCACTTATCTACAATTTTGTTTCTCTCACTCCCCAATTTCAAACATCCAGTGCTCATTCCTTATATAAATAATTCATCATTGATGTGAGTCATTACTTGGTCCATACTACCTCTGTAATGTATAGAGGCGGGCATCTAATGTTAGCATCAATGCACATATCCACATCATCGTAATCATCATCCTATCTATAACTATATGTATCCCAAAAATCAACTACATACTATTTACTTTACCAATAACTTATGACTTCACAACTCATTAATGTTCACTCCTCATATTCCATAGATTCCATGTTTTTAAGAAAAAAATTATACCTCATGATTCTATATTCCATACATAAATGTATAATAAACTATTAAAAATAAAAACCCCGGTTAGAGAGAACCCTATACAGTAAGCCAATATAGACTAGGTAATTAATAATCATTTATGTATAATGGGAGAGTAGGGTAAATGGAGAATCTAGAAATATATTCCCACATAATCCTACATATTAGAGAAAACAGTAATTAAAACATTTGGGCATCATTTTCTCTATAAACATGTAGATTTTAAAAGAACAAAAATGCCTTGGCCGGCACAAATTAACTAAATTTTTAACTTGTTGATCATTACCAATATTGTACATGACTCAAAATCAATCAACAAAAAAATTTCCCCTGTATATTGACATAGTGGTAAAAACAGAACACATATTATGATATTTTCATGTTTAATTTCCAATAAATTATTTATGATTGTAAGAAATGGTAACATTATCCAATGAAATTTATCTAATGATTATATTGATCTTATAATAACTCTTCTCGAATTATCTTTAATATTTTAGGGGGATGCTACTATAAAATCCCATTTAGTATTGATTTGTAAATACCCCTTTGATCCCCATGTAACACAAATTGATTTATTTGTGCTAGCATTTTGAATCAATTATATTGTGTCATTTATATTGAATTCTTCAAGATCCTTATAGCTTAAAGGAATATCTATAGAACTTATATATCATGAGAGGAAGATAAGATGATTACTGAATAGAGAATTCCATTATACTCAATGATTCTTCAGTATTTATTAAACCCATAGAATAGAACTAACAATTTACTAATAGAGTTTATGTTTATGTTAAGATATTATTTAATTTCATATCATCCCTTAAATAATATAAAATTATTAACAAAACCATTAAATATAATAATAAAAATATTATTATTATATTTTTGTTCTCGATAACATCCATAATGGAAAATATTATTCACTAGTATGAAAATTAAAATTCATCACATGATGTTGTATTCATCTTCTCCAGCTCCTTGGTTTTTATTGAACACCCTATTAAATATGAAATTAAATATTTCATTCATTAATTGATATGTGAAATCAATAAAACATAAATAAATTTATTACTTAGTAATTAGAATAATATGAATTCCATTAATTAAATTAAAATAAAATTTAATCATCACTAAAAATAATACTTAGGAGTGACACTTAAAGAGTAATTCTCATTAGAATTTGGAATTCTTTACTAAAGTCCAGGATTTCTATCTAGAAATGGGTCAATGAGACCAAGAAGAAAGTAAAAAATGTCACAATGATGACAAACTTATACGATCACTCAATATGTAATATAATACCCTTTTCACAGTATCTCATCAAATGGATTTCCTATATATGTCATCCACCTACATGCATCATATGTCTTTCTTTGACCATTTGAAGAAAAAAAATCATTCCTCCGCCACCATATAATATATTATAATAGTTCTATTCTAATAAATGTTTTGTGATATCAAATAGTATAAATATGGAAGAGGTAAATCCGTCTTCAAATTATTCATTAATAACATGTCATTCGTGATGCACCAAATAAACCCTACATATTTTGACAATATGGAACCAAATCTTCGGTCGATAAATATAAGTGTGTAAGTCATGAAATGCATTTATAATAATCCAAAAGAACTAGGACCATTACAAATGATTGTGGTTAAAAATATCTAATGAATTCAAAACATGTGGAATTCTTACTAGTGGGTATGTTCTCATAATATACCATCTTAGAGATTACCAAGTCCAAAATTTATGAGGACTAGTATAATCTATTATTGAGTACTCACACATGTAATACTACATACTATGTATCCAATCAATATCTTTTATCCATATATAGAAGAATATTTAAAATCATTTCCTTGAAACTTCAAGGTTCTCATCATAGTGGGTATGTTTTGTGACCTTCGAAACGTGACACACAATATAGGAAATTGTTATATTAAATTAATTAAAAAATGAAAAAAATTTAACAAGATGTTTTATTAATATTATAGAAATATGATATCCATATAATCAAAAGTACACATATTATGTTCAAATACATAGACTCTAAAAAACTCCCACTTTTACTTGATCCCACTAACTATGAATTTATGTCTCCTAGAGATGACATTATAATAATGTTTCTACTGAGTTAAAGCATTAATCAAATTACCCTACATGTTTTATTCTTTAAAAATTATGCCTACTACAAATTTATATATCTTTATAAAATACACAATATATGATACATTATAAGTATTGGTTTATTTCATTGATGGGACATGGGATCTTTTTCTAGAGACACTATTGTAGTATTATCACAACATAGTGTGATTGGATCATTATTGTGGGGTATCATGTCATGATCTTATATCATGTTTTATATCTATAATAATTATTTATTTTTCTGTAATGTTATAATATACTTAAAATATACTATAAAATCTATGAACGTATCCCTATTTGACCTCTTCCATCTCACAACACCTCTATTTATAGTGAATATGTATCACTTTTGATTTTAGATCATGTTGATCTATAAGGAAACTAGAATCTACATATGCTCTAATGTCTAGTTCCTCATCACCACCATATAATAGGAACATATACATTGTACAAATAAGATACTTATGTATAGTCATAACTTCCATCAAATGGAAGTGACCTAGGTATGTTTGATACCATTTGACCTCACATACGGTATATGTGACATCTAGTATAGTACATAACATAACACAAAGAGTTGAACAAATCACTTATTATTATGGAATTATTTAAAATATTTGTCTTACTTCATTTTTATATGTTTATATTTTACAAGAAATTTTCAATCCAATTGAAATTAAAAACATTCCCCTCTAAGATTCATTCAAACTAAATCTCTCTAGGATATAATACTAGTCATTAGCTTCAAATATGTATAATTTCATCGACATGTTCTATTAATAAAATTACCACAATCCCACAAACATTATATAGAAACAATGATGTAATTCATTCTTTACGTATCAAAATTTTATTCTGGCATCTTAAAACTGAACATTCCATTACCTCAATGCTCTCAGTACCACATAAATGGAATTATTCAATTTTCAAAAATTATTGGCATATTTTCCTGTCACAAACCCTTCAGATTGGGTCAAATAGACATATTCCAGAATGCTCAAATTTTGGAAGGATATTTTAAAATCCATTTTTCAAATATCATAATCATGGAAATCCTAATGGAATGTATAGTCCTGATGGATTTTATCATTGCAACTTGTGAAAAAATTTGGTCATAGATAATTCCGTATTTCCATTTAAACCCTTTGGCAACCAGTATTTCATTATATGTAATTATGTTCCCAACCATGATCATTTTATTCTTGAATCACGATTTAAAACCAGTGTTATTTACAAGAAAAAGAGGTTATAAAAAATCTCTACCTGATTTTGGTAAATGGAATCCATTTCAGAAATCTTGTTTACTTTCCACTTGGAACCATTTGTGCCATTTACTAGTTCATTATTGGTTATAGGATATTTCTTATCAAATAATAATTATTCCCATCCTCAGTGAATATAAAACCATACTGTTCTATTTATCCAACCTCACATGTACTTGTATAAAACACTTGTGTCTCTATAAAAACTTCATCTATTGGGATTTGTGTATTTTTTTGGTTCCAACTCTAATTTACCGTTGGCGTACACCTTAAGAACATAAATTTTACATTTACTAAATTTTTATCAATTTTTTCCATATCAAATAATATGGTGTGTCTTTCCACTATTACTATTCATTCTAAGGGTTCATATACATCATATCCCCCTGCTTCATTAGGGTATCATATAAATGTACACTACTTCCCATTGGGTTATAGTTTCTTTCATCATGAACCATTAACAATGGATTCACATCCCCACACATCTATATATGAAAACAAAACCATTCCATTCCATAATTTGTATGGTATACCAAAAAAAATTTGTTTGGAACTCAGTTATTTATATGTGATGCTATTTTTAATGTGCATCCCCAAAAGGATAATGGGAGACCCTTATAACTCATAAAAAATGTCACCATGCCTAAGAATGTGTGGTTCTTTATTTCTCTTAAACCATTCCACTAATGTGTGTTTGGAGGAGTTGGTTGGGATAATATACCAAAATCTTGTAAATAATTAGTGAAGTACTGATTATGATTTTCCCTATAATATATTTATTAGAGTTTCTTAATCTTCTTAACAAGATGGTTCCAAACATCATTCTTTTATTATATGAAAATATCGCAGGAATCATACTTATATATCATCAAGGATACATATCCATATAGGCTATAATCGTTAGTAACATTTACTAAGTATGAGTACCCATTGCATTCATAAACTAGAAATAGTCCCCAAAAATTGGTATGAACTACTTCAAGAGTATCTTTTCCCCATTTACTTTGTTACCGGAATGGTGATTTGGTCATTTTTTCTTATAAACACATCTGGCATACACCAAATGGTTTTAGGTTAATGGAATCTAAATATCAATCTTGATGTAATATAGTGGACTAGTTTTCATTTAAATGAAATAACAACTGATCCCATTGTTTTATGTGGTATGAATCATGTGAATTATTTTTCTATTGTTTTAAATTACATGGTTAGTATGATCCAATGAATAAACACTAGTATTTAAAAATTTCATAAAAAATTATATCTTTATAAAAGAAGAAATTTCTATTCTAAAAATTGAAAATAATTTGATATGGATCATATATTGATCTATAAATAATGTTGTAGGTAACATATAGTAAAAAATATTTTTTTTTCAAAAACAATATCATTCTAATTGGAAACATGAAGGTGTAGTCTATGGTAGTCACAACAACTAGTTTGGCTCCACTAGCATATCATAGATCTACCTCACCTCGTCAATGTAGCCAGTGGGATTCTTTTTCTGAGTCCTAGCTTGAATAACATCTCCATGATTACTCTAGAATATTTAATTGGATATACCAAACCAATATTATCTTGGAATTTCCTGGTAAAGTCCATAGAGATGGTCAACCTTGTTATAAGCATCCATGATTTCATGAGAATTCATGATCACAATATACATAGAAAAAAGAATCAAACATTGAATTTAGACTTTATCATTGATGTGTATTACATAGAATGATAACATTTAATCACTCGCCTCCTTAGTAGGAGAATCATGATTGAGGATTATAGAATGTCATATTTAATTTCATGATCCAGAAAATCCAAAAAGTGTCTGAACTACTCCTAGAACATACTACTAGGGAGGAGATGGTATTTCTCTAATATACTTAATTTGGACAGTGTGGATGAAGAAAATCCATTTATTCAGCTATTTAAATTTGAATAATATTTATACATTACGTGATTACAATTTATTTTAGATATAATAATACTAAAATTGTAATTATATCTCCCATTATTTTATCATGTCCCAAAAAATCTAATAATTGATCTTGGAAATTCCAGTATCTAGAAAATTTTAGTTGAAAGGATACATATTCCCCTTTATATAACTCCAACAACGATTGGTCATGATAATTGAAGGTATTTAGGTAGTCCTGACACTGTCTAATGTGGTCTTGGATGTCCTTGATCCATTAAGTGGACTCCCCAATCATGAAATATTTAAATTAAATTATTAGAATCTTTCCATCAAGTTACATCATGTTAATTGAATAATTAATCTCTTGATTTAAGATTATTATGTTATCCCATGACCCTCATATAAACAATATGTTAAAATTTAGTTTCCCAAAGAGGGATGTTAAAACACATAGTTCTAAGTATTTCATTCATAATCATCTAATTGATTGATATGTCTGAATTAATATATATTTGTGTTATTTTATTTTATTATTTATAGACTATCATGTATTATATTTTACATGTCATTTTACAATTAATTGGTTTTTAATTATGATATTAAGCATGTTTTGAAAACCCAGTGACGTATAATCCATCTACATAAATTCTATTATTAACTCTATTTACTTTATTTATATGATCAATGTGTTTTTTCTATAAAATATATAATGCATAATATAGAAATAAACAAATAAAAAAATGAACTCTTCATGAGATTTTTTAATGGTTGATTTATTGAGTGCATAATAAATCAACCTATAACTAATGGAAGTCTCATTATGCTAGTCATGGAATGCGATACAATAATCCATATGTCCACAAGTGTATTAACTAGGTTGGAATCATCTAGGTTCCATCCTAATCCATCTTCACTTTCTTTAAGATTCCCAATTAATTACAATTATTTATAACTCACACACATGTAAGAGGAACCAAATGATTTGTAAAATTGAATTATATAAATTAATTTGAACATTATGGTCATATATAGTAATGGAGGGATGGATTAATAATAGTTCATCATTCTAATTTAAAAATTAAATATTTTAAAACCCAAGAAATAAATTAAATTAAATAATTCCCACACATATAAGGACTTAGTCTAGTTTATCATTCGCCATTCAGATGAAAAAGTTACACAAAAGTATACTATATATCATTTATTTATATCCATTATTTATTATTAATATAAACACTATCTCATTAATTAATTCCATTTTATTTAAATTTCCTTCTAAATTCTATTGGAGACACCTGTCAAATATGAATTGATGCAAAATAAATAGAGTAACACAAAATTACTGATAAATATAATAATTTTTTTAATAATTCAATATATATATAAAAAAATTATAAAATTTTAACATAGTATGTTCCAATGAATATAATAAGGTTTTATTGTTGTAAATATAAATTTAATGTAATTTGATTTTGTGCTTTGTTGGGAGACTACATGATCTGTACATACAAGATACACACTTTGTACCTCTATTTTCATATTCCTTGGATAGAATGTTGAGGATATTATGTCTACCATGGATGGATAAAATTGAATATACTAACTAGCTACACATCATGTTTTCTACTTGTCTTGTTCCCATGAAACATTTTTGGGTATTCAGTGAGTATCTTAATACATTATATATGGTTTACTAACCACCTACTTGCCGTGTGTTCTAACTGTCATGTGTCTATTAAAACCACCGAAGGCCTTATCATGTTCATAATATGTGAGACTACATGACATGACTATCTAGCTACACATTGTGTATCTCACATCTCATGTTTCCTTATGTCACATAAAATCACTCAGTGTGTACTTTAGATGTGGTAAATAATGAACCACATGCTATGTTTACCAGATACACATTGGGTAATTCATTTTTTCTATAGGATGAATGTCTCACATAATTTTTCCATGAATATGACGACACAATTGACACAAATTTCTCCTCAATGATTTTTAGACTACACGATGTGTACACCAGGTAGATTTCATTATATTCTATAACCCATGTGCTATGTCACTCTTGTCTACACACAACTTCAAACGTATTCATATAGATGAGCAATAAAAAAATAGTTATGAATTCTAATTGTGGCCACTCTAATACCACATGTAGGCTTTAGGTGAATGTGAAGAATCATGGTGGGAATAATAAGTTGAAAAATTGACCATTTGAATGATTATTCACAATATTGAACTTTTCATGAATCCCCTATCAAATGAATTTTATTCATCAGATATTGACAAATTTGAAAACCCAGAACATATGGATGATGTGTGCCTGTCAAACTCAAAATTAATTTATTTATTATTGGGTGAAATGGATACCTATTCTTAATAACTATATTTTATTATGTCCATGCTCTTATTAAAACCATTCTCGGTTATATTTTTTTCATTTGGAGAATCAACGTATAGAATCCCTCTCGTAATGATCGACAAATTCTTTTTTGACGTCAGGGTGATTCCAATTCATTTTTGGGTGATAGCAAAATGAATCATTTATCATTCATTGTTAATGTTGATAACCTCATTATCAATCAATCTTCAAGGAGTCTCCCTAGCACTTCTTAGTCGTGAGAGAAATAGAAGACGGAGAATTGAGAAATAATATCATTGTTCACAATAATTAATATGTCTTGACTATCCAAACACAATAAACATAAGAATATATTTATAGATCTAGTATTTTTATAAATATATTATTTAATATCATAACAACCCTTGAATAGAAAAATTATTCATATAAAAACCAATCCCATATAATAATAAAACATGAAAATTATTTTATTGGACTCTCTAACATTCATAATGATAAATATTATTTACTAGATTGTTAATAAATATTCTTCACCATACTCTATCTTAGTCCACTCCAACTCCCCATTATTTATTTAATTCCAAGATTAAAATATAATTAGATATATTATTCATCAATTAATATTTTTCATTGATAAAACATGAATGAAATTATTCCTTGGCCTTAGAAATATCATTTATTCCATTATTTTAATTAAAATATAATTTAATCAAGAACAATGAAAACACATATTGTGGGGACCTATATGATTCATTTTGGATCTTATTAGGGGGATTACCTATTGTACATGAATACATTATAGTTACTTATCATGGTACCAATGAAAAATAACATAACATCACAATGATGACAACCACATAATAATGCTCAATGTGTAATAAAGTCTCTTTTTCATAATTTCTCCTCAAGATTAATTTATATTTAAATCATAAACATATATTGTTTACACATCCTTATTTGAAACTCTAAAATAAACACATTGTTACTCCACGTCTATATAATTTAATGTGATTATTTTTTTCTAATCAATGTCTCAGGATATTAGCATCAATAAATATGGATGGGACAAATAGTTAATCAACATATTCATTAATGAAATTTAATTCATGACATACCCAATTTACCTTACTTCACTACAAAATATAGTGTAATGGTTTTGGTATATAAATCTAAGTGCTTGATTGATGACATGAATTAATTGAAATGGTACTATCTACTGATATTTACAAACACTTTCATATTTGAATATATGATGACAAAAAAACATGAGAAATTCATTCTAGTGGGTCTGTTCTCCAAATTTCTTATCTTGGATAATACCAACTGTGAACTTCAAGATAAGAGGCATAATCCTCTTATGAGTAATCATACCAGAGATCCTAAAAACTACGTCTCATATAATATAATGTTATCCAATTGTGAACAATATTTAAGAATTTGGTCATGGGAGATCAAGGTTCTCAACATGGATAGAAAAATTACATAGACGTATCAATTTCATGGATACTCAAGAAAATTATTTCATTAAAATCATAATGATAAATCGAAAATGAAAGATAAGATATTTTATTAATAGTTAGAAAATCTAATATACATTTGATTCAAATAACAAATAGTTGGTCCCATTACACCAACTCCAACAAATTGTAGGAATGGAAGAGCATAAAATCATAAGAATATATCCAATATCATGGACAAAACCTCTATGGGAACTACTGATACTTATCCCCATCTACACCAATCATTACATCGAATCCTCTACTTCCACTACTATGTTACAAGAACTGAATGATAATACAAGAATAAAGTTAATTTTTTTCAAAATAATTATCCATTAATTAAAATTATTAATCCATATTATATTCCAATGATTAAAACATTAACCATTAATCCAAGTGTCGATGGAATAATATAACCACTTTATATATACTCATGTTTTTTAACAGCATATATAAATACCATGAACTAACCCCAATAATTTATCAATTTAATTATCATTTGATAATATATGTGTATACATGGAATCACCCTTATAAACGAATTTTTAAAGACTCACTTAAAATATATAGTATCAATGTGCATTCAACAGTTAGAACTACTAATATAAATAAAATTAATTCATCAAATATTTATCAGTCAACAATTATTAAAAACGATGAAAAAGACCTACTTTGAACTCATCCTAGTCACTATAATATTAATTAAAAAATATTCCATAAAATAAAAAACTTCCCCATGAACACTAACAACGACTATGACAAAATATAGGGTGTCCAAACCATCCCTCTAGGTAATAAATTTCCACAAAGAGATCATGTAGCCTCAAACATATATCTCCTTATAGTATCCCAACAATGTGAATGATGTCATCAATAAAAAAATATCTAAAAGCATAGAGTATACATTCATATAAAATGTATAATTCCACAAATAAGGGGAAGGAACCATGGTCATAACATTCTAGTAGTTATGCATCATGTATAATAAACTAGGATAAAAAAGTCCACCAAAATAATTACATATTTAATATTGATGGAATCTAGATGGATGGTCTATAGGGGAATATGACTAAACATGGTTCAAGTAGGCTGTAAAGTCCCGACTAGAGTTCTAATTTGAGGAAACCCTTGGCCTGTGTCAATTCAAACAATTGCTTCTAGGTTTTGAGTTCTGATGGAGGGGATGAATGCATCTGTATTTTCCCCTTGGAGTAAGAGTCTAAAGGAGAAGGGAAATGATAAGACGATAACGTTATATGAGGGATCAACAAATACCTTCACAACCCTAGGAGAATGAATGGATGTAAAGAAAATAGGGACCCAGTGTTATACATATTTAATAAGAAATCGAAACAAAGGAGTCTCAATGAGTAATCATATCTCCCAAGGTCAATGGAGACTTGGTCTGCCAAAAATGGTGGTAGACTCAAAGAACATGATGTTTAAACAATGGTAGGTGAAGAGGAAAAACTAGTTAGAGACTCTGGGTCTCCAGAACATGGAACGATGTTTTCTAATGAATAGAATAGCTTGGATGTTTTGGTGAATCTTCAGGGTGATGGAGTTGAGTGGTTGGAGGTTCAGTTATGGGAGACTTCTCTGTATATCGATGTTGATGTGTTGGGGAATGAGGCTGCATTTCCACTTGAACAATAGGGTGAAGGGGATATATGGGAGGTTATCATCCATTCCGTTGAAGAGATGTTGGAGAAATCATTTTTTTCAACTCCTCAAAGGCGGATGGTGATAAGATGTCTCATAGAGCACATCAGGTGGCCACTAGTGAGGTGCAGATGGAGTGGATTGACAAGCAAGATTGTATTTTGGCAAGAGGATTTAATGTAGGGAAGTTCAACATGGGGGATTTCATACAGATGTAGGACAAATTTTCATTCTGGTTTGAGGACCTCATCAAAGATGATCTAGATTTAGAGGTAAATGGACTTTTCTGGAAACTACATAGAAGTAATACGTCTCAAATTAAAAAACGTGATTTCAATGGATCGTCTATCTCGTTTGTGGTTTGATGATGTGTTTTTGAACTAACATGGGTTCTCACTTCCCCTAAACAGTGTTTGAAAATAAAAAAGTAATTTTCCGGTCAGGTGATAATTATAGGTTGCAGTCTAATAATACAAAGTGGTAAGAGAAACAATATTTCAATAAACATTAATTCAATATTTATCAGCTTAATAACACATAATATAGTCAAAGAAGATCATTAGGGTTGATATATTTTAGAAATTATGTACATAAAGAAATAACATAAATAATGATACAATGAAATTATTTAAAACTCTTTTACATCCTATTAAAATTATATATTTCTTCTAAAACTAAACGAGATAACATGAGGATGTATATAATAATGGAGTGAAATATAAATAATGGAAAGGTAATAATAAAATCATACCATAAGATAATGTAGTACATTTTAGACAAGAGGCATATCAAGAGGACATCGTATGGGTGAGAATCATAAACTTTAACATCAACACATGATATAATATAACAACATAAATGAAACATGGTAATGTGGATACAAAATAAAACAAGGAATCTTAAACATATGTCATGGTTAACCATAGGGATATAATAACACAACAATCTTAGGGTGACCTCTCCTGAACCATATATGGCATCCCATGTGGAAAACATATTACCCAATGAATTGGAGGGATTTATAATTTCAGGCCCACCCATCCCATTCATTTCATGTACATGAATAAGGGAGCCATATAAATCAAACAACATAAGGACAATTTTCATCTAACATAATACAAAAATTAAGGAGTTTGAGTTATATACATGTATTATTCGAGTGAAATAATGATAGGTGAATTGAGTTCAATACCCTTGAGTGTAAATGGGGAAGAGTATTCCCTAAAAAAATGTTTTGCAGAGAAAAAAATGCAAGTTAATTTCTACAATATAACGAGGGTTTGTAAAGATTCAAGGAATTATTTAATTAGAGTGAAATGATACTATCATCACTTTTAGATTGTATGTAAAAAAATTGGAATGTGTAAAATCAAATCCCTATATGATAAATTGGAAATAAAAAAGGCCTAATATAAAGAAGGTTCCTAACTAAAGAGAAGGAGAGTATCCCTTTCCTTGAGAAGGAACTTTTAAAATATTGGGAAAAGCATATTAATGTCATATGAATACCATGGGTGGTATTTAGAGAGGTCAAGGTATAGTAAATACATTCTCATAAGTTTTGTAGTGAAGATGAATTTGCGAATGGGTTTGTTTTTAAAGGAATTTAGAGGGGAATTCATCATTAATTTCAAAACATAAGTTTTTGGACTCTATATGATAAAATAATCAAAACCAAAAAACATACCGTGGTAATTTTATATGGTTTCAAACAAGGTGTAGTGGTTTTAAATATTTTATAATGATATAAAATTAAATCATTTAAATAATACCTATGGTAATGTTTATGTTAGTCACATTCATAAATAAATGATTTTAACACCTTAAAATATAATCTTTGTTTTGGATGATTCATATAAAGATTATAAAATTAATCAAATAACTTAAAAGAAATTTATTATAATGTTAATAATAATTATGCAATTGAAACTCTTTATAGTATTTTTGAGATCATATTTGGATTCAATCATGTCATAACACACACATTTATATACTATATTTAATTTTTACCCAAAAAGTTTAATGTCTTATATAATTATAAAAATCAAACATTGAATAGTTTTGACAAGGTGATGTAAAAAAAGTTAATTATTTTTTTAAAAAAAAATATACAAATATCATAATTTACCCTTTTAAATGAAATATTATCATTTGTTGGAAAAAAACGGGTTTTAGGCTGACAACATTATACTGACACATTTAATGATTACATTTGAATTCATAAATTTATATTATTATCTATATTTAAATAAATCTAATTCCATAATAATGTTTTATTAAAATAAATGTTTTTTTCTGATTTTTTTTAAATGAGTCTCTTGATTGAAACTATATATTTCCTTAAAATAATAATTTAGTTTCACTGAATCAAAATATATTTTTTGTCATAGTCATTTTTATAATTTAGTTTCACTAACTGAGTCTATAAGTGTAAGGTGTGTGACGGTATGGATTTCTTTGGCTATTTTTATAAACCCAATTTTTTCCATAATTTAGATAATCATTCACTTATCCATAAACAACTTCATTCATACCTCATTTGTTGAATTTTTTTTATCAGTCAATGGAAAATCATAGTGATGTTGACTCCCATAGAAGCTTCAATAAATGGGGTAAATAGTGTACGATCCTACAAGTTGAGGTCATCCCTTATTCCATCTATTTCAATTGGATTTTATCATAACCCTAAATATAAACTAATCATAACAGTCACAATAAAATGTATATATTATCAATGCTTATGATTTGTTACATTCTTTTCAATTTCGGCAGGATATAATTTATAATGGTTCAACATAACTAATATTGATCAAGTATTTTTTATAACATAAATTCCTAAAAATTTATTAATTAATTTGAAATGGAATTTTATCTATATATATTCAAGTAATTACATTCTACAACCTTCAATATTCATTCTCTAAAAATATAAGTTCATTCAGTAAAATAGATTAGGGTACTTCTATTTCATCACCTATTCTGATTCCCATGTTTCTTTTTCAAACATATTGTTCCACCACAATATAGTGACCATGTGTGTTTTTTTGGATTCATAGAACGTTGTCTCTATGATATTAGATCATCACCGGATACACTTTGTTTGAAAGATTATTATCGAATAATACCACCGCTTTTTTATTACATGTGATGGGTATGGTATTTACTTCCCCATGATGGATACATTGAAAAAATCATGTACATGAGATAGGTTCAATGGTAGTTTTGGTCTATTGGTCAAAGAAATAATGTGGACATAGATCTTAAAGGGTATGATCTGTTGTAGACTAATCATCTCCTTCAACCCAAAACTAATTAATTTTTTCCACGGTGATATAAATAGGAACACTTTATCTCTGATAACAAACTCTAGTTTTTTTAATTATCTTTATAGATTTTATATCTAATTTGTACATATTTGATATATCATAGAATAGATTCAACCCTGTGTATAATATCATTGATAATATCTGGTCTCATTTACATCCATACTCTATTTTCATCATAGTATTTTGGAGTCAGACAAATCATCCCATATAGTGCCTCAGATGGTGCCATTTGAAATCAATAATAGAATTAGATGTAATACGATAACTCTACAAGGGATAATAAATGATCCCAACATACTTATAAATCCACAAAATAATATATCATCATATCCTCTAGAGTTTGAATGGTTATATTATACTTCCAATCCATATTAAAGCATTAATATATATTAAAAATCAAATCAATATCCAATTCTTTCTCAAGTATTCAAAAATACCGAGAGTTAAAAGTTTATCGAAATAAAATAAGATGGAGAGTGGAAATCCATGTATTATTACCACTTCCATTATTTATATTGTGGCATGTTTTTTGAGAGATAAATCATCCTTGATTTCAATTAACTGAACTGACATTTTCATGTGATTAACTACCACAGAGATGGTGTTACTTACTTAAGATGACATGGGGAGCGCTATGATGAAATCTCTAGTTTTTTTTTTCTCATTTATATTTGGAATATCAAAGGGTTGAATCATACCCTTAGACCTATATTTTTCCTCCTTTTCTTTTTCGAATACCAAGCATCGATTTACAATTTCTATAATCTACCTCTTCGTTTTATCAAAAAAATGTATTTCATTATATCATAATTTGTCTTAGTACTTCTGAGATGAATTGAGAAGGAAGAGCTATGTGTACCATCCAAAAGTTCCATCTTCCTATGTTGTTAATATGTGACACATGTTAGGGATTCAAACTGTATAACTCCATATTTAGAAAAGTTGAACTCTAAAATATTTTATATCTATTTCAATGACACCTCATCATATTTTTGGGCCTCTTTGATCCTCTCAAAAATATATTATTGAGTAGTTTCCTAAGAAATCTTGTATGGATATACTTTTATTATTTCCATGTACATTATATGATAATTCAGGAATATGGGTCTCTTTTAATCCTCACTATTTATAGGGTTACAAAATCCATTCTACTCTAAGCATCTTCAACATTGTTTTCCTTCCATCGATGGTAATGGATTAAGAAATCACAATATTTGATCAGTTCCAACCACCTTTTTTTCTATATATTAACTTACTTTTTTTCAATAGAAACATGATGCCTATATAATTTTTACATATGTCACACATTTTCATGTAGATATAAAGACTCAAAATCTTCAAATGGAAGATCACTACAACCAATTAGAGATCATGTGTTGGGTAGTTATAGTATTTGATATCTCTGTGGATGGATGAATAGGCTATCAATTTTTCATATTTTATGTGTAAGTAGATCAATAAATTTTTGGATTCATCATTTTAGATCAATAAATATTTCCCAATGTGTCATCCCCAACCCAACAAGAAACCTTAATAGTGCTATCGGTCTGGGTGCCATTGGCCTTAGGTGAACATCTTGAAATGCTAAAAGATGATGAATATAAGTTAGGGTTTATTAATTGTAATGGTGTGGAGACTATATCCTCTGGGGTTAGTATACTAACAATATACTATGTAAAAACCGACAACATGCATTTGAATAAATAAATACTCAATAAATATGAACCAGAACGATAAATGGTGGAGGCACCTTCAATATCAAGAAATTGAAAAAGCATAATAATCAATAAAGGAAGAAGTATGTATATATCCAAGGATAGACACTATATTCTTTAAAATAGAGCATTCATACATATAGGAAATACATGTCAATATAAAGAAAAATAGCCTCCCATGGAAGACCACAATATATACATATACATAAGCCTCATGATGAGAATAGTAAGTTGAAAAGGAAAGATCCAACTAAGGCAAGAACATCATGGTTCATTTCCACCAATCCATTCAAAATTTTCTTCAATCTAGTTCTACATTCCTAACCCTAACATATTAAGAAAATCATAAAGTCTACACACATCATGAAGATCCCATGCAGGTTGTGAGAATGCGCCTCTGTATGGTACCAAACATGTGTGTATGAAAAACAGAAGTGGTCAAGTCAGTGTGTAATATTGAATAAGATAAAAATAATTACTCATGAAATTAATATATATACAAGATTACCCAATGTTAAACAACCATATAGAAGTTGTTACCTACCTCAGTAAACACCCGAATCCTTGAATGGGAGAAGGTCCTAGGCTGATGTCCCAAGGTATCACCTACTATCTAATAGACCCAGGTGAACCCTTAAGTTCCCAATAAGATAAAGTAACCTAGCACATAATTACAACCTTCACATCGTGTCCCAAATCAAGTCTCTGACATCTCAAAGGCATTCCCAAAAAAATAGAACCATGTTCCCTCAGACCCCTTCTCAAAATCACCCATCAACTCGATGAACATTATCCAGTGGCACAATTATATCTTCCCTAAAATAAAATAAAATCACCATCTTCCCATAGCATTGTGTCTTGAATAATGTTCATCCATTCCCTCACCAAAATAATACAGGCCCAATGACCTCTGTATTATGAGCCTCAACCCCCAACTGATAGCCTCAACAATATCATACATAAGATCCTCACCTTTTACTTGGATTTCTAGAATAAGAACATATCAACCAGTAAATACACTTCACTTATTGTGGCCTCTACCCAAACGTGGTGTCAAAACCACCACATCCCTAAGCCAACCTATGTGCACAAAACCCCAATTAGGACTTTTTCTGTCACTGGTGAGTGGAAATCTCAAATTTAGTACATATTCTACATCCATCCACACATCATGCACCTGCAACCATGTATCTACAATATATTGGCCTTTCTATCCAATATCATGGGCAATACCATCATCCTGATGTCCATTCCACCTTAACTGAAATCCATGATTCCCAACCGGTGATCAAATCACCCATGTAAATTTGGTCAACCACAACCAGATGACCAATGTCTCCCCAATCCCAATGGTCATGCCTCCAAAATTCCTCATGTCAAGATAGTCCTGATCCCATGGATAATAATACTATACGAAAAAAAGTTTAATAATGAAATTCATGTCAAATTAAATAAAAATTAAATTCAAAAAATTACATAAACCCCATCCTAGATAACTAGGTTATCGGTATCCTCTTACTCATCCTCCATTGAGAGAATAAGGTTTAGGAATTCCTAATAGCATCTGATAAGGTCATACAATCAATTTAACATCAAACATTCTAATATGAAATCATCTCTCTCAACTACCTAACAGCATACTAAAAGACACAACCCTAAATCGATCTAAAAACACAAAAACAGATATGTACCACCTACCGTGGAGTCATATACATAGGCATGTCTTGTTTTATCCTCTAACTCATATCGGTTAGTAATAAATCACTGTTTCCATCAAACATCCTGAATATATTCTAAAACAACTAAAATAGATTATGTTCTCTAGAAGGTGAGATAAAAGTTAATGAGAATAATTTTTTATTATATCATTACCAATATGGGTCCAATACACCCGATTGATTCATTAATAGATCTAACATGAAGTAGATGGATTAAAATAATGAGTAGGGGAAATTGGTGCCCCCTACTATTAAGTAAGACCAATAAGGAAAAAAGGGATCAGAAAACCTTAATAGGATGGAAAGAAAATAGTAATTTTTCCTCTTTAATAAGATGTATCATTAGAATTCACATTTTTCCAAATCGCACAGAAACCATGTGGTCTACAGTGCATGGCTACTGTCGAAATGGCTTTACTTGTGTGGAATGTGCAGAATTTTCCCTAACAATGGGAATGCTATGTGAAACACATCTATAAAAACTATAGTGTGTACTACATAGTCATTCACATTACTAAGAATAGTTTAACAAAACATTCAATAGAATAAAAAGAGGGACCATAGTTATCTGGATGAGGGCCTTTGGTTTACCCAAATAGTGTTCTTTGACCTGCAACTTCCAAAATAGAACTTCTTTCCTCTGATGCACTGAAAAACATTACAAACACATGATACACATTATAATACATCAAACATGACTCATTAAAAGTATTAATCTAACAGGGATCTCAAAATTGAGATCGGATGATCGAAAAATTTGGCATACCCACAAATTCTAAATTTCAAAATAGAAGAGGTTTTTTGACCATCTAGAAAAACACTAGATGATACAATCTACCAGCGAAAATAGAATTCACCCCAGTGATATGAAACAAATCACATGGATGGTACTAAACATACCCATCAGGGTAAAAATAAACCATACTACCCCAACCACAATGGTATTGGTCAACTACCTAAAACGGTATTTCTACCTTAGGAGTGACCATCCCTGGTCAATTCCTGACACAAAACTAAATAAAAATATGTCCTATCAACCAATTCCTAGACAGAAAAATCCTCCCATGGAGAAGCATAATTTAGGAACCTCATAAGGTTCTCCTATTTTAAATCTTACACCGATCACAATTCTACACCACATCGATGTCTGCTTCGTGCCCATGTCACTCATGGAACAAATGTTGTCCTGCATCTCATTAGATGCTCCTAATAAAACCTCATGCCTCTCACCAGAATAATAATTAACCCCAAAATGGTGTACAGATGCCTCACAGATCAAGAAAACCACATCTCTTCGATGCCCTGATGCCATCACATCTCAACAATCCTACATCTAATGATGCGTAAATAGATCCTAGTGCGCTTCACATTAGTAAGAACACACACACACACAAACATATATCATAACACATCTGATCCATTTTTAACCTACTAATGTGTGCCTGGATATTCCATACATATATCTCTTATATCACATGAACCCATAACAGACATGCCTCAAAATTCTATACGAAATTAATTGAAAATGAACTCCAGTCACACCCACATCGCACCTCTAACTATCATTGATTCGCCGACCAACTCAAAACCTGGAATATCCTTGGCATTCACTTGGTCTAAAGCCCAACTGCCTCTGGACTAACATCCCTGTGGTGCTACACTAGCCACCGGCCACTGAAACCTATATCTTGGTCCCACAATCTCTACCATGTCCACCATGTAAAATTAAACCTCATATAACATTTCTTTTTACCATGCCTCGTCCGATATTAGACACATTAGTATACCCATGGTCCTTGATTGGTGGATGTTCGGGAAACCATCCAATAGAAAGTCTCAAGATGAATGGCTTGTCCACATGCCCACAACACCATTGGAGGCTACTTTCATTGAGTCTAAACATGTACTATCTACCCACACTGAAAGAAAACCATTGACTATCCACCAAAGGTGGTCTAATCAAGTCCTCGACCAGAATACCTTATTGGAACTCATCTTGAACGTGCTTCTCACTAACTAAAATGTCACTAGTGATGTCACCTCATGTTACTTCCTAGATCTAGTATGAACTATCCATTAGGTTTCCCTAGCCTATGAGCACCTTGTTCGCTATCAAAAATAATGAGGCCAGCCTAATGTTGTTTACCCTCAATCTAATGGTGCACCGTAAGACATCCGTAAATCAACTCACCCTCGAGGGTTTCATTCTCAACATCCTTGTGAAGAGTGAGATAATTCATTGAATGTCTCATTATATTTCATGACAGAAATTTCACCCTGCTGAAGGCTTAGGAACACTAATGCTCTATCCACCCTTTGCATCTCCATGAATAAATTCTCCTAGAACGTGGATTTAATGTCATTCTATAACAATCCCTCATGTATACATTCTGGCACCTATATATCCCACAAATTCTTAGTAGATCCACTAAGTAATTAAGTTATTAGTTTCAAACTTCACCCTAGTGGCATATCTAGTTACAATAAATCCACTTCATGGACTAGATCCAGGTATCATTCGCCTACTGAACACCCTCACTCGTAAAAAAGAGTTTGGTGCTGCGATTGAAAATACTGATTAGGATACTCCATCGAAGGTTATGGCCCAAGATAAAACCAATAAATACCTTATATCACATGCACCGGGATCTCTCTATGCTGTTCATCCATCCTTGACCCAAAAGTTTCAATGTATCATGGTTTCCCAACTAAATATTGAACCCAATCCTAAGCCTATACCTATAGAAGATGTTCTACCTGCCCCTTAGTGGTTCTAATCTACTCGTACCCATATGTTACTAAACCATTTCATGACTAATGATAAATATGATCCATCTAGGTGGAAACCCACTGAATTCCATTAACATGGTAATAAAAACCATTAATATGTGTGTGTGTGTGTGTGAGTTTTTGTGTTTGTGTGTATGTATAACATAGACATGGAATGTAGTTACAAGTAGAGTCAACTCACTACACTTAACATTCCCCTTTGTAACCATGACACTAGGAATCCTGACCTTGTGGTCTCCTTACCCACCCTCAATAGATCCATGTATCATGTATTCATTAGGCCTTTCCCATACTGATGAACCATGTCCCCTCAGATTGACAACAACATATCCCATCCCGATGATAAAAATCACCCAATTTTATACCTCCCTACTCATATAAGATCTAGGCCCATATCACACAACAACAAAAATTTCATAAAATAAGCACATACATACATATAAATCACACGACATATCACATTTCACTTGGAGGATAATATAAAATCTTATGTATATTCATAATTTGATACTCCATAATATGTTTCTAAAAAAAAGTATAAACATGCATCTTTAACACACCCTAACTTACCAGGACCAGGTTCTTCTATTTCATCCCCTTATATACTAGGTTAGGGGTCAAATGAAACAATACATAACATATAACAACTAACATTCCAATAATTAAAATCCAAGTGGATATAAAAAAAATTCTAAAATGAGAAAACTATATCATCAATCCCACCCAAGGTAACTTGTTCTACCCCCAAATTCATATGGTGGTAGGAACCCATGCACGAGTTTTAAACCCCATTCTAAAATAATCCAAACATTAAGTCTACCATAACCCAAACGGTAAAACAAAAAATGAATGTAGCCTAGATTAAATAAGTAGATATATGAACATTGATATGAAATACCAATCAATGAACTTCATTAATACCCCTTTTAGCTTCCTCGACCTGATCAGCCACCTTAACCGTGCTATGTGGTCAGTTTCCACTAGAATAGTTTCAACTCACCAAAAACCAAAAGTTTCTAACAACAATCGGGGTCTATAAAGGATAATAGTGGGGAGGATAAACCCCATGGAGGAAATAAACTAATAAAAGTTAGAGTAAATACACATAACATGAAATGGAAAAAATAAAGTCTAAAAAGAGTCAAATCAGGCCCTACCATTGGGGGAAGCACAATTAATATCAAGAAATAGTGGAAGAAAAATAATGACTAGTCGTGGAAATAAATAAAAAACCAAGGATACAATTTTCATCAACTAAAACACATCATTCATAAAAAAAGTTCATACATGACAGTATAAAGAAAAAACGTCTCCCATAGAGACCACAATATATAAATATACATAAGAATTGTTAAGATAAAAGTAAACCAAAAATAAATTCTTCAAGTAAGGCAACAACGTCGTGGTTCCTTACCATCATCCACTCTATCTCAAATAGGATCTATCTCTTGAGAATGATCCCTTACCTAAATGTAAAATCATAAAGTCTACATGTTCCCTGTTGCTAATATGCTCTAGGATGTTCTCACCTTGTTCATCCATTATCAGAATCACTAAAGAGGAAAGGATCCATTTCTTGGGGGCCATGGTATCCCATGATGTATAATATCTTCAGCTTAACCCCTAGGTTCAACCACCAATAATGTCACATGGAACTATGTTCCAACTGACAACATGTTTACAAAATCTATTCACCGATGTCCCAAAGTACAAACAAAAAAATAGAACATCGTTACCTTATACCACTTCTCGAATGCATCAAATGGCTCAAAGCCCAATGTTCAGAGGAACATCAATATCATCCCATAGATTAAAAATTCATTGTCGAGTCATAGAACATTGTCCAAGGAATGATAATGTTCATCCTACCCCAAATAATTCAGTCCCAATGATCTCAACATTGTGGGCCTCAGCCCGTAATAAATAACCAAAACACTATGAATATAATTCTTCTCCCCATATACTTGTATTTAAATAGAAACATATTGTACTATTATACATAAGATACATTATGGGGGCATGTTACCACATGAGTGGTAAAAGTCACCTCATCACCAAGTCAACCTCTGTTCAGATGACTCTAATCTGATATCTTTCCATCACAGCTGAGAAAAAATCACAGATTTGGTACATAAGACACATCCAAATAGAACTTCTTTCCCCTGTTACCATGAATCTCAAATCTGATGGCCATTCCATTCAATAGCACAGAACATAGACTCAACCAGATATCCTTTTCACCTCAACCAATTTCATTGATTCCCAAGCAGTTATTACATCTCACATTTATGTCTGGAAAAGCCAATCTAGATGACCAATACCACTTCAATCCCGAAGGCTATGCCACATCAATTCCACAAGCTGATCCCTTCTTGATCGCATGGATCATAATAGTATATCACAAACAATTTAAAAATTAAATTCACTATAAATTTTATAAAAATTATAATTTAAAAAAATATACACACCTCGTCCTACCGACCTAAGTGGTCGACATTATCTAAGGTATACATTCCTGGTCGAATAAGGGTTTGGAATTCACAATGAAATCCTACTAGGACAAACAGAAAATTTTACATCAATAATTCAAATTAAAAAGGATATTTCTCAACTAACAAATAGTGTGTTAAGTGTTTCTCCACCAAATTAACTAAGAACAAATTATTAAAAGTATTCTAAACATTCCTTGTATTTGTAGAAGTATGAACATCCGGTATTATCCTAAAACATGAAGTGTTTTAGAGGAAATCAACATTTATATTTATCACACTAATAATAGG
Organism: Viscum album; assembly: GCA_963277665.1. Lineage (NCBI taxonomy): Eukaryota > Viridiplantae > Streptophyta > Magnoliopsida > Santalales > Viscaceae > Viscum > Viscum album. Next base: position 1,489,495,797 of record OY728151.1, on the reverse strand, counting down.
GAAAATTGATTGAAATAGATTCACCACTCCATGGGATGAGAGAATGTGTAATAAGAAGAATGGGTGAGTAGAGCCTTACCGATTTGTTTCCAATGCACCCAACGTCTTGATGAAAGGAGTACTGAATAAGTAGAAAGATCCAAATAAAGATTAATTATAAATGGGTGATCCCCTTGATGTTATTTTTGAACAAGATGTGAAAATAGGGAGGAAATATTAAATAGGAAGTAGGGAGAAATTATAATTTGTTCTCATCACTAGTCTATACAGTTAGCTCACATGGTTTTCCAAACTGTTCAAAAACCGTGTAGGATAAAGTGTATAGATTCTACCTAAATAGTTCAAACTATGTGGCTTGCACCAGGTTTTCCGTTGAAATACACAAACCACAAAGAATCCATCTTTGAACACGGTTTAGGTTCCTATAAGTTCGTGTAACTTAACCAACACAATTTTTAAAACCATGAAACAGTACAAAAAACGGTTCAAGGTGAGCAAGATGAGGCTACATGGTTTTCCAAAACCATGTTACCTGACCTATATCTTCAAAAACCGGTCTTTAGGCCTCTGATTCTCCTGAAACCATTCTGGATACTTTTGAAACCTTAAAGACCTTCCAAAAGGACTAAATAAAAGGTATTATGAAAATTTCAAACATGGAATTGAGATATGATGATTGGAAAAGAAATTTTCATACCCACTAGTTCAAAAAATAAAATGGCATATTTTTTAGACCCATTAAAAAAACCAAGGACATTACTGCCACTAGTGGTTAATTTGAGTTTAGGCCCCGTTATTAAACTCTTCATTAACATTCTAAATATCTCATTTCATTGATCAATCTAGATTAAAATGAATCCCTTATGAGTAATCATATTTAGTTTTCTTGAAAATTGTTATATGTTTCTCTGAAATCAATGATAGTACCCATATAATTCAAGGAAAATAAATATTCACATCGAAAAAGTTAGTATGTTCCATCCTTCAATTTCAAATTTTTTTGATTAATCCATAGATATACCTTTATGAAAAATAAAATCCCCTTGGAATGATACTTTCCCCATCCAAAACATTAACTTACTAAAATTTCCATAAAAATTTCCATTTCACATGCCCTCAATAAAACATTCAAATTCTCCTCACATATCTCCTTACAATTATATTTGATAAGAATATTGCTTATAAATACTACCTAAATTTTTTATGTAATCCCTAAATAATTTATTTATCATTTCCATAATAATTGATATAGAGTTGTTGGGTCCAAATGGAATAATTATAATTTCATAGTGCTTGTACCTTGTATATAAATAAATCATAGGGATATCATCATTTTTCAATATTACTTGATATTATTCTATCAAAACATCTACCATGGAGAAGTATAGGCTCCATGTAGTTGATCAAACTAGTCATTAATACATGTAAGAGGATATATATTCTTTATCAAGATATTTTTGATCTCACAATAATCATTACAATGGAACATTGATGAATCCTTCTTTATAAAATTTTTATTTCTGTACCCCCTAGTGATTCATTTCGGCATATAAAATATTTATCCATGTTATACAAGATTTGATTCTTAAGATAATCATGTTATATATTATATATTATTTTGGGAATCTATGATTTTGGTAAATCTTTGGGTAAATTTCCAATTTATAACTCAATATCTCGACAAGGTTGAAGACTAGTAAATTATTCCTAAAACACTTCAGTGAATTCCCTTGCAATGGGAGTGTCATCAAGGATGATCTTTTCCAAAGTTTGAATCATTAGAGGGAGGTACACATTATCTAAATGAAATAATTTCCATTCTTGATATGATTATTCCAAATTATATTCATCCTCCTCCATTAACATTTATAGAATTGTAGAGTGATTCATGAAAAAGAGGGTGATTTACATATCTCGTAAATTTTTTCTCTATACATGGAAAGAAAAACAATATTTATAATTACCTCAATTTCATATAAATGGAGTATAAATATGTTTTCTAGGAAATTCACCCCACCAATTTTTATAGGGGATGAATTATATGATTTGGATGTAATAATTCATTCATTTACCATATTCATCAATAACATTACCTCTATTTTTTGAGGAGGTGTTTTAATTGTTCTGTTGATTATGTAAGATATGAATGTATGCGAAGAACTAGAATGAAATGGTTCATTCACAATCCTTGAATGTATAATTTTTGAACTTTTCATTAATTCAGTGTTAATATACCCCTTAGCTATTTTAATGGTCAAATCCTACAATATATCAATTTCACATAGTGGTTTCTAGTTCAAGTTATCTTATACAACCATCGGATTAGTTCATTGAATCCAACAGTGTCTGTGTTCATTATAATTGAAACATTTCACATTAAAATGATGGTTAATTATATAATTACATTCTTCCATAAAATTGGTGGGTTTCTAACATTAGAAGACTCTATCTGGGTTCCATTCCTTCTGGTACATAAATAATTTTCTAGTCCCATTTAGAAAATTTCTAGGATGCTTCGTAGCACACATTTGACTAGTCGGATATTGGAATTTCCTACCTGATTAGATTTCTCCACAATAGTACCCTAATTAAAATACATTCTCCAGTTCCTATTTCAAGACCCATGGCACCCTTAGTATTTTATAATCTCTATTTTTACATTGAGGTCACATAGGTATATTTCCCTATAGTTTGCATAGTCTCAAATCACCAAATATTATTGTAGACTCTTCAATAAAGAATTGGTAAAACTTACTTTTAGGGGAGATGAAAAAGAAATATGCATATCATTCATGTAATGTGATGTTTTACCTATACTCCACAATAGTTTTATCATCCATTTTCTTGATATTAATGAAATAAAATTCCATTTTATGTTGGATATTTTGAGAAATATATTTATCTAAAAATAGTTTCTAGAATATGTTTCACTGAATCACTTTGATCACTTCCTCAGGCTTAATATTTTTTTATCAGTGTCCATATTTTATCTTCTCCCCCTTTTACTTGATATGTTTCCAACATGATCTTATCTTACTGATATAATTGAATGATGGAGTAGATTTTTTCAATTCATTTGATCCATTGTTCCCTTTTTAAGGGACTACAAGATCCCTATAAATTCAGAGAGATTTGTTTCCTACTGGTCTCAATTTCATCATCCCTTTTCTTATCTATATTTGGGTGTTCCTCCAGGTTCATAATTCTATTCTAAAATTGAGTTATTTTATAATGTGTTGTAATTATTTTCACAACCCCCTACTACCATTTGATTGGGAACATCATTTGGGAATTAATCATATTTCTCCTCACATTGTTTTTTAAATATGTTTCTCTGATTTCCATAAATTGAATAAAATAAATATAAATTTTGGATGATAAGATTTAAAATATTTAACATATAAATGGTGAATAATAAAGATTATAGGGATAACTCACAAATTTATTATATTCCTTAATTGGGGAATTTCATGGTTTCAAACAATTTTATCCATGACTAATTTCTTAAAAGAAAATATTAAGTTTATTTTTGTTCCCTTAATAATGGATTGTATAGAGCTTCTGAATTTACCAATGCATATACCCATTTTGTTTCTTACCATGTGTTTAGTAAGACCTTTTTTATTCCATAGGTGATGATTTAGTTAAGCCCAAAGATCTCATTTTAGGGTTATTAACCCCATATACAACTGTTGTAGAGACACATCCACTAGTAGTATCTTGAGAGGGAGGAATTTTCTTAGAGTACACATACTCTATAATTTTAAAAAATATATGACTGTTTTCGAATGTTTAGCCTTATATCACAGGCTTTCACTAGGTTTTTATAATCATAATCCCTAAAAAACATGATTTTCCTCTATTTGTGACTTTGAAATCCCATATTTTATAATAATTATTTCATGATTTATAACATAAAAACACACAAAACATAGTCCCAAAAGATCATGAGGCATAATGTATTTGGGATGTTAGTTACATAGCACAACATCATGAACAATGATATAATAAAATTATTTAAAACTCATTAACATTATTTTAAAATTCCTTACTCTTCTTAAACTATATGGGATAACCTGGGGATATACATAAGGAATGAGTGATCAATAAATCATAGTATATGAATATTCAATGAAGAATAAAAGGTGATTTAGTACATATGATTTAAGAGGATTATCAAGGAAACATAAGGGTAGTGAGAATAATAAACATGAACATCAATGAATGATATACTATGATAACATAATGGAATCATGGGAATGTGAAAATAAGATAAAATATGACATCATAAAGAAAATTAAATGACAATTTTAAATAAATAATAAAATTATGTGCGTAGGATAACCTCATGTGCACCATACCTGATATCTCATGAGATAAAAAATTATGGAATTCATTGGGGGGATAGATAATTCATTTCCCACCAATCACATTCATTTCATGTACATGCATAGTTCTGACAAAAAATTCATAAAAACAGAAGTGAAAAATAATATGTTAGCATCATTTTACTTTATAACTTCAGTTTTAAATTAAAATTGATCTAGTAAATGTTGAAAAAAATAGATTATATGTGAGTTTTTAAAAAACCACCATAAATAATACTATAAATGAAAATTTAACTGCTGTTTCAACCACATTTTTCGAAAAAAATTGATGTTGATAATATTGTTTCATGTTGTTTTTATAATAAAACTAATATAGAAAAATTTCCATTTGGAATTCGACATCGGTTTTAGAAAAATGACATGAAAAGTATCTTTTTACCCTTGATTTTACCTCAAACCAATGTAGATTTTCATAGAATTAGGATTCTATTTCTTCTTATAGAAAATTGATATGGAAACCAATATAGTAGAAAACAATTGTCTAAATAGTCATTTTAAAAAAAATTATTATTAATAGAATTATTTGTTAATTTTAAATCTAACCATATATGAAATAAATTTGAAAAAATGGATAATGTGTATAGACTTCAAACATACAAGACTCGGCATCATTGAAAACCTACAATACAATGAATTTTGTAACACTAAAAATAAAACATCTTTATATAAGCCCTAAAATAATTAATTTGAATAAACTTATATAATTTTGTATTCACCTAATTTATTATTTACAAAATCATGAATACAAAAACATTATAACAAAAATTTTGCCTTATTTTTACAGAAATCACTATAGTAACGAAGAATTGACTTGAAAATTATAAATTAATATATATATATAAGATAAAACAAATATTATCGAATATAATATATATTTAACATTAAAATATATTATTTTATTTTATTTGTATCCAATATCTACTAGTGATCATTGTTAAAATTTCATAATAACCCATATTTTCAGATATTAAAAATAAAAAAATTTATAAATAGTAATAATTAAAAATAAAAAACTATTATAAATGAAAAAAATAAACTTGTTTCAAAATTCAATAACTGTATTACAAAATCCACCTAATAAAGAAAAAACAATATAATTATAATTCTTTTAGAAAAAATACACTTTACATCCAATGATGACTAAAATATAAAAATATCATAATTATTAACATTATAATGAATATTATGTCATAATTATAATGAATAAAATTTTATCCACATCATTAAAATAATTAGTACATAACTCATTAACCTCTTTTTATACAATGTTTTATATAATATATACCTCCTCGTGATTGAGTATATTTAAGATATCCCTTAAAAATTTTAATATTTCTTTAAAAGGGATATATTCAATGTAAATAAAAAATTCGGAATCTTTTTATATCTTCCACCAAATGTAGATGAACCGATGTATCCAAAAATTTTGGAGGGAAATACAATTCATGTTGAAAACATATGAGTGTTTCTTCATTTACAAACACACCTAAAATGTATAGATCAACTACTTTTATACAAATGGATTTGAGTGAATAAAATAACCTGGTGATATTGTTTTTTTCATGTATAAGAAATATTCCAAATTGAGTGATCAATATCAGTTGTTGTATAAATAAATGATAATTTTGAGATATCATACCTATAAATTTAAAATCATCAAATGAATGAAAATTCAAAACCGCTGAATATTATACATTTGTTAATTTAATACCATTAAAACAATAACAATATATTTAATATTTCATACATTTTCATTTGTGAAAATCTAGAGGTAAATATGTGCTATTTAATTTCCATGTGGGAGAAAACAACAAATGTATTTCTTTGGATATTATGTCCAATCCAGCTGAAATCTATTTTTTATTTCATTTTTTGTCTAAAAAAGTTCATATAAATATATCACAATTTTTTTTCCAAATATGAATAATGAATATGTTTTTCTTTATCGATAAAATTATAAAATAATATAGTTCAAATAAAATATTCTATTTTTACCAGTTATTTTTTAATGACCATAAGTTCCCTTCCTAAAAATTTAGATGTCAAAGGTAAATGGTAAACATCAATATCATTTCGTAACTATTTCAGTCCACAAATCATAAATATCCTCATAATATATTTTTTCTATGTAGGGAATAGTTTTAAACTACAAATAATATAATCTATAATGTATATGGGTTGGTGAGTCTCTCACATGGATTCATTCTATCTTTGCATTTTCAAACTCTAATGATTCTAGAATCAATTAAAAAATAAGTAATCTTTTCACAAAATATATTCCATTAAGGTGAATCAGTAGGGTTACATTTTTTTCTAGTAGATATGATTAGTTCTCTATGTCATCTTAAGCTTTTTATATAATTTAAATTTGAAAATATATCCTTCAAAAGAGGAATTATTGCATGTTTCCAAATTACATTAGGAGGATTTTTGACACCATTACTCAAAAATGAATAAGAGTTGATTTATTCATCCTTATTTTATATATATTCCATGAATATAGAACATTCTAATAAACATCCATATTATTTTATAGAAAAAAAAATTCATTGGGGAAATCATGTAATCTTTTATACCGCTATCCCATTTAGAATAATATTTTATTTTCATCATTATTGTAATATGGAAGAGTGTTTCTTATAATGAAATATATTTTAAAAATCAATAAATTCATAGAAAACATCATCACTCCACCGGTTTCATGATTTCTTGTTAACTAATACCAATATTGTTAATAACGCAATAAATTTAAAAAAATCTATGAAAATTGGTATCTGAGAATCGATATACAATCATTCAATGGGTTTTATATTTTTGTGGTCTCAATTCCTACATCATGAATGAATTCTTCATTACGAGCATATATCTAATGTTATATATGTCATTTAATTTTATATGTTGAATTTTCATTTATTTAACGATGTAATATCCAATGTGTATAATTACAGTTAAAACCATTAAAAATGAGATGGTCCATGATTTCTCTGTAAAATTATTTTATATTATTCACACACTTCACACATCAAAATGAATTCGATTATTTTTTTCAATATATATTTTAGAATATTTCATGAAATCCTCTACTACTTTTTCAAATTCCTTATATTTTCTTTGTAAACATATTAAATAATAATCCATTAATTACCTAATATCATAATATAATTGGTAAATATATTCAAACATAAAAACATATAAAAACATATATAAATAGTTTAATTATAATGATACAAACATATAATTAAAATAATCAATTATAGATAACTATTTGATCAAAACAAATAATTATACATAATGATTAATAAGATTCATTGAAAATTTTAAATAAAAGTGATTAAGAATATATAAAACTATAAAATATAAACATGTATAAAATTTTAAAAATAAATTTTAATTAAAAAAAATTTAAAAATAATAAAAATTCAAAACAAAAAATATACATTCATAAGAAATTATATAAACTAAGACAATTTATTAATAAAATCCATTGATGAAAAAAGGATTTAAACCACAAAAAATTAAAATGATAAAAAAATTAAATACAAAAAAAGTATAACTTAAAATACTTCTAGAAAAAATTAAATATGATAAATAATTTATAAATTAAAAAATTATAACATTAAATAAATTTTTGTAAAAAATTTAAATTTATAATAACATTCACAAAAAATAAATAAAAGGAAGAAATTTTTTTTTAAAACGCATATAATTATGTTTTCATAAAAAAATGAACATGAAAAATCTCATTATTAATAGTGAAAAAAAGATCTTGAATTTTGATTAAATTAATTTAATTATATTGAAATAATTTAATTTCTCCATGATTTAAGAAAAATGTCTTCACAAACGAAGTAGAAAAACAAACCAACAAAAACATTGAATTACGGTTTCTGGTCGACTATGATAGGGTTTCCCTGAACTAAAAAATATATTATATCAATTAATGAGGATATAGGATAGAATATTAAGGATAAATATTGATATAATATGTTGAATGTAGACTGTGTGAAAATACTGATCATCAGCGAGGTTTGTTGGGTGAGGTTAGTTCCATCAATGTTTGAGAGAATTTGGGATTTGATTTGAATAGAAATGAGGTTTTCAGGGTGACATTATTATTTACTTCCCATTTAACAATAGTATTATTAAAAACCTAAACCAAAATTAATTTTTTTATTACATTTTGTACTGGTATTTATATAGCTGATGTGAAAGGTTCACAACATCTCTTTTAACATCGATTTCTAGAAAATTAGCATTATAACCCTCATGTCAATGAAAATATTTATACTATATACCATAAGGATATATTTATTCATATTTAATACTATGATTAAGGATAGAGGGTAAAATACATGGTAGCCCTAAAAAATAAAGGATGGGTTCATCCTTGTGAATACCCTTGAGTGCTAATTAGTATGGGTATTCAATAAACCTATGTTTCACCTTGAAAATATCAAGATAATTTTTCAAGAATAATAGGAGAACACACTGATTAATGAAATGGTTTAATGGGAGTTAAATCATTCTAGAATCAAATTTAAATCACAATAGTATTAAATTTTATGTTTAAAACATATACCAACCTAAAAAATTGAAACTAAAAGGAATAATATAAAGATTGTGTTAGAATAAATAGGGGAATGAGATGATCCCCTGCCTTTAGAGGGAACTTCTTAAAGCATGAGTGGATGTTATTAAGATATTGGAAATACATTTTATTTGATTTATATAAGTAAATGTAGTGTAAATTAATGATAAAGTCGTTTTTAGTGGTGAATAATTAGAGGATGGGTGGGTTTATATAGCTAAAGATAGGGATATTATTCTTTAATTATAAACATAGATTTTGGACTCTATATTCAAAAATAATCAAAAAAACAAGTATTAAAAATTGTCCTCGATGTTTTATACAAAATCATAGTGGTTCTAATCATTTCCTATTTATAAGAAATAAAATAATTAAAATAGTACCATGGGTGATGTCGAAGTGAGTCATAATCATAAATAAATAATTTTAAATCAATAAAATATAACATTAAATTTGGAGGATTCATTATGTGTTAATGAAATTAGTAAAATAACCTTAAGAACATCAATTTAATTGGGAAACTAAATATTTTTGTAGACACTATTTATATTATTTATTAATTTTTTTTCATTAATGATTCAATAATATATATCGTATATTGATATCATAATAAAAGTTTACCCAAAAAAATTGACAGTCTTCGAAAATTATAAAACATTATCCATTAGATAATTCAGCATGATGATATCAAAAATAATTTATATCGTATGAAAAAAATTCTCTTAATATTATTATTTAACCTTAAATAAAAGATAACCATTTATTAAAAAAATACATGATTTAAAAATGATAATAATTTTATGTCCCACATAAAAATTATATTTGAATTCATAAAATAATACTATATTTTTTATTTACATAAATATTTTTAAATAATATTATTTTATTATAAAACATAACTTATAATATTATTTAACTCATCAAAAAGACTGGCTTTATTGAAACAATATGTTTCATAAAAATATAATTTGGGATCCATCAATTTTTTTTATCAAACTCAATATAATAATTTATAATGTAATAATAATAATGGATAAATACAATTGTTACTTTAATAAATAAAATAATATCATAATTCATACTATTGGGTTCTACTTACATAACCCCTTATTACACCACCATAAACCCTAAGGGCAAGACATGCGTTGGAAGGGATTCCCTATGGTGGTTCAAAAAATATGGTTTGAGTCAGTATCTTGATAAGCATGATCTTCTCCTATAAATGGAGTAATTCATGGTTTAGTTATTAATTTTTTTGGACTGGTAAAGGGAAAGGCTAGTGAATCCATCCCCCTCATTATCTCTAATAAATAATATTCATACAACACAATCCTGCTAATTGAGATCATTACTACCATATATGTCAAATGAATTTTATTATAACTATATATATATATAAAACATAATTCTCACTATACAAAAACTATATTATTAATTCATTTGTAGGTTAAAGGCCTTTTAAATGTTCTTTTATATAACATATCCCATTCTAAAATAAAAAAAGTCAATGATTTTCTATAAATCCATTTTATAGTAAGTAAATTGTTTATTTTAAGATATAATTTAATTTATAAACCATTACATAATTAGACATGGATTCCATGAGGTTATGTCATGGAATAAGATCTACGACATAAAACCATCATATGGTAGGTTTAGATGGATCTTCCTTTTTTCAGTCTTGTTTTGTCGTATGGATTAGTTATAGAATGTCCTTCGCCTTTGGTAATTAAATTCTGCTATGTGGAGGTTTAACATTTTTGGTGGTCCTCTTCATAAATTTTATAATATACTACATATACTATTTTATTTTTCACATATGTGAGTTTAACATCGAATATTAAGTTGTGGGCACTTACTATATACTATAGTTTTTACCTTATGTTTGTATCAAAATGTCATGGTGTAGGGTGTTGTTTCATTGAATTATATTTACTTTTTTGCATATAAATTCCAAAACATCATTCAATCTATTCATTATTATATCTTTTATTCTCAAAACCACTATTTATTGGAGATATTTTCAAATTTATTTTGAATCAACTTCGATTGAATTCAATCCCTACATTTTGGAGTTAAAATTGTTTCAATTCGTGGTTAGTTTTCCCTCTTTATCACAGGGTCTCAAATATGTTTGAAATAATTTACTCCCATTATTCTATTCCATTCAATTTAGGTTGATGTCATTCACTCTCAAATTTTAATTTTTATTTATAGGGTCATGTTCTGGGTGTGAAACCCAAAGGTACTATCACTTCATTGAAGGAGAGCTGATTGGAGACCTATATTTTTTTTCTAATCGTTCTAGATGTATATTTAAATCTTTTAGTCATGTGATTCATTGATTATCCTAGTTCATATTATATATATAAATTTACCATGATTTATCTCATTTTTTTAGAATGGAATGAACCTTAATTAATGTTAATATGGTATTAATGAAAGAATTGTTTTATGTGGTAGCGATCACATGTGTTTCTGTCATGTTAATGTTTTTCTTCTTTTTTTGATATATAGTTTTCTATATATTGTAAATAATATGTTTTTTCATGTTTTTTATGTTTTAAATTGAGAAATAATGTAATTTTGTAAATATTTTCTTGAAAATGAATACTGTTTCATGTTCAATTATTATCATTCTTCCTATAATTCATTAAAATGGGACTTATGAATGAAGCATGATTTATTAATAATTTAATAGTTTTTTAGATATTATTCTATAGTATTCCTATTTTTTATAAATTTGAAGAACTAATAAATTTATTAAAAAAATTAAATAATTGATTGTTTTATAAATATAATTCTCTTGGACTAAGGGAGTTTATTTTCTTATGAAGGCTAGGAACCTTGGATATAGGGTCTAGATTCAATAGTAACAATTAATTTTAATATTTCCCCTTATTTACCTATGTGATTTACCTTTATGAGTTTTATTTATAAGAATCATAATGTTACCAAAGGTTGGATGATGGTTTGGAGAGGCATTGACATGGATACTTGGGTATGAGACAACCGTTATCGCCTATTTTGGATGGATAGATTGTGATATGCATAGTGGTGTCAGGGATGTAACCATAGTTTATGGAATAGGATTAATATTGTATTAACAACTATTTTTCGATGAAATTTGATAAGTGTTTTATTATTTAGATCAACATTAATGGCCGTACAACTAGGTATCATGTTTCTACATTCCTTTCCCCATTGCATGATGAAATTATTTGTGAATGGTTTATTTTTATTTTATGGTATATTAGGATAATTCATATAGTACATATAATTATAAAATGATAATTTATGTTTAATTTTTTTACCCATAGGGTTGGTGATTTAATGGAATGAAAAATGATTATAAATCTTATGTAACAATGGAATATGTTGGATATTGAATTGTGTAAAAAAAATTGGATAGAAATTGATGTAATTATGATATATTTAATGGATGTGTCAAATGAAAGTATCTTGATATGGTTATGTTCTGATTTGTTAAATATTAATTAACATTTTAATCTGGGTTTCTAAGAGTTGTTATCTTCTTTTGAGGTTATAGTTAGGTTGTCTCCCATAGTGTGGTTTGTGAGGTATACTTACTATAAATTCCCAAATGTGTACTACCATATTATATTCTATAAAATATCCTCACATTTCATTCATTAATAATTACAATAATGTATAAATTTTATATATAAAAAACAAACAACATCACATACAACTTTTGTATCAATTAAAAACATAATAATGTTTTAGGATTAGAGTTATAGATAATTAGGAAAAACATTAACACAACAATAAACATGGTTTTATGTGATAATTTTTTCCACTAAAACTAGAAACACTTTTCCAATATTTAGTCATCATCATTTTTAATACATATACTTAAACACTATGAAAAACATTTAAAAATATGTTATCGGTAAAAAATATCACTATCTGGTATATAATAAGAAAAAAAGGAACTCATCAGTCCATACTCAAAAGCAAGAAATAATTTAAGAGAGTATAACATTTGATATAATAATATATGATCTCAAATTACCAATTAATGAGGCATGAATTCATCTTTAATAGATAAAGTTTTTTAATAAAACATTTTATAATAAATGATAAATGTAAAAATCAACCCATGAGTATTATTTTGAAAACATTAGAGTCGGGGAAAACATTTTCATTAAAACATAACTTTTATCCATAACGTCTATTCTCAATAATATAGAAAAATATTTATCTTTACATCGAAAGTAAAATTATTTCAATTACAAGTTATTTATAAAAATAGAAATTTAATGTAGGTTCACTAGGAAAGTATCATGACAGAACCATTACAACTGGAAGAAAATAATCAGTTCATTTCGACATAAATATTCAGAAAAAATAATCATTACTCATTGTATTGGAAAGATATATTTGGCTAACCCTTTATAATAAATCATTTACATGGACTACAAAAAACATAAATAACATTTAATCTTGAATTTTGATCATCAAATTTCATAATATAATATTTTTAACCCATAAGAAAACTCATTTTTAGTTGTCACATAATGTAATGAAAATTCCATTTTATTTTAATAAAATTTACCAAATTTAATAATCATATTTGTAACATACGTAAATTTAATATAAAAATAGAAACATTTCAAAGAATATTCTTAATAAATAGTATCCATTAAGGGAATGTCTTTTCATGTTGTATATAGAAAAAATATTTTTTCACATCTTTGAAAAAAAATTACCCCATTCAAAAAAAAGATGAAGATATATTTTTTATCATTTGAAAAGAAATTCAATGATTATTGGAAAAAGGTTTTATTGTATGTTTATTAGAAAATAATATCTTTTTTAAAATATTTGAGAAGAACATCTATGTGGAAGAAAAATAGGAAGATGGAATTCATAAAATTGTTTAAAAGAGTATTTATGTAAAATATCATACCTCGAGTTTGAACTGTCACATAAGTTATTTAACTTTTATATAATTGTAACACTCAATTAATTTAAAATAAAAGCATGCTTGTTAGCATATACAATATGAAACAATGCGTTTTACAGATCCATGATATAATATTAAAATATTAGTATTTTAATATGATTTTTACAAACTAGATATTAAATGTAGTGGATGAATAGGAATAACCGAATTTTAAAACTAAATTATAAATAATAAATAAAATATATTGTTAAATAAGTAACTAATTCTGGGAAAAATATTTATGAATATTGAAAATACATTTCTCCATGAAATTTATTTCAAAAACCATGATGAAAAAATAATAAAATTATTTTTTCCAAATAAAAAACAATTATTTCATATAATCGAAATTATTTTTTGAATCAAAATATCAAAATAATCTTACAATACATTATTACAATTTTTATAAGAAAAATATTTTTTAATGAATGATGGATGTACAATTTTTTTTTCAAAACCACATTTTAGATTAAATAATTCACATAGTTATATTTTGTTTTAAAATGGATTAAATATTATATTAGTTCAAATATGCAAGGATTAATTCAATTTATGACAACTTCATCAATTTCATGTTGATTTTTCATATAAAAAGTTTTATACTAATGAATAGATTTTCTTTGGAAAAATATTTTTCTTCACAATTGTCGGTTTAATTTAACATTAAATTCCAACAGTTCCATTAATTGAGTTTGGAAAAATGGACTCCATATTTGGATTCAACACAATCAATATTATTTAATAATTAAAACTTAATATTTTTTCCTAATTAATAGTATAAATAATGAAAATTAATTTCAATGATTAATGTTAAAATGAGTTTACTAGGGTTAAAGTAAAAAAAGTTTTACATTACCAAAACCATATCCACGTAATTTATTTTGTCCATATTTTACCTTATATTATATATAATGTTTAATAATGATCTTTAATTTTTTATTTTTTAAATATAAAAGGTTGGTGTAATTTTTTATTTTCAATATTTTATAGAGTATCCTATCCCCCACTTATAAATTAGAATCCCCTATTCTCTACTACATAAATGTATCAATATTTTTTAATCCAATACCTACTAAAATAACTTTATTTCAAACCACTTCATATACAAGAGCCATTTTTTATCATAAATCTATGGTATGAAGGCATTAGGTATAACCCAAAAGTGGTTGTCCCAAGAAGAGGTATCGTTCGTAACGTAGTATCTTTGCATTATTTTTTCTTCCACCTCCTTATAATATTACTAAATTAATTTGATATTATAGAATAATTATTTCCCATATAATAATTCTTTATTATGTTATTCACATAACGAAAATTCATCCCCTCTTCCACAAAAAGGGAAAGAGAACCAATTTTTTGTGCATATGGATGACTACAGCCTTGCGAACCAATGTAATTTATTCCACAACATTTCCTACAATAGATATTCATTAAGATGGATTAATATTTTTATATTATATTCAGTAAATATTAATAATTCATGAAAATTAATATATCATATGATTTCTTAACTAACCATCCATGACAAATGATAATGTTATTCCTGTGTGTGATGAATTAACGCATCCCGAAGTGATGTAATTTTTTTATTAATGAATCAAATGGATGTTGTATATAATTTTATTTGTAGAAATATTATTTTATTTATGATTTTATTATAATTTATTATAGATAAAATAATAATTACCTTGTTTCAATCATGACCATTGATAAATGGAAACATTCCATGTGTGTACGTACAACCTATCATCTCCCTATCTGTTACGTATTTCATTCATCATAAATTTAATTAATTTATTGGAATTATAACTTATCTATAAAAATGATAATAATTTTTTGATAAATATTTTTGAGATGGTGTAAAAATGACTCATTTGACCACAGTTAACACACCGATGTTGTTTTACAATTATGAACTCAATGGCCCCAAGACATATAATACAAACATAACTGATTATATAAATAAATATATCAATAATATAAAAGACTAAAATGGATTAATTATATGTTATTAAACAATTAAATGGTTTTTAGTAAATAATTATTTTATTTAACATAATTATACAGTATATTTAATTTATACATGATGAAGTATGGACTCGAGGTATGAGTTTCTTCTAAAAATAGACTTCGTTGAGACAAATATTATTTGATTCACCTAATTTATTTTTATTATTTATGTAACACTAATTTCCAATCATATCATTTTTCCATCACAATTCAAAATATTTTAGGTTAATATTAATTTTCTTTATTCATTTGAGTTATGATTCAATTGTAACTGAAATGGATATGAGTTTTGTTTCAATATCAATTTAATAATGACTTTGGATGCTTGATTTGTTGTTGTAGTAAATTATTTGATATTTTATCTATAAAAACCCTCTAAATTTAATATCCTATGTTTACTAAAAAAAATTATGATAAAATTATTTTATCATATTTTTTATTCATAAATTTATTTATAAAATGTCTTTAATAAATGCCAAATTCATTTCTCATCGGTTGAAAACCATATTCCTTCGAAATCCATGTTTTATAAAAATATTTTAAATAATATTTTTAACATTATTCAAATAGGTATTAAATAAATTTTCACCCATATTTAAATTTTAACAATTTTTTAAAATTGATCTTTTATTTATTATCAATATAAGATACATTTTATTATTTTTAAAATAGTGTGAAATGATGTTTTCAAAAACATAAATGATATATACAATATTTCTTGTCATTATGATCACATGAGTCATTGAATCTTAATTTAAAATTTCCATGGATTTAATTAAAATGGTATCGGTATTAATTTGGTATGTTATTTAGATTTTGAATAAGTGTTCTCTTGTGAAAAGGGTATTTTTATCATGATAAATTACCCTTAATAGTTTAACGAAATTTTTATCAATGATGAATACAATTAATGTTATATATATATTCGAAATTTTGTACATATGGATCTCATATATATATATATATATATATTATTTCATACAATGATGGGGTAATTAAATCCTTATTTTCATCAATAATATTCCATCAGTATGAAATTTCAATTGTTCATGATATGGGAGAAGATTGTGGACCCATTTTAATTCAATGGGAAGTTCTCATTTTTAAGCCATATGATGGATATCATATATGTAGCACTCATAAATCATTAATATGATATGATGGGTGTTCATAGATAATGTTCCAATGTATTTTGTAAATATTTATCCTAATGTGGTGTCATGTATGATTTTATGTAGTAAACATAATCAATTATCAATCTTTATCCATCATAGGATATAGTATTGACAATAAACCTTGACCTATGTTTATTTCATGTCATATGTTTCCACCAGATTTCCTATGATTACATGTTCTTATGATTTCGTATTCTTTATATTATGCACCTATGTGATTACTTTGGATCATTATCTTTTATGATATCATCTTATATATTTGACTTGCATGTTATGCTCCATTGTCATCTTTATTCCCTTTTTTGCCTTATCACCTAACAACTTTATTTTTTATATTTCTGATGTTATCATATGTTGTTTTAGGTGATCAAAATGATTTTGGAGCTCACTAATGGGATTAAAAAAATAAAAACGTTATGTTTTAGCCTCCATTGAAGTGTTATATACCATATATTACAATGACATGGGGCCTCAAAATGACAGGGTTATAATTATTGGGTATTTAAGTTTAAAAATATATTCATAATATGCGTAAATTTATTGGATTGATATTGTAGTTATTAGATGAAATTCATGTTATTTTAGTGGATTGTGATTAGAATAATTTACTGAGAACCCAGTGTACAAGTATAATGACAATTATATGTTTTGAAAAATATCATGGAATTTTGGTGATGTTTTGAGTGAATGGTTTATAATAATTTATATACATTTTTGGATACTATAAATGGATGTGTATAAGAACACTATTCTTATTCTTGAGGTACGAGTTTCTTTTTTTCCTTGTTTCTGTAAGTTTTTTGAGAAAATAAGGAAAATGGGGGAAAATCCAAAATTTTATCGGTACATGCCATGTAATTTTCTACACATCGTATACTTTGGCTGTGTGGGATGAGAATACAAGGCGTGTAGACCTTTCGATGATTAATGGTGTAAAACCTGACTACGCTCCATGTATTTATTATATACATGCCATGTAATCGGTCGACATGTGAACAGTAAGGCAGTGGGAGTAGCTTCCAGCGGAACGACAGTACACGCCATGTACATAGAAATACACACCCTGTAATCAGGTCGTCAGATGAATGGTGAGGCAATGGAAAGTGGCTACCAGAGGAAAAATTAAAAAATGGAATGTACACACTATTTACATGAGAGTGCATGCCGTGTAGTTATGTTTTTTTGTTAAAAATAGGCAGTAGCCTCCTCTTTCGATTGAGGAAGCATAGAACCCCCGAGAGTCATGGGAGAGGTGGTCGAATCTTGGAAGAGCCGCCGACTGCTCACCGGGACCCAAATTTCATCGTTGTCGATCACATTTGAACCGAGCCTGTGAGTTCTTCTCTCTCCATGTGTCTCTCCTTCCAATTCATTCCCTAGGGGATGTTATTTGATATTGAACGAGTGAATGTTTATCCCAGATCTATGTCATTCTAGGTTGATTCAGGAGGCGTCGTTCATGTTTATCGATCAGAGGATATCAAGGTAGGTGGTCTGGTGTTAATTTCCAACTATTGAGTTGTTTTTGTATATAATTGTATTATTCACCCATGTTTGGGGTGTCCTATGGTTGAGGCCTTAGCTGATAAGATATCTAGAATTTTATTGACAATCTAATGATAAATATAAACAGCTGTTTGAGATCATTGCTTGGATCCAAGGCCACACTATGGATGTGTTTCCCTTATTTAGCCATTTATCCCGCATACCCGTGGGTATTCCGTAATGATACAATGTTTTGGGTTTTATTAAGAGGAATCATATTTATTATTTGCTTATGCGTTGGGCTCAGCACGGTTACTTGATTAGCCTGAGGGTAGTGTTTTTCATAGTCTGAGGGCAGTGTTTTGTTAAACCTGAGGAAAGTGTTTCATTTAGCTTGAGGGAAAGTATTCTCATGCCTATGAGGAGTATCTTCTATTCCTGAGGGAGACCTCTCATATTCCTAAGGGTGATATTCGTTATGCATGTGGGCAGTCACCTGCGGGTTTCGATTCTGATGGCCTGAGGGTAAGGATTTTCATGTCTGACGGAAATGTTTACATTGAATATTCACTATGGTTATTTCTTATGGTGTACATTCCAAGCTAAAGAACATGCTTGGAATTGATATATAATTATTAAAATGGAATTTTAACTGGTAGATATAGTTACTTATGAGTACTGCCTAGTTACTGCATTTTAATATTGCACACTACTATTGCACATTTTCACTAACAGTTGGGCACGAGACTATTGTGGTTGCATACTGGGAATTTTTTCTCACACAATGATTGGTCCATCCCTTGGGACCAAACTGATTATATTGTTATAGTCTTCGATAAGGGAAATGGTCACTATGTAGGTACATGATTGTTGTAGAGAAGTATGAGATCAAGGGACCGATCTTAGGCTTGCGATGATGCTGAGTTCCTGTTTCACTAATTTAGCTTGATTTTCTATACATGGTACATTTTATTGTATTGTATTTGATTGCAGTGTATCTTTTTTTGACCACTTTCATAGAAATAGGAAATATTGCATCATCGTATATATATAATTGTTGGTTATCTTTTTCTTCAGTATCATTTCCCATTCAGTTTTTTATCATTTAATCCTTCCACTTTTTTGTATGTTTATATTTTTTTTGTTCTTCTACACATTGAGAAATGAGGGCATAGTTTCCATACTATCAGACCTAGGCCCTCAATTCTAGTCGGCAGCCTCTGGTGTTTAGGGAAATGTTCTTGAGGTCATGTGACCAACCGGGTTCAGGGCACCCGTTGTGTGGCTTCTGGAACCAGGACGTTACAAAGTGGTATCAAAGGTATTTCTTTTCATCATGACTTACTGTTTGGAGACTATATCTAGGGATTGGATGGAATAGGTACTTGGTAATAAGTTGTGCTCGTTAGTTGCTAACCTGTTTATATGGAGAAGCCAATTTATCTCACAATGCAATTTTACTGATTTTGCACTTCACAATTGGTCTGATTTTCACCATTGAGAGATGCACTTGTGGTGTGCTGTTTATATTTTTATATTAGGTTGTATTTAGTCGCAACCCAATGATATGATGGTATTACTTCTATTGCATCATTTAGGCACATGTAAGAATCACATGCCATGCATAGTTACCTTTCCATTTAGGTGCATTAGAAATTTCATGTTGTTTTATTAGTTGATGTGCTAGAAAATTCATGTTATGATTATAGTTACCGTGTTAGATACACCTACTATTGATAGGGTATTGGTATATGTTATGGTCGGGTTTATGGAAGCTAAACATTGGTTCCTGAGAAGTATGAACTATCTTGTACTGGAATTTAGAAGATCATAATCTAGCTTTTTTTTCGTTTTTTACAATAATGTGAAAGGTCAGGTGCTAAACTTTGGTTTGCGGGGAGTAAGGGCCCCCACTGATTGTAATTTTTCATACCAAAACTTGAAATTTAAAGGAAAAGGGGATCCAGAGTAGTTTCAGAGGTCTAATGTCTTGAAACCCAGACAACATAGCGTGTGGTTCTATTAACACATGCCATGTACTCTTCCATTAGGGAAGAAATGGAAAAAAATTTAAGTACACGCTAGGTACCATACGTACACACCGAGTAGTTTTTAACCATTTCATAGGATGTGTAGGTAGAAACATGGGATAGGGAAACTCTTGAGGGAACACGCCATGTACCGATGGTACACACCATGTCTTGTTTACCCTGTGTCTGCCGTATGACTAACAAAAAAGACATAGAAAACATTGCTTAAACACTCCATGTCAATTCCGAACATGCCGTGTAGTTTAATCTGGGGATATGGTCGTGTCACTAACAACACGGGTCAGTGTTACCAATTCTTGTGCATATCATGTACCTGTAGGAAACACTGTGTGGTATTGACCAGTGAGAGATTGTGTGGACTTGGCTGTGTGGCTGGGGAAACAGGGTTGTTTACACACCATGTGCAGTTGTAACATGCCATGTAGTGTCTACCGAGTAGCCAGCCTTGAAAATTACAAAATGGGATGTTGGAATCTAAGTCATACACCTCGTGTCCATCTGGAACATGATGTGTAGTGTAAGTTGTGTAACTGATCGTGTCATGAACAACACGGGTCGGTCAAGCTCGTCTTATACACACTGTGTAGGACTTATACATGCCGTGTATTCTTGTTCTAAATAGTGTCGTGTGGCTTAGCCATGTAGAAGGACTTGGGAAAGGGATGAAAATTCAAGTACATGTCGTGTGTGTGGACAACATGTCATGTGTTTTTAGTGTCACACAACAAGTTCTGGTAGAAGTAAATGCCCATGTGAAAGACAAAAGGGAACATGTGGTGTACTTATTATACAAGATGTGTAGTCTTGTTTTGTAAAACTTGAATGATTTATGTTCCCTGTTCCTTTCTTACGTTTCCAGTTCTTAGTCCCTGATGATCTTAATTTAAGGCATGTGTTTGACCTTATAGGGTCATGCCACCAAGACGAAAATGTTTTATTCGCCAAGAGAGAAGAAAATATTATACTCTAGGGACGGTAGGCCACATGCTACCGAAGGATCCTCTAGTAGGGATAGATGTTGAACCAGCCGTTATACTGTACATAGTCATGGATGCGCAGTTCCGTGGAGTCTTCCTGTGGTTCATGCAGACCTTCCACGGAGCACTTCTGGTTGCCACATCTATGGCAGAGCAAAATCGTATATTCCTGTAGCAGCATCCACCTATGTTTTCATGGAATGGTAGACCACAGGTTGTGGAGTCATGGCTAGATTCTTTGTATACTATTTTCGAGAAATATGAGACTCCACTAGGGAGGAGGGACATGATCACTACTTATATGATGCATGATTCCACCAAGAGATTGTGGGATGTTACCACCCAGGCTGAGCATCACCAAGACATGGAATGGGAATATTTTTAGGAAGTTTTCTAGGAATTTTTCTTTCCAGATATGCTAAGGAAAGATCAGGCTTGAGAGTTAATGAATCAGTAGCAAGGAGCCATGTTAGTGATGGATTATTCTTCCTACTTCACTGAACAACAAAAATTTGCAACTATTCTAGTGGGTGATGAGACGTTGAGGGCTATATGCTATGAGGGTGGTCATTGATATGACATCTGAGCACTGATGAATGTTTTCAGGTGTCCTACAATGCATGAAATTGTGATCGAGACATTGATTACTGATTAGAACCTGTATAAAGCTAGTGGTGTAGGCCATGGAAATTCGAAACCATTTTCTGGTACTATTTCTACTAGAAAGAAGAAGAGGCAGATGGATTTCTCTCACGGTGGTAGTACTAATAGGATGAATTCTTCAGGTGTCTAGGCCATGTGCTACCACTGTGTTATGGAGGCGAACAAGAGACCTCAGTGTCCCTGTGACCCAGTGGAGTGTCGAGATTTCAGCAAGGAGGGATATCTCTAGCATATTTCTACATGACATTTCCTCCAGTGACTACTGAAAGGGGTTCTGTGAAGACTCCACGTGCGGGAGTAGGGCCAGAAGCTTCCTACCAGTCTGTGAATTGGAATATCGGAGGAAGTTCTGGCTGTTGTGGTGGTCGTGGTTGTGGTAGCCAGACACCAAAATCTCAATGAAAATAGGGCGGGTCAGCTCTGGGTAGCAAGTCTAAGTCACAGGTCCATGGCTCTGGACAGGCATTGGCAGTGCAGCAGACCCAACAAGAGGAGGATCCTAGACCTTCCACTATCAGAGGATCAATTCTAGTTTCTCTTGTTTTATCTTCGGTAGTTTTCAATACTGGTGCTACACATTGATTTATATATGTACCCATTGTGGAGATCCTTGGGATCTGCGTATATTCTTCTTCTGATATCATGTTGTTATACACTCGGTTTAAAATTAGAACGACACATGTGCCTTAGTGCAAAGAGTTCCCCCATGAAGTTGGTGGGTATCACATTCTATGGGACCTCTATGTCGTTGAGATGACAACCTATGATTTCATTTTCAAGATATACTAGTTGGCACCCTTTCGAGACTTTGTGGATTTCTATCATCATGGGGTGAGTTTCACATCACCAAAGGCTGGAGAGTTTCTATAAAAGGGAAAATGGGATATCCATGCAAGTTGAGCTGGACCCGAGCATCGGGGGAGAAGAGGAGTGACCACCCAGATTACGATTTTAAATCTGGATGACCATGGAACTTCTCAGAAGGATTTCCCTCCGGTGGTTTTTTTAGGGATGTCTTCTCGGATGAATTTTCAGGTCGACCTCTCGAGAAAGAGGTGGATTTCTCTATTGAGCTTGTGCGAAGAGCGGCACCGGCATCCATTCCTCCTTATAGGATGGCTACTCCAGAATTTTAGGATCTCAATAGGTAGTTAGAGGAGTTGCAAGAAAATGGTTTCATCTGACCCAATACTTCTCCTTGGGGTCGCCTATCCTATTTGTGAAGAAGGCAGACGATACCCTTAGACTCTACGTGGATTATTAGAAACTGAACCAGTTGACGGTTAAGAACTGATATCCCTTACCCATGATTGATGATCTTTTTGATCAACTTCGATGAGCATGAGTGTTCTCAAAGATTGACTTGAGATCCGGATATCATAAATTGCATGTTAGACCATCACACTTACTGCTTACATCCTTTCAGAGAAGATACAGTGTATACAATTACATGGTCATGTCGTTCGTACTTACGAACACGCCAACAGTTTTCCTAGCTCTGATGAATCATGTGTTTCACCCTTATCTAGATTCATTTGTTGTAGTCTTCATTGAAGATATCTTAGTATAATTTCACAATCGACACAACCATGCTACCCATCTTGATATAATACTTATTACACTGAGAGAGCATTAGTTATAAGTTATGCTCTCAAAGTTCCACTTTTTGATGGACTAGATTCACTTTCTAGGTCATATTATCTTAGAGGTAGGAGTTGCAGAAGACCCATAAAATTTGAGAGCAGTAGTTTCCAGGGAGCATCCTAAGAACATGTTTGAAATATTGTGTTTATTCGATCTAGATAGTTATGACATTCTCTTTATATAGGACTTCTCCCGCATAGCAATGTCGTTGATGGGTTTGATCAGGAAGGGTATGTAGTTTGTTTGGTCAGAAACATATGAGACAACCTTTCATGAGATGAAGGGAAGGATTAAATCAGCACCGGTCCTGATACTTCCATAGCAAGGGAAGAGCTATAAAATTCACTGCGATGAATCAGGTATTGGACTGGGAGCAGTGTTGATGCAAGGTGATCAAGTAGTTGTGTACGGGTATCGGCAGTGGAGGCCACATGAGAGGAATTACTAGACTCATGATCTTGAGTTGGCTACATTTTTTCATGTGTTACAATGTTTGAGACATTATCTATTTGGAGAAAAATTCATGTTATTTACAGACCACAAAAGTCATAAATATATCTTTACCTAGCGTGACCTGAATTTGAGACAATGAAGGTGGGCCGAATACCTTCAGTCTTTTGACATGGAGCTTTCTTATAAACATGGTAAGGGTAATGTAGTAGTAGATGCACTGAGTGAGAGGACTCAGATACAGGTAGTGCATCCTATAGTTACCAAAATGTACCATGACTTGAGACGTCAGTATTGGTGGCCGGGTATGAAAAGAGAGTTAGCTGGTTTTTTGGTGAGATGTTCCACCTGTTAGTAGGTGTATTCATAGCATCAGAGGCCTGCCAGACTGTTACAGCAGTTACCCATTCTGGATAGTAAATGGGATGATGTTGCAATGGAATTCGTGTCTAGGTTGTTGAGGTCACCTCGAGGCAATGATGCAGTGTCGGTTGTTGTACACAAACATACGAAGGCAGCTCACTTTTTGTCGATCAAGGAGACCAGAGGTGTTGACGAGCTCATGAAGTCATATATCTGAGAGGTATTTCATCTTCATGGGGTCCAACATTCTATAATTATAGATATGGATGCCTATTTTACATCTTGTTCCTCGCATGGATTTCAGAGGGAACTGGATACATAGGTTCTTTTGAGCACAACATATCACCCTCAGACCGATGGCCAGTCAGAGTATATGGTATAGGTGCTATAGAACATGCTTCGTGCGTATATCCTAAACTTTTGGAGGCTCATGGGTGAAGCACATACCCATGGTCGAGTTTTCCTATAGAAATTGTTTTTAGGAAACTATATAATTGGCACCTTATGAGGCTTTATATGGTCAGCCATGCCGATCACCTTTGTGATGGATAGAGGCAGGTGAGGAATCTTTACTCGGACCATGTCTCATGAAGGAGACTCCAGAGCAAGTCAAGTTGATATAGAAGTAGATGGATACTGCACAGTCTCATTAGAAATCTTATACAGATCACTGTAGATGGCCATACGAGTTCGTGGTTGGGGATCAGTTTTTCTTTCTTGTTTCACCGAAGTTGGGACACAGGTGGATCAGGAGACATGGTATACTTTCACCGAGGTATGTTGGGTCATTTGTAATTTTGGAGAGATTTGGGTCGGTTTATTATCAGTTGTAGTTACCATGGAGGTATTGGGCCATGAACGACGTCTTCCATATATCTCAGTTGTGCCATTATCACTAAGACACGTCTCACATTTTTTATCCCGAGTAGGTTGAAATTCTAGTCGATGCATCCTTTGTGGAGCATCTGATTTCTATTATTGATAGGAGCACGAAGGATCTCCGAGGCTGGTTAGTTCCTCTTGTACGAGTGCTATGGAAGTAAGGCCATGTGTAGGATGAAACCTGGGAGCAGGAGGCCGATGTACGTGCTTAGTGGCCAGAGTTGTTCTCAGCTTCATCTTTACCACCTTTTGAAGGGAAATTCGGGGATGAATTTCTTTAAGTGTGGATGTTTGTAGGAACACAGTTCTTATTCATTAGGTATGAGTTTCTTAATTTATTTTTTCCTTAAGTTTTATCGAGAAAATAAGGAAAATGGGAAAAAATCCCAAATTTTATATGTAAATCCCCTTTACTTTTATACACGATGAGTAATTTGGTTATGTGGGATTAGAATACAGGGAAAGTAGTCTAGTCGGCGATGAAGGGTGTAAAAACTAACTACATGCCATGTACATACTATATACACACTGTGTAATTATTCGGCAGTTGAATTGTAATGTGGTGGGAGTATCCGCTAGAAGAACGGCAGTACACGCCGTGTAATCTAGTCGACAGATGAACAGTGACGCGGTGGAAAATGGATGCCAAAGGGAGAGTTAAGAAAATAAAAAGTACATGCCATGTACTTAAGAGTACATGTCGTGTAGTTAATTTTTTTTTGTTAAAAACAGGTAGTAGCCTCCCCTTTCGACATAGGAATCATAGAATGCCCGAGAGTCGCAGGAGAGAAGGAAGGATCTTGGAAGAGTTCCCGACCGCTCACCGGGACCCCGATTCCTTTGCCGTTGATCTCGTTAGAACAACGCGTGTGAGTTCTTCTATGTCATTGTGTCTATCCTTATAATTCATTCCTGAGGGGTAGTTATTTGAGTTTTAATGGGTGAATGTTTATCCCAGATCTATGTCATTCTCAGTTGATTAAGGAGGCATCATTCACATATATCGGTCAGAGTAGATCGAGGTAGGTGATCTGGTGTTAATTTCCAACTATTGAGTTGTTTTAGTGTATTTTTGTTCTATGATACCATGTTTGGGGTGTCATATGGCTGAGGAATTAGATGATAATATATCTATAATTGCATATATAATCTAATGATAAATATAAACTGTTGTTTGGGATCATTTCTTGGATCCAGGGCCACCCCATGGGTGCATTTCCCTTGTTTAGCCATTTGGCGAGGATACTTGTGGGTATGCCATAATGATAGCATGTTTTGGGTTTTCTTGAGAGGAAACATATTTATTACTTTCTTATGAATTGGGCTCAGTCTAGATACTTTATTATCCTGAGGGAAGTGTTTCTATTAGCTTGATGGTAGTGTTTTTTTTATCCTGAGGGCATTGTTTCATTTTGTCCGAGAGAAACTCTTCTCATGACTGTGGGTAGTAGCTTCTATGCCATAGTGTGACATATCATATGCTTGATGGTGATTTTCGTTATTCCTATGGGAAGTATCCTATGGGATTCGATTCTGATGGCCTGAGGGTAAGTATTTTCATGTCTGAGGGCAATTTTTACTTTGAATATTCACTGTGGTGATTTCTTATGTCGTACCGTCGAAGTTAAAGAACAAGCAGGGAATTGATAAATAATTATTAAAATGGAAATGTAACTGGTAGATATAGTTACATTTTAGTACTACCTAGTTAATAAACTTTATTATTTCACATTGCTGATGCACATTTTCACTGATAGTTGGGCACGAGCCTTTGGTTGTTTCCTACTAATAATTTTTTCTCACACCCTGTTTGGGTCAGGTCTTGTTCCCAAAAACATTATATTGTTGAATGTGTTGATAAGGGAATGTGTACATATATAGGGAGATGATTGTTGTAGAGGAGTAGGAGAGCATGGGACCGAGCTTAGGCTTATGATGATCATGATTTCATGTAGCACTACTTTAGATTTCTTTGTTGTACTTGGTACTTTGTACTATATTTTATACGATTGCAGTATATCCTGATTTGAAATCTTTTTAGAAATATCACATATTGCATCATTTAATATATAGTAATGTTGGTTATCGTTTTCTTCTATACCATTTCCTTTTCATCTTTGTATTTTTTACTGCTTCCTCTTTTGAGTATGTTTATATTTTTACACTGTGCAACACTTTGACAAATGAGGGCATTGTTTCCCCACTATCATACATAGGACCTCGCTGCTAGTCAGAACCCTCTAGAATTTGGGAAAAACAACTTGAGGGCATGTGACCAACCGTGTTTGGGGCACCTGTTGTGTGGCTTTTGGAACCGAGATGTTACAATGTGTCTCTACTACAATAATACCTTTTTGAAATAAATCTGATTTGGGAAACATTGACTAACTCAATCTCCACCTTTTGAAATATAATGGTTCTTGCTACACACATGGTTTGAAACTCCTAGGGGATATGTTTTTGAAATTGAAAATCACTTCATAGAACATTTTTAAGGACTTCAAAAAATTATGTTAGGACACAAAATAGTAAACATTACCCCTGATAAACTAGATTGAAACCTAGAGACTCAAAATCTAGTATGTTCATATGATTTAAATTTTATTCCTACTAGATTTATTATTTTATATTTCTTATGTTAATGGATTATCATTTAGTGTATTTTATTATTATAGTTAGTGGAGGAAAATGGGAGATAATATGATAATAAAAAATACAATGATATATGCAATAAATTCTTAAATTAGATGGTTATGCTAGTGGGAGTCTACATATTAAATATATTGATCATTAAAAATACGAAATCTCAAAATATGATTAACAACTCTATTATAGTATAATTTCTAACACATCAGTGTACTTAATGATGGTGTCTCAGGGATGTTAAACTGTAAGAGATTATAATGAAAATAAGATTCAATTTACTACATGTCAAAAATGTGGGAAGAGTCACCAGGGATATCTCATTAATAGAACTATGAAATTATTTATGTCATGGAATGGAGGAATAAATATACTAATAACTAATGAAAAATGAATATTATAGGTAATAGTATGTATAGAAAGGATTTTAAACATAATTCACCACTAATAAATTAATATAATAAATGTGGGAAAATTAGTAATTATCAAAGTTAATGCTCTAATTCATGTATTAATTCCTATGTAAAAATGTTATAACAATCACTCAAGTTATAAAATTGAATTTTTTATAGTTTTTTACTCAAAAATATCGGTGATGAATTAATTGTTTCCATATTATTATTTTTATAAGAATCATGAAACATATAAGAATATTTTGATATTAGTATTTTTAAGGATTCAATATAATTAGTTGAATGGTACTAATAGTATATATAATAGATTTAAAGGTATGGTAATATTTAATACAAAAACACATGATTTAGGAAAATATAGTCTTTTTCATGTGCTTTATCTTGTGGTAATTAAAAGCAATTAAAATCATTTGATTTTATGGAAACCGAAGAATTAGATATAAAATAATAGATGTTAAAAAAGTCATTTGAAGAATTATATTAAATTTAATGATGTTCATAAAATTCATGAAATTATATATGAGCAGGTTAAATGTGGAATACCATTAATGGATTTTTTCAAATATTCAGATGAAAGGACAACCTACATGTTGAGTAACAACCCATCACATCTCGCAAGGCTGCAGGACTAGAACCAACAACTAAAGGTTGATACGGTTAAAGAGATTATAACCAGTATATGTGATATACTGGTTATTATCACATTTTTTACATTAAAAAATTTGTATAAAAATATTAATTGGTTTTTGGGAATCATATATTAGGATCAAATATTTCTTGT
The DNA here is from genome assembly GCA_963277665.1 of Viscum album. Taxonomy (NCBI): domain Eukaryota; kingdom Viridiplantae; phylum Streptophyta; class Magnoliopsida; order Santalales; family Viscaceae; genus Viscum; species Viscum album. The sequence continues at coordinate 1,489,466,315 of OY728151.1, read as the reverse complement.
ATTTTTAGGATTTTTAGGTGATCCAATGTGTTTTGGGTAATGTTTCATTAGAATGAGGTATATTTAACACTTAGGTAGAACATGTCATTTAATATGAAATATTATTTCAGAATGAGATTATTCAATCCAAAAATGTGGAGATTATTCAAGATTTAGTGATACTTATTAATGGAATGATAAAAGTTGGACATTGTATTTGGAGATTAATATGATGTTTTATTCATTATAGGTATTATCTTAATTTTTTCTAATAATATTGGTTTTAATAAATATACGAGGAACATCACATTACTCTTTTATGTATCTTATGGTCCCGTAAATGATAATTTTAGTGAATCATCCACAAAGTATTCAAATTGGATATTCATTCATTAATGCATTTGTTGAATTGAAAAGTTATCGAACCACAACCAAAGGATGAAATTGTATTTGTGAAATAAAAAGGTATGATGTATATTTTTGTGTGTGTTCATTATATTGAGTTGAATGTTATGAATTATAATTTTAAATTCCTTAGTTTATGAAATCCCAAACACCTTCATAAAACAATATTTTAATATTTTAATATATCTAAAGTGTTTTAGAATGTTTTTATTTAAAAATATTTTTTTAAATTGATTGAGAAATAATTATAATATAAAACAATATAAAATTTAATTTTTCAATCTGATCCATCAGACAGAAGTTTTAGATAATAAATGAAATAATTTATTGTGTTGAGTAGCAGTAAGATTATTTGAGGTCTATCATATATAAAAATTAACCATCTAACAACATTTTTTAATAATACATCAGATTGTCCTTTCATAAGATTATTTGATTGAAAAAATAGTTATGTCCATCATATTAGCCAACATTTATAATTAGAGTATTTAAAATTGGTTAAATCAGATGGAATCCAAAATAGCATTTTAATAGTGAGAAAAAATGACACTAGATAATGAATTATAGTTCATGTTTAGTGGGCATGAATCAATATCTAGATCATTAAAAGCTGTCAATGTGAAACTTTATCAGGATCATTGCCACTAACCTAGAGAAATTACCATTGAAATGTTGCTTATAAATAATAGGTCCTTTGAAGAGTTGGCAACAGATAAATTTTGAAAATAAAACCATATAAACATTTCTCTACATGAACATATCATTTTTAATATTTTTAATCATTCATAGAGTTGTACTTTAAGGAATTTTTGTGAGGACTATAAACTCCAATGACCAATTCTATATTATTATTTGTGGTTATTTCATGTCAGATCAAAAGATTATGGGGATAATATTATGGCAAATCTGAATCATCAGCACAAGGGATTATGATGCTTTATAGGTAGTTTTTATATTGATGATCGTATTAGTGGATTCTAAGGGATTGGAAGAAAAATTAATTCCAATCATTGAATCTAGGTCATAACCAGTATGTAACAAAAAAACATTAAAGTAGGTATTGAAAATGTTGATATCTTGTGTAAGGAATTATAACCTCCTTAACACTTAAGTTAAATCAGAAAATTAATTTTTATTAATATTTTATGTCATTCATTCTATAATAATATTTTTTCCTTATTTGTAAAAAAATGTTAAAAATTAAAATCTACATTAATATTTGAATTATTGTTCATTACTTATCTTTCTAATAAATTAATTTATTAGTGAGTTTGTGATAAAAATAAAAAATATGATATATTATACCCTTAGTGGATTAATTTATACACTCTCATCCTTATAAAAATATTTACTCTTATTTTTTATACTTAAGTGGTTTTTTATGTTGACTTATTTTGATTTTTTATATAACCCCACTCTAATAGCCCTCGTAAACTTTTATGATCCGTAAATTTGTATCAAATAAGTTTTTACTATTATAGTTGTTTTTTTTAACTTTTTATAACCTAGAAGTTGTTATATTTTATATAAACTAATTTCTTATATACTATTTTTACCTAAATGTTTTTTTTCTAGAAATGTTTTTCTTTTTTTGATTAGATGGAATGGTTAATATTTGGAAACATAAATATATGAATCTGTGTATACCACCTTTTTATGATGATTCAGATTATGAATATTGGATAGATTGGAAGAATAAATTATTTATTATTTCAATGGTGGATATTTTTTTCATTCTCATTAGTTATTATGAAGTTCTTTATATGGATGTTACTATGCTTGAAAATTTAGAAACGTAGGAATATTAACTGAATTATAGATAAATTAACACCCTTTTATGTTCAATGACTCAAATTTTATATAGTCATATTTTTTCATGTGAATATTATTATATTATTAGAATTGAGTTATAAGTATCTCATTTTTAACTTCAAATGTTATTGAAACAATAAGATCTTTGCTTCAGGAATATTATTAACCCTTTTATTTTCTACGTGAAAAGTTAATTTATAAGATTAAAAAAATTATTATGACTATTATAAATAGACTATATACCCTTGGAGAAAAACAACATGAAGATATTAATTTTTTTGAGAAAAATATATAGATTATTCTAAAAGAGTGGGAATTTAAATGAAAATCATTGGATGATATGACCAGAATTCCAAATATTAATTTATATGATCACATTGGTACCCTTAGTCAATATTAAGGATGACCGAAAAGGTATTTTGAAAATATGAAATAGATATATGTAGGGGTTTCTTATGAAATGACATCTAATGTTGATATTAAATAAAAAATAGATGAAATATTTAAGAAATATTCTATAAAGAATAACGTTTTTATTCATTTAGATAACAGTTAATCATAATAGACTATCAGTCAATAACTCAAATCCTACAAGTAGGATTAATATTATTGTTAGAAGTAAAGTCTTTCAATACATATATAAGAAAATTGATATGGATATGAGTGATAAGAAAGACTATACAGAAGTTAATTTTCTTGTATTCCAAAATGTAGGACCCATCAGATGGGATTTCCCTGATCACAAAATGAAGGACAAGAAAGATTGATATTCTAACCAGAATGCTACAAATTATTACTAGAACACAAACAAGAAGAGATGAAAATATTATGATACATGGTGTGGATGTGGAGGAGATAGTTTTTATAATTGTTCTTCATACATTTAGAGTTACATATATTGAAATATTGGTTTATTTTAAGAATTATCATAGGTTAATAAATATCTCATTTATAAGGTACACACAACTAAATCTGTTGAAAATATTACAGTAAATGTGAATTCCCATGATATTAATTATGAAAATAATACTACATCATCAAATGAAGAATATTAATCATATAAAATGGATAATAAATTGCCTAGTTATAAATAATTATTCATGTTGTCTAAATTACATAAAAATGATAACAACATTGTTTCTAAAAAACATGAAAATTCCAAAGAAAAACATTAGAAGATAAATTCATGAATTACTACTTTAACTACAGAAATAATAAAAATATTTACAAAGAACATGAGAAAACATATCATGAAAAAGATACTATTTCTATAGTTCAAAAAAACTATTTATGATAATACTAGTATATAAGAATATCTTGTTAATCGAATTTAGAAGAATAATATTAGTCGAACATTAACATAGTTGTAAAACTGAATTTTATGTTTCCAGTTTGAAGAATTTTTGTATATATTTAAATATAGTAGATAAAACATTTATAAAATGTAAAAACACATAAAAAATAATATTTAAATTCATATAAAGTGTTTTACTATTAAAGAATTGGATTTTAGAAATAATTAAATTGTTTCACATAGTGAAGTATTTTTTAGTAAATGTTAATGTGGTGGACATTTCAAAAAAACATCATGAATAAAATTTAATCATTTTGGTTTTCATAAATAATATTTTTCAAAATAAATGTCATTTTTTGAATGTAGTAATGTTGTGAAAATATGGGTACTTAAGATTTTACTTTTTGATAATACTTGACCCATGAAGGATTGGGCTCTAAAATGAAAATGACTTTGGTATTAGGAAAAGAATAAATGTGCCAAAAACAGCACGTAAATTTGTAGTGGTTATTCCAGAAAGAAGGTTGGAAAGAAATATTTTTTTAATAAGATCTTAAAGACGAATGGTAAAAAATCCACCCTCATTGATAATTATGTTGGATAAATAATTAGAATAGGTAACATTTTTATTCTTGGTGAATCATTGATTTTGAACGTTTTATTTATTATAGGACACAAGAAAAAACATATTAGAATAATTCAGTCATGTTATGAAGGTTATCTGGTAATGTTTTGGTTTTTAAAATGAAATTTCCCAATGTTTTATCAATTATATACAATTATTATAATTATTTATTATAGTATAATCATATAGGATTACATATAGAACATAATAAAAACCATATAAATGATGAATGAGTGAAATAAAAGGTATCTCTTTAATTTAAAGTATATATAACGATGAAATAGTAACTTGAATTTTGGAATCATAATATAACCATTCTGAAAATTAAATCGACTAATGTAGTATTAACCTCACCAATGAATGTATAAATTTAATATATCCATATTATATGTTAATATATGATATAACTATATCCTTGTATAACTAAGTAAATATTTTAAAAATTATTAATAATCTTTTTGTATTTTTTAGGTCATTTTTATTTAATTGAAATTTTATGATTAATTTAGTAATTTAGAAGAAAATGTATTCTAATAAAATGTATTCATAAATAATTATTTTATTATTTAGGTTTATAATTTTTTTTAAGAGATCATAATGATATTTTCAAAGTGTTATTAAATCAGATTTATTTTTAAAATTTTTATTTTTCAAGAAAATTATTATTTCTAATAAAAATTAAATTTCAAATATTTATAAAAATATTTCTATAATATAAAGTTTATTTTTAAATTTTATATGTCGAAAAATGGTTAGGGTGAATTTTTTGGATGTTTCTCAAATACATTAATTTTTTATCAACAGTGAAATATGAGAAATTCTGATAATTGATAAATACATGAATTATGATGTCATTAGTTGATGAATGGATGATTTAAGGACATTATATAGAAATAAAATCCCCACTTCTTGTTTTTGGTCACTGGAATCAATTCTATTCATTGTATTGTACGAAAACATTAAACTAATGAATAATATAACGGGACACCCCTCCTCTCCTCCACAATAAAAACCACCCATATTTTCCTCGTCTCTTCACACCTATATGGCCTTATTACTTGTCCAAATTCTCCTATAATATCTTACTAAAACCCTCCACAATGAACATATTAACTTGGTCTCTTAAAAATAAAAATCCTCTCCTGTAATGAGGTTCTCAATTAAGATATATTCTAGAGGTAAATTCCTCTTTTCAATTCCTCTATTTTCTTTGAAGTTCCATTTTTTCATTGTTCACCTCCAATCATCCAATTTTTTTATTTCTATTTTAACATATATATACTATAATTTTTTTATGATAATGTGATAATCCATCTTCATGTCTCCTCTCTCCTCTTTTTATTCTAGAAATGAAAACACCATTCGAGATGTGTTAATTCATCACATTCAAGGTTAAAAAGTATTCAATTACTTTCACCATATTCCATTCTGGTCACAAAACTATTTTTAAGGTTTAAAAACCTATAATATTCGTATTACATCTTATGTGTTGTTATAAAAAAAATTTTATACATAAAATTTATTTATAAATAAAAATGTGTTCATTGTGACCAAAAAACTGCTAATTTGCCAAAACAATTATCATTAATAATTCATCTTCACTCCAAATTACCAAATGATTTTTTAACCATGTAACATTATGGATATTTACTAATAACATATCACTGCAATTTTGGACAACCTTTCTCATCGTACATGGGTTTCCTTACTTACATATAAGTAAACCAATCCTGAAACCCAAGGAAACAAACACTCTGGAATCATGAAATTAAACCGTATAACAGATCAAAAAGGTCATGTATGAACATAATAAGGTTTTAATATATAAATTTCAGGAAGAAGAGGTTCTAGAAATATTAATTAATGAATTTAATTTTTTTATCTAGGTGATTATTTTCAATTTAAGAACACCATCATACTTTAGGATTGGGATTCTACCATAACCTCCATTATTGATTTGGGATGCTCTATCTTTATTTTTACCCAAATGATGTTTTTTTTTATTTTTATTTACATATTCTAAATTATATTTAATCCTCTAAACTCATGTAAAAAGGATCATTTATCATTATCTTCCATGTATATACACGTTTTTAAGTGGTTTCCACATCAATGCTTCTAGATAAGAAAACCTATTTAAGGGAACTTCTTAAATTTGTACCCAATTTCATGTGAACTATATAATAAGTTTTAAGTGACCATTAATTTTATGAAAAATTATTTTTATTATTAAAACATTTTTTTTTCACTTCTGGTTTTATGTAAAAGATTAGGGCCCTTTATATTTTAATTCATCTTTGATATTTTCCTTAAACCGTGCTAAAATGTTTAGAGTCGAAATATTCTGAAATAAATGTTATTAATGTTATCACTTAAAATTGACACCACATATCATTATATATTCCCATTATTCATTATGAATGTCATTGAGTTATGTAATTTCTTTACATCAGGGATACTTTTATGATATGCCCATTTTTATTGCTTTTGGACATTAATTGGATACCAAATTCTTTCAATAATTAACCCTTATGTTTATATATGATTGATTATGTTTTATTGAAAAGAAACAAGTAGGTGTATTTCAAAAAGGGAATGGATTTTACTTAAAACATGTACACACAGACAAATCTCAAGAATTGGAATGTAAACACAATGTAAACCACAACAATCACTGAGACAACTTCTGTGAGTACAATACAAATGTAAAGTAAAAATGTTTCGGAATACAAGACCAAAACCATAATGGAGAATATAACTATCACAATGCATCCTCTCAAGACCATACATGAAGGTTACATGAAGGGTAGCTATCTGTATCCATAGAAGTATGTATTTCTGTCCCATATCACTGAGCACCACCTGGTCCTGGACCACCAAAGTCTTCATCGAAGAGTCGATCACCTACACAAGGTTCAAAACATGTTGTCAAATCCCATGTAGGGGTCGGTAACACAATAATCCACAGGGAACCCAAACCACCATGGAAATACCACAAAGAAAGACCAAAAAGAAATACCCCAAAGCAATGAAATCTCACACAAATTATAAATCATAGTATTGAAAGTAATATTACCTGTCGAAATGCTGAATCATATTGTACTGCTAACATACTCATCCCTGAAGAGTCACTGAGGATTTCATAGCCACTAGACCACTGAGGTTGGCTCGGCTACTAGACCAATGAGGTCCACTCATCTACTAGACCACTGAGGTCCACTCAGATATTGGACCAATTATGTTCACTCTACTACTAGAACCTTAAGGTCTACTCAGAAACTCGGCCACTATGACCCACAAGGCTATAAGACGACTAAGGTCTGCTCGTCATATAAATCATGTCACAACTAGCCATCAGATTCCTGCTCTCTAGTGTTCTTGATTCTAGAATAATATAATCGTAAAGCCACCAATCATATATTGACTACCACAACTACTCACATAGAAAATACCTAATGGATCATCTTGTTTTAGAGTTCCAAATTCCATAAACGGTGTGTAAATGAGACGCTCGGTCCAAAGGATATTGAAAATTTAGTAAAGAGGGGTTGATTGTGTCCAGGCCTGGTCCGAGTTGGTCGAAAATAGACAGCGGACCCTACCCGATTCAGTAAACTCGACCCGACTAGATTGAGTCTAGGCCAACATGGTCCATCATGGACCTCTTGTCAGGCCCATTGGGAATTAATGGACCAAACCCGATTCTAGCAATGGGTATGACCCGATGGGTTGCCCATCAACCCGATCATCATCTGGTCCGATCCGACATATTCTAAAAGGTTCTCACCTGCTAGGACGTCCAGTGGAATGGTTTCTTTTTCTTCCCATCCCGTATCGTCGAGCCAACACTTCTCTATCCTGGGCCGCAAAGCAGCCTGGTTTACTACACTATCCCGACTTGCATCTACGTGGGTCCAACCTTGATGACTGATGGAATCTGATTCTCATAGTAATTTTAGTGGTTGAGGCCAGACACCAATCTACACATGTTTTTTATCTTGGATCATGGGCTAGTGCACGCTGCAGACCACCAAGCTGGCCGATCCCTTTGAGTCGATGTTTGACTGGGCCCACCCCTATACACTGTTACAACCCCTATTGGTCTTGTCCTCCCTTGCCTCTTTGGGCCGCCTCCCACCCGCGACTGTCACCACAACCCACTTGGATTAAACTCTTCCCCAATCACCAGTGGTTCCCATGTCATTGGTCATTTACCCAGCTCCACCGGCTCCAATGTCGCCCTCGACCACCGACATGGGTTGATCCAACGATGCGGCCTTTCTTGGACCATGGTTTCCATCACGTCACGAAGTATGGATAAAATAATGGAGTTGAAGATCACGGAAATATCACATAAAGGAAAGACCATGAAATTTTATCCTATTGAAGTGTTTTTCCTTGTTAGGGGTTGTAGAAATGGATAATCAAAATGTCAATCCACTTCCCATAAATTCATGCATGCAACATCCCATGTCCCCCAATGATGACCAATATGTAGGTAAATCTTTTAGTGGATTGACCCATTCTCATCATTTTGGAAGATGAATGGGGGAAGGTAATCACATAAAATAATAAAACCCTACCTATGAAAATAAGGATTGGTTGAGGATGATCGTCTGTCATCATCCTTCAATCTCCTATCCGGAATTCTCTCTCCCACATTGTTTTCACCACTATCCAATTCACTGATGTTCATCATTGGAGAGGTTTCCATCACTATCCGTCAGAGGAATTATAGTGTTGTTTATCAACCAAGAGTCCCTATTTAATTAAATAATGATGACGGGTTGTGCATTGCAGCATCAACAGATTGATTCATTAATTTATTACATTAGTGAGTATAAACATCGTCGCACTGCCATATTGCATCGAAGTTATGTCACTCATTTAAGTTAAAAGAAACAAAAAAATAATTTTATAATATTATTTTATTTTCCATTAAAACATATAAAAATTAACATTCACCCTTGATCCACACTGGTTGATGTAATGCCACTCTTATGTATAAAATCTCATTACATAAGCAACAATGGTCTCAGATTTCTAATCCTATTTATGGTATTTGAGTTATGAGGATTTGAAAATAATTTTTTTTAAAATTATTTTGTTTACGGTTACGTCCAAGAAGATAATATTCATATCCAGCATGTACCAACCGATGTTAAGCTCCACCTAAGGGAAGAGAACCCTCATGATCTCAACAGTAATCTCATATTTCTAATCTGATTTAAAATTTATGAGTTATAATTAATTGAAAATAAAATAATCTATATTGAACTATGTTTTCATGAAAAAAAACTACATTCCATTGTTGGACCACACCGTCCAATTTAAGGCTCTGCCTAAGGAAAGAACACAAATAGGAGCTCAATGGATACATTAGATTTCTAATCTGAGAACCCATTTAAGATTTCATACACTTGTTTTGGAAAACCACTCATGCCCACTATTTAAAACGTAACATTTTTTTACAGATAATTCAGGGGACACCAACACTCAGATTCTCATGCCATCTCAGCCCCTATTCTTGGAATAATCCCCCAAAAAAATTCATGGAACTTCATGACATTACATAACCACCACCATTAGTTCGTTAGGTTCTTGTTAGCCAAAACATGGGCTAAACAAAAAAAATGGCGAGACTAAGCACAAATCTAGGCGTCCTTCTCCCTTGTGATCTATTGGAGATTCCCTTTATTCCAACAAACATGCACCTGTGAAATAATACACCCATGGAGGGTCCTCTCTTCTTGATCAATGATCATTATCAGAAACTCTGCAATTTTATCCCCATCATTTAAACACCATCACATAGAGGTATCTCGAGCCCTCTACTAAACTCTACTCTTAGGTATTTATGATGTTGGTCGACTTAGTTAGTGGGTAAAAAATGACCCAAATGGTATCTTGTCTTTTGGACATACATAGTAAACCCGTTACAATGTCCATTGATATCCCATACCACTTCCAGTTTCATACCATGAGTGGTAGTGTATATCATATTGGAACCTGGTGCTCAACTTTCACTTGTGGACACGTGATGAATCTCAAGACAAACATTGCCAATGACTTCTTCATCACTAACCACTAGTACTATCATCGGAGGACCGAGTTCATCTTCAACACACCTATATTTATTTCAGAATGGGATATATGAATCTCCTCCAGCACCTCCTCCCACAATATCACTGGAACTACAGTGCATCCTCTGAAAAGAATCACTTACTCCCCACCATTGGAATATCTATTCGGGGCATTCCTTGTGGACATCTATGCAAGTGAAGTCTCACAGCTGGCATCCCTGTGTTGATCCTCCCTAAAACACTATATGAGTCGAGGTGAAACTACCATCGACTGAAGAAATTATGTCTCGTCTCAATCCAAGAAGGATATCTGATGTAAGACCAACAAATCAGAAGCATCATTCAGTAGCTGTGAAATCAATCTCTTACTGAGAGAATTATCCACCACATTCCCCATACAAAGAGTATAGAATATCTTGAAGTCATTGTACTAGAGTAACTATAGTTAATGTCGATGTCTCATATTCAAATCCACCAGAGAAAAGATGTATGTTATACTGTTGTGGTCAGAGTAGATGATTAATGATTCTCCCATAAGGTAGTGTCGTCACATCTTTAGTGAGAAGAATACCAATTCCAACTCAAAGTAACGAGTCACATAGTTATATTTATGTGGTCTCAATTTTCATTATCCAAGAGTAATTACTAATTTCCTCTACATCAATACACAACCAACCCTCATTCCTACTGTGTCATAGAACCCCACATATTTAGTTCCCTCCTCTGAAGCCTCAAGATATGAACACTTTCCAAGCTCTGCCTCAGCTGGTGAAATCACTTCTATCATATTTCTATCCACAACGATGGTTTCCTCTTCATCATCAATTATGTCATGGGTTCCTCCACATTGGAGAAGTCATGTAAAATCCTCTGATAGTACCCATCCAACCCAAGGAAACATCACACCTCAGTAAAAATATTGAGTGGCTCCCAAGCAAGAACCACCTCAATTATCTCTATATCAACCACAACACCTACCTTTGAGGTGAAATTTACTAGATGGTGGACCTTTTGTATCAATAACACACCGTTCAAGAGCTTTCTATAACGATGGTTCTCATTGAGTGTTTCCAGAACCATCATAAGTCGAATCGCGTGCTCCTCCTCAGATGCTGAATAAACTAAGATGTCATCATTGAAGACCACTACAAACCTATCTAAGTATAGCTATAAGAACCTATTCATGAGTCCCATGAGCACTAATAGGGAGTTTTTCATGCCAAATGGCATCAAAAACTACTTTTTATGGCCCTAATGACATCAGTAATCTATCTTCGAAATTTTCTCATCTCGTACTCAAAGTTAGTGAAAGAATGATATGAGGTCAATCATCTAGAACCATCATTCCCCCTTTAGCTGATCTCACTGGACATCAATACTTGGTAGATAATATTTTTTCTTCATAGTAACCTGGTTTAGTTGCGAACACACATAACCTACAACTTATATCCACCTTCTTGGAAAACACCACTAGTACCACCCATGGTGAAACGCTGAGCCTTACAGACCCCTTATTCAATAAGTCCTCCATCTATACCATTTTCACCCAGAGCTCTATGGGAGCAATCAGATATGAAGGTGTAGATATCAATGATGTTCTGGGGTATAGATAAAATATTAATTCTACCATTCTTTTGAGGAGGTATTACTATATAATTCTCTGTAAAGAAGTCCACATACTTCTCAACAACCGTAGGGAACTGAAAACTCAAACATGCACTGCTTTGCGGGTGAGGATGGCCGCATGCACCTCCCCCTTCCCCTGTCCATGATCTTCGTGAGCCTGTTGTGGACCACATTAGGGTGCTGGTTGTACCATGCCAAAATGTATACCACCTCCTACTACTCTCTCATCTCCTCTGCCACATCTGTCACCCTGCTGATTAATCTGTTCCAATCACTATATCCTGGCCATTGTCTCATCCACCATTTCTCTGTTAGCACATCAGAATATAAATTCTCTAGCTGTATGTCCCATGCCATATCTATAAAATAATTACCTCTTTCTAGTATGATTGGACTCACCCTACCATACTTGAGTTGAAGATCCCATTTATTGAGAATACATCTCAGAATGTCTCACACGTCCAAGTCCTTGAGAATAATGTTGGATTCCATCTCCGATGTTCAATTCTCCTAATTTCCACTGATGACATCGCCTGTCTATATCTGCTCAACCAAGGTACTTTCAACTGCAATGGTTATCTCTATCGCCCTTGCATAAGTAGGAGTGAATAGAGTAATAGTGTTGTCTTGGATGTCTCAGAACATACGTCGCTCATAGGTTTGATCCCCAAATCACTTGTCAAATCATATTAATTGAGTACCAAGAAAGGTTGGTATGGTTATATGTGTATTGAGCTACCGACACATTATCCTGACGAAGCTGGAGAATCTCCTGGTCACCTATAGTCCATAGATTTTATGGAGAAATCCCCTTGTTTGAGTAAGGTTCCCAAGCCATTCCCACGGAAGAGTCACCTCATCATAAGATCAGGGAATATAAACCCCACCATCACCCTACTGATCCACATAGAAGGCCCACTGTCACGACCACCATCTGGTCTAATGGTGTCATTACTAGACACAAAACATAGTCACCACCTCAATACATTCCTTTTCCACCTATGAGTAGAATGTTCCTTAGAACATGAGGGGTCTCTGTTGCTAGAACTTGTGAAGTGCGCTCAGCCCACACATCACATCCGCTGGTACTATGAGTACCACATGAAACACAATAAGTGATTGTATAGCTGGTACACCACGCGATGGTGCTGTTTCTAGTATGAACTTCTATACCCGTCTCAACACCATATTAATCTTTCTCATGGTCATGTGAAGGAAATTATGGTTGGCTATCCTTGTGGAAGAATCATGATAAAAAACAAGATATACCACTATAAATAGATTATACCAGTTCAGATGACTCAATTATTACATGGAAAACACAACCCAGTCCTTTATGTTGCATGTACCATCATTTTTTTACTGCAACTACTGTTTTCATCTATCATGTCATAAAGAAGAAATCAGGGTATTATTCAATGGATATGTTGGCCGCTACACCAACACTAGATTCCTCGGAATGAAATCCAAACTCAAAACTCACAACACTATTTCCCCAAAAACCAACTCATAGACTCTAGGATCTTATGATTCAACTGACCTTCTCTGATTGCACTTTGGAATGACCCATACACCAGGGCCTATGACTTGACTCCCACAATACCACATTCCATAGGCCAGGGGCTGGAAACTATCACAGAGTATGCATATACCCCAAAGGGAAGTCATTTTACTTTAAAACTGTACACACGGACAATGCTCAAGCTACTAAAAGTAAACACAATGTAAACCACAACTGTCACTCAGGAAAATAATAAATGTAGAGTAAAAAAAAATTACCAAGAGGCCAAAATGAAAGCCTAAAATAAAAAAAGGAAAATGCAACTGCTACGGTCCATCTTCTTGAGGCCCTACTAGATGGGTAAGTGAATGGTAGATTCCTATAGTCCTACATGTATGCCTGCACATCCTGTCTCACTGAGCACCACTTGGTCCCCGAACACAATGGTATCCATTGAAGATTCGATCACCTACCTGAGACACAACACGTACCGGTGAAGCCCAAGATGGGGTGAGTAACACAATACTCAGTATGGACCCAAAACCACAATGTAATGACCACAGAGGAAGACACAAAGATAGACTTCACGGTAAAACCATAGAGAAGAGACAGCTCAAACGAGGTATAAATCAAACTATAGAATGTAATATTATCTATCGTAATGTTGAATCGTCATGTATTGTTGAGGGAATCATCCCTAAAGAGTCACTAGGGTTCACTTGGACACTAGAACACTCAAATCCGATCAGTTACTTGACCAATGTGGTCCTATAATCTACTAGAACACTGATGTTCACTCGGATACTCCACCATTGTGGTTCGTCGGGCTACTGGACCACTAAGATCTGCTTGAATACAAGACCACTGAGGTCTGACCAGCTACTAGACCACTGAGGTCATCATAGCTATTGGACCACTGAGATCCTCTCTACTACTGGACCACAACGTTTTTCTGGTTGTATCCTTTGTGTCACATGGTGTCGTATGATTTTTGTTACAAATTACACATGATTATGGGAAATCTAAACCTCAATCCATTGGCTATATCTCGGCTACCATGAAAACCCACATTGAGTATACCCAAATGATCATCTTGTCTCTATCATCCCAATGTCAAAAACGGTGCGTCAATTTGACTCCTGGTCTGAATGATATTAGCATTTTAGTTAATAGGAGAAGGTTCCATCTAGGGCATGGTCCGACATGGTCAGACAGACCCGAAAAATCCATCCTCAGGGTACCGAAAGACCCGATTGGGTTCAACTGACCCATCCCAGACCTGTTTGGGTCTGGGTGGACTTATACCATCATAGCCTACTGTCTAGGGACATTGTACCTTGCTTAACCCAGCCTGATTTGGATGTGGGCCCTTCTTGCTGGGTCACCAGTAACCCGGTCATTGTCAAGTCTGGTCTGACTTATTTAGATAGGTTCTGACCAGCCTGGCTGCCCAACATCCCTATTTAATTTTTGGCTCAGCCCACATTGGCGGGCAGACTCTTCTCCAACTCGGGCTACCCATCAGAATGGTTTACTGCACAGGCCCAGACCACATCGACTGGTCAGCAGGGGTGTTGCCCGGACACCTACTGGCATCCGGTTGGAATAGTAACACCGTTGACTATGGCATACTGCTTCCTGCTACACACAGTCCATCAAGGACTGTGTTCCAATGCCCATCATGGCCCGCCCCGGGGGCCGCTCCCATTGACGTGGCGCCTGACCGACACCACCCCCTAAACTGTTGTGGCCATTGATGGCCGTATCCCTTGCCGCCTCCCACCTGTGGTCATCTTCTATTCATTCAGAGGCCATCCTAGTCACTACCTTCCGTCACCTCTATGGCCCGCATGGTCGCGATTCCCCTCTTCCACCACCGGATCCTAGGCTGGCGAATTTTCACCTGGCACCACTGTCTCCCTTAGGCTCCTGCCTGGGTTGATTCACTATTGTGGTCTTTCTTGGACCTCAGTTATTGTCTTGTCATGAAGAATGGAGAAAATAATATTGTATTATATCATGAAAATTACACATAATGGAAGGATGATGACCTTTTTTCTTGTCAGCATTGTCTGTCCTTGTTAGTGGGTTTAACAAAGAACAATCAAAGCACAAATCCACTTCCCATTAATTCATTCATGAAAATTATAATGTACAGAAAAGATGACCAATCCACAGGTAAATCTGTGAGTAGATTGAACAATTTTTTTCACTTAAGAAGAATAATGGGGGAAGGTAATCACATTTAAAAAACCCCTTCCTCCAAAAAAGGAAATTATTTTTGGATGATCATCTACCATCAACCGTAGATCTCCAGTCCCAAATCTGTTCTCTAAGGGTGTCCACACAACTTTTTGATTTCCTAGCATTTGTCATTGGTGAGGTTTCCTTCATCGTTCGTTAGAGGAATTCTAGAGTTTTTTTCAATGAAAAATCCATGTTTAATTGAATAAGGAATATGTGCAGTGCATTTCAGCATAACCACACTAATTCATTAATGTATTTCATTAATGAGTTTTAGTGTCATCGCGTCACTTCATTTCAATGATGTTGTGTCACTGAAAAAGGATAAAATATATAAAACAAACATTTTTTAAGTTTATTTTTTTTCATTTATAATTTCCAAAAATTAACATTTTGTATCAACCTGCACCGGTCAAGATTAGTCCCCACATATAGAGAATATATCATTATAAACTCAATGGTGGTATTATATTTTTAATCTGATTTACCATTTGTGAGTTATAAGTATTTGATAATAAAATACTTTTTATTTAAATTATTTTATTTACAGTTACATCCCAAAAACGAATTTTCACAGCCATCCACCAATGATTGATGTTAGGCTCTACCTAAGGGAAGATTACCCTCATGAGATATATGGTACTCTTATATTTTCAATCCGTGAAAACATTTATGAGTTATAAGGATTCTAAAATTAAATAATGTTTAATAAATTATTTTATTTATGGCCAAATATTTTTTCCACTATTTCCCGGCGTCGACCAATTCTAGGATATACGTAAAGAAAGAACACCCTTTTAAGCTTAATGATGGTATTAGAGTTTCAATAAGAGTAATCATTCACGATTTATAAGGATTTGGGAAATAAATAATTTTATTTAATAATTTTATTTATTATTATGAAATTTTTAGGTTTTGTCACTAGAGCCACGTGCCGACTAAACATAAGTCGTGGCTATGGTAAAACCGCCATCCTGATTATAATGGTTCCCTATGATTTTTGATCTGGGAACCCATTATTGAGTTATTGCGGTTTTTCTGGAAGATCTCTCACATGCTCTTTTTAAAACATAAAATTTTTTGATGGACTATTTCAGGAACACTAATCCTCGGAATCAAACTCTGTCTCAACACCTATTATCAGAATAATCCACAAGAAATATTCCTGGAAATCCATGACATTACAATGATTCAGAATGTAGAAATCATATTCATGAATGTGTTATGATGGGTGCACCCAGATATAACATTAATCAGTTGGGTAATGTTGAGTCTCCTAATTTATTAAGTGCAATGGTCTTAGAATATATCCTTGAATCGTGCCACCATGTTCAATTCTTTTGGGGGTTTACCATGTCTTTTGTCCCACTATGTGAAATGCTCCACGACTTATGATAAATTCAGGTTTTATGTTGCTTCAAAATTACAATGAATCAATGTTAATTTGTAATGATTTCATATGTCCCATTTCTTTTTAGGTCATGCCTTCAAACCCTTGTGCTTAATATTTTTACTTATTTATTTTCCCATTATTGGATTTTTATCCCTTTGTTCATCTTAACCCCAGGTTTTCATATTAATATGTATGATCCCAATGGAATTTAGTATCTCTTCATGAAGATTAAATAAATAAATATATCATTTAGTCCTGCGTTTCCAGTTTTATGTACCTAGTCTTCCATGAAACAAGACATCATTATCCTAGTATTGTAATATGATGTTTTATTTTAATTGGTATCATGTAATGATAAGTTTGAATGGATAGGGTTACTATATTGGGTATTAGCTGATGGACTAGTAATTTTTAGAGATTACGAATACATTACATTAGCACGAACCTTGGGGATGAGACTAAATATTAGAAAACATCCCTAAATTTTTGTAGATATAGAGTAAGTGGTTTATGAATAAGATACATCCATGATGGAATATGAAAAACTGGAGGTGGATATAGTGAATTTGTATCTAGGGGGAAAACCTAAAAACACCTCAATGAGATAGAATAGAATGGGAACTGTTGCACGACAATGGGGCCTGTAATACATTTGGTTTGAAACTCCTGAGGGATATGCTTTGGTAAATTCATAGTATTAGTGCAAACCATTATTAAGGGAATAGAAAAAGTCCCATAAGAATATATGTTAGGAAACATATAATTGATAATCTAGATTGAATCCTATGGAATCACAATTTAGTATATAATTATCTTATAAGAGTTTATCCTTTTATGTTTAATGTTCCCATTTTATGAATATTACCAAGCTATTAAACCCCTTAATTTATTATTCTTTTTATTATTTGATGATAGTAAATAGAAAAAAAGTGCTGACAATCAATGTGATCAGCAATGAGATGATTTCTCAAATGATATGCTAAATTTGATTGGAACAGGGGCTCAAAACATAATTATAGTACTAGCTCTTTTTTCTCAAGTTATGAATAATAACTTGAATCATGTGGAATGACCTACTCCTACAAGGAAATATCATAGTACTATTAAATAAATCATGAGGAAAAGGACTCCCGTGATTAGTGGATATTATGATCCCATCCTCAGAGAATAGTGGATTAAATCAATTGGAACTCTATTCGTTTTTTCTTTAGTGATCAGGAGAATAAAAGTCATACTAGTAGTCTATCATTTTGATGTTGAAGCTGATCAGTGGTGGACACTAATGAAGAATATGAGGTCCCATTAATAAATTGATTCAATAGATTGGGAGAAGGATCAATGAATGTATTTATGGAAATAATTTCCCTAATCCATCAATCTCAATATAGATAGAGAGTTCCCCAGACTGAAGAAAAATGAAGTTGAGTCCCTTAGGGCACTCAACGAAAACATAACAAGGATTTCAAGATATGCCTCAGGATTTTTCATGAACACTGAACGAAAGGTGGATCACTAATTCAGTGTACTAAAGTCGAGTCTACAAAAAGTGTTCATGATTTGAGACATTATAAATTAGGGGGAAAATGGTTGTTGAGCCCTCAAGTTGGTATAAAGATCAAAGACTCTTAATGGTCTTGTGGGCCCAACAACCAAAAGTGGAAAATAGAGTCTAATATTGGTGGGTTGACAAAAAAATCCCCGGATGAATAGAAGACCAAGCATCCCACATGTCAAAATTGGGGGAAAAAGAATCCAAGGAACTATTTAATGTAATCTAGGAATTACTTCAATTGCTGATGAATGAGAAATCTTGTTAGAAAATATAGTTGGGATATGATGAATCCCAATAACATCGAACATGAATGAATGTTTTAAACCAACAATAATCCTATTATGTAGTGTTACAAGTTAAAGGGACAAGATAATTATATGAACATTTTCCCAAAGCCAAGGGTTTCCCAAGGAAATCAACAACAACCTCTATGGAAATAAGGATGGGCTTATGTTATCTCTACTGCTGAGGTGGAGTGGGAAAAGGATGTGGTGGTAGGTACTCTAGTTACTCATTAAATTATAGTGAATGTACTAATTTATTCTAGTTCTCTGAATTCATTCATATCTTGAACGTTTCGTAGAACTATTCAAACACCACAATAAATTTGGGAGGTTGTTTTATCAGTGGGAACAACAAATTATAAAATTATTGCATCCAAGGTCTATAACACCTCTCCAATAAATTACTATTGATATAAACTGACGAAAAATATTATTATACTTCTATTGGGGGAGTATGATTTTATTTTTGGCGTGTATTATAAATTTTTATACAAAGCCATCATTAACTACCGAGAATGGTAGATCACACACCACATCCCATAGTATACTCTAATCCAATAAAAGTGTAGGGAGGAAGATGAATCTACATCAGATTCATCATCACATGTGTGGATAATGATTCCTTTAAATAAAGTATATCGTACTAAAATGACTGAGACAAAGGAGATGATAATACTAAAAGAAATTCCAATCTCCAGGGATTAGACTAATGTATTACATGAAGAATTTCCCAGTCTTCCAATGGATTCACATGATGAGTTGTCAATTGAACATATTCCTAGATCCCTAACTATATTAATGATACCATATTGGATGGTAATTGTTGAGATGGAATAGCTAAATAAGTAGTTACAAGAGAATCTAGAGAAGGGTTTTATAAGCTCGAGTGACTCACCTTGGGGACCACCAGTCCTCTTCATCCAGAAGAACGATGGATCAGTTTTATTCAACATTGATAACCAAGAGATCAAAAAAATAATGATAAAGATAATGAATCCCCTAATATAGATATATGACATATTCTATCAGATTTTTGGGGCCAATTATTTATCTAAGGTGGACCTCCGGTCAGGATATCACCATTTAAAGGCAAAAAATGAAGATATTCCAAATACCATCTTTTGAATGAGGTATAGACACTATGAGATCATATTTATTCCTTTTAGACTCACTAATTCTCTAGAAATAGTCAGGAATTTTATTAATATAGTCATTGTTGGTTTAGCATACAAATTTGTGGTAGTCCTTATCGATGACATTCTGATATACACAAAGAGAAAGGGGGAATGTGAAGAGAATTTGAATATTATTTTGATGACTAAGATAAGCGATAAACAATATGGAACAGAAAATCAATTTGAGTTATTTATGGAGGAATTAATATTATTTGGGAATGTTATCATTAGAAAAGGAATATCTATAGACCCTTCCAAGACAAAGTAAATCGATTAGTGGCCCATGCCAACATCTGTAATAGAGATCCACAACTTTTTGGGTCTTGTAGGGTATTATCGATGATATGTGAAGAATTTTTTAAGATTTTAAAACACAATGAAAATGATGACATGGATGTGGGGAATGTTTAACATGACTAAACAATGGGAGGAAAGCATTAAGGAGCTCAAATTGATGCTTATCAATACGCCTTTACTCACACTCCCAACAAGTGGAGAACTATTTTTAGTGTATATTTATTTTTAAGAGAAGTGATTAGGCTGTGTACTAATGCAGAATAATAATGTAATAGCTTATTACTCAAGGTAGGTTAAAATCAATCAGCATAACTATCCTACACATGATCTTGAGTTAGCGGTCATGATCTTTGTATTGAAAATCTAGTGGTGTTACCTCTATAGAGAGAAGTGTGGGATAAATACTTATAATTAGAGTCTCAAATATATATTAACATAGATGGAGCATAATATGTGCTAGTGAAGATGTTTGGATCTTATCAAGGACTATGACTACTCAATACACTACCGTCCTAGAAAGGAAAATAAGGCGGAAAATGCACTATGTAAAAAGGATCATGAATCTTTTTCAATGACGAGAGATTAAAAGGATCCAATATTCCTAGATTTTTAGAGAATGAGAATTTGAATAACTAATGGGGGAAGATAATCAATCCTTTCTAAAATTATTTTTCCTCCATTCCATTTGGAACAAGTAAAATATGATCAATTAAATGTTTTTTAAATTATGAAAAGGGTGGAAGGTATTCGAGATGGGTAATCCTCTATGATCAATATTTATGAGGAATGAGTTGTAATATTTGGGATAGGATTATGTGTACCATCTGATCGAGAGATAATGAAGGTGATTTTTAATGGCGCACATATATCAACCTTTTATATTCACCCTAGGATCAAAAATATGTATTGAGATTTCAGTGATAATTGTCTGTGGAAAAAAGTGAAGAAGGAAATTGCGGAATATACACCAATGTTCCTGGTATTCCCACATGTGAAGGTCAAAAATTCAAAAGTATAAGTGGATGATGTAACCAGAACCCATACAAACATGGAAGTGGGAGAATATTACAATGGAATTTGTTATTGGACATCCAAGGACATTCAAAGGAAACAATTCTCTATGGGTCATTGTGGATCATCATACAAAGTCATCTCACATTGTCACAATTTGATAGGACTTCTCAATGGACAATATTGCACGATTATATATCAAAGATGTGGTAAGGATGCATGGAGTACAATTATTTATTGTATTTGATATAGATCCAAGATTCACCTCAATGTTCTTGAAATGTCTCCAACATGATCTTAGAATTCAGTTTAACATTAGTATGACCATTCATCCATAGAATAATTCCCAATCTGAGAAAAATATTTAGACACTATAATACATGATGAGATCATGTTATATGGAATTAAAAGGATGATGGGAGAAACATATTCCTGTGTTTTAATTTTTCTTCATTAATAGTTTCCCCTCCATCATCCAAATAGAATCATATGGAACCCATTATGTGAAAGGTTCAAAACAACAGCATGTTGGGATGATGTCGGTGAGAGTAAGATTCAAGGACATGAAATGGTGAAAAAAAAATGTGAAGAATGTGAAAATCACTCAGCATTATATCAAGGTGTCCCAAATTTGTCAAATGATTTATGCGTACCTTCATCTATGAGACATTGAGTTCAAATTTTTAGATATCATGTTCCTCCACATATCTCCCTAGATGATGGTCATGAGTTTTGGAATGAATGGAAAGGTAATTCCAAGGTACATCGACCCTTTCGAGACCATTGATTGTGTTGAATATGTGGCCTATAGACAAGAACGTCAACCAAATATATCTAAAGTACATGATGTCTTCAATTTATCCCTCTTCATGAAGTACATACCAGATCCTTTACATGTACTCTCTTTAGAGGTGGTATAGTTGGAGAATGATATTTCTTACGTGGAGTAGTTGGGGGATTATCTTGGATCATAGAGATAGGGTTTTACGCAATAAGGCAACTCACTTGGCCAAAGTACTATGGAAGAACCATAAGTATGGAGAGGGAATATGTTAATTAGGGGAAGCATTGAAGGAAAAGTACCCACACCTTCTTATAACTTATAATATAAAATGAAGGTTCAAGGATGAAATTTAATAAGGGATGAAGAATTTAATGACCCAATGTTATATCAATGATATTCCATTATTATAAATTTGTCTTATATAATAATCATATAGGATTACAAACATAACATAATACGAACCTTATAAATTAATAATGACTGAAATAAAATGTATCTCTTGATGTTATGGAAGTTATACAGAAGAAATAGTAACTTGTACTTTAGAATAGTAATGTGACCCTTATGAATATTAAATCAGATAATTTAACAGTATCCTCATCAATGAAATTATAAATAAAATTTTTCAATCTTAAAAATGAAAATATGATATAATTATATCATAATATATGTAAATATTTTTAAAATTATTAATAATGTTTTGGTATTTTTGTATGACATTAATATTTTATTACAATTTTACGAATAAATTAATAATTTATAAAGAAAATTTATTTTCATAAAATTTAATCATAAACATTAATTTTGATTATTTATGATTAAAATATAATTTTATGCGACCCAAATTAATTATTAATGTGTCTGAAAAACAGTTTTTATTTTAAATTTTGATTTTTTCATGAAAATTATGATTTTAATTAAAAATTAAATTCCAAATAATTTGGTAATAATTTTCATAAAATACAATTCAATTTTTAATTCTACACATCAATAAATGGTTACAATGAATTTTTTTAATTTTCTAAAATGCATTAATTTTTTATTAAAAGTGAAATAAAATAATTCCTATCAAATTATCAATATTGGAATTATGATTTTATCATATTATGTATGGTTAATTTATGTAAATTATATAGAACTCGCATTTCCATGTACTACTATTTGCCAAAATATTCATGTTTATAAATATTATTGAGAAAAAATATTGATCTAATGAATAAAATAAACAGAAATCCCTCATTTCCTCAATTGAAACATCCACCACTCTTAACCTATAATCCTCACACCTCTCAATCCTTATGACCAGTCCAAATTTAGATAAAATATCCCATTAATCACCTCTCCCGTGTTATTAAGACCATAATTTCTTCAAAAAACAAAATCCTTTCTCCTAAAGAGGTTCTCAAGGAAGATATATTTAAGAGGTTAATTCATCTTTTCATTTATTTTACTTTCTCTCAAGTTCCATTTTCTTCATTCCCCACCTCCTTTCATGAATATTTTATGAAAACTATAGAACCTTACATGTACAATATTTTTTTATGATAATTTAATAATTCATCATCATATCTCCATTGTTTTCTTTTTAACCATGAAATGAAAACATCATCCAAGATGTGATAATTCATCACATTCAAGGATGAAATGTTATCATTTTATTTTACCATATTTAATTATTATAATTAATCCATTAATATGGTTTAAAAACACTATAATATATTTATTATGTCTTATTTAAGGTTATAGAATCTTTACACACAATATTTTATATTACAAAGAAATTTTTTCATTGTGATCTACAAACAACTAATTAAAAACACAGTTATAATTAATGATTATTCTTCCCTCCAAATAACCAAATTAATTTTATAACCATGTAAACATATATATATTCACTAATAACATATAACACCAATTATGTAAAACCATTATCATCCTACATATTTATCCTTACATATATATAATTAAACCAATCATGAATCCTAAGGAAACAAATGCTCTTAATCAATGAAATTGAACCTCTTAACCCATCAAAAAGGTCACCAATGAACTTATTAATGGTATAATAATTCAAATTCAAGATGAATAGGTTCTAAAAATATTTATTATCGAATTTAAATTGGTTATCTAGGACATTAAGATCATATTAATGACACCACCAAACATAAGTTATGGGTTTCAACATGAACCTCCATTATTCTTCCGAGTTACTCTATCATTCTTTTTACCCAAACAATGTTATTTATTATTTTTATTACATATTATTAATTATTTTTAGATTCCCCAAAATAATTTAACAAGGACCATTTATCATTATATTTTAGGGATATTGATGTTTTTAAGAGGTTCCATCCTCAATACTTCCGGATAAGCAAACTCGTTTAAGTGAACTTCCCGAATACTTACCCAATTTCATGTAAACATTATAATATGATATAAGCCAATATTTTTTAGAAAACTAATAATTTTATTATGAAAACATTATTCATTAAATTATACTTTTATATAAACGATTATTCATATTTCTATTTTATGTGATCTTTGATATTTTCTTTGAACCGCACTAAAATGATTTAATTCTAATGTTTCTTAAATTCTCTTTCTACATGTTATCACATAAAATTGGAATCAGTTATCATTATTTATTCAAATTATAACTTAATTATTTTAATTCATGATCTAATTCAATTATATAATGGTATCTTTTATTATACGCCCATTTTGGTAAGCTTTATGACATGAATATGATACCAGATTATTTCTACAGATAACCCTTATATTTATATATGAATTGTTATGTATGTTTCTATATGTGAAAAGTATATTCATGATCATTTTATGATTATTTCTCCTGTATAAAACCCTAATGAATTGGGAAAAGTTGAGTTTCATGAGATTTTATGTGCAGCAATCTTGGTGATTATCCTTGACTTGTGCTACCTTGTGAAACATTCTTGGTCTTTATCCTTCACTTGTGCAAAACAATATGAAATGATCCTTGAATCATACTATATTGATGTATTATGTTACTTCAACATAAATATGACTCCATATTTATTTTTAATGATTCCTTATCTTCCATAACTTTTTTATGTCATTATGTCAAGCCTTCTATCATTTGTTCTAAAGCATTATTCTTATGTTTATTCCATTACATGGATTTTTAACTCATCCCAATGTTAATGTTATCACAAAGTTATCCTTGATATATGTACGATCAAAATGGTTGTTAAAAGCTCTTTATGAATATTAAATAATGAAATGTTTTATTTACTCATGTGTTTTTAGTTTTATGAACCTTGTTCTATAATACAGTAGACTTCACGATCCTTGTCTTGTAATATAAAGTTTTACTATGCTCGAAATCATAAATCTATAAGTGTAAATTTCTTTGGTCTCTATAAAAAATTTATTGCAAATAGTTATAAATATGAGTTCATTTTCTCTTCCAATCATCATGAGGATTTGTAAATATTAAACATTGAATATCCTAGGATCTAGGATTTAACGTGACATAGTATTATAGAAGATAAATATTGCTTATGGAATAGAATATTATGAAACTAGAATATTATAACTTTTTATTAACTTTCAATGAAATAACATGTTATGGATCTACTGAAACTTTGGTCTTGTAATTTTAAAATATGTGGTCTTTATCAATATCATACGAAACAAAATTCAATCTTAAAATCAATTAGTGGATTGTGAACTTATGGTGATTTATTGTTAGTGCACCTGGACCTATTTGGTACTAAAAAAATGTGATTTATTGGTGTAAAATACTATTCATATGTTTTAGATTATGATTACACTAGATATACTTGGGAATATCTTCAAAAAAGATAATTTGAATGATTTATTTTTTTAAAACAGTTGTATTGATTGATAAAAATGTTAAATCCCTTTCCATTAATATTATTCATTTATTTGAAGTAGGATAATTTGTATATTATTATCTTGAGACTTTTTGTACCAAAAATGTTATTAATAATAACATTATGACACCTATAACTCCATAAAAAATGTTGTAGTCAAAATAATAAATAGAGTTCATTGGGAGATTAAAAGAACCTTTCTAATTGAATACTAAATTTCTAAAAATTGTGGGAATTAATCCTTTAGTAATTCATGTTATATAAAAATTTGATCTATAACATGACCATTTATTAATACAAATTCATCGTAGTTATGGATATGATGATATTTAAAAATTTCTACTTCAATGTTTTTTTGTGAAAACTATTCATTCTGAATGTTAAAGATAAAATACATATATTTGATCAAAAATAAGATAAATGTATAATTTTTAAGTTATTCCTCAACTTGTAATACATAGAGTTTCTTTAATATAACTATTTGTAAACTTGATTGAAAAATACTTCATATGTTAAATGAAATCAATCCCTTTGTTTTCACTACTGGAAAAGTAGGCTATACCAACGGTTTTAAACCATTTGTATAGGCTGGAAAACCGTTGGTATAGACTATACCAATGGTTTTCCAAACCATTGGCAAGTAAGCCGTGAGGAAAGACATATACCAATAGTTTCACTTAAACAATTGGTATAGGTGTTCCAGAATTCTGGAAAATTCTATACCAACGGTTCAGAACCGTTGGTATATCATTTTCCAGAACTCAGAATTCTGGAAAATGATATACCAACGGTTCTCAACCGTAGGGATAGATTTTTTCTATAAAATGTTATAACAACGGTTCAGAACCGTTGGTATTGCTTTTTCCAGAATTCCAGAAAATGATATACCAACGGTTCTGAACCGTTGGTATAACCTTTGCCAGAGCTGCTGCACAGCAGCCCCCCAGAATCCCTCCAGTAGCCCTACTATCCTCCTGCATAAAAAAAATTGCACAATAGCCCTCAATATACCCTCCACTATAAACCTGTATAAAAAATATCACAAAAACCACATACATATTTCAAACAGTATAAAAAACACTGAAAATAGCCCAAAATACACATATGACAACAATCATCCGGTAGTAATTCACCTCACCCATGCACAACCCCCCAACCATCACACCTCCCCATCAAATTCTAATAGGCAGAATAGTTTGATAAATATCTATTAGAGTTGAATAATAATTTCAATTTGGCTAAAATCGCTTTTTTTGTGATCCTAGGTTTGGGTATGTAATGATTTGTGATGAATTTTTCATTGAACATGTATTGTTTATAATATATGGTGAAAAGGTATTTTCTTAGGAGTCTCGTCACATATGACCCCATTAGTGAAACTACCCAACTCATGAAAAATAGTTTGCGACTATCGTTGATGAGTGTAAATTTCAGTTGTATTCAGTTAAAATGATTTCCTTTTGAAATAAAAGAGAGAATTTGAGTGGTGTCATCCACACCGCGCCTTGGATTGAGACGGACTTGACTCGTACACATCAAAAATGACCCATGGATCGTTTTCCTAAAGTATCAACACAATCCGAATGTGTTTGGTTGGTTTCCCGTATGCCGGTTGTTTTTACATAAAAGCGTATCCATTTTAAACAAAAGAAATACACATTGGGTGATACCGACCACACCATGCCTCAGATTGAGGAAGGGTTGACTCATACACGTCACAATTGACCCATTGATCCTTGTCCTAAAGTATCAACAGTATCTGAATGTGTTTGGTCCATTATCCGTATGTCAGTTGTTGTTTTTACTTAAACTGTTGTCCATTTCAAAAAAATGGTTAGACACTTTGAGTGGTGCTGCCCACACCTCTCCTCAGATTGAGGCGGGGTTGATTCCTTCAGGTCACAAATGACCCATGGATCGTTGTCCTAATGTTTCAACAGAATCCGAATGCATTTGGTCGGTTTTCCGTATGTTGTTTTTTTTACTTAAAAGCACATCCATTTTAAACAAAAGAAATACATTTTGAGTGGTACAGGCCACACCAGACCTCAGATTGAGGTGGGGTTGGCTCCTACACGTCAAAAATGACCCATGGATCTTTTTCCTAATGTATCAACACAATCCGAATGCGTTTGGTTGGTTTCCCATATGCCGATTGTTTTTACATAAAAGCATATCCATTTTAAACAAAATAAATACACTTTGAGTGATACCGACCACACCATGCCACAGATTGAGGTAGGGTTGACTCGTACATGTCAAAAATGACCCATAGATCCTTGTCCTAAAGTATCAACAGTATCTGAATGTGTTTGGTCCTTTTTCCGTATGTCTGTTGTTGTTTTTACTTAAACTGTTGTCCATTTAAAAAAATAGTTAGACACTTTGAGTGGTGCCGCCCACACCTCGCCTCGGATTGGGGCGGGGTTGATTCCTACACGTCATAAATGACCCATGGATTGTTTTCCTAAAGTTTCAACAGAATCCGAATGTGTTTGGTCGGTTTTCCGTATGTGATTTTTTTACTTAAAAGTGCATCAATTTTAAACTAAAGAAAGGCATTTTGAGTGGTACCGGCCACACTGGGCCTCATATTGAGGCGGGGTTGACTCCTACACGTCACAAATGACCCATGGATCGTTTTACTAAAGTATCAACACAATCTGAATGCTTTTGGTCAGTTTTCCGTATGTTAGTTGTTGTTTTTACTTAAACTGTTGTCTATTTTAAAGAAAAGTTAGACACTTTGAGTGGTTTCGGCCACACCGCGCCTCGGATTGTGGCAGGGTTGACTCTTACAAGTCAAAAATGACATATGGATCATTGTCCTACAGTTTCAATAGAATCCGAATGGATTTGGTCGGTTTTCCTTATGTCAGTTGTCGTTTTTACTTAAACTGTTGTCCATTTCAATGAAAAGTTAGACACTTTGAGTGGTGTCGGCCACACCGCGCCTCGGATTGAGGCTGGGTTGACTCGTACACTTCAAAAATGACCCATTTATACATTTCCTAATGTATCAACAGTATCTGAATGCCTTTGGTCCGTTTTCCGTATGTTCTTTTTTTTACTTAAAAGCGCATCCATTTTAAACAAAAGAAAGACACTTTGAGTGGTACAGGCCACAACGGACCTCCGATTGAGGCAGGGTTGACTCCTACACGTCACAAATGTCCCATGGATCATTTTACTAAAGTATAAACACAATCCAAATGAGTTTGATTGGTTTTCTGTATGTTAGTTGTAGTTTTTACTTAAACTGTTGTACATTTCAAAGAAAATTTAGACACCTTGAGTGGTGTCGGCCACACCGCGCCTCAGATTGTGGCGGGGTTGACTTGTACAAGTCACAAATGACACATGGATAATTTTACTATAGTTTCAACAGAATCCAAATGGGTTTGGTCAGTTTTCCGTATGTCAGTTGTTGTTTTTACTTAAACTGTTGACCATTTCAATGAAAAGTTAGACACTTTGAGTGGTGTCGGCCACACCACGCCTCAGATTGATGCGGGGTTGACTCATACACATCAAAAATGACCCATGGATATATGTCCTAATGTATCAACAGTATCTGAATGCCTTTGGTCCGTTTTCCGTATGTGATTTTTTACTTAGAAGCGCATCCATTTTAAACAAATGAATGACAGTTTGAGTGGTACCGGCCACAACGGCCCTCGGATTGAGGCGGGGTTGACTCGTACACGTCAGATATGACCCGTGTATCCTTATCCTATAGTTTAAACAGAATCCGAATGTGTTTGATCTATTTTATGTATGCCATTTGTTGTTATCATTTAAAATCCTGTCCATTTCAAATAAAAGTTAGACACTTTGAGTGGTGCTGGCCACACCACGCCTCGGATTGAGGCGAGGTTGACTCCTACACGCATCAAATGACCCAAGGATACATGTCCTAATGTATCAATAGTATTTGAATTCCTATGGTCCATTTTCCGTATGTGGTTTTTTTTACTTAAAAGCGCATCCATTTTAAACAAAAGAAAAACACTTTGAGTGGTTCCGGCCACACCAGCCCTCGGATTGAGGTGGGGTTGACTCGTACACGTCACATATGACCCATGGATCATTTTACTATAGTTTAAATAGAATCTGAATGCGTTTGGTCTATTTTCTGTATGCCAGTTGTTGTTTTCACTTAAAATAATGTCCATTTCAAATAATAGTTAGACACTTTGAGTGGTGTCGGCCACACCTCGCCTCGGATTGAGGCGGGGTTGACTCCTACACACCACAAATGACCCATGGATACATGTCCTAATGTATCAACAGTATCTGAATGCCTTTGGTCCGTTTTCCATATGTGGTTTTTTTACTTAAAAGTGCATCCATTTTAAACAAAAGAAAGACATTTTGAGTGGTACCGGCCACACCGACCCTCATATTGAGGCGGGGTTGACTCATACACGTCACAAATGACCCATGGATCATTGTACTATAGTTTAAACA
Organism: Viscum album; assembly: GCA_963277665.1. Lineage (NCBI taxonomy): Eukaryota > Viridiplantae > Streptophyta > Magnoliopsida > Santalales > Viscaceae > Viscum > Viscum album. The sequence goes on along the minus strand of OY728151.1, from coordinate 1,489,435,902 downwards.
GAATCCAAATGCGTTTGGTCTGTTTTCCGTATGACAGTTGTTGTTTTCACTTAAAATCATGTCCATTTCAAATAAAAGTTAGACACTTTGAGTGGTCCCGTCACACCGCACCTTGGATTGAGGCGGGGTTGACTCGTACACGTCACATATGATACATGGATACATGGTCTAACGTATCAACAGTATCAGAATGTGTTTGGTTCATTTTACATATGTGGTTTTTTTTACTTAAAAGCACATCCATTTTAAACCAAATAAAGACACTTTGAGTGGTACCGGCCACACCGGCCCTAGGATTGAGGGGGGGTTGACTCGTACACGGAACATATGACCCATGGATCGTTGTTCTATAGATTAAACAGAGTCCGAATGTGTTTGTTCTGTTTTCCGTATGCCAGTTATTGTTTTCACTTAAAATCATGTCCATTTCAAATAAATGTTAGACACTTTGAGTGGTGCCGACCACTACATCAAAGCACAGTTTCCATATCATTTTCCGCATGCATAAACATGAAATACATGGCTAACTAAGAAAGCTTAGTAAAAAAAATAGAAAAATGAGTATCACAGTACCAAGGAATACTAATGGTCTATGTAGTAGACTAATAATACAATAAGAATCAAGTGCAAAAAACAGAATCTGAATGCAACGTCCCTATGAAGCAGAGGAAACCCCCAAAGTGGAAAACCATGTTCAAAAATAAAGAGTTATACAGAATTCAAAAATGTAATGGATCAATCTGCCTCTGATCACCATCACCATCACCACTATCATCATCAGCCTCATCCTCACCGCCATCTCGGTCCTTGTCGTCGTCCTCGTCATCGTCCCCATGCTCATTGTCGGCCTCATCCTCGTCCTTGGCATCATCCTCACCCTCGGCCCCATCCTCTCCCTCGGCCCCATCCTCACCCTCGTCCACATCCTCATCCTCGCCTTCTTCCTCTTCAGCATCCTCGTCATCACCAGGAACTTCATCATCTCGATCACCACTAGAGCTGCCGCCTGGTGCATTGGATGATGCACCCATCGACGATATAAATGTCTGACAAGCCGCACTAGCCTCTGGTGGAAGTGATGAAGATAATACTTTCATCAGTTTCATAAATTCTCTGTCTCTTGTTTGAAGTTGTACTTCCAACTCTATGACCCTTTTATCAGACCTTCTTGCATGCTCCTTGAACTGTTCCAACTCGGTGGTACAAGAATGGATACCTGGAGATGACCAATACCTCGTCGGGACTATATTCTTACCAGGTCGGCAGCGTACTCGACTAGAGTTCTCATCTCCCAAAACCTGATATAAATGATCGTGTGGCCCAAAATTGTCAGGCTCCTGGGCATCAAGAGCCTCTAAAGCAGCCTGTAAAAATTATTAATAGATTATTAAATTTCAAATTAGATATTAAACATTGAAATAAACAAATTAAAACTTACAATCTTCTCTTGGGTCGGTTCATTTACCGCAGTTCCATCTTTTTTTATTCTACTCGAGAAAAACAATTTTGCTCAAGGGATACGTCCTTCAATATTCATTTTGTACTTCTGTAATGACATTGAAACAATATAAAGTGAATGTAAAATCATATATTCATTATTCAATAAATCACATAATTTAAGTAGTATCCACTAAAAAGGGAAGGTCCTAAAGAAAAATAATAAACAACTATATCGTACCTGCTGTCACTCATGATCTGACATAGTTGTGCACCCCAAAGTGTGGAGGTATTGCTTTGAATCAATGTTTTTTTTGTTTTTTTCAGAAGATTCCTGAATAATGATTAATGATTTATAATATTATATTAATGAAAAATATGAAAACTCTCATTTAAATAACTCAAATGAGATTAATACCTTAAATTTGGCAGTCGCCCAATGGGTAATAATTTGGCGATATTGATCTATCGGGAAGTCATCCACGATAGGTAATGTCTCTAACTCCGTGCCCACTCTATCACACCAGCCATCAGATAGCTCATGCTTATAAGCTCTCCAAAGCTCTCCTAGCTCTTTTAAACGCGCTGGTCGTGCACCTTCACCATCAGGGAAGTTAAACCAAAGCTGAAACCAAATTGATTAGTTCATTTAAATACAAAAATATACTACATTAAATCCGATATATTTTTTACCCATATTTGTGCCTACGCGTTATCCTTGACTTCGGGTGGCAGATGTCTCGAAGAGAGAGTGCTAACCGGAATGATATCAGAGTATTTGGCTAGCATCGCCAAAAAACCTCGACATTGCTGCCCAGATTTCTCAATCATTTTTCCATCAACATTGTATTCAACCATCAACAGTGTCTGGCGGTTCCATACCGCACGCAAGCGAGTACACCCCCACCCCCGCCTCCTATCTATAGGTGAATCTGTTATTAAGGAAAAATAATATAAATACATGTTATAATAAAAATAAATTTTGGTACAAAAATTTTATAGAGTTATATAAATATACCTGTGGTAGTCGGATCAATGGGTGCAGAAGCTGAAGGAATATCTTGTACAGGTGGAGTGTCCCTCAGTGTATGCTCCTCAGCCACATACTGTGTCGCTATAGGAGTCGAAGAAGGTGGAATATAATATCCCATAGATAATGAACCAGAAGAAAAAGATGATGGCATAGACGTCTGGCCAGCTGGTAGTGTAAACATCGGAGGTTTAAATATCTCATATGTCCCTGAAGACACGCAGGATCAAAATAGGGCGTAGAAGATACGTCTATGGTAGTGGGTCATCTAACTCTCGCCCCACGAGCCCTCATACCACCGGCCTCAGTACCGGGACCACTACATGATCGTCCATCTCTGACACCACCACCCCTCCTACCACCAACCTCTCTACTGGAAGCAATATCAGGCTCCTCGTCAGATATCTGTCGTCTAGGGGGTAGATCCTGAAGAAAAGTTTGACAGAAAAGTAAACACATGATATTATAATTTATTGAAATATTTATATTTGAAATAAAATACTCACAATAGGGATGAGTGGAGGAACACCCATCTGTACCATGTGATGATTATTATCTTTCAACTTTTTCTGCCGCCTCTCTTCAAAGGGTGTCATTTCCTGCAATGAAAACAAATATGGAAGTAATTAGAAACAGATAACTAATGTGTAACCCAAAAAACAAAATATAGAAAAACCATTATGATAAAAAGAACATAATAAAACAAAATATTTATGGTGTTATGAAGGTAAGTACTTGGATACACACTCTTAATGATGTAGGTGAAACATGTAAGTGAGAACACGACTGTATGATTCAATATATTTTCCACCACAACTTCGGGTTCACAATCAACTCTGACAATTGAGCTGTTGGGGTCATCATAAGTAATAAACAGATTTCTTCCAATTGTAGTAGGGATAGTGTCAACTTCATCATCACCATCATCAAAAACATGTATGGGATTTACTTCAATAATTACACCGAATTTAGGATGACGATGATCATTGACATAAAAAACTTGTTTCACCATTGATGCCAATACATATGGATCATCAGTGGCAAGAGTGTGAGTCATGTCAATAACTCGAAATCCACAATCATCAATAAAGGTGCCTTGCCTCGTCATTGAATCAAACCATTGACAATTCTTCATCGTGACTCGACCATGCGAGTAATAATCCAAAATTCATATTTTCTCCACAACACCATAATAAGAAACATTTTCAGAACGAGGTATAGTGTCCGATGAACTGGCATAACAGTCTGTTGTGGTAGTTAACATAACACCATTATACTATGTTCTCATGTTTCTTGCTCGTTCAGTGATAATAAATTTGAATCCATTGATCACAAGTGATTTACAATCACGAACCATGGTATTAGGACCAAAAGCCAAAGCTCTTATTTCCTCAGAAACAGAGTCTGTAGGCAAACTCGATACCTAAAATATAAACAAATAGTAAACTTAATTAAATATTATTTTTATTTAGTTATTATAGAAATATTTTTACCTTCAATTTCAACCATGCAGAAACCCCTTTGCTATGAAAAGTCTCCTTATTTCTCAAAGATAAAGAAAGATGCTTTCTATATATCAATTCTTTATGTTCCCTGTAGATCAAAATAATAATAGTTTAACAAATATTGAAAATTACAAGAGATAAGATAAGAGATACATGTACAATTAATTTACTTGATATACTCATCGAACAAATCCCAATTGAACAACACTGTGCGATGTGCCATCTCTCACTCTTCAAGGCTTAATGTTGTCAATGTATATGATCCCGGAATTCCTCCTGTCTGAGGAAGTGATGGAAAACTAGGTTCAATTTTCCCATACTATTCTTATTCATTTCTCATTGGTCTGTTTATTCTCATAGTATGATCAGACAAATACATTGAGCAGAAATCCATTCATTCTTGAGCCAAGTAACCGTTCACAATAGAACCCTCGGGATAATTCATGTTCCGAACATATGATTTCAATGTGCACATGTTTCTTTCAATTGTATACATCCAACGGAAATCAATGGGTCCTCCAAGAAGTATTTCAGTAGGAAGATGGACAGTCAGATGCAACATGCATGTAAAAAATGATGGAGGGAATATTTTCTCTAACTCAGACAAAATTAATGGTGTCTCTGCCAAAAAAAATTTCATGATGGATTTGGAAAACCTCTTAGCAAAAAGATATCTAAACAAATAGCACAACCGAATAACTGAGACTCTAACATTATTGGACAAGAGATGACAGATTGCTAATGGAATCAACTCATGCAAAAAGACGTGATAATCATGAGTCTTCAAAGATTTCAACTTCAACTCTTTTCTGTTGACCCGTTTTGATATATTTCTTGAATAGTCATCAGGAACATTAATAGTCTCTAGCACTTCCAAAAACTGTTTTTTTTTTCAGCAGGAGTCATCACATAATAAGCACATGGAAATTTCCATTTTTTTTCACTGATACAAATAGGATGCAATTCTGGTCTGATCCCCCAATCTACCAAGTCGCACCGAGATCGTAAATCATCTTTTGTCTTCCCCTTGAAATTTAGAAGAATCGAAAGCAACATTTCACATATATTCTTTTCAATGTGTATTACGTCTAAGAAATGATGTAACACATTGGTTGACCAATATGACAACTCAAAGAATATACTCTTCTTCTTCAAATTGTAACAGGTATCATTGGAAACATTTTTCCTCTTTCTAGATTTCATTACACTCTTCCCAAATGAATAACTGAAATCTTTCAATTCATTAAGCACATCAGTTCCAGACATACGCTGAGGTGGATCGTGATTCTCCATGGTATTGTCAAATCATCGACGATTGATTCTATATGGATGGTTCATTGGCAAGAATCGTCGATGTCCAACAAAACTAAAACTACGACGATATTTCAGTCTTCTCGATCAAGTATTCTTCATACAAACAGGATATGACAATTTTACTTTTGTGCTACATCCAGACATCATTGCATAAGCAGGAAAATCATTGATAGTCCACATAAGTGCAGCACGCATCTGAAATATGTCTTTCGAACATGCATCGTATGTGGGCACACCCACACCCCAAAGAAGTTTCAACTCTATTATTAGTGGTTGCATGTATACATCTATATCATTGTCGGGATCAGAAGGGCCAGATATCAGTATACTGAAGAAAGTGTAAGGCTTTTTCATACACAACCAAGGGGGAAGGTTATAAATGTGTATGAAAACTGGCCATGTGTTGTGGGAAGTAAGAATCTTCCCAAATGGATTAAAACCGTCACATGAAAGACCCAGTATCACATTACGCATGTCGGCTGCAACTTCAGGACATCAAGCATCAAATCTCTACCATGCAAATCCATCTGCAGGGTGAACCAACTCTTCATTATTCTCTTTTCTCTCAGTGTCATTCCATCGCATTTTTATGGATATTTCATCAGAAATGAAAGGGTTATGTAATCTGGGGATCAATGGAAAGTTCCACATTACATTTTGTGGCACACGTGATGGTGTTCCATCATATTTTGGCTTCCATCGGGTGGTTCCACATTTTATACAATCATTTCATTCACCAGTTTCCTCACAAAATAAGCTGCAATCATTCGGGCAAGCATGATTTTTTTTTGAGAATCCATGTTCATCAAACAACTTCCTTGCCATATAGTGGTTTGAGGGAATATCTACATCATCTAGAGGTAAGTCCTTCAAGAAGGTAAGAATGTAATCAATTGCAGTATTTGAAATCCCATACATAGTTTTCCCATGAAACAATCGGATTAAAAATTCCAACTTTTTCATTTTATCACATTGCCGATATACTGGAGTCGTCGAAGAATCATTCAATTTTTTCACCCTATCAACATCATCATTTTCATTGGACGCATCATGTGTGCTTGTATCGAAATCTTGTTGGATGGACATCCTTTCCTTCTCATGATGTCGAATAAATGGAAACCGATCAAATATCAAACTCTCCAATTCAGTCCAATCATATGGATCATCAAAATTTTGAGATTCCATTTTCTCTCCATTGTGATACCACACATAATAGTTTGTTTGGAAACCATATTTGGTTATATGATAGCTAACTGCTTCACGGCTCAACCAAGGTCTTCCAACACAATTAAAACATGGGCAGTGTATGCGACCACTATCTGAAGCCTTGTCAAATGAAAAATCTAGAAAGATGTTCAAATTATTTTGAAAATCAGTTGAAATACGATCAGTTTCGTACATCCAACTTCTATCCATTCTGTAAAAAAATTGCAATAAGTCATTTCAGAGCAATTCAATAATATTATAGTTTAATCAAAAAAATATTTACGTAAATATCAATTGTTTACTCTATATAAAAGCATAACTGACACATTACTCTATATGAGAATCATATTAAGAATTACAAAAAAATACATTTTATATAAGAAAATAAGATACAAAATTTCTAATTCCTATATTCAAGGATTGAGCAGTAAGATATTGGAAGTTGATCAAGGAATACATAATCCTTAGGGGTCCTGTTGGGAGTATATGGGTTTTATACTTTAACTTCTTCAAGTAGATTAGGATGAGGAGTAGGATGAGGATCATGGGAGTGGTGGGACTGTCCAAGGGGGGTGTGGCGTGTCCAGGGGGTGCGGGGTGTCTAGGGGGTGGTGGGGCCGTCCGGGGGGTCGAAGGTGTCCAGGGGTGGGGGGCTATCTAGGGGGGTCGGGGTGTCCAGGTGGGCGGGCTGTCCGTGGGGGTGGTCAGGTTGTCCAAGGGGGTCGGGGTGTATAGGTATATTTATATGAATCGAATACCCCCACAATAATCATGCAGCCCTTTCATTAGTCTAAACCCCTAGAACACATAAAAGAAGCTAGTATGGACATTTACTAAAATATTTAACACCATACTAATGAAAATACACTCTAAATATAGTTTGAAAGGATATAATGGTGTGTGTGAAAAAAATGATATTAAATCAATTTAGATGAATATGGAACAAATGAGAGTTTATAATACACTAAGAGTACCTCAAACAATCCAAAACCACTATAGCACCACATATTCAACTTCATGAAACAGGACATGGAAATCTTACCTACGACTTTACTGATGACCACCTAATTGGAACACTCTATTTATGGTTCTTGAACACAAGGAACAAACAATGTTTGGTCTCTACCAACTCAATCACCCCCTTGTAGATCATAATCTCATTTCCCCATATACTAAAATGGTCTCACTGGAAGCTACTATTAATACCGGACCTAAACCATTCATTCTTCATAAAACAATGATCAAAGAACCATCAGAGGTATCTATCATATAACCACAACCATTTTATCTATGATGTAACGAAATTCAGAAGAATAACTTTTATTCAATAACATTTTGGTATATCATTGGCATCAACAATGGTTCAATTATATGGTTCATCACATTCCAATTTATTAATCACCCATACAAGATAAAAATTGAACACTGAATTCCAGTTAATTACAACCATCATATTTCATTTAATTCTTACCAAGAATAGAAGCATGGAAATTGGAATCTAATAACTTTAATTAGTCCCCAACACTTTTTAATAAATTTAACATGAAAAATAAAACACATTGAAATCTAAATAATCACTATGAAGTAACATGAGCTTGGAATTATATTGTACATGTAAAAACACTCAACGATGGAATATATTAAAAGCTTATTAATATAAATTATTGACACAAGATAATAAAGTAACTATGAATGTTAAAACTAAACATGTGATTGAATTTTATAATATATAATAAAAATTTCGTGGTAATGAAACATGAAAGGCACATCAAAAAATTAGACAACCGTCTAATGTAATCTATATGGGCTGGAATATGCATGGAATTTAATAAAGAACCGAAACATAAATAGGGATGGAACATAAATTGGGTGGGAATATGAGAGTTGAAATTCGTCTCATCCTAAAGAGAAACATATACACATCAAAATCGAAAATAAAAACTGAAAGTTAAAGAAAAAAACTCACCTTGGATGGGATGGAGGAAGAGAACCGGAAGCACCTCCAAAATCGCCGATAGCTCCCGTTTAGTGCTCTAGATCGTAATTGGGGGAGAGGACAGGCTACTGCCAATTTGGGGGAAATTTTTCCAACGTTTTTTAAAAACTGTTGGTATATACATTCATCCCAAACCTTTACCAATGGTTCAATGAGAACTGTTGGTAAAGGTCACCGAAATCCAACATTTACCAATGGTTCTCATTGAACCGTTGGTAAAAAATCCTCTATACCAACCGTTCATTAGAACCGTTGGTAAAAGTGTCTATAAAACCATCTATACCAACAGTTTCTGAGAACCGTTGGTATAGATGGCTATTCCCAATGGTTTAGTAAACCGTTGGGATATAACCGTTGGTAAAACTATGATTTCTGGTAGTGTTTCATACAAACCGCAACCAACATCTTCAAATGTTATTTATAAAACTAATTTTCGACCAATTTTGGGAGGAACGTCTCATTATAGAAATGGTGATGAATATATTTTTGATGTTATACATCAATAATATTTTCAACCTATTGTAGAAGAACATACATTTGAAAATACATGATATTAGTTATTTTTTAGAATCAACATAGTGAAAATATGTCAGGTTATATAGATCAACTAGTTATAACTATAAGTTATTTGAGAAATTAAACAAAAAATATTGCCTTCTTATCAAAATTTAAACATAAGAATACAAATTATTCTTTAGTTGATTAATATTGGGTAAAGTCAGTGCAAGAAAAACTCAATGAGTTTGTGGGGAGCTAAGTTTGGACTTTGGATGAATGATCTAACGATACTTCTATAATTGGGTTAAAATTGGTATTTTTAAAAAATTGTAAAGAAATTTTATTAATAGATATAATTAAATCTAGGCTTGATTATAAGGGTTTTTGTCAACAAGAGGATGCATAAAATGAAAAAAGAAATTCTCTGGTAGCTAGAAATGAGGCTATTCATGTATATCTACATTATTCAACATTCTTAAATTTCATATTATTTTAAATGGATGTGATGTGTTATTTAAATAATCATTATTTATTGTAGGATGATTTTGTAGAAAAACTGTGTGTATTGAATATAAAAAACATCCATAACATATTTTAAAAAATAAAAACTTATTATATAGACTTAACCAATACCCTAGGGCCTTCTATGGTAGGATAATTGGATTTTTGATACAAAAAAAATTCTAAGGGATATATGGGTCCAATTTTCATTAAAAATATGCCAAAAAAACATTATGATTTTACAGATAAATGTTAATGACATTATTTTTTGTTAAAATCATATTTATTTAAAAAATTACTTTGTGGATGTTATCAAATCTATGTCTGAAACATGTATGATTTGAAAATTATGATACATTCTTGGTTTTCAAATATCAAAAAACCATAAGGAACATTTATATATCAACAAAATTATATAAAATATATTATTTAGAAATTATGATATGATAACATTAAATTTATAATTACTCTTATTAGAACCTCAAATAAATTAGATATTGATGATGTTTGGAAACTAGTTAATCATAATACATTAAGAGTGATTACTGGTAGCATTCTCTACTTAACAGATAGTTTTCTAAAATTAATGTTTTCCATATTATTATATTCATTATATCATGGTAATTGAAATGAGTTCAAGCTTAAAGGATTGAATTTTTTTAATCTTAAGGTAATGATAGATTTAGGTTGTTCTACTCTTCTTGAAAGGATTTTGAGTTTATTTTTTTGCGGATGGATTTGGAGGATATATGATGGATTGGAAAATTACATCTGCGACATGTAATTTCATCGAAAAAGTTTTAGTATATTGGTCTTTTAGTACCACTACATAGTAGCTCTTTTGACTGTTGAATAAGAAAATTTGGACTTTGGGTGTTTTTTTCACATGTGTTGTGGACGCTACAAACACTCACTGACTATGGCACGAGTTTAACAAAAAAAATTATTTGACAACCCAATTTCCATTTCCATAATTTTAATCCCATATCATCACTCATATTCTAAAAATATAGATTTAAGAAACCTTTTCCTTCAAGATTACACACAGAGTAAAGATATCATTTTATAATTTATCAAAAATCAATAACTACTTGCTTGTATTTTTAATAAATCCTTTAGCACAAGTATATTTGAATACATCAAACAAATTCATGTATTAAACACTATAAAATGATTATTCATATATTATTATTGTTTACCAATATCATTTTATTAAAAAAATATTTCACAATGGGCGAGTACATATATTTTTGGAATTTCTCAGAACCTTTTCATCTGAAATTTATTTCTTTTTATTAACCATTTTTGTGTGTAAAATAATTATATTTAAAAAAAATTATTTCATAATATCTATATAAAAGTCAAAACTGCTCTAATAAAATTTAGAATCAGTATTTTTATATTATTTCTGGTGTATGAGTTTTATCAAAACGTCTTTCAAATAAAAATTATTTTTCAGAACCAAAAACTATTAAATTAATATTCTAGACAAAAATTATTTTATAAAATATTCCACAATCAGTTTCTACTACAAAAATAAAGCGGAATAGGTTACTCATATTGAAGAAACATTTCTACTTTGAAAGTTACACTTATTTATTTATTTATTTCAATTATCAATTATTTATGTTAATTCTTATTTCTTAAATATAATTTCATTTTTTCAGACAATAAATGGTAAAAACCATTAATATTTTATTATATCTAAATAACTACTACTCCGATAAAAAGTATTCATAAAAAATTAAGAGTTCAGAATTAGTTTTGAAATCATTCTATGATTAGTTCATGATCATAAAATCAGATAGGGATATTTAGTATAAAAAAATGGAACTTCTAAAATATCAATCTTCATCTCCATTGATGATATAAGTTTGGGTTACCCCATTTCCGACATTAATTTCTAGATATTTCACTACCAAATATAACCACCTATTTTAGAACTCAGTATATTTCTTTTCCATTCATCTGATCTCTAAAAGTAGGATTAATAGGATGGAAACTTCTAAAAAATTTATAAAATGGTAGTTGATAGAGATATACTCATCAAGAAAATATTGTATGAGAAATATGATTCTTTATTGAAATGATTTATAATATTTCTATTTTGGGAAAATATATTCATCTAGATAAATGATTTTTTAATTCCTTCACCGTTATATTGAGAAATATTTTTACACTTCATTTGGTATTCCTTCTATAGAGGATAAGCAATAAGATTCAATTACTTTTTTTGTGAAAATTATATACGTTGTTATAAAAAAGTATCCATGCAAGTGGAATAAACCATAGAGGGTGATTATTATCTTCCTTCAATCATTATTATAAATTATATTAGGAGATCCATATATTCTAATGAAAAAGTGGAATTTTATAATTCTTATAGGATAATAAAAAAAAATTTACATATTAATCCAGATGTAATAATGGTTACCCTTTTAATATAGGGTTATTTGATATCAGGGAATGGAGATAGTTCTACCCTCAATGTTCTAGATATATTTTTATTATATTTTTTTGTAGAACATGAGATAAATCTAACTATTAGTGTTTTATTTTATTTTAGTTGAATCTATTAAGAAATACTCAATAAAGTCTAATAACACGATTTTTCCAAAAATTTAAGTCAAATTGGTGGTAATTCTAATAGATGTTTTCCATATTAGGAGTCCAAAATATCCTATGAGGGAAAATATTTCTATGATTGGGGAAGAGAAAATATCATGCATGAAGGTTCATATTGATTCTATGATTAAGAGATTTGTGGGTAAAATAGAAAAAACCATGTCGTATGGTTAACCTATAAAGGAGTAAGAATATGTTACAGAAATGAGAAAGGCATATTACTCAACCCTGATGGTTCAAAATAAGTATAAAAATATAACTAATCAATAATGGAAAAATTTATGGAATAAACGGAAAATTTGGAACCTGGTGATCCTTCTTCTAAACATGAAAAGACTGAGAACTTTACAGTTAATATGTATACAATTAGTGAGATAAAATAGGGTATGAAAATAAATAAATATAGGAATATTTTATTGAGGCTATATTAGTAAAAAAGACAATGAATGAAGTATAAAGAGATTATAAAATTCCGCCCCTTTATATTTCTATATAGTCATATGTAAAATGACTTCATGGAATTGGAAAATTCCTTTTTCCAATAAGTAAATTATATAATTTGGACAAGAGTTTAGTGAATTTGTAATAGTTCTAGAAATTCATACATTTTTTATAAATGTAAAGGAAAAGATATTACAAATGAATAAAAAATTCCAGATTTTTTAATATAATCGTTCAATGTACAATATGAGAATATAGATAAAAACAGGAAACCAAAATCAATCAAGAATGTTAAAAAGGGTTTTCTAAGAACTATGTGGCATGTAGTACAAAATTCATATAACGAAAATAAGAACAAGAATTATAATAAGAAGAAACCAAAATCGTAGAAGAAAAAAAGGACTAAGGAAGGTTTTGTAGAATCATAATCTAAATAAAATCAACAATCATATCACTCAAACAAGAATATAGATATCAATGTTTCACAGGAATTAAAATCATCATCAAAAGAATAATAAGAATTTTAATATTCTCAGATGAAATCATTAGAAAAATTAATGTTAGATAATTATGTTGATATTATTAATTTCTGAGAACAAGGATGTTATAATGATGTGAATAATTCATATTTCGATCCATAAAGACCACTTGATTCAAAGGTCCCATCAGAATCATTTGTCACTTCTACCAGAGAGGAACAGAATAATAGTGATGCCATTTTCAATATATTGTAAAGGACTAGTGATTTGATATCATATCATAAAATATTGATTCTTGATGTAAATTAATTCAAACTTCCATTAATTAAAACTCAATATCATTGATGATATTAATAGATATTGTTATCCATATTGAAGAAGAAATTAGAACCACCAAATATATTTTAAAATAATAGAAAATAATTTTTGATCATATGGTTAGATAGGACAGACCAATTGATAATAATTTAATAGATCATGATGATTAGTTAATTGTGGTAAATAAACTACCTCTTGATTATGTTTATTCCATTTATATTTTCCTATTAGATGTTTTGGACTAAGCGAATTTTATTTAAAAATTATATGATATTAAATACCACTAGGATGAAGAAGTTAGAGTCCTCAGAGAAAAGATTTAGGCATTGAAATTATAAAATATAAGGCACTGTTATTATGAAGTTGATTTGTCCCGTTTAATGGAAGAGAAAAAGAATATCAGTAATAAGGTTGATGGATAAATTGAAGAGGTTAAGAAGAAAAAAAACCATGGGGGGATATTGTAAATTAAGAGTCAACAATTTAAAAAGGAGAGAAGTACCACGGAGGTGTGAAAAAGGTAAAGGCCATCATCAAGAAATAATATTATAAATAATTTTTTTTCTGAAATCATTATGTAATTCGATACTTAATGAGTAAATGTTTAATGTGAATGAATTTTCCACAAATACTATTTTTTTGAATGCCTTAATATTTTTATATTTTTTAATTTATTTTATATCTAGATTGAATAATTTATAAACATATAATTGTTATGTTTTTATAGTTTTCAATGATTATGATTCTCCATATAGCTTAATGTAAATCCATAAGTGGGAGATGTTTTTGAGTTTTTATTGGGAGAATTTCAAGGGAATTTCATTAATTGGGGATATTTTTTGAAAAAATAAATAAATAGTCTAAGGTGTTATTTTTCATTAAATTGGAAGATCCTTCAAAGTAATACTTTATTATGATAGTTGATAATTCAAAGTATTAATAAATTAATTCGAATAAAAAATGATGTAGGAATAGAAGGAGTTAACTCCTAAGGATTTTAAATATTATATAGGAATACAATTCAAATGAAGAATATCTTTTTTATTATTAAAAGTTAAAGGGTTTAAATTATTTCAATATAATAATTTTTTTATATTACGTGTTGTGATTTGTGATTTCTAGAAAGGGTGTTATTTTGAAAATCAATGTTATACTTTTCATATTACCTTTCCTTAGTTTCGGAAACCAAAAACTCTTTTTTAAAATCCAATTTTACTAATTTTGTATATCCTAGGTGTCTTAGTATATATTTATAGAAAAAACTATTTTATAAATATAAAACAAATATAAATATTTTTATTCTATATGATCCATTGGAATGAAGGTGTGTTTGATAAATTAGATAAAATACTATTCTGATCAATGGTAAGACTTATGAATTCTAATATGATTTATAAAATTCATAACCATCTGATGATTTTATAACCGATACATTAGAATGATCTTTGTACAAATTTTTGGATTGAAAACAATTGGGATGTCCTTCAGACTATCGAATGTTTATAAATAGAGTGTATAGAATTGTTTGTATTGGACTGAATACATAATATCATTGTAATGGTTTGAAACAATATTTATACTAAAAATGAAGTGAAGTTCATGATTAGGTTTCATGAATCAAGAACCAAATAATTATGATATTTTAAAGTGAAACATGTTTGAGGATATTTCTACTAACTCAAAAATATAGACTTTGAAGGGTTGCCTCTAAATATGGGTTCATTTAAAGAGCTATAAGATGATTTCATCTTCCACTCAACTAGTCTAAAGGATTCTTTGTGTGAATATCTCACTCATAAAATTTTTAATCCTTCAGGGAGTTTTAGTAATATAGAATAAGTTTGAGGATTGTATTCACTTTATAACATTTTCTTTTGATATTTCAGTGTCCAATTGAGTTTTGATCGTGGGATTATGAGGATAGGAAGACAGGTGAATATGATCCATCGGATAAATGGATTCTATGGAAATAAATACAACGATTACATTGACCATAGTATATAGGGATTGAACGGGGTTGGAAGATAGAGTTATATCAATTGTCGTATTGAGGGATTTCCTTGTAATGAAATAAAGAAATTTAAAGTCAGTATTGAAACTATGGATATATTATAGTTGAATTTCAGACATCCTTAACTATTAAGGTAAGAGAGTAAAATTGATTTTTTAATACTTGTAATTCATTCATTGTATTATAATCTTTTTTTACATGGTTCAAAAAGATAAACATTCCATTGTGCATTAATATTAGAACACAATTTCATTACATATCATTATAAAAACTATTTTATTAGGGTATCTATGATAATCATAAAAATTTTCTTATATCAAACATTTAATGGATATGATTTATAAAATCTTATCATTAGATGAACTCTGATTATAATCGTTTAGATGTAAGTGGTTTAATGTATTCACTTAGTTTAACATTGTAAACTAAAATTAGCCCCACTGTTGTACCAGTAATAAACTATTATTCTCCAAAAATTTATCTTAACTAGAAATTAATTCTTCAACAATAGGAAAAGGATCCCAAACAAAGTTATAGTATTACCTTCATATCCATTGAATCAATTATCGTTTAACTCATCAAAAATTTAGGGTCTTGATTTCATTAACATTTTCTTGATTTTTAAAATTCTTATAATCAATGATCTCTAACACTCTCCAAAATTATATACAATTTTTATCCACATACATATTTTCCATTGAAAACAAATTTATTCTATTTATAAAACTACTTTTTTTATTCTATAAGATCATAATATTTCTATATTCTTATTTTAAGTGGATTTTCTTATTAATCCAATTTAAAATATGTGTTCTCCATAACTGAATTATCCAATGTCAAACTGATAACATGTACTCATTTTAATGATGTACTTTATTTAAAGGTGTATAATGAAACACCTCATGTTTTAAAATAACACTATGTTCGATAGCATACAAAAAATGAAATACTAATTTTACACATACCAGGATATAATAATAATATATTTTATTTAAATGTGGACATTATATACTAGAACATAAATTTAGTGGTATGATTAGGAATAACCCTATTTTGAATTCTATTATTGGATGTTAAAGATAATATATAATTAAATAAGTACTTAATTTAGGATTAATAATTTATTGGCTTCAAAAATACCTTCTTCTAAAAGAATATTTTTATTAATTATTGTGAAGAAATAATAAATATATTTTTTACACATATAAGATATTAATTTTTATGTTAAAACATTTGTTTTTGAATTGAAATTTCAAAATTTCCTTAGGTTATATTTTTTAGAGGTTTCTAGAAAATTAAATTTTTAAATAAATAGTAAATTTGATTGAAAAATTATTATAGGTTTAAATAATTTACGTAGTTATATATTGATTTTTCATGGCCCATCCCCCAGGGACCATGTCGTGACTACCCCAAACCCACCGTCCATATTCCATGGTTTTTCGACATGCACCGGAATGTGGTGTCCCTAAAAAGAGAATCCATTTCCTTTAAACTTGTACACACAAAGACTAGGTACATTAAAATAGTAAACCAAGTAGCACAAATGACAAAGTAAAAAATGTGAAATGAAAGTATGGGGACGTATACAAGACCAACTGAATGAGACAATCAAAATAATAGTGAAAACATCTCATGATATCATCCACAAGGATCCTACCTGAATGGTACGTGCAACTCATCACCGCAGCACTCCACTTCAACCTGTCACCCCCATACACCATCTATCCCTTTCTTCCCAAACACGTTTAATGATTTCAATCATATCACAACACACAACAAGGATTATTAAAATCCCATGTAGGGGGAGTATTGTAACACCCCAAGATTTCATAGAACGTTATTTCCTCAAAGTAATGCAATAACTTGCACTACACGCAACACTGAATTCATATGCACCATGACTTACCAAACTAGTTGTTCAAAAGTAGTTTTGAATAGTATTAACTGAATTTTTAACATTATATAATACTTATAATTTAAGAATCCATATTATATGTTACTTATACATAATGTAAGAACAGATTCATTTTTTTCAGATAAAAGAATTATTTTTCAAAAAATTCAATTTTACCGCATTTTAATGGAGAATCCTTTTTAAAACCATTATTTGAAACTTTTATATATTAAATTTGACATAATAAACTTCTTCTTTAGAATAGTTACATAAAAATTTTGTTTTGATGAATTTTTGGTGTTTTTCTGATAACTTTCATAGTTTGGTGAATAGTGAAAAATTCTAAATTTTAGTTGAAAACAACTTTTTTAATCAAAATAATTTATGGTAATAAATTATAAATTTTAATGGTTTGAAAGTATAACTAGATTATATTTTTATCATTTAATATATATTTGGTCATTATAATTTATTTCATAATTAAATTTGACATAAACACATATCAATCTTCTGATAGTTTTTACTTTTTTTTAAAAAACCCCGCTTTTTTATTTTGAAACCAAAAATTTATTTTAATTTAATAAATAAAACTTCTATGTTTTTAATTTTGTAACATATAATTCCTTTTTTAATTTGGAATATCAAAATTTGATTAGGGTTACTTGTTGGTATTTTCTGAAAACTATCGTTTTTTGATGAATACTGAAAATAATAAATTTTAATTAAAAATAAATTTTATAATCAAAACACTTTATAGTGATAAGTTATACTATTGAGTAGTTCTAATGTATAATTAAATTATATTTTTTAAATTTAATCCACTGTTGGATATTGGATTTAATTTCACAATTAAACTAGATAAATATGTGTCAATCTTTTGATAATTATTATTTCTAAAAAACACGCTTTTTGTTTGGACAACGAGAATTGATTTTAAATTAAATCCGGCCACTTCTGTGTTTTGAATTTGTAAAAATGTATTCCATATTTTTAATCATTAGGTCAGTATTATGTAAATAGGTAACTTTTATTTTTATACATTTTAAATATTTACTTTAGTAAATATTTTATTTAACATGATTAAAGAGTAAATATAATGAATAATGGAAAAATATAATATTATAATAATATTAAATTACCCTAACATGTTTCCTAATCCTATTGGATGATACATATCCTACCATGGGAATCATTGTTTTGAATTTGGGACACCATGGAACCACTTGGAAGTGATAATGACATTTTATATTAAATAATTTAAAGTAGAGACAAAAATAACAAAATCAAATATCTTTTAGTAAAAATATTTTTATATAATGATATACATAAGATATATTAGAATATAAATATTATTTGGAAATATAAAAAGATTTCCTACATCATGGTATTTTTTTTTAATTTTTGGACATCAAATAAATTAAAATATTAATGACACAATACTGATGCAATATTTGCCTCATTAATAAATGATTTAAATAAATAAGATTATAAATATTAAAACAATATTCAAAATCTGTCCAATTATTATTGGATTATTTTATTTAGACCATGAGTCATCATAAATTATATATTAATGAATACTTGACCATTTGAAACTGAATATGAGGTTATAATAAAATAATTATTTCGAACATTCCTAAAGAGCCCCTCCTCTCCCTTATAAAAATCCTTCACTTCCTACCCATTTATCACACTTATCATGCTTTTTCCTCGTACAAAAACATCCCAAATATCCTCCCATAATTTATAACTTAATTCTAGTGGCATTAAATTAGTTAGAAATCTAGCCTAAGAATCCCTTTTTATCAAATCAAAAGGAAGAACCCAAAGAGGAGGTAATCATTTCACCGCCCTCTTTTAGGTTCCTTTCGTCTTCCACATCATTTTTACTGTTGATTCCATTATAAAATAATAAATAATGTATCTTATATATAATGTGATTTTATTATAAATATGGTACAACCAATTTCATTATTCTATCCATCATTTGAATTACATGTCAACATACGTGCGTACGTACAACTTACTGTCACCATGTCGTGGTGTAATTTTTATTCAATACCTTATTATTTGGATGGGTATAATAATGATGTGCAGTTGATGTAAATATAAAATATAACATGATAATTATTCTTTATATATGATATTCCATCCAATTACACACCTTTAAATTGTTAAGTAAATGATATTATCGCTCATGCGTACATATGGATTACCATCTACACGACGTGATGCGATTCATTTCCACATTCACAATTCATTGATGATTATAAAAATACATATGATTAATAAGTAATTAACATATGAAATTATAATTCTACTGGATATATATATATACACGTACTTACATATATCTGATTCACTCACTTCGGTTCAGTACGATATGAAAACAGAAACATCGTTTATGTGTACGTACGACCAATCGTCTCAATAAACTGTGTTTTTCATTTCATATATATTTCTATTATAAATTTTTACATTCTAAATATATATTATATATAGATCATGTTTTATATTCTGGAAGTATTTAAACAATTATCTATGTGATACAATCAAGAGTAACAAGTTAAAACACATACGATAAAGAAAGCGATTATTACATGAAATGTTAATTTAAAATATAAATTATTCTTAAATGGGTAGTATAATGTCATAAATGAATCATTTATGATATCATAAATATTAATATGGTTTTTCATAATTTGATAACATACTATGTTTTTTATATAAGTGGTTAAACGTACCCTCGACCAAAGAAAAGTGCAAGGTAAGGGCTAATTTCACAATCTCTTTATTATCCGAGGTTGATTTTACGTAATTATCTAATGGGACATATCTATTATCCAAGTCCATGTTTCATGAAAGAGTTATCAAAGGGTTTCTTTTATGGAACATTTTTACTAAAACATCATTTCAAATGATTTATATATTTATTCTTCTAAATCATTCTCATTAATGTCCTTGTTTTCGAAATGTTTTTTTGGACTCATTTATATGGAAATGAATGTTTTAAAAATGGTAAATACATTCAATAGTTTAAAAGTGGCATGGGAGACTATTATTCAAAAATCTATTGAAATGTCTCCCTTTCTAAATTGTGTGACTTTTAAATGTTTTCCTGAAAAAAGGTTATTTATCTCAAAAAGTTTTACAAATCATTTTCATCTATGTCAACATCGATTGATGGAATTTTAAACTTGTTGAAGTTGAATTATGATGATAAAAATCTTCCATATCGTATTGAAGGTTTTGGGGTATGTTTGACTGTGGATGTGTTATTTTTATACCATTTATGGTTTATGGATAAATTATTGACATTTCATATGCTAGAATAATACAAATGATTATGTTATTTTTAAACATTTTTATATGAGAAATGTATTGAACTTGGTATGTGATGGGTGGAGCCTGCTATAGCTTCTTGATGCATCGGTCGGTCTCATGAGACAAACTAGTGTCATGGCACAAGGCCTTCAAAAAATCTTTTTTTTGTCTTGGCACAAGGCCTTGACTATGTTGTAATTAGTGTCTGGAATTATGCATTCCCTCATTATGATATTAGTTATTACATGTGATTATTAAACTAGTAAGATATCCATTTTCATGTTTATATGGTAATTTTTGATTAATTTATACCATATTATGATGAATTTTTTGTTTAAAAGGCTACTGTTTTTATTACATATCTTACCTTAAAATTTTATAGCTTCCAATAAATTATTTACCATATAGAGCATCTGAGCTCACCCATTTCTTATGTTTTATTTTCCTAGGATTTCCAAGAATTGTATTATGAATGTTATGCATGGTTAAGATAAAGGGAACAATAGTGTTATCAAAGGAGTGTTTATGATGTGTTGTATTTTAGAAAGTGTAATGTATCATTCATGTATGTAATCTATTTTCCAAGATTGCTATACTGATCAGTTCTTTAGGACTTGATTCCTTGTAATCATTCCAATGTATTAAAATAATGCACTGACATTGGGCTTCTATGCTCAGGGCGTTACAAGTTTAATAATACCCAGTAGGGACCCCAAGACCCCCGAAGGTCTCTCAAAATTCAATAAAATAAAAACCACAATGCATGCTCTAAATCACAATTCTCATGAAAGACTCACCTCAAACTAGGTATATAAATTATTCACAAGAGTAAAAATGATTATTTGTTAATCTAGATCATCTTATTCTATCGAGAGCCTTTGCTGATGACCTACATACGATTGATAAATGCTGACCCATGAAGGATATCTTGGAATTGACCCATACAAGATCGATATATTCTTTCCGACACATGATTAGTAGGTGCTGACCCACACAAGATCAATTTATTCTAACCCAATGAGGATCGCTAAGCACTGACCCATATAGTTTCGATAGACACAGACCCACAAAAGATCTCTATTCATTCTTCACGTCAAATCCATCCACGGGATTTCCACACTAAGAACGCTTTATTCCCTAGATAATTGTCTCCTAAATCCATTGGTCATGCCTCAACCACCACTAAGCCTCCCAAAAATGTATCCCAATGAACCACCATGCCATAAGAGTTCCAATTCAACTGAAACCATGTCAACAGATGCCCGGTCTATAAGTTATAGGAACTTTAGTGTGAATCACCTAATTGGATTTTGTTTCGATCCAAGCCAGACGTACTGAAAATTTCTCCAAAACACATGTGGAGTATATTATAAGGATCGTCTCATCCTAAGGGATCCAACACCATAGATGGTTCTTCAAACAAGAATCTAGTTTAAGAGATATGCCCATTTAAGAAAAACTAGGTCATAAGTGGGTCTGAGTCTGGTCCGACCCAGTCAAACTAACCAGACCCATCCCTCTAGGCCTGACCATGAGGGGAAGGGTTTATCCCACTTGTTCTAGGCTGGGTTTGGCCCGCTAGGCCGCATGTTTGGCCCACCAGCCATAGGTTTGGCCGGTCGGGCCGCGGAACCGCCTGACCCGTTTGCTGGTGTGAGGGTCTACTCCCCACCTGAATGGCTCAGTAGTTTTGGTCTTCATAGTAGAGGTTCCAGTTGGCACTGGTCCAGCTGGCCGATCAACTTGGAACGGTCACCCAAGAGACCTAAAAGGCGTGGGTCTTCCATCTGCCATGGCTCAATGTCACGACCTTCTTCTGAGGTGCGCCGCTAAGCGTCAACATGACCAACTATGTCTGACTTCCCCCTTCGTACATATTGGCCCTCATCAACAACATGCTTCCGTGGTGTGCCACCATTTTCAATGAAGAAAGCGATGGACAACCACCCCATTTATCCGCTGCAGCACCACCACCTTCTCACGGATGGCGAAATAAGGCCGCCACTATCTAATACCACAACATTTGTCAGTCACCCACAAATATCATAATCGATGTAATGTTGGCAGAGGTTCCTTGAATTGTTCAGTTTGGTCTATGCCCTCTATTTTAGTATTATAAAAAGTAAAGGGTTCTATATCATCAAGAGTATATGAAACAAAAAACTCATAGAAAAAAATCATGACAATCCCCTACCTTGAATTCATTGGAAGGTGTTGTAGATTAGGAAGACGGGTTCTTGTCTGAAGGTGTTCATCATCATTCGTAGTCGCCCATCGATTCCTCCAACGACCATCTCTCAATCTCTCTTCTTCTTTGGATTGGAGAGTCTCTTTTGTTTCATCATATACTCCTTTCGTATCTCCCTAAATACCTATGCTCAGGATTTGATTAAATTGAGAGATATCTCCCACGTTGTGTTTACCAATATGACTCATTAATTGACCATAATTAGTTAGTTAATTAAACACCTAATTATTTTCATTATGAATCCAAATATATGGGAGGTTTAAGGAATTAAAAGCCACTCATTAAATGTCTGATGTTGCTCTATGGTTACACCACCATTGCTTAATGGTTTCAAAAATAAAAATAAAATAACCATTTGTTATTTTATTATTTATTTTTGTAAAGTCCAAAAAATTACTTTCTCTTTTGTCTTTTTTTAAAGATATCTAATCTCCCCTTATGTGAATCTTGTTGTTGAAAATTCAATGGTGCCCCCAAATTTTTAATCCGAACACCGGTTCAAAAGATATGAAATTACCTCTTACGCGTTTACTTAATGTACCATAAAAAAGGTAAAAATTTCTATTTCGGGCACACCAGGCTTCATAATCATGTGCCATAGATTTTAATAGACTCGTAATAATCCGAAATAATTTTTAAAAAATTAAATTTAATTTCCGGGCCTTTTCATTCTCCCCAACATAGGGATTTTAATCCCTCAAAGATACAAAAAAATCTAGTTACACAACTAGGGTACTGAGCATGTATCTGAGCCTCTCACTCCCTTGTTCTATCGTGTAGGTTCCCATGCTACCACCAAACTCATACAAGAGGAAATAACTGATCAGGAAGGACCTGCTCCTATCAATCCTCTATCTCCACTTATAACTCTGTGAACGTCACCCCATCGTCAATGTCTATCTCACACCAGTCGAAAAATTGTGATGGATCATGCATATACCTTCTCTGCTATGACACAGGGATAGCATTGTTTACCCATTTCATTTATGGGGGAAGATCTAGAGAGTATGCCACATCACCTACTCTGTTGAGGACATGGGAATGTGTGATGAAACTTATAGATTTATTGCCACCCTAAATAAATCTCCACAATCCTCATCATGGTGAGTCACATAGGAAGACATGGTATCCCTCCTTGAACTCCAAGATCCTTCATCTGTTGTTGGAATAAACATATTCCGGATCTTTGCAGTTAAAATATGACCCTGGATGATCTTATAATTCTTAGTGGTAGCCCATAAAAACTCTCAACCGATAAGTACTGACTCCCCTGGGTTAGTCAAATATAAAGGTGATCGGCATGGTCACCTGTAAAAGGCCTCAAATGGCCTCATTCCGATGGTGGAGTGATAACAATTATTGTACGTGGAATAGATCAGTGGAAGGTAGTCCTCCCATCTGTAGCCAAAATCAAGGAAGCAAGCAGAAAGCTTCTCATAAAGCTTCTGTATGGTCCACTCCATCTGACCATATATCTGAGAATGAAAGGAGGTGCTCAAGCATAGCATAGACCTGAATGCCACCTGTAATATCTTCAACAAACAAAATTTAAAACGAGCATCATGATCTGAAAAAAATAGTCGATGGCACCCTGTGAAGCCATAAAATCTCTTGAACATAGAAGAGATCCATGCCCTCTACTAATCCCTACTCTCAGATGGCTAAGAAGAGGGCCGTCATGGTTAGTCAGTCAAAAATCACCTAGAGGGAATTTTGGCCCATGGACATACATGGTAGCTCAGTAATTAAGTCCATGGAGATTCTATCCCACTTTCACTTCGTCCCCTCAAGTGGATGAGTCTATCATACTGGAACCTGGTGCTAGGTCTTCACTTACTGACAAGGGATCCATCAAAAAACAAATGCATCCACTACTTTCTTCATCCCTGGCCACCAGTACTGACGTCGGAGGACCTATTACATCTTTTCCACACCAGGATGAACCGCTAATGTGGATGTGTGGAACTCCCTCAACAAATCGTATTATAATTCCTCTGGCACCATGGTGCATCCTATGAACATGTTTAATTTCTCCCCACCATCATAAAATCTTTAAGTGTACCTCTTGAGAATATCTGAACACATTGGGCCTCACAGTCAACGTCCACAATCTGGGCCTCCCTGACTCACTAAATGTGTGGGGGAGTAACTATCATATAATTGAGGTAAGATGATCCATCACTATCCCCAAAGGATAACTACAACGTGGCTAGATGATATGTCTCCTCACTCAGCAAATGTAACCAGACCTCCTGTTGAGTGCATCTGCTACCACATCCCTTTTCCCAAGAGTGTATAATATCTCAAAGTCATAATACAAGTGGAACTCCATCGGTTCCCTCTATCTTAGGTTCATGTCTTTCTGTGAGAAGATATAACTAGGACTCCTGTGATCAGATTAGATGGTAATTCGTTCACCCAACTAGTAGTGCCGCCACATCTATAATGAAAAGACCACTACAACTAACTCTAGGTCATGGTTAGCATAGTTCTACCCATTCTTCCTCAGTGGTTGTTAGCCGTAGGCAATCACCACTTTCTATTACATCCGATAACATCCATGTCTGATCCCTAATGCGTTGCAGTAGACTACATAACCAACGTCCTCAACTAGTATACTCAAGATGGATTCACTTTTCAATCTCTACCTCTGCCCCCAGAAACTAAGTTGGCATATCTCTTTATACAAAAAAGGTATCCATTATTTCTATAAGCTGACAAGTGTGCATTTACTCTGGAAAATTTGGGTACGATTCTCCAGTAGTACCCATCAAATCTCATGGAACTCCATACCGTGGTCACACTCCTGAGTGGATCCCAAGTAAGCACTATCTCCATCTTCATTGGATACACTACATCTCGATTCTCCAAGATAACGTGTCCTAGAAAGTGGACCTCTTGTATCCATAACTGGAATTTTGGGAACATTCCATTGAGTTGGTTCTGTCAAACTATATACAAAACTATTTTTAGATTGGTAGCGTGCTCCACCTTCGACACCGAGTATATCAAGATTTCGTCAATGAAGGCCACCACGAAGCAATCAATGTAAGGATGGATGATCAGCTTCATGAGACCCCTGAACACTTCCAGAGCATTGGTTATGCCAAAAGGAATCACCATGAAATCGTAGTGGCCATACTAACATCTGAAGGATATCTTTCATACATCCTCATCTTGTATCCTCAGCTGATGATAGCCTGGCATGAGTTCTATCTTCATAAACCACCAGGCTCCCTTCTACTAATTAAAGATATCATAGATCTTTGGGAGTGCATACTTATTCTTCGCAGTCGCATGGTTGAGGTGAAAATAGTCTGTGCAAAGCCTCAATCTCATATTTGACATCGTGGGGAAAAATCTCTAGGCTTCCCATGGCGAGAAACTGGGCATTATGAACCCCTTACACTAAAATTCCTCCTTATGTACCCTTATTTCATGATGTTTTATGGGAGCCATCTGATATGCTGGTGTAGATAACGGTATTTTCTTGGGGTACAGATTGATGAAGAATTATACTTTTCTATGAGGAGGTAGTCCTTTAACATACTCAATATGTACATCGGCATAATGATCCACCACCATAGTATAACTTGGACTCCTCTATTCAACTGCTCCAATGGTATGGTTATCCAACTGACGACTTATTGGTTGCACCATCCACCGAGAAACTCCATCTTGAGCTGAAAAGGATCCCCTCTCCCTGGAGAATGAAAAATAAGTCCCATACTAATGGTCACACTACATTTTTCACCTAAAATAGTCTATCTGAGCATGATACATGGAAAACTAGTCCATACCAAAGATAACATTTTATGGCCTCGATGCTACTACTAGCAGATCCTAGCCAGTTTTCTCAACTCCTAGAGTGATATCACACTTCCAAAATAATGTGTAATAATCTAATCCTCTTCCATAGGTGTCTCTAATCATATAGATCAAGCCAAAGGCTTCATCAAAGTCTCTTTGCTCTAAACGAGATCCGTGAAAAAAAGTGATTGCCACATGTGTCTATAAGTACTGTTTCCAGGGTCGAATAGCCACAGATCATATATTGAATCATTTATGGAGAGTGATGACCATAGGCCTCAACTATATGAAGCCGAGATTATCCCTATCCACCTAATCCTAGAGGTTGGGGTGGGATTTCTGGAGGTGGGGGTAGTGGAACATCAAATCGACACCAACTGCCTGCTGTTCGGCTAGCTCCTTATCCACGTCCGCTGCCATGCGGACCTCCTCGTTTGAATCTGTGTCACTGTCTCAGAAGTCCTTCAACTGTATTCTGATCTTCGGAATGATTACTTAGATATTCACAAGGAATGTGACCCTGCTGGCCACACATGTATCATAGTATGCTCTTCTACTAACATCCTTAGTCTTGTGAGCTCCTCACCTCTGACCCTACATCCTAGGGTCATACACCAGAAGGCCTAGCCTACTTGGGATGCTACGTCATATGACTACTGCCTACTTATGATGACATGGACACCATTAATCTGGTGGTGGATCTCACTTTTGGTGCCTGATCAACTAAAAAGCTCTCCACAATTAGTTCTCACTCATGAACTCTAGCCTATGTTGGAATATTGGGTGATATCATCGATGCTTTGATTTCCCATCAGATACCCTTATCAAAGATCAGGGCCCTGATGAAAGGGTCATGTTCCATGTATGTGTAGTATTGGTACATGTCTATGAATCTCGACGAGTAGTGGGCCAATATCAGGCTACCCTGATGGATGTGAAGTAACACCTGAATACGCAAAATGTGTATTGTCGCTCGTATAATCTTCTCCCTAATGAGGCTATCGATGTCCAACCTAATGAGGGTCACCTCCTCATTTGTATAGAGCATTAGGATGAACCATATCTCTGATGTTCCCCAAAATAGGCTAGCAGCTAAGATCACCATCTAGTCTACTGGTGTCTCGACCAAATGAAAAACCCATGCCATAGACTCCATCCATTCCTCAGCTTCATGGGGATCAGTTTCGCATATAAACCTCATAGGCTTCTGTCTCTCGAACTCATGCAACACACACAGTCGGTGTGCATGGTCCAATAGTGGAGATGGTGGCATGGGATTTCGTACACGTAGTGACATTGTTGGTACACCACCCGAAGAAACCATCATCGTAAGTGTGCCCAACACCAAAGACCTGTCGCTTGGTGGGCCATCGTCATGTACTCTATCTAGAATCCTGGATAGCATTCAATACGGTGGAATCCTGTAATGTAACATGTGTGAGTTTGTACATTAGTTATACCTGGTGAGATGTGTAAAATGATATAAGAAGTAAAACATTTATAAAACACACGCAATCAGTGTTTTCATGTATCGAGAAGGAAATCATAACTCAGGGTCCTGGTGTACGGATACATCAGTCGCCGCACAAACACCAGACTCCACAAACTGGAAACTGTACTCAAAACACATTACACTATTTCCCCTATAGAAAATACCAGTGTCTTAGTTCTTAGGTTGAACTGAATCCTTTGATACAACTTTTTCACAACCCATCCCCCGGGTCTGGTGTCGTGACTACACCTAGCCCGCCTTCCATCAGCCAGGGGTTGGTGAGTAGCACCAGAATAGCGTATCGCCAAATTGAGAAGGAATTTCCTTTAAAACTATACACACACATACTATGTACACAAAAAAGATAAACCACGTAGTATAAATGTTGATGTAAATGTTTGAAGACAATGTAAGGGGCCTGTAAACAAGCCCAACTGAAAAAGACAATTCAACAGAACATATAAAACAACTCATAAGATATTCTGACATGAATCGTACCTGAAGGCTAGGTAAACCTCGCCATCGTGACTCTCCATGTCAACTGGTCACCTCAGTGCACCATCTAGTTCCATCTCCCCAAACCTCAGTCAAATTTGTCCATCGTCTGCACAAGACACAACAAGGTGATGGAAACACTCATGCATGGGTGAGTATAAAAATATCCAATATGGAACTCAAGACCCCTGAGGGTCTCTCAAAATTCAACAATGGAAAATCCACAAAGCATGATCTAGATCACAAAGCACAATAAATGTCTTAGCTCTAACGAGGTATATAACATAAGTAATGAAGTACATATGATTATTCATAAAGTTAGATCATATTATTCCGCCAAATGCCTCTGTTGATGACCCAGAATAGATCGATAGATGCTGACCCACACAGGATCGCTATGCGCTGAACCTCATAGGATCAATAGATGATGACCCACACTAGATCTCTAGGTGTTTACCCACATAGATTTGATAGCTGATAACCGACACAATATCACAAAGCGCTGACCCACACAAGATCGAAGGATACCGTCCCACACAAAATCTCTATTCTTTCTTCACATCACATCCAGCCACTGGATTCCTGCACAAACCATACCTGAATCCAGAAAGATTCACTCCGTAAGAAATTTGTGGTACCTCAACCACCACAATGTCCCATTAAGAAGTAACCTGATTAACCAGAATTCAGTAAGGGTTCCAATGCAACTGACGATGTGTCAATCTGATGCTCAGTCTGTAATTTATTGGGATTTTATTTCTGAGGGCTTAGTTGGATTCAGGTTCGATGCATCCCAGTAATAATACAACATTCTCCAAAACACAAGTGATGTATCTCAAAAGGGAAGTCTCATCCAAAAGGGTTCCAGTTTTGTAGACGATTTTTCAAAAAAGCATCCAAATTAGAAGATATGCCCAATTCAGTGAAACTAGGCCATAAGTGGGTCTGGTTGTAGTCTGACCTGGCCCACTAGGCCCAACCCAGATCGGCTGGGCCCGATCCAGCCCCATCAGGTGGGCGTGGTCCCCCGGGCCGCCGAACTGCCTGACCCACTGGATGGTGTGGGGGTCTGCTCCCCTCCGCAATGACTCGATCATTCTGGTTATAAAATCTGAGGTGCTAGTTGGCGTAGCTCTATCATGCTGGTCTGCTCGGACCGGTAACCCACATGACACATGGCATGCAGGTCCACCCTCCTCTATGGCTTGAAGCTGCAACCATCCTCCATGGTAGAGTTCCGGGGTGCGCCGCCCGGCGTCAATGCGACTGAAGATGACCAGCCGCCCCCTTTCTCTGTCACGGGTTAGATCCACGTCCCTCCTCCGTGGCACGCTTTTGTGGCCCGCTGTCGTCGCCAACATGGTCAACAATGGATGTATACCCCATTTATCTGTCGTGATTCCTTTAGGCTCCACCACCTTCTCGCGGCTAGCGAGAGCAGGCCTCCGATACAGGATTCCACCTCGTTGGTCAGTCGCCGATGAAGAACGAAATCGAAGTAATGTTGGGAGAGGGTACACGCCTTGTTTGGTTCAGCCTATTACCTCTACATTAGCATTATAACAAAAAAAAATTCAACATCATGATGAGTATGTGAAACATAAAACTCTTAGAATGAAATAATGACAAACCCCTAACTTGAATTTTGTTGGATGGAACTGCTAATGGAGAAGAAGTTTCCGTGTCTGATGCTGTTCGTCAGCATTCGAAGTTTCCCATCGACTCCTCCAACAACAGTCACTAGATCTCTATTTTTTAGAGTAAATTCATCGAAATATCTTCATTGCCACATTTTGTAGCTCTCCCATACCATATGACCAAGTATTGATTAAATAGAAAGAAATCAATCATGTTGTGTTTAAAATTATGGCTCATTAATTAACTATAATTAATAAGTTAATTCAACATGTTAGTTTTGTCATTATTAAACCAAATAGGTGGGAGGTTTAAGACATTAAAAGTCTATCATTAAAATT
Source organism: Viscum album (assembly GCA_963277665.1). Taxonomy (NCBI): domain Eukaryota; kingdom Viridiplantae; phylum Streptophyta; class Magnoliopsida; order Santalales; family Viscaceae; genus Viscum; species Viscum album. Next base: position 1,489,405,299 of record OY728151.1, on the reverse strand, counting down.
ATGATGTTGTAAATTGGTCCAACCGCCATTTCTTAGTGGTTGAAAAAAAGAATAAACAAACCTTTAGTAATTTTGTTATTATTTTTTCTAATTTCCAAATATTAACTTTTTCGTCTGACTTTTTCCATAAATAGTTAATCTCCCCTTAAGGAAATATCGGCGGTACGAATTCAATGGTTCCCTTAGATTTTTAATCTGAGAACTAGTTCAAAGTATAGAAATCTCAACTTGGGTGTCTACTAAACATACCATAAAAATGTTCAAAATTCTGTTATGGGAACATAGATCATCAAAATCATCTTTCATCAATTTTCACAGACTCATAATAATACCGAATAATTTAAAAAAATATATATGTAATTTATGGGTCTTTACATGTTTAATTTTTATTAAAATGTATCTTTATTTGAATATTATTATTAGGAATAAAATTTATTTCATTTCAATCAATTTCATGTTAAATATTGATATAAATATTATTTATACTTTTTAAATATCTGTTTTCAAACAAACATTTTGTCGCACCTATGGATTCAATTTTCAATTAAATTCTACCAATTATATGAATTATATTTTTTAAAATGGATATCTTAGTTTATAATTGAAAAAAATGATATATAAAAAAGTATAATAAATTTATGGTCATAATGAAGAGTAAAAACATTAAAGGATAATTATCATAGTTATGGTTGAAATAATATTACTCAGGACTTAAAATATTTTGATAGGATCCCAAATGATATAAACACATGCCCAAATCCTTTTTTCTAGACATATTTCGACCATATATCATCTATTAATTGAGGATGATCTATAATTTGTCTTTTTTAGTTTTTAAAACGTGGGTATAAATGTTTCATTTCAAAATTTCGAATTGTGCCTTCTCGGCCACTTATGAAAGGGACCCCTTAAACCTCTCTTATTTACAGAAAACAATCATTATGTTTCATTAAATTCCATCCCAATGACCTTGATAAAAATTTTACCCACATTATATAGACTTTTTATGTAATCATGATGATAATCTTGGGACACATTATGTATAACACTAAAGAGGTAGTCTGAAGAAGTGGTATTGTTCTTAACTAAGCATATTTATTTTATTTTTTATTTAACCTTGTTTAAATAATAATAAATCATATTTATATAATAAAATATATACCTACTATGTAATAATATGTTATTATGTAAATTTAATAAGTTAATTCAATCTCATATTTCATAAAAAAAGAAAGCAAACCATTGTTTTTGTGCACGTCGGACTGCCGCCCTGCGAGCTGATGAATTTTTTTCATCATCACCTCTCATATATTTTTATTATGATTGATTCAATATTTTGGTCTGATATCCCAATGATATTAATCATTTATTAAATCTAATATATCATATAATTTTTTAAAATATCATGAGTGGAAAAATGATAATGTTGTTTGTGTTTGTGGTGGACTACCGCCACACAATGTGATGTGATTCATTTTTTTATTTACTACATTCCATAAAAGGAATAAGTATGTGTATTTAAAGAAATCATAAGATATATATAATATAGTTTTTATTATATAAAAATAAAATAACATTGACCTTATTTCCATCATTACGGTATGAAAATCGAAATGTTACACATCTATATATACAACCTACAATCCTTATGATTGTAAAGTTGTTAATTTTTCAAGATCATAACTGAAGGTTATTTTGTAAATTATAATTTATGTGTTAATAATAATAATATATACTAATTATTAATCTGTATATTCTGAAAATAATGACTTATTTGTCCAAGTTCAATACATTGATGCCTTTTTTAAATTATGAACTCATCGTCCTCAAAACTTTCATAATGGACATAACTGAAATTGCGATTAAACACATCATTAATGAAAATTGATTGAATATATGTTATTAATCTAATAAATGTTCATATTGAAAATAAATTTTTTGTATAATTTTTTTATATATGTCTTGAAGAACATACATGACAAAGTCATTCCTCAATGTAAGTGTTTTTTTTCGTAAAACTTACTTCTTTGAGGCACATGTTTTTCATGCACCTAATTTATTTTGGTGGTGTATATAATTACAAATTTCATATTATATCATTAATCCTTCATTAATCATGATATTTTATGTTACAATACATATACTGCATTCATTGATGTTATGATTCAAAATGTTCAAAATAGTTAAGTGTTTATGTTTTTACCTTATATTAATAGGGATTATTTATGAATTAATTTACATTATTGAAAATTATTTGATCATTTTCTAAAAAAACACATTATTTGTATTCTCCTTTATTTATTCAATAAATTTTCATCTAATATTTACATTTTACACTATTTGGTACATACAATGATTTAAAAAATGTTTTTTTCTAAATGATAAATTCATTTACCTCTTTAGTCCAAAATCCATCATCTTCCAAACCCATGTTTTCTGAATATATATTTGAGAATATTTGTAAAATTTTAAAAATTAATTTTTATTTACACTTTTTATAATTTTGTCAAAATATTTTGAAATG